>CM066314.1:118194500-118808250 GCA_033807775.1 Saussurea involucrata
TAAGTTTATAGAGACTGAAAGCTGCCTAAACTGGATCAATATTCAGCCAATCCCTTGCAGCTTTATATCACTTCTACTTCTCGTGGGGCATTGCAATAGGAAGGAATGTCCAGTATACTACTTGAGCCGAGTGATCACAGGTCCGGGGACAAGGTACTCAGTTGTGGAAGGGCACTGCCTCACATTAGTCTTTGTTACTCAGAAGTTGCGTCACTACTTCATGTCCTTCACAGTTCATATTGTGACAAGATGTGACCCAATCAAACACTTAATGTCTCGAGCTATACTATACTCATAGGGAGAGCTGCTCGGCGGTTCCTCATTCTAGCAGGCTATGACATGAAATGTGTAACTCCCAACGCAATAAAAAGTAAAGCCTTAGTTGATTTGCTTGCCCATTTCCCGAGTGGAGAATATGAATATGCACCTCCATCAGAGCAGAACTCTCAGCTGCAGTATTGGAGGAAGCCAACAAATTTAAGAAAACTTGCCTCCAATGTCAATTCTACCCATGTCCAGCAGAATGTGCCTTAGAGCATTATATTATGAAGACTGGAGAAAGCCCTATATTGTATTTCTTTTCTAGATCACAAAATCCTCCCCTCTGAAACAAAAGATGTAGTTGGAATAAAGAAAAGGGCATTTCTCTTCTTTGCTAAGCAAGGATAACTTTACAGGAAGGGCTATAATGGCCATCCTCCCCATCCCTCGAGAGGATGAGCAGCAGGTTCTCGAGGAAGCCCACGCCCCAGGACATATTGGCGGCGCAAAGATATATGATCACCTGATGACCCCGGGGTACTATTGGCCAACTATGGAGATAGATTCAGCAACATTTGTTAAGAGGTGCAAGGTTTGTCAACTACATGGCAACCTCATACATGCTCCAGCTGTGGAACTCCCTACCCATTTAAAACTTGCGCCCTCGATTTCATCGGGAAAATAACCACTCCCCCGAGGGGAAATTTTTTCATTTTAGTAGCAACAGAGTTGTTCACCAAATGGGCGGAAGAAGTTTCACTACGCCGAGACAACTCTCCTTCAAGTTGAGCCAATGCACTTATAGCTTTCTCGAGCGCTGCTGAAGTCTAGGCGTACTCCTCGAGATTCCTTGGCCACTGCACCCAGCCTGGCATGAACCCATCTCAGATCAAACCCAAAGCACCCCTCCATATCTCGAACGTCCTTCTGAATGTCTTCAAAGACATCAGTTGGTACCTCCCCCATTACATAAGCAAAAAGTTTGAAGATTATTGGGAAAACATGTCTACCGCGTATCCTCGAAGTTCTCTTCTCTGGGGTTGGAAAAAGTTTAAGGGTAAGCTGTCCAGATGGATTCCATAAGGATGGACGTGGTGCGTTGAACACTAAGGCCTCCCCACTCGACGTAATCATGATTTCTACTCAAACCCAACTAAGCCCTGAGGACACCTTCTGCTCGGAGGGCACAATCCAGCATTTCTTACAAAGTCTTACAACGGATGTGAGCTTAACAACCCTCGTGCCATGCCCAAGCCCTTACCTTCGCCCTCTACCGAAAGATATTAGTTCATTGATCAACTACCACTTGATCCCCTATGTAAAGGAATTTATCTAAGGTGCCGAAGAGTCCCTTCCTAATAAGTAGGGCCTTGCTGGTCTTGCAAGCATTCGTCTACGTTTGCTCGTGTCACACCCCGCTAAAGCGGAAATACGGGATGTCACAGCTAAAGATTTCATTGCGTAAGGTAGAAGACAACACACAATCGTCATAGCATAAAAAGTTTACAAAAGATATATCTTGTTCCAAAAAAATAAAGTTTGTCCAAAACACAATTCGACATGATAAGGAAAAACGTGTTGAATGCAGCTACTTGAGGTGCCTTCTAAAGTTCCAATCTTACTTGCTATTTCCTGAAAAGCATGTAAATGAGAGGGTCAACTATTGAATAGTTGGTGAGTTCACAGGTTTTATGAGTACATCAAAGTTTGTCATAGAAACAGTTTTAATCCGCACAAGTGGATATAAGTTTGTCATAGAAAACAGTTTTAATCCGCACAAGTGGATATAATTTTGTCATAGAAAACAGTTTTAATCCGCACAATGGATTGAGTAATCGGTTGTAGTTTCAAAGCATCTTTGTAAATCCGCACAATGGATAAAGATTTCAGTTGTCAACATGCGCAAGGTATAGTATCGTATGCAATTGTATGTTAAAGTAATGAGCCACTACCCAAACCTAATTACGGAATGCCCTAAACTGCATGTTCCTCACAAACATGCTTACGGAATTACGGAATTACAGAATTACGGAATTACGGAAGATAGTAATTATGCACTCGCGAGGTGAGTGGGTGTCAACCAAATAACGTTATCCACAATACTAACGGCTCAAAATGTGAGTTAATGGGTAATGTAGAATAACCGGGGACTTAATAGCAAAACTCAGAATCAACTAACATAAGCATACATACCATAACGCATAAGCATACGGAGAAAATATTCAGTATTTTGAGTAAACAGTGAAATCGATGCGTAATAAAATCGTGACATGCTTTTCACCCCAAAATGTATAAAATAGTAAAAAGGGGCTGTGAAAACTCACGGTGGTAAGCGTAGATATTCCCAAGAGGTGCGTAATGCAATCCTTGAAACGATCCTACTTCGATCCTACGAACGTAAGGTCGCTAGTGAGTTTTAAACTCAAAGGTTCGGTACTAACTATCCAAATCGTCATAAAATGCCTTTGTTGTGATTTAAATATTATAAATCATATGGAGTTACTAAAATTTGTAATCGTAACATATATACTTCATTCTTGTTAGATTAATGTTACCGCAATCTCGCCACAATAAGTAACGAAAAGGGTCTAAAGAAGTTATATATAATATATGTATATACCGCAATTTCATCATAAGAACGATAAAAAGGGTTCAAGACGTAAAGTTAAAGTATTTAAAATGCATATACATATAGTATATATATATATATTTCACAATTTCATCATAAGGTTGATGAAACGGGATCAAAATGTAAAGTTAAATTATATAAAATGCATATACATATAGTATATATATATATATATATATATATATTTATTCCACAATTTCATCATAAGAATGATGAAACGGGTTCAAGAGTTAGTTTTTAACCATGGCAGAAAGTTATTCTTGCTGTCAAGAATTTGCTGTCACTTTCGGTTCGTTTTTGGATACCTTCCAGAAATATTTAGGTTATGATATTTCATGTCCAGATAACTCAATGTGTTAGGAAACGTTTTACATAAGATTCATAATTTTTAGAGATGTTTAAGTACAGTAAATAATACTTGACGTAAACTACTACAGAAAATGTTACTGTTTGCGCACTGTTTTTGTGAAAAATGTTTGAAGGTCTAAATCTTAATTTTTTTCAATGATTCTAGTTGGGTTTGAATTCTAACTCATAAAAGTAAATTCCAGAAAAAGAATCACTCCATTTGGAGCATTATTGAGTGAGATATGACTTTTTGAAGAGAGAGGTAAATTCTGGCAGCATGCTGTCAAAACTAGACTTTGTGCATGTGCAATCCTTTTGTCTTTTTATCAATTTTCTTATTCTTCTTGCATGCAATTCGATTTGACACATCCCCATACAGATATTTTCAGTTTAGAAACATATTTTTGAGCCATTTAGAATACATGCAAGCTATCTATGAAACTCATCTTTTGTAAAAACTTGAAAATGGGTCTTTTTGAAGATTTCTTGGGTGTTTATGCCAAGATCTTCTCCATGCAACTTAAAATTGTATATTTTTGGTTCATTCATGTTGATTTAAACATGTTTTTAGTGGATTCAAATAGCTACTTATGAAACTTTTGGGTCAAAAAGTATGGATCTTTAAGAACAACTACATGCATGCTATTTAGAGTTCTTCTTTGATCTTAACATGGGTTTGATTATGGATTCATCACCTTTTTAATAACATGCAAAGTGTTATGGTGATGAATCTACAAACATTAAGATGTATGAAGAAGTTTCTTAACAAAATTAAAGAAAATGTAGAAGAAGATGAAGAACATTCATAAGAAAAAGTGCAAGAATGAAAATTAGAACAAAAGGGGGTGTGTGGATTTCATCCAACACACTTGTAGTTACCTTGAACACTTCAATCTCTTGAATGAGATGTGTTTTAGGGTCTGAAGTTTATGGCTTTTCTTGAATGAATGTGGATGAAGATTGAGAGAGAAAACAGAGAGAAAGTATAGAGTGAGACTTTAGAGAGAGAGAGTGAAGTTGCAAGTGAATTGGAAATGAGAAGAGAAAACATAAAGAGGGGTAAAGGGGAGAGGTTGGACGATTTTTGGGAGAGAGAGAGAAGAGAAAATGGGGTATAAAATTAAATGTAATAAAATGATGATGTCTTGCTAAAATTGTCAAATCTTGTCTTTTTGATTTAATTTCATGCATGCAACAAATACTTTCAAACTTTAATAACAGAAGTATTAACATTATTTTTGGTTGAATTAATCTTAGTTGTAAAATATAATTATAGTTGTGGTATAATTGTTGTTTACGTTGGCATTTTATGAGATTTATGGATAATTCCCTAATTTGAGGGGTTTCTAGGCAAAAATCCTCAGATTTTTCCTACTGTACTGGATTTATTGCTAAAATTGAACTGTGTGACCTATAATGTGAATAACTGAAACGTTCAGTGCAGTTCTAATCTGAAACGCAAAATTGACGGTTGTCACAGTCTCCCCTGGTTAAAAGAATTTCGTCCCGAAATTCAAGAAGTTCCGTCCTTAACCGGTTTTGTTAGCCAAAAGATGAGGATACATATGTTTCATGTAATCCTCTCATTCCCATGTATACTCAGGCCCACGCCTTGTGTTCCAATGAACTTTTACAATCGAAATATTACTTTGCTTAAGACGCTTAACTTTTCTATTGAGGATTTCAATTGGTTCTTCCATGATATGCAACTTATCGTTAATCTGAACTTCTTCTAGAGGTATGATTAATGAATCGTCAGCTAAACATTTCTTGAGGTTCGACACATGAAACGTGTCATGGATAGCACTTAACTCCTTTGGCAAATCCAGCCTGTATGCCATTGGTCCAATATATCGAGGGCTCAACTTTCCTCGTCTTCCAAACCGGACTATTCCTTTCCATGGTGATACCTTTAGAAGCACTCTATCACCAATTTGGAATTATAAGGGCTTCCTACGATTATCCACATAACTTTTCTGACGATCTCTGGATGCTTTATGTCTATCTCTAAATTCTAACAAACAAAGGGGTGAACAACACTTGCGTCCATACAAAGCTTCAAATGGCGCACACTGAATACTGGTGTGATAGCTATTGCTATAAGAAAACTCGACCAAAGGTAAGTGATTATTCCAACTTCCTCCGAAGTCTAAAACGCATGCCGAAGCATGTCTTCTAACGTTTGAATAGTTTGTTCACTTTGCCCATCCGTTTGAGGATGGTAGGCAGTACTCAAATTCAATTGTTTACCCAACACTCTTTGGAGTGACTGCCAAAACCGAGATGTGAAACGGCTATCTCTATCTGATGTGATGGAAATTAGGACTCCATGACGTGTAACAATTTTCTTGATGTAGATCTGAGCAAGCTTTTCCATCTTATAATCTTCCCTAATCGGTAGGAAATGTGCAGATTTCGTGAATCGGTCTACTATAACCCAAATCGAGTCGTGCCCTTTGGCAGTTCTCGGGATTTTGGTTATAAAATTCATGGTTATTTGTTCCCATTTCCACTGGGGAATCTCTGGTTGTTGCAGCAAACCAGATGGTTTTTAGTATAAAGGTTTGACCTTTGAGCAAGTCAAACATTTCCCTACGTACAAGGCAATGTCTTTCTTCATTCCTGGCCACCAATAATATTCCCTTAAGTCCTTGTACATCTTATCCGCTCTCGGATGAATTGGATATCTAGACTTGTGGGCTTCGTCCAGAACCATTTCTTGTACGTCGTTGGCTTTCGGAATTCAAATTCTGTCCTTGAAATAACGTACTCCGTCAACCTTAGTTTCAAATCTACTTTCCATACCGTGAAGGGTCTCGTCCTTCAGGTTTTCCGTTTTCATTGCTTCGATCTGAGCTTCAAGAATTCGAGTCTTTAAACTCGTTTGTACAAGCGCTCCCATTGCTCGTACACGTGAAGGCTTTACCCTTTCCTTCCTACTCAGGGCATCGGCCACTACATTGGCCTTGCCTGGATGCTAGCGAATTTCATAATAGTAATTGCTGAGTAGTTCTACCCATCTCCTTTGCTCATGTTGAGCATTTTCTGGTCTAGGATATACGGAAGACTCTTATGATTGGTGAAGATAGTGCATTTAGTGCCATACAAATAATGTCTCCAAATCTCTAACGCGAACACCACAGCTCCAAGCTCTAAATCGTGTGTGGTATAGTTCTTCTCATGAACTTTTAATTGTCTCGAGACGTATGCTATCACCTGATGTGATGCATCACAATACACCACAAAATTTTCTGTTCCTTCTGGTAACGCTAGAATTGGTGCATTCCACAGCTTTCTCTTCAATAGCTGGAACGCCTCCTCTTGCGGTTCTCCCCAAATGAATTTCCTATCCTTTTGAGTCAGTATTGTGAGTGGTTTAGCAATTCTTGAGAAGTTCTCGATAAATCGCCCATAATAACCCGCCGTACCCAGAAATTGACGAATTTCTGTTGGGGTTTTTGGAGCTTCCCATTTCTTAACGGCTTCCACTTTAGCCGGGTCCACGTGAATTCCTTTCTCTCCAATCACATGACCAAGAAAGTGTACTTCTCTAATCCAAAATTCGCACTTAGAGAATTTGGCGTAAAGTTTATGTTCCTTAAGAAGTTCTATAATTAATCTTAAGTGCTGCTGGTGATCCTCCTTACTTCGAGAGTAGATCAAAATGTCATCGATAAACACGATGACAAACTTGTCAAGGTATGGTCTGCATACCCTGTTCCTTAAATCCATGAACACATCTGGTGCATTTGTTAATCCAAAAGGCATAACTAAAAACTCGTAGTGTCCATATCGTGAACTAAAAGCTGTCTTAGGAATGTCCTCCTTGCAGACTCTTAACTGGTGATAACCTGATCGAAGATCAATCTTTGAGAAATAAGTTGCGCCTTGCAATTGGTCTAATAAATCATCTATTCGAGGGAGAGGATATCGGTTCTTGATTGTCAACTTATTTAGCTCCCTATAATCGATGCACATTTGAAACGATCCATCCCCTTTTTTTCTTGATGAACAGGACTGGAGCTCCCCAAGGCGAGGAACTTGGCCTAATAAAGTCCTTGTCCAGAAGTTCTTGGAGTTGGCTTAACAACTCTTGTATTTCGGCAGGTGCTAAGCGGTGCCTTAGCTACGGGTGCTGCTCCAAGTATGAGGTCAATTTAAAATTTCACTTGTCTAAACGGGGGAAGTCCAGGCAAATAGTCGGGGAACACCTCCGGGTGATCCTTCACCACCGGAATGTCTTGGATTCTCCTTTCTTCGGACTTCTTCTCAACTATGAGTGCCAAAAATGTAACGCACTTCTTCCTCAAATACTTATGTACTTTCACACTTGATACTATCTCTAGGCTTCTTCCGACTTTGTTTCCATGTATGACTAGGGTTTCTTCGTCTTGCAAAGGTACTCTAATCGTCTTATCAAAACAACAGATCTCCGCTCGATTCTTGGATAACCAATCCATGTCTATTACTACGTCAAAACTCCCCAATTCAATTAGGAATAGGATCAACGCTAAACAATTTATCTGCTAGATTCAAGGTACATTCTATAATTACACCCTTAGTCTCAAATTCATATCCATAGCAACCTCAACAATATAAGCATTCGGCATCTTCTTAGATTTTAGATTGATCAAAGGCCTAAATTCTAACGAAACAAAGCTCCTATCGGCTCTAGTGTCAAATAACACTGATGTATAATTGTCGTTTAGGAGAAACGTACCTGTCACCATATTAGGGTCGCGACGTGCTTCGTCAGCTCCGATGACAAATACCCGTCCTCGATCTTGGCCTCCTTGGTTTCCCTGATTGGTTTACCTAGTATGATTCCCACTATTGCTATTGCATGGCCTTTTACCCAATCTCGGGCAGTTACTCCGGAAGTGATCCTGACTTCCGCACTCGAAACATACCCTTCTCCCATCAATGACACCCTTTTCCATCCTACAGTACTTGGGTGTAATGACCCACTCGTTTACAATCGCCACAACAGGGCAGGCTCCTTCATGATGGTAGTTACATTTGTTACACTTTGTGTATGGACCATTGAACTGCCTAGAGTCTTGAGCCTTTTCTCCGATATTCTCACTATCTTCCTATCCGTGATCCAGATAACATCAATATAAAAATTCATTCCTATTTTTAGATAATGCCACCAATACCAAAATTTCCAGGTTCATCCTACATCAATACTAAAGTTTTTAGATCTAATACAATCAATCACTTAAAATTACCCAAAATACTTAGTTTATAATAACCACAAGGAAATGTTTTCCTCTGAACCTAAAAGGCTTATCAAAAGCTGCCAAACTATCAATCATACTAATCAAAACCATCCCAAATACACAACTATCAAAATCATCAACACAAGCATAGCGAGTACTACTCCTCCAATCACTCATGCAAGCTCCTCCCTCATCGCGGTCCGCCTAACCTTCTTAACGCTCTCCAAAACCTGAAAGCCTTGTAGTTCGGTCGTCATTGCCCTTAAGTGCTGCTCTTCCGCCCAAGGCATTCCGGACACTCGTCCGATTAGCATGCCGATGATTATACGCGGCGGCTCCGGCGCCTCCGGACGTTCTGACCTAAGCATTACTCGTATCGAGATCGGGACGCTTTTTCTCGTCGTTTGCCTAATACGGGGCCCTCTAGGGTTCGGTTGGACAATTATTAGGGTCGGTCGGGGTAGTACCGGGGTTGGCGACACCCTCGGTCCGTCGTAAGGATCTCGCTCGCTCGACACTTCCGGTTCTGATTTAGTGCTCCTAGGATTCTCATTTTCCCGGATGCTCGGGTGTGTTGACTTGAGGTTGACCAGTGACGTGATCCGACACATCGGTCAAGTAAGAATCGGGAGTGTAGGATGGTGACGATGATGACATAGTGAAACTGAAGCAAAAGTGTACTTAGTAACTAATCGCATAAGTGATATGTCTATCCTATGCAATGTCTACGCACATGCATGCTTCTAGAGAGTGCAAGTAAAAATTGACATACTCCTACTATAACCATTTCTAGTCTCGCATTAACCTTCCTTAATCGAACATAGGTGATCAGGTTGTGTTTAATTAAAGTCTGTTAATACCATTCTAGACTTAGTTATACTAGTAGTAGGTTCAGTTATTTTCATGTCAGTTTTGGACTTTTGGTTATAGTTGGGTTTTTCCAATGAAAGATCGGTATTCTCTATAACCTTCGGCTCTGATACCATTTCTGTCACACCCCGCTAAAGCGGAAATACGGGATGTCACAGCTAAAGATTTCATTGCATAAGGTAGAAGACAACACACAATCGTCATAGCATAAAAAGTTTACAAAAGATACATCTTGTTCCAAAAATATAAAGTTTGTCCAAAACACAATTCGACATGATAAGGAAAAACGTGTTGAATGCAGCCAATCTTACTTGCTATTTCCTGAAAAGCATGTAAATGAGAGGGTCAACTATTGAATAGTTGGTGAGTTCACAGGTTTTATGAGTACATCAAAGTTTGTCATAGAAACAGTTTTAATCCGCACAAGTGGATATAAGTTTGTCATATAAAACAGTTTTAATCCGCACAAGTGGATATAAGTTTGTCATAGAAAACTGTTTTAATCCGCACAATGGATTGAGTAATCGGTTGTAGTTTCAAAGCATCTTTGTAAATCCGCACAATGGATAAAGATTTCAGTTGTCAACATGCGCAAGGTATAGTATCGTATGCAATTATATGTTAAAGTAATGAGCCACTACCCAAACCTAATTACGGAATGCCCCAAACTGCATGTTCCTCACAAACATGCTTACGGAATTACGGAATTACATAATTACGGAATTACGGAAGATAGTAATTATGCACTCGCGAGGTGAGTGGGTGTCAACCAAATAACGTTATCCACAATACTAACGGCTCAAAATGTGAGTTAATGGGTAATGTAGAATAACCGGGGACTTAATAGCAAAACTCAGAATCAACTAACATAAGCATACATACCATAGCGCATAAGCATACGGAGAAAATATTCAGTATTTTGAGTAAACAGTGAAATCGATGCGTAATAAAATCGTGACATGCTTTTCACCCCAAAATGTATAATATAGTAAAAAGGGGCTGTGAAAACTCACGGTGGTAAGCGTAGATATTCCTAAGAGGTGCGTAATTCAATCCGTGAAACGATCCTACTTCGATCCTACGAACGTAAGGTCACTAGTTAGTTTTAAACTCAAAGGTTCGGTACTAACTATCCAAATCGTCATAAAATGCCTTTGTTGTGATTTAAATATTATAAATCATATGGAGTTACTGAAATTTGTAATCGTAACATATATACTTCATTATTGTTAGATTAATGTTACCGCAATCTCGCCACAATAAGTAACGAAAAGGGTCTAAATAAGTTATATATAATATATGTATATACCGCAATTTCATCATAAGAATGATAAAAAGGGTTCAAGACGTAAAGTTAAAGTATTTTAAAATGCATATACATATAGTATATATATATATATATATATATATATATATATATATTCCACAATTTCATCATAAGGATGATGAAACGGGATCAAAATGTAAAGTTAAATTATATAAAATGCATATACATATAGTATATATATTTATTCCACAATTTCATCATAAGAATGATGAAACGGGTTCAAGAGTTAGTTTTTAACCATGGCAGAAAGTTAGTCTTGCTGTCAAGAATTTGCTGTCACTTTCGGTTCGTTTTTGGATACCTTCCAGAAATATTTAGGTTATGATATTTCATGTCCAGATAACTCAATGTGTTAGGAAACGTTTTACATAAGATTCATAATTTTTAGAGATGTTTAAGTACAGTAAATAATACTTGACGTAAACTACTACAGAAAATGTTACTGTTTGCGCACTGTTTTTGTGAAAAATGTTTGAAGGTCTAAATCTTAATTTTTTTCAATGATTCTAGTTGGGTTTGAATTCTAACTCATAAAAGTAAATTCCAGAAAAAGAATCACTCCATTTGGAGCATTATTGAGTGAGATATGACTTTTTGAAGAGAGAGGTAAATTCTGGCAGCATGCTGTCAAAACTAGACTTTGTGCATGTGCAATCCTTTTGTCTTTTTATCAATTTTCTTATTCTTCTTGCATGCAATTCGATTTGACACATCCCCATACAGATATTTTCAGTTTAGAAACATATTTTTGAGCCATTTAGAATACATGCAAGCTATCTATGAAACTCATCTTTTGTAAAAACTTGAAAATGGGTCTTTTTGAAGATTTCTTGGGTGTTTATGCCAAGATCTTCTCCATGCAACTTAAAATTGTATATTTTTGGTTCATGCATGTTGATTTAAACATGTTTTTAGTGGATTCAAATAGCTACTTATGAAACGTTTGGGTCAAAAAGTATGGATCTTTAAGAACAACTACATGCATGCTATTTAGAGTTCTTCTTTGATATTAACATGGGTTTGAATATGGATTCATCACCTTTTTAATAACATGCAAAGTGTTATGGTGATGAATCTACAAACATTAAGATGTATGAAGAAGTTTCTTAACAAAATTAAAGAAAATGTAGAAGAAGATGAAGAACATTCATAAGAAAAAGTGCAAGAATGAAAATTAGAACAAAAGGGGGTGTGTGGATTTCATCCAACACACTTGTAGTTACCTTGAACACTTTAATCTCTTGAATGAGATGTGTTTTAGGGTCTGAAGTTTATGGATTTTCTTGAATGAATGTGGATGAAGATTGAGGGAGAAAAGAGAGAGAAAGTCTAGAGTGAGACTTTAGAGAGAGAGAGAGAGTGAAGTTGCAAGTGAATTGGAAATGAGAAGAGAAAACATAAAATGGGGTAAAGGGGAGAGGTTGGACGATTTTTGGGAGAGAGAGAGAAGAGAAAATGGGGTATAAAATTAAATGTAATAAAATGATGATGTCTTGCTAAAATTGTCAAATCTTGTCTTTTTGATTTAATTTCATGCATGCAACAAATACTTTCAAACTTTAATAACAGAAGTATTAACATTATTTTTGGTTGAATTAATCTTAGTTGTAAAATATAATTATAGTTGTGGTATAATTGTTGTTTACGTTGGCATTTTATGAGATTTATGGATAATTCCCTAATTTGAGGGGTTTCTAGGCAAAAATCCTCAGATTTTTTCTACTGTACTGGGTTTATTGCTAAAATTGAACTGTGTGACCTATAATGTGAATAACTGAAACGTTCAGTGCAGTTCTAACCTGAAACGCAAAATTGACGGTTGTCACAGCTCGCAAAACTGCTAAGGTTAAGATAGCCAATCCCGTTTTGTTTCGGTAGAAACGAATCAATTTCGAACAATGTATTATAGTCGACGGGCCTCTAGCGACGATCGGACCCAGATAATCAATGTATTCATCGTGCCCCCCTGGGTTCGGTGAAAGAATTTAGATTTCCCGATAAGGTAGCCTGCTGGGACTTTGCTAGAAAAGGGATTAGCGGCTTAATGCATGGATTTGAGCTGTGAAAGGCCTTGTAAGGTGCCTTGCTCATGCCTTCCCGCCTTACTATGTCAAAGAGCCAAAAATGCACTCAATGAAGGCCACGATCGATAGTAGGGGTTTCTCTCTCAATTAACAAGCCCAGGGATCACATACGAGATCTAACCTAGTGATTTCGATTTAATTCATTAACTATACGAAGATCTTATTTCTTACCTACTAGATCGATTGAAAGAAGCCTTCGGGTTACAGTCAACTCATAAAATACTCTCCTAAGGGGATATTCTTTCTATCCATAAACAGAAAGGGGGAGAGATTCCTGCTTGCCTACTTCGCGGATCGAAGGGGGAAGACCTATTCAAAAAAAAAACAGACAAGAGAAGAGATCAAGATGACTACCAAATTCATACCAGAATCATTGATTGTACTAGCTTAAAATCAAGACCACAATGAGAGACATTCGATCGATCCCATAATTAGCTCTATCCCACCTCCAATGAGATGTTTTAAGCATATGGGTTAGTGGCAGTTGAATGAAACTAGAAAGAGTGGCAGTTAGATCCTTGAAGGGAAAGGACTTGGCTTCATCTCCCACACCGGTTAGCAACCGAGATAAGAGTGAAACTGAAGCGGGAAGGAGATGAGGATCCGGATTCTATATTATATTCCTTTTCTTTTTAGTTTGAGTGAACACCCGGTAGCCAATCGATCAGGACTAGGAGCTGCACCAAGACGGATTAGTTCGCCTTCGGGTTCTTAAGAAGAAAATGAAGATCCTAGAGTTCTCTTTCTAGGTTGAGGAGATTGCTTTGACTTTCTTGTTAACCCTACCCGAAAGAGAGTGAGTGGTGGATTCAGAGAAAAGCTATTCTTCTTAGCAGTTTCACAAGTGAATGGAATGATTCTTCCCCTGAGGGTGACTTCACTACCTGGATCCTCATCTCTTGAACTCGTTCTGGCAGCTAGTTTAATGGCACCGGCATCTCATCTAGTCTAGATCGATTCCCTAAGAGCTTCTTCTCTAGCAGGCGATTTGGCCCATTTTCTCTTTCCTGGTAATAAGGAAAGGCCTTTCCCTATCACGACCGCCTTCCTTTATTCGGAATTCCTTCGTCTCAAAAGAAAGAGCTAGTGAACCACACCAATTCCATTCCAATTATCTCTGACAGAGCAGGATAGCTGCCATCAACCCTTTAGAGCGAGGGCCCTCCGAGACCAGAAGGAATAAGAGCCTTTATGCCTTGAGCCTTGAGCGAAATCATTGACCTTGCGCCTGGTTTGATTAGGACATTGCCGCATTTCATCTCAAAGAGGATCTAACTCTTTCTTTCCGGCTTAGCCGAACTACTTGGCTCGGATCAATTCACTCTTTCTTTATCGCAAGCAAATAGCCAAAGAGCTGATGAAAGAGCACCGTCTTCTCTTATTCCTGAAAACATCTTCAGAGCAGTTATTACAAAAAGACTAGCATCTCTACCAGGAAAAGCAAGCAAAGACCTCCCCTTTGGTTTGATGGCCTCATTCCTTGATAAGAGTGAAAGCAGAATCAGAATCAGACTCTTGGACGTGGGATCTTGCCTAAATAAATTTCCATTGAGTGGGGTAAGTCTCAAAAAGCATTTCACCGGCACTAAGCCCTTCTCCCCTTACTCCAAGAGCCGAAACAGCCTCTATTCCTTCAACAGCAGTTAGGCCTTTTTCTAATCCTACAGCCCTTCGCCCAAGAGTTTCAGAAAAAGCTACTGACTTGGCCTACTTTGACTACGCTATTCTTCTCATTTCGAAAGAAGAAGAAGTAGCCCCGCCGACGACAACAGATTCAATAGCTGGGGATCTTGCTAAGAATGAAACTCCTAACCTTAAATCATAGAACCGGGGATGATTTCCAAGAATCCAAAGTTGGAGCGGGGAAAAAAATCCCCAGTGGGTAGGGAAGCTGCCCATCCGTTATAGTTGCTTCAGAAAGATAAATTGGAAGGTTGGGCGATCTCCTATCCTGTCCGGTCGTTGTGGCAAACGAATATATTGAGAGATATATTGAGCCGGTAAGCGGGGTTGACTTGCCGAATAGTGATATGATGTCACGAAAAACGGCTGCTCATTTCGTATCTTGAAGAAATTCAAGCAGGAATAGATGGCCTGCCCCTAGCTCTAACTAATATCTCTACTTTGATAGCGCGGGAGTGCTTTCATTCCCCGCCACCCGCTTCTATAACTGGCTTTTCCTTATCGGTATCTCAAGACAAAATCTTTCATGATCCATCCTGGAATTGGATAGAGAATAGTTGGGATATTCAACAGGGAGGGAACAGAAGGGGATGACATCAGAAGTAGGATCGTCAAACGGTCTTCTGGCTCCGTGGCTCCTGACCTTGGAAGATGGGATTCCGAGACCAGGACCTCATAACTTCCGCTCGTTGCATACCTTGCTCCACTACTGTACGAATAGCATTTCCCGCTGCAGTTTGAGCAGCAAATGGTGTCCCTCTTCTTGTACCCCGGAATCCACAAGTACCGGCGGAGGCCCAATAAACCACCCGACCCCTTACATCTGTAACAGTCACAATGGTATTGTTGAAGCTTGCTTGAACATGAATAAGTCCTTTTGGTATTCTACGTGCACTCTTGCTTGAATCAAGACGTCCATTCTTACGTGAGCCAGTTTATTTTTTTTCTTTAATTCCGGGTAAAACCTCCTTGAAGTATCAACTAATGGGGGAGGAGTGAGATTATACAACCCGCATTTTCTCTTTTTTTCACAAATAGTAAATTTAGGATCTAATTCGGATATCAGAAGGATTACCATATATAACACAAAATTTATCCGCCGATTCCTTTGAATCTTGCCTCCCGGTCTGTCATTATACCTCAAGAAGTATAAAAAATTACAATCCCCATCCCGCCTAAAATTTGAAGAATTCGTTGATAGTTAGAATAGATTCGTAGACCTGGTCGACTGATCCGTTTTCAATTTTGAAAAGTTCTGTTAGGTTCTTAGTAGCAATCGGCGACCTTTTTTTCTTTTACTTCACAGAGCTTTTCGTCTCCTTGATAGCTGGAAGTTCTCCAAAAGTATGAAAAGCTGGAGGACTTTGTACCATCCATTCCGGTGTGGTTGGATTCTGTTCAACATCCCAAGGACTTGGAGCGCAACTTTTGTTGTTTCCACTGCTTGAAGTGATTGTTACGACCACGAAGAAACGACAAATCCCAACTACAGATATATAAGAGCCAGAACTGCTAAGGGCATTCCATCCAGCGTAAGCATCTGGATAATCTGGAATGCGACGCGGCATACCCGAAAGCCCTAAGAAATGCATGGGAAAGAAGGTCGGATTAACCCCGAAAAAAGTGATCCAAAAATGGATTTGACCTAAAGTTTCAGGATATGTTCGACCAAAGATTTTACCTACCCAATAGTGAAATCCTGCAAATAAAGCAAAAACGGCTCCCATAGAAAGTACATAATGGAAATGTGCAACCACATAATAAGTATCATGTAGAGCAATGTCTAGCCCAGAATTTGCCGGAACTATTCCAGTGAGTCCCCCTATGGTGAACAAAAATATGGACCCTACAGCAAATAACATGGGTGTTTTGTATTGTATCGAACCCCCCCCACATGGTAGCGATCCAACTAAAGATTTTGATTCCAGTGGGGACATCTATGATCATGGTAGCTGCGGTGAAGTAGGCACGGGTATCAACGTCTAAGCCCACAGTAAACATATGATGAGCCCAAACAAAAGATCCAGAAACACCTATACTGATCATGGCATAAGCCATGCCTAGATACCCGAAGACCGGTTTTCCCGAAAAACTAGAAACGATATGACTTATGATACCGGATCCAGGCAGAATGGGAATATACACCTCTGGATGACCGAAGAACCGAAAGAGATGCTGGTATAATATGGGGTCTCCCCCTCCAGCGGTATCAGAAAAGGTTGTATTAAAGTTTCGATCGGTTAATAACATGGTAATTTCCCCTGCCAGTACCGGAAGTGATAATAAAAGTGGGAATGCTGTCACTAGAACGGACCACACAAATAGGGGTGATCTATGCATAGTCATTCCAGGTCCACGCATGTTGGAGATAGTTGTTATAAAATTGATAGAACCTAAAATGGATGAAATACCAGATAGATGAGGACTAGAAATTGTTGAATCAACCGCTCCTCCAAAATGGCTGGTAATACCACTTAAGGGCGGATAGACCGTCCACCCAGTGCCACTACCCACTTCTACTAAGGCTGGGCTTAATAGGAGCAAGAGACTTGGTGGCAACAACCAGAATGAAATATTATTTAATCATGTAAATGCCATGTTAGGCGCACCTATCAGAATCGGAACAGACCAATTACCAGATCCACCTATAATCGCCGGCATAACCATAAAAAATATCATTAAAAAAACGTGAGCCGTTATTAAAACATTATAAAGTTGATGATTCCCACCAAGAATTTGATCGCCGGGTCGTGCTAATTCCATACGAATCAGTACTGAGAAACATGTGCCCATCACTCTAGCAATGGCACCAAAGATGAAATACAGAGTCCCTATATCATTGGGGTTAGTGGAGAACAGCCATCGGACCGGATATGTCATAAAATTGAGATTCTTTCGTTTTTTTGCTCCGCTTTAGGCTATCTTTGTTTAGGTAGCTTAAAGACTCTTTTCTTTAGCAAGACCAACAGTCTTACTTAATGAGGGTAGCTTGGCTGTTATCCAAGAAAAGCATGGGATTTTTACTTGCACTTGGAATGCAAAAGCATTCTTTTCAATCTTGTACCTTAGTACACTTAACACCAACTTAATCTCGATTCTCTGAAGCAGCAAACTCTCAATTCAATTTAACTTCCTCCCTCATGGTCCCTTTTCAGTTCATTTTCAGAAATTCCCGTAACATCATCTTTTACGTCTAAGTCTAGGTATAAATTGAAATAAAAATAGGCTCTACTAGTAAGAAGATTTTCTTCTTTTATCTCCTTTGCGATTACTTCAAGATTCTCACTTTCTTTTTTGTCGGGAGCACTCAAATTTTCCCGGACTCGATCAATAGCCCGGTAGATACGATGGGGCTCGTCTTCGAGGGGCCTTTTTTATTTTTCTCTTAATTCATGGAAGAGATCGCAAATCTCATCCTCTAAAAAGGTTATCCTATCACCCTCCTTCCCCAGGTCGAACAAATCGGAGTCTGGTGTACTCGGATCTTCCTGCTGCTGCCCTTCCCCATCCAATTCTTTAAAGAGGTCTTCTTGGGAAGGGAGGGAAGAGAGATTAGGAGCGATAGAATCCATATACATAAGGGGGGGATCAAACAAAGGCCCCGTAGTGGAAAACAGTTTGATTAGAACAAGTTTCAAAAAATAACTAAAAATAAAGGGAAAGAGAGAAATTCTAAACCAGGGCATGAGCTGAGATTCTTTCGTTTTCTTCCTTATCAGAGAGGGGCCCCTTGTTGAGCGGGGCTTCTTTTTGAAAAAGGGGGAGTGAGGGGTGGGGAAGGTCCGGAAAGCCCTCACTATATTGATGGGGCATTTGGATCCTTCCTCTCGACAAAACAGAAAGTATCATAGTACGTCGTCCTTCCCTGAAATTGAACTTTCATGCTGGCCTACTCATCCGCCACCCAAAAGAGTTAGCGTGAACTACTTGACTGAAGACCCCGCTTTCTTGCCCATTTTCGAGCAAGCTGTTATACATAAAAGTTAATAAAGTAAACCTGTCTTCATTCGGGTTCTCGTCAAGCAAGTGTCGAATGACCCTTGGAAAGGGGGCGGAACGGGTAGGTGGGGTCAGACCATACTCCCGATAAAGACTATCAAGGAGATCGCTCATTTTCTCAATGAGATTGGTTTCCAGAGTCTCACGTACTTGAGCCTGGTAAATTCTCTGGAGTGAAGTTTCGCAGTCGTCGGGAAAGTGCCCAGGTTGAAACGATCCAAATAGTCGAGGGGATCATATACATAGTAGCAAGTTCAAGTAGATATTGAACGACAAGAGTTGGTTCCATTTGGTATTTTTTTTATAGATTCTGCTCCGCCTGCTTTTACTCACTTTTTTTATGGTAAGCAGGACTTGAGAAGTCTTGTTTTATGCCAGACTTCTTTGGCGGTGTATATGGTTGGTTGTTGACCAATGGAAAGCATAGGAGTTGTTGGGAATTGAACCCAACTGAGTCACTTTAGAATCTAAAATCTCTCCGATAAAACAACGTTCGACTTGCATGTGTTAAGCATATAGCTAGCGTTCCTTCTGAGCTAGGATCAAACTCTTCTTTTGACTATGATTTGGCCCTACAGTGGTAGAACCTGGTGAACCGGGCGTACTATTTTACTTTACTTGCTCTTTCTTCTCTTATTAAATTTATAGTTAGATGAACAAATCACTCATAAAAGCAACCGTTCTCTTATTATACGATACCCTCGCCATGGATGATACGATTCCAAGAGACAAAAGCTCGATTAGCTACTTAGGATGAACCACACGGAGGCGATCTCGAACATAAAAATATATATAATTTTAAAAAGACAGAAGACCTTCCTAAGAGAGATGGAGAACTCACCCCGTCTTCTCTCCTAGAAATATTGTTTACACGAGCTTTAGTAAGCCTATCCTGCTAACATCCTATCGCCTGCCTGCCACTACGCTTGCTGCCAAGCCATCTCCGACTCCTTGAACGAGGGGATGAAAGAGCATGAACTAATCTCTAAACCGATGGACTTCTCTGAGAAATGAGATTGGTTAGCTGCTGCCTCACAATATCGGCTCATTAACCGGAATAGAAGGCATCGAAATCTTTGAACACCCAATGCCCGAGGTTCCCCAAAAACCGATTCCTCTGGAATCGAATATTTGCGTTTGATCCGACTTCGATCGGAGAAAGCCTATGGAATTGGAACAGATGTAGTTCGCCCGTCACCCGGTTGCTTATTGATCCCTCGGGTAGAGGGATCATGGGGGGTAAGGCAAATGTCACTCTATCGATACAACGTATTGAGCGACTGCGATGAAGAGGGGGATGCTCCTTTACTTGACTGGAAATGACGGGTCGACAACTCCGAATCACAAGCTATTGACAACTAACTAAACTACTCCGGATAAGGGGTGAAATATTCCGCCTTCCTTCAAGTATACGCGCTTTCTCACTAAATTAAAATTAGGGAAGTTAAGGATTTAATACCCCCACCTAGAAAGACGTGTTTTCCATTTTTTAAATAAGGCATGTAAGCCTCTTTGCCCCTCCCGGTTCGGCAGCAGAAGCATTCTCAGCTCCCGAAGAAGATGAAGCTACCGAGATAGGAATTAGGAGCTGCTTTTCCGGCCGAGAAAGCTATTGAGAAAGCCAACAATTCTACCCGGATCTTTATCCCCCAAATATCTTAGATCGAACATCAAAAGCCTTATCACCAGAATTCACTCACAACTCACTCCCGACCGATAAGAGGCGCCTCCGTCCAACCTCGATAGTATTGAATGCTCCTTCCATCCAAGCATGATAGTTGCATTTTAGGGTCAGAACTCAATCCCGGGATGGGGAATTAGACTCAGCCTATGCTGGCCTTATACATCCGGAAATATTTTTAAATAATAGGGCCACGGCCGTGGCATTGGGCAGAAAGCCGATGATTTCGACGAGGCCCTCCCTTTTAACCCGAACAGCCAGATTAATTACAGGTCATCCCCTACCTCCGAATCCTTTGACGGACACCAGAGAAGTTAGTTCTTCGCCTATCACATTGGTCGACTTGAACTTCCCTCTAGTCCTAGAATCACTACCTCTTTAAACCTCTGATGAGAAAGTCGTAGGTGAAAGCGGTTCACCCATACTCATTCAAAAATGGGGGAGCTTACTTATCCATTTCGAGATTGTTGCTATCTATATGTTCTGATTCATTTACTACAAGAAAGCCACTATTCCAAGCGTAGGTCGAGATTGAAAGGCAAGAAGGAGTGTTCAAGCTGTAGATGGTTCCCAGCTTGTTTCCTCTCTTCCATTGCTTCACTTCATAATCATAAGGAGACTAGGTTATTCTCATTCCTGCTTCAGTCCATCAATGCAGGCGGTTAGACTCTTGCTATAGATTAGGGCCTCTATCGTGCTATTCTAGACATAGGTAGGCGACAAATACAAGGGATCTCTCTCGCTATGGATGGTTGCTGCTTGCGAGAAGCGTCATTTCCGCTTTTTCCTTTCAATTTTTTTTTTTGAATAAAGAAAGAATTTTTCCACTGGTATTCTACGCTCGATCTCTACTCCCCGAAAGCTCACTCACAATCTATGGCTCACTTAGGGCTAGAAAGATAGGCTTCTTCATACAAAGCCAACCGGGAACCTTATTTCGACATATCAAACTAGCTAGGATCGAGGATTCACGCCTTCCCTTCCGCTTACACCATTTCTTTTTGAATGAAGTTAGACGACACAGTTCTTATTACTATGACTTTCAAAAAGAGTTGCCATATCTCGGTAATGGGGTCTGTTGATTCAGAATCGTGGGATGAGTAGATGAAACAGATGATGAATCTTTTTTTTTCTACCTCTGTCACTCTATCTTTGTTAGTGCCTTATATTAATAACTGATGAATCAAAAGCAAACTGTCAATTGGTATTTTTTATTATCCTCATATCTGGAACAGGTCTTCGGCATTGATCCGGGCGAGGTATATCTCTAGGGGAATAGGCGCATTTCAGGGAATAGGAAGCAGTCCTCTTCTTTCAGAGCCGGAAGAGAAAAGCTGAAATTGGTCTTTTCGAGACGAGACAGATTAGGCAAGAAGAAAGACAAGAAAGAGGAGACTCTTTCAACAAGGCTACGAGTTCTGGCATACTTTACTTTAGATTGGCTGTCGTACTTTCCTTTATAAAGGATGTCCTACTTCTATTTAATATTTCATCGAACCCTACTTCACTCAATCAATCTCCTAATCTTAATCCTATCACCCTTACTACAACTAAACCACCAACAGCAGGAGAGCCCACATTCTGACTATAGAATGATAGATGTTCAGTGCATTCAGTAAGGCTAACAAGCCATTCTCTAACAGGAAAAGCAAAGACCTCATCTAACGCATCAACAGGTAATCCCGCATCTGAGGTCTTCTGGTCTCTGGTAAGCCTTAGGGAAGCTAGAACTTCCCCGAGATGTTGAAGTGGAACTACTAATGGGAAGCTATTGAGTCACCCTAGAGCAAGATCGACTAAGGGAAACAACCCCCGCTTATTGGAGCTTTGAGTAAAGAATCTTATCTGAGGAATGCCCGCAGCTTTCTCTTGCTCGGCAGAGGAATGGAAGTTGTTGGAGAGAAAGAAGTGAGGCCCCGATCTATCCTAAAGACAAAGAAATTCCCTTTCTACGTCCAATTCTTGTTCACCTCATTGCAGGACTATCTATTTCCCCTCCTAGAGAACCTGGTGTTAAGCATATAGCTAGTGACGTAACAAAGGCGAGGTGCAGCTAGGCCTAGATCTAACCTTTCGAAGGAGATCATAACGGCTCTGTCTTAGTTGACTTTCTAGTTGGACTGCTTAGCTGCCGGGTGGTTAGGCACTCGGAACAGACGTAGTCCCAGCTCCCCGCTCAATTAACAACTGCTTTTCTGAACACTTTCTATGGTCGTAGCTTCTTGAATAACCCAAGCTGGTTGAGTGATAGTGATCTTATATCTTATAGACCACCCAGCCTTTAGGACGTAGACCTAAGAGAAGCCTATCTCTTAAGGAGGAGTCTTTCCCTTTAGTAGCGTGTGATAATACGCAAGCGTAGAAGCAGTAGACCTGATCTTCGGTTGGGTAGAGATTCATTTCTTTAACCCTATGGTCGAGTGTATTATATAACCAACTAGTCGAGCTCAATTTCATCGAGCCTCTTCTCTTATGATATTTGAGTTTGATCGAGAGCGGTACACTTCTCCCCCATTATGAGATCCAGGTATCGTACCCCGCTTTGATTGGCTCTGCTAGGCTTGCAACGGCTTGACCGACCCATCGCCTATGCTTCCTCAGCTTCGCCACTCGACCATCCCTTGAACCCAACCCTCGGTGAGAAAGATGTAAGACTGCTAAGGAGAGAAATGAAAGACCAGTAAGCAACCCAAGACCAGACGTGGGCAGATAGACTAGGTCTTTACCAGTAGAAGAATTTAGAGCTAGAGCAAGTGTGGGAACCCCGAACCTCCAGTTTCCAAAAAGAAGTTTCTCTACTCTATTACAGAGAAAAACATCAGATTCTCCCTCCGAGCCGCGAGATCCTTCAGATGGAACCATTTGGTTCCCGAAAGTAGGGCTCTCCGAATCCAAAAAGTCACATAGTGTCACAAAAAAAGAATCAAATGACATAAAAAACCTCTCTTTGCTTTCGTTACAAGGACGGCGCTAGGAAGGCTGCTAAGGAAGAGAATAAAGAGGGTTGGACCGCTAAAAGGCGCGATAGGATAGACTGACTAAGGAATATAATCGCATCTGCCTACATGAATGGTCTACAAAAATGACTCAATCGGATCGGGGGAATACCATTCTGAGTGAGGTAATTAGCAACTCCAGATGATCCAGCTTATTTGAAGGTAGCCCCCTTCTCTTTCAGTAGATGCATGCAGCAATACTACGGGAGTTGTACTTCTTCGTCTTTCAGAAGCTAGTGAGACAATGGGTCCAGCTTGGACTCCCGAAGTGCTAGCCTACACACTACTTCCTATAGAAAACCATAGTTTTCGCTTCCTCTCATTTCACTCTTCGCTTCCGCTGCCTGGAGTTTGTAACAATCCTCAGTTTCCAAATATGCCGCACTCTACCCAGATAACCCACTAGCTTCCTTGCTCGCTGGATTGCTCTTTCGTGGTCTCATTTTAGCTCTTGTCCTCCTAGTGAGTTACTCGGGGAAAGAGAACTCAATAGCTTCTTCAAAGGTATAAGGGGAAATTCTCTCATTTGACCTTCATCCACCATTCTTAGTGGAAGGCCTTGGAATTTCATGGGCTTATGAACGAAAGGGCTTATCAACGAAAGAGGCTTGCAAAGGAAAGAATTCTTGTTATTACTGGTATTACAGGGAGTCCCACCCTATCAAAGCTTTATCCACGCTATATGAGGGCCATATACCCATATAAAAGCCTTTTCAGACAAGCCAGCTCAGTCAGCTCATCTTGCTAAGGATGTTGACACTTTAGCGAGGGACTAACAAGTTCAGTAAGTAAACACAATAAATAGGGGGTAGGGGCTTTGTTTGGGGGAGCAATTCCCCTTCCCTTCCTTTGGAGAGTTACGAGTTACTGCTGAAGGACTTTCTTTTGCTGATGATGTGGTTTCTGTTGCTTTTGCAGAACTGAGATCCCTTCCAATAACTACTGTTGCTACTGCTGTTCTTTTAGTTCCTTTAGCTGGAGAGGAACTTCTACCACTTTTAACGAAATCCCTCAGTGCGGGAACCGCTTTAGCTGCCACTCTAACAGCGTAACCAAGAGCCTATTACTTTGAGAAAGATGAATTTATACTTACCAATGGTAAGCAAATTTACACCTGAACTCGCATCGAAGGAAAGAAATCCGAAAAATGCCTATTTGTCCTGGGTAGATAAAAAGTTGCACTGAAAACTGCAGCATATTATTCGATGTCATTGTCGTGTCAGCCAAGCGAAAAGTTTGAATGAAGGCCATGTCTTTTGCCGATGGAGTTGCATTTCGAGTGGAAGTTGGAGTGGTTTTCTAGCCATGGGCTAGACTAGTTTGCCGCCCATTTCCAGCTGGGCAGTTTGAGCTTTTGATGTTGAAGTAAGCAAGTGAGCGAGCCTGTGAAAAAGCCATCAGGGTCAAGTGCCTAAGCTAATGGAATCTCCAATTTTTGTGCTAGTAGTTGCATCTGTCTAAGTAGTAGTTGCCCATCCAATTCAAGTGCTTTCCTATCGAGACTAAGTCACTTCTCTCTCCTTAACGTCTGGTACCATTGCCCCGCCACTCCGCCTGTCTTCTTGTGGTCGGGCCGGGTCATTCTTCACTCTCAATAGGGAGACCTCTCTTCGTATACCGACCCTCAAGTTAGTTCCATTTCTGGGGCGAAGCTGAGCACTCGGGAAGGGCATGCGGTGATTATTAACATGCTTTTACAACCCATATCTTCCCACCTCCGATCACATGAGCTTTCGAGAGCCCGGTCTGGATCTAAACTCTTTTTTATGTATGTATCATGTCTTTAAGCTCAGCGGGATCCAGAGAAAGACAGACCTACCTACCAGTTCTAAGTGGCAGGATCAATCAAAGAAAATAGGCTCAAGAGAATAACCGGTTTTCTTCTTCTTATATATCCCATCGCATACATCGTAATAGATCCCTATTTTCTAATCAGAAAGTACCCTCTCTTAAGTAGGCCTGCTTTAGGTTATCCGGAAGGAATGGAATGACTAATGTGATGTGAAACCTCCACAAAGAAAAAGCTCCTTGGACTTCCCAATCCGTATGGCCGGCCAATCCGTGACAACCCCACAATAAAGAGTGAAATGCCAAGCCCTTTTTCTATGAAAGCAACAAGCATGCGCTCAAAATACCTCCTAAACCCCAACCCACCTTGTTTGTGTACTGGAACAGCTACCACTTCCTTAGAGCAGCACTAACTTACCGATCTCTACTATAAGAAAATCCAAGAAAGAGAGTCGCTCCATAATAAATAACTGCCATTAATTACACACACGCAAGTAGTGGCTCGGCTAGAGGAAGAAGCCGGAGCCTATGCACTACCGAAGAATGGAGCTGATAGAATCAATCGATTGCATAAGATATACCAAAACCACTTACTGATCTTGCATAAAGAAAAAAAGAAGTCAAGTAGACTCGGAAAGAAAAGAGATAGTGAAACCCTCTCCCGCCTTTTCTATCTATCCTTAGAAGTAGGACGAGTGTCCTACCTAATTGTTAGATTAGAATAATGGAGAAGGGAGAGGTCTTCAAAAAAACCTATACTCCCACTTTCCTTTCTTTGAGATTTCCAAAAGGTGAGATTTCGCAACAAAATTTGTGTAGGCCCCATAAAGAAAGAGTGAGCGCTCACTCTTTCTTTATGGGGAGAACCGCATCTATTCAAAGTAAATGTTTCTGCCTGCAGGAGAGGCATCTGACTTTCTTACTGACTTTCCTACTGACTGAATCACTTGAATCAGTTGAAGGAGGTTTCTACAGGAAGAGTTGCGACTCCGCGTCGAGGCGGACAGGGGTTCATGACGAGTGGGAATGAACTGTAACCAAAGAAAAGTAAGCCAACCACGAATTCCTAAACCGTAAAGGGAACCGCCCTGTAAAGAGCGTCGCCTAAAATACCAGACCGGAAGCTGAGAACAAGATCGAAAGCGCAACTTCTCATTCGAAGCATGAAAGTGGTCAGGTCACTTATTCATAAGGGATAGGACTGGCCTTATAGAAGGTTGGGGCTTGCTCGAAATCTGTCAAATACGAGCCCTTCTTTCTCTATTCAATCCACGGCCTACCTCGATACACCTGTGTCACAACGGCTTATTTTTTGAGTGAGGGAAGCCAGAGCATTGGTCAAGAGAGAGAAAGAATAGGAACTATAGATCGAGAAAGTCACATTAGCTACACCAGACCAGACACACTTTCTTTTTTTTACTATTTTTTGACTGACCGGATCGGTCACTCCTCAACCAACTAAGACATTTCTGAGCAGTTCCCCTCACCCCCATATCACTTAAAGGCAGAGCTAACCCAACATTCTGCTGCTCTCTAAAGGGCCTGCCTATTCTATTAGTCAAGCTTGGAGAACATAGTACTAGGACTTACTAGATGAAAGACATTGATTGGTGAAGGGCTTAAAAGCGCCTTAGGTAGCTGCTATCTATCGGATCTTTTCTAAGAGGTTAGGTAGGTGGTTGAGTCGAAGCGGAGAAGGAGACTAAGTCATCGGTCGTGCCGGGATTGATTTCCTACTTCCAGCTGAATGAGGGCCACACAGCCGTCAACCCTGCTGGAAGTGCTTTCTAGATCCAATCTCCTGGTCTTTCGTTCGCTATTCAAATGTCTGGACCAGTAAAATTGTATGAAAGGTGGTCTTGTCCTTTCCTTTACAACTAGTAGCTAGTAGCTTCGTCGTTGATCTCTCCTCTTCCCGACCGGTTGTGACTCGTATGTCCAGCCAACGACTATCGATTCCTAACGAATCCATAGATTCTTCTACCATTCGACCAGATCTTCTAGATTGTATTCTCATTTTCCGGCCTCGAGCAACTTTACTAATAATAGAAAAGCCCTTAACTTAATTTAATTCATATTATATTAGTATAATATAAATCGCTAGCGCCCAACCGGCTTTCCGCCTCCATTTGGTCGTCCTGCTATGATGTAACATGCAGTCGTCCCGAGGCATTTTAGTGCAAGGTTTCGAGCTCCTATATCTGGAAGAGATTGAGGAAATGCTACTTCCGTGAGGGGCCTTTCAACCTATAGGGAGCTCTCTCATCCGAGTGGAGTTAGGCCCATTTCCTAGCCTAGTTTTAAGCAGAACAGCACCATCCTAGTCCAGAGCAGTACTTCTCTTATGGGCTCGAGGCAAGACAAGCAGCCCGCTTCGCTTCCTCAATTGCTCAAGGAACCAGATAAAATAATGCTTTTGTGGAACGTCTTCTGGCGAGGCTTTGAGATTAAACCAATATCTTTCCATTTGAAGCAGTGTGCGGTATGCCTTCAATTCAACAAGCATACGCTGGCCAGAATAGTACTGATATTTCCGTCTCTGTTTAGCTGACTTGCTCGGGATATCCTAGCATCATTCCGGCATTTCACCGTAAGAGGATCCTTAAAGGTGATTCCAAAAGTGATTTGCTTGTCCAGTGGTACTTGTCGCTTTTCTCCGAAGGCTATTGAATTAGCTAAACCACATGGGTGGCGGTTGTCCATGGATGTCCCTTGGGCCTATTCTTCATAGGATACGAGAGCAGGAAGAGCTTCTATTCCATCAACACAAGTTATTCCAGCAACAGCTCTTACTGTAACAGAGCTAGGACCGTCAACTCCAACTGTCCTTATAGGCGAAAGCCACCTCCTTGACAGATTACGGAGCTACCCAGCTTCTCTTAATGCCAAGTAGTAGAAAAACCGCTTTCCCGAGCTGGCTGGATGATTACTATAGAAGAGTTGGTGAACATTGTTCTGACTCATAGCTCTAAGATGACAACTACTCCCAGTCTCTGGTCAATCCATGCTGATGCTAGAATAGCTTTTCCCCCCGCCCATACCTGGGAAGAGAAAGTACAACCTCTGCTGCATCCTATCCTCTACTTTAGTAGAATTCTTTTGTTCTAGAATCACAGACATTGGCTAATGATACCACAGACTTTATGGTTATGTCATACTCTATTATATCTACTCTTACAGACCTTCCCTTCGAGCAGACTAAGAAGAAGCCCACGTAGCGGTAGCAGCTACGACTTCTTCCTTTTGGGCTTACTAGCTCAACATACGCAACGGGTACCAATGCTAGGTTAGAATCCGATACTAAACTCTTAAAGGGAATCATGGTGGCATACGAATAACCTTATCTTGATACCATTGCAAGTGTAAAGACCAATTCCATCATGGCATGATAGGGCCATAAACTAGAGACGATTAGATAGCACCATAAGATTTCCTTAGCGAATACTAGCGCCATCCTCAGACACTGAAGTCAGTCGGAGATATAATTCGATACAAGACCCATAGGGATCATAATCGTGATATCCTCCGTCCAGCCCTTAGACTCGTTATGTTTAACGACTTCACTTGTTGGTCCTAATTTGTCTTTAAA
Source organism: Saussurea involucrata (assembly GCA_033807775.1). Lineage (NCBI taxonomy): Eukaryota > Viridiplantae > Streptophyta > Magnoliopsida > Asterales > Asteraceae > Saussurea > Saussurea involucrata. Next base: position 118,222,978 of record CM066314.1, read on the forward strand.
CCCATTACCCTAACCAAACCTTATCTCCGACTTCTATTAGTAGGGAATGACGATCGCACCCACGTTCAGCTATCTATTAATGCATTCCCACCTGCATGCCTAACCGCTAAGGCCCATCCTAATACATTCCTTCTAGATGTATGTATCTTTCTCATTCCCCGCTGTCCTTGCTTGGCTAGCGTGCTTCGAAAGCAGTCATGTAAGATTAAAGGACTGCTACCATAACTGCTAACAAAGGGAAGAAGGAAAGCAGATCAAGACAAGTCGATAGACAAAGCAGACAACCCTAGCCTCTATGGCAAGCCACTTGTGGTAAAGGTTTTCTAGCCCCGAAGGTCTTCAGACCAGAGTTATCGGCGCCTATGAAACTGTAACCCCAATCTTATGTGGTCGAAAGAAAAACCGGGAATGAAGTGTCACACTCAGGATGGTTGACCAAGACTGCCTCCTTAGCTGCCGAAAATGAAAGGCTTCAAGTAAAGTAAATGAGTTAGGAAACCGAGTGCCATCCGAGAGTCTGATTAGTCTTAGTGGTAGTGGGCCTTGCTTCTTTTCTTTGCTATTGAATCTGCTATTGAAGGAGTAAGCAGCGCCCTTAGCATGCTTTTGCCCAGTCCCGTGACATCTAAGTTGACTGGTCGGAATTCACTTCTCGAAAGCAGAGAATAGATTAGACTAGCGGATCGGTTTCTTTAGGTTGAGTTGACAGCTTTGCTAGAGATTCTTTTTTTAGGGCTGCTAGAATGCACGGTTTATGTCACCTTACACCAATCAAAGGAAAGGAGATGCCTTTTTGGGTTCAGGGATGAGGAATGAAAGGGAGCAAGCGGAGGCTCGAAAGCCGGAGCTCTATACTCGCTTCATATATTACGCTCGTTCGCTTTTCTTCCAGCGCTTTCATCTTCTTTCCGGAGCGTCGCTTAACCAATTAGCATTAGTAACTATATCAAGCAAGTCGTGCTTCAGTAAATATAAAAAGCGAATAGGCGTGTTGAACTTCCGGTCAAGGTAGTAAGAGGGCGGGGTCGAGACCAGAGACAAGTAGAATGGTCATGTAGGAAATAAAGTTGGATTATAAAGAATACTTTGTTCCTTTGTTTGAAGAGGAACAATCCTACCGGACTCATTTAAGATAGGAATGGCTAAACTTTTTGTCTTTTTTATCAATCGAGTGCCATCTATAGTGACACAAATGGTTTAACCATGGGAGTGATTATTTCACAAGACACCTGATTACACGTTGTTACGCACCTTTGGATCCCAGCCATACTTTATCCACGATCCCTTCGGTGTGTTTTCTCGGGCTAGGTTACATGAAAATATAACTTTACTTGACACACAAATTCAATTCCCGAATTTATCGATATGTTTATGGGCATCTCACTTAGTGGACATGGAATCTTTTAGCACAGACATGGTCTAGTTTCATTTAAAAATCTCTTCTTCATCCCTCGGCTAAAGTCTCTTACGAGAAAAGTGTTCTTCATTAGTTGACTTGCTTAGGTGATGGTTTATTCTTAGCCAACAAATGAAAAGAAACAAGGATCCTTTGTTTTAGAGGTTCTTTCTCTCACGTCATTTCGCCCGCCCGTTTCATATCCTTTTGCCGAAGTTCGTTCAGTCGGTAAGCATCCCGTTAGCTCTTCATATTTCCTAGCCCATCTATCCCCACTATCCCCGAATTATGTAAGCCGTAAGGAGTCCGTAAGATGTGAATAAAGTCCTCACGCTAAAGTTCATCGCCTTCGCTTATCTTGTTTTTTAAGGTCAGTTCTTGTATGATGTCGACGAAGGTCTCATGTTCACGATTATTATTCTTGCAAAACTCGGAAAGTATTAAAGCACATTTATTCCTCAAGCTGTCGACTGTGTCAGTCGGAAGTGCATATGGCAGATCATCTTCCTCTACCTAGGTACGGATTGGATGCTCCTCCTTCTCGGGCAGGACTCTCAGACGGCTATGATCGGACAATAGAGTATGTAAGATATAGCTCGTGCCTCTTAGGCTTAGCAAGATGGGGTTCGGATGAAAACGGATCTCGCTAATCCAGTCTATTCTATTTTGTTTGAATAGTCCAGGTAGTTGACTACAGGATTGGATCCTCTGCCTTTGCCTGAAACTTTCACTGTCTGTCAAAGGAATAGCTGAACTACTACATTGATTAGGCGGATCTAACTCTTTTGAGAAATGCCCAGAAGCGTCTGTCTACTAGTTCAGTTGAGAACAAGGTGTCGAACTAGACTGATAACTAATCGTCTATCGAAGCGCCTCTTTAAAGGCAGGATGCCGAGAATCGTGTCTCTATATACGATGAGCAGGCATGCGTGGGAGTTTAGGACAAGACTCTGTAAGACCTTTCGTTTAATATGCCTTTTGTTTACGACGAATAGGAATAGGTTCTTTTCAGATTTGACATAAGAGGGTAATTCGTCAAATTGGAATTGGATCTACCATGTGCAGCCTAAGCTTACTTCTCTTGGCTCCCGGCGGGGTTGTCTAGTCCTAAAGCTAACCAGTTTACTTACTATTATATAATAATATATAATAAGCCTTAGCCTTCGGCCCATGAAATAGAGATGGCCCGGACCCAAGATTCGGATGGGTTGGATGCTTGGATATTATTTTCTTTCTTCTAGTAGGGTGGTATGGTAATCCATTTCTTACTTACCAGGCTGGGATATAATCTAAGGTAAGGTTGCTTTCTATGTAGATAGGAGAGCCTAATCTCTGTACTAGCTCTATCTATCAGGGAAGAAGGGAGGCGATTTCAAAGCGAAGCATTAACTGAAGGATGCGCTTGCCCATGGCCTCATCTTCCCATTTTTTGAGTCTTTAGTCACCGAGAAGACTACTTCTGTAGCTTAAAAAGTACCTTAGGACACCACTTTTTCAAAGTCGGGTGCGAGTCTTGCTGAGTCAACTCTCAACTCATAATTTCTTAAGAAGAAAGCTTAAGAATTGGCAAGAAGTAGGATAGGAGGAGCATTAGTAGCGAATCCCTGAGATTGGAATTCAATCTCGAGAAAGTCATGAAACTTGAATTAAATTTGAATAGACCCGTAAAGCAGAATAATGATTTTCATCTGAAGTAGCCATTCCCCTTTCAGTAGTTGAAGTACTTTCATCTGTCTAAATGCTTTCCGTAGCTCCTTTGATCGAATTTAGAGTAGCTCGTGGATGAACAGATTCGAGAATCAATAAAAAGGTTCCGCTAACCAACTGATACCGTAGTAGAAGATTCGGCTAGTGATCCACCTCTCTATTTCCCAATAGAAAGAGTTATTCTATGAAAAAAATCTCGTTTTTTTCTTCTTCACATATACAAGCTAAAACTACAGCCAACAGGGTGGAAGTTGTCTCTTTACAGTAACTCTCCTCTAATAACGTAGGCCGTCCTCCTCTATGTGTCTACAACTTAGGATTCTGTTGGAGCCGTGCTTGCACTGCATGATGATGATAAGAAGAAGAGAGCTTTGGACTAATTTAATTTAGCCAAGTTGCTCAATGATAATAATGCATAAAAGAAATTCACAGCTATGGAGAAAACCTGTGCAGCAGTCATAGCAGCGCTTTCAGGTTAAGTTATGAAACTAAAGTTTATTTTCGGGGAAGCCGCCCAAGCGAGCAAATCTGTTCTACGATCGTGTATTGTGCCTATTGGATTAGCTGCTAGTGGGAATCTATTCTGTATTATAGCTTTCTCTTCCTTTCAGTCCCTCGTCCATGAATGTGACTCCCTTGCTGGAAGGTCTCCCACGTATAGAACCATAAAGAAATGCCTGTAAGGTCTTTGGTCACTCCTTGGCAGCCTGTCCTAAGTCTAAGAAGGTGACCCCTAATCCACCCGAGGGTGGTAGCAAGGCTACCTCTGAGGGCGATTGGATTAAGGTACAGAAGAAGGGGAAGGGGAAAGATATTCTAGATAACAGAGTTTCCGCTCTGTCTGTCTCTTCATAAGAGCCATCGAGGGTTTTGAATAACAGTCTTGCTATCCGCTCTGAGCCTGAGAGGATTTCTGATCGTCTAGAGGATCCTGTTAGCAATGCTCCTCTAGCCTTCAACAGTCAGGGTGAGTTGTCAGCTTCTTCTTTGGTCCCGCGGGGTGAAGGCCCTTCTAACTCGGAAGTAGGGTCACAGTATACGGATACCCCTGTGATAGACATGGATTTTTCTCTTGTTACAGGTGAACATTCTGAGGGGAAACCTGCTTTGGCCTTTTCTACTCCCACTGGGATTTCGTTAGGGGGAAGCTCTGAACCCCTCACTCTTTCTCCGGACCATAAGCCCTTGGGTGGTCGGTAAGGTTGTCGACTCTGAACGAATGGTTTTATGTGAAGAAGAGGTTGTCACTATTATAAAGAATCAGATCCCGTTACAGTTAGGAAGGCAAGTGCCATCCGAGAGTCTTCTTCGTCTTCTGCTGGAACTCTTTTCTCTATAGGTAGTGAAGTGAGCCGAGGAGAGGCTGGATGGAATTAAGCTCGACCAGCGGGAGAGGAAGCATGACCAATCTTATCTTGTTTCAGAAGCTGGTAGAGAGTAGAGAATAGAATAGGCTGTGATGCCGGGAGAGAGATTTTTTCTCTTGAGAGATCCTTTGAATACGACCAGGGGGATAGAAGCCCACGGAGCGGTAGGCTAAGCCAGAAATAGAGAGAGATGTGATTAGATTAGCACGAGGAAGGGAAGAATATTGGTCGTGGGATAGCAGTTTTTGAATCGGTCTCATTTGGCGTTCAATAAGTAGAAGATCAAGGCAGCTTCTGCTTTTAGGTCAGCTCTTTGGCTCCTTGCTATAAAGAGTGAAGTGACCTTCGGGCGAGGAGAAAGTCAGTAAGAATAGGACCGGAAACTGTGCGTTTGGCTATTGGTGAGTCTGTCTTTCTTGAGAAAAAAATTGAGCGACCAGCCCCTCCATTTGGGTCATGAGACTAGCCAACTGTCTATCCCTGTGGGCTAACTCAACTAATAAGTTTGCTATCTTAGCATCCACTTGGGATAACCTTTCACTTGGATACGATCTAAAACGATTCCACATTCAAGAAAGAACCAGACCAGGCCAACCAAGAGATAGGATCAGATGAAGGAGAGAGAGAACTACTATTGAAAGAAGGCGAATCGCTACTTCTTGTTGCTATAAAATGGTAAAATACTACTTCTTGGACTGTGCCGACACCCGAGAAGACTAATTAGAGATTCGCTAAGCGAACGAGCCTGAAAGCGCTTCTCCTAGCTTGATCTTAAGTCTTATACATTAATTAAGCAATCTGACTTATATGCTCCTCTCCCCTTGCTTTATTACACCGATAACTGCAGATGAAGCGAAGGGCTTCGATTATCTATTTAGACGAACGAAGAATAAGATAAAGGCAGCTAATTCACCCGCATCTGTTGGAGGAAGGAATGGACATAGGTTAATCCATAGTAGAAGGAAGAAGCTGTGAGACATTAAAATATTCTTTTATAAGATTATTAACAATATATGTCCTAATATTATAGTTCTAGCTTTCTTCATTGAGTAAAAGGAAATTAGCCTTGCTAACAAATAAGGCATATGATAGCTCATTCTCGGACTTACTATATTATGTGAGAGAGGTGCTTGCTTTATGAGACTTCTTCCTTCTTTCTTCGATCGGAATACAATAAGATCTTATTATCATAGCACGAATAGGATAATAAGTTATCACAAACACCATAATCTAAATGAACAGATTCAATAGAAACTTTCATTTATACTTGACTAGTCAAATGCCTAGTTTCATCACTTGAATCTGGGTTTAGATCGTACCCTTTCCCTAGCGCTTCTCCCCCTGACTTCGTTCCTTTGTTGAGACTTTTTTTAGTTTCCTTTAAGTGGATTTTGCTTAGTTCAAGACTTTCCGGAGTAGTAAAAGGACGAATTATTAGAGGTTGAGAGGTTTTACGCGTACGTCAGGTAGATGTTACTTTCACAGGTCCGATGTCTCTTTGTGCCTGAAAATGTGATTGAGAAATGGGCTTTTGAAACTCGATTTGTCGCAATAAGAGGTATTGTCTCTGCCTTTCCAAGCGCAGGATTTTCATTAAATGAATAGATGTTATTAGCTTATTATTCAATAGATAATAAGAAAGCTCCTTTTTCCGTAAAATAAGAAGTGGTGCCCTTCTATCTCTAGCAGGTCTGTTGCTCACGTGACCGACAGTGTTAGATCTGTCACTTACGGAGGGGAGTTCGGTTATGAGCGAGCTTTCTTTCAGTCCATTTCTATATGTCATTGGCTGGAGAAGATTGATAGACGTATCCGGAGCGAGCACTATCAGTACAATCTCTCTTCCAATAAGATAGAAGTAAGGAAGGTTAGAGCTCAAGCTAGTAGGAATATAGGTTGCTTCAACAAAGATGCAGAACAACCAAATGGGTTCTCTCTCTCGTTTTGGCGATTAGGGTTTTCTGCGGGATGTGCCGTTTTTGATTCTTGCATGGATCTTGTAGCTATTCATTGGATCACAAGGTGTTAGTTATTCATGCTTTGCGATTCAATTCTAGTATTATTTTATTATCTTGCACATCGTGGGTCGGTGGAAAGTATACGACGGCTGTTTAGTTTTATCTTGCACATCGTGTTTTGCGATCGTGGGTCGGTGGTGATTGGTTTATATTATTTGGTGATTGTTTTGTTTAATCCTTCCTGTATTGTTTGGATTGGTTGGATTTTACGAAGGTTTTTGGTGTTCTCAATTCTGCGGCAGAAGGGTTTTCTCCTCCATTATCGTTCGGTTTTGCCCCTTGTTATTTTGGCTACTTTGGTGTGCTCATTGGGTATTATCTCGTGTTTCCAGCACCTTCGTAAACAAGCTAGTTAAATCTGTGGGATCCAGCATTAAGGTGTACGCCTTGATCTTCGGTTCCCGGATTAGGGTTTCCCTAGTCTAAGGTTTCTCTCGGTTTCGTTTGCAGCGTGTTGGCTTCGAAATATTACTCGGTGATGTCTACCTCCGTGGCTGATTTGAATGGGGTTATGAGGACAAGGGAAGGTGTTGTGTTCTCGGAGACTGATCGGAATGTGCAGCTGCATACGGGTCCGAATCGATTGCATGGGGAGGGTGTACCACCCGCTGGCGTCATCCACTCTACTGTCGTCAGCCCTAGTGACGTCAGGCCTGCTGACGTCAGCCCTTTGCTTGCTGGCGACACTCCTACGGACAGCGTTCCAGTTTCGCTCGGGGTGTCGAATCATCCAACTGCAGCAAATTCTGCTAGTCTGAATGTGCAACTTGATGGGGATAAGCGTGGGTCGGTTTTTGATCGCATATCAGGACTTAACGAAGATGCTTTGCGATATGGAGATGTCTCTAAAAGGAAGGAACAATTCTCTTATGCGGCTATTCTCAAGGACGTTTCGAACTCGACAGGTAATAGTGTTCCTTTTTTTCCTTTACCAGCGAAGGAGTCCACTAGGATTGACATTCCGGTAGAGCTTACGGAGAAGGCTGCGGGTACGTATAAAACTACATTATATGGCTATTTCCTTGGTCCTAGACCATATTTCCCCGCGGTTCAGAAGATTGTTCGGTCCTTATGAGGAAAGTTCGGGTTACAGGATTCTATGATGAATTCCAATGGTTTCTTATTCTTTCGGTTTGACAATGAACATGGCTTGCAACAGGTTCTTGAGGGGGGTCCTTGGATGGTACGTGGTATCCCGCTATTTCTCTTCCCTTGGGATCCTCAACAGGGTTTGATTAAACCTGAGCACAAAACATGCCCATTATGGGTTAAACTTCATAATATCCCGCTTGTTGCTTTTAATAGAGAGGGGGTCGGGAGAATTGCTAGTGCCCTTGGTGTTCCTAAAATGATGGATGATCACACGGCTTCGATGTGTGATAAGGCGTGGGGACGTCCGGGTTTTGCAAAGGTTCTGGTGGATGTTTGGGCGGTCGGTGAACTTAAAAGAGAGCTTCAGGTTGCGGTGCCTAATTTGCATGGGGGAAAAGAAGTTATTGTTCCGGTTACGGTGGAGTATATTTGGGAACCAACACAATGTTCACACTGTCGCGTGTTTGGCCATAAAATATAATCTTGTGTTAAAGCTTCTATTGCTAACAGTAAAGGTAAGGAACGTATGGTGGTTAATGGGAGGGACTCAGATGGGTTTACGGTGGTCATAAATAAGAAGAGATATAATGCTAAGGACCAAGGGGGTACTAGACAAACATGGCGACCGAAACCCGCGGGAGCCTCTTCGGGAGCGGATATTGAGGTGGTTGTTCCGAGCATCAATAAGGGGGTTCCGGAGGTGAAATCGTTGGATCATGTATCAGGTCCGGAAGATAATGGTGGGGAAACGGTGATATCGTCAAAAGTTCAATCGCGGGAGGAACTCCCCACAAAGGTGGCGGATAGGGAATTACAGGAGGATAAGTTGCATGTGGATAGAAATAAGAGCAAGCTGTCGGGAGGCTCTTGTGATGGCAATAAAATACCCAAGCTTCGGGGTATTCTTAAAACTCCGGCTCCTTCTCGATGTGAGGTTCACCCCTCGGTTTTTAAGGCTAAGAGGTCCGTGTCCATTGATACTTCTAATTCTTTTGCAAGCCTTTCGGATAGTGATGATGTGGAAGAAGTGGATCGTGAATCTAATATGCATGATCCTTCTTTGGTTTTGGGACCGAATCCTTGGGTGTCGGGAGTGACAGACACCACCTCCAATCGGTCATCATGTTGAAAATCGGTGCATGGAATGTTCGCGGGCTTAATTCATCAATTAAGCAACGTGAAGCTAAATATTTTATTCGTTCTAATATGCTCTCGATGTGTGCTCTTTTGGAAACGCATGTTTCCACTTTGAATTTACCTACTATTGTTGCTCGTACTTTGGGATCTTGGTCGTGGATTTCAAATAATGTGTATAGTGACCGTAATACTCGCATTATTTTGGGATGGAATCCGTTGGCTTTTGATGTCACGCTTATAGATATGACGGATCAGCTTATTCATTGCAAGGTACATATTAAGGGATCTCAATCTGCTTTCTTTTTGTCTATTGTGTATGGTGATAATAACTTGGTCCGTAGACGGTCGTTATGGGGTGAGATGCGTCGGTTGGCGGCTGTTGTGAGCAGTGATCCATGGCTCGCCTTTGGGGATTTTAACACTACTCTCAACCCTATGGACAGTGTTGGGGGTGGTGTTTATCGGGATCTTCGTATGGAGGAATTTGCGGATTGTGTTGGAGATATTGGTCTTTTTGATATCAGAAGTACGGGTATTTTTTATACTTGGGCTCAGAAGCCGGTTCATGGTGGAGGGATTTTAAGGAAACTTGATAGAGTCATGTTAAACGTCCCATTTCAAAGTTCCTTCAATCGAGCGACGGCCGAGTTTCTTCCCAGGGGAGTCTCTGATCATTGTCCGATGGTGGTGGCATTTGAAGGTGGTCGTCAAACAGGTAATAGACCTTTTAAGTTTGATAATTATCTTTCTACTCATCCGGAATTCTTACAGATTGTTAAGGATAAATGGGAAGTGCCGGTAATCGGCTCGTATGCTTTCCAACTTCTTTCCCACCTTAAGTCTGTTAAAACCCCTTTACGTAAGTTGAGGGCGGTTCATGGCAATCTAACAAAGCGTGTTGATACATTACGTGTCGAGATGGAAGTGGCTCAAAGGCAGGTGGATAATGATCCTCATAATTCGGACATTCGTGATGATCTGGTGCATGTTCTTATGGCATTCCAAAATGCGCTCCAGGATGAGGAAATGAACTTCCGACATCGGGCTAAGGTACGATGGATTCAAGAAGGTGACTTGAACACTTCTTTTTTCCATAAGGTTGTAAAGGAGAAACAGAATCGTAATTTAATTACCAGTGTTTGTAACTCGCAAGGGCTTTTAGTTCATGATGAGGCTGTTGGTCCTGCATTTGTTGACCACTTTCGGAAGATTCTGGGTGAGTGGGATGTTGCTGTATGTCCGCTAGTACCTATGGATCTCTTTCCGAATCGGTTGTCTATTGGAGATGCTAATTTTATGATTCGGCCGATTACGAAAGTCGAGGTTAAAAAAGCGATGTTTGAGATCGGGGATGATAGAGCGCCTGGCTCGGATGGTTTTTCCTCAAAATTTTTCAAGTCAGCGTGGGAAGTTGTTGGTAAGGATGTTGAGATAGCCGTTCAGGATTTCTTTTATCTGGGTCGTTTAGCACGGGAGCTGAACCACACTGCTATATGTTTAATCCCAAAGAAGCCTAATGCGTCTTCGGTTACTGATTTTAGGCCGATTTCCTTGTGTAATGTTATCTATAAATGCATCTCTAAAATCATATCTTGGAGGTTGAAGGATTCATTGGGTTTTCTGGTCTCTCCAAATCAGTCTGCTTTCATTCCTGGCAGGCAGATTTCAGATAATATTATGATGGCTCATGAAATATTGTCGGGTTATGGACGTAAAGATGGGCCGCCAAGGTGTTCTTTAAAAATTGATATTCAGAAAGCCTATGATTCGGTGGATTGGAATTTCTTATCTAATGTGTTGGTTGCTATGGGTTTTCATCCGATTATGCATCACTGGATTATGGAAGTGGTTTCGACTACTTCTTATTCAGTCGTTGTAAATGGAAAATCCTATGGGTTTTTTAAAGGTGCAAGAGGTATTAGCCAAGGGTGTCCTTTATCTCCTTATCTGTTTACATTGGTTATGGAGGCATTTTCTTGTCTATTCAAGAGGAAAATTGTGGAAGATCAGTCTTTTAGTTTCCACAAAGGATGCGCTCGTTTATCTCTAACTCACTTGTGTTTTGCGGATGATTTGATGGTATTCTGCAGGGGTGATGTTGATTCGGTGTCTGTGGTGAAGAAGGTTATAGATGAGTTTGCGGGAATGTCTGGGCTAAAGCCTAACATCTCAAAAAGCTCTATCTATAGCTCTAATGTGAATGATGATACCATGCAGGAAATTACTTCGGTGTTGCCTTTTCAGGTTGGATCTCTGCCATTTCGTTATTTAGGAATTCCTTTGTCTTCAAAGAAGCTCTCGGTGGCTGATTTTGGTCCTTTGGTGGCCAAAGTTCGAGACCGTGTTCTGAATTGGAAGTCTAAATTTCTTTCGTTCGGGGGTCGTTTACAGCTTATTAAGTCGGTCTTGGAGTCACTTCAGTTGTATTGGATGCGGGTTTTCACCATACCTTCGTCGGTAGTGCATATAATAGAGGGAATCTTCCGAGATTTCTTATGGTCACATGGTGATTCGTCCCGTGGTCGGGCTCGAGTTGCATGGGATGAGGTTTGTCGGCCAAAAGAAGCAGGGGGTTTGGGATTAAAAAGATTATCCTTATGGAACCGTGCTTTACTTGTCTCACATATATGGGATGTTTTGAGGAAACGAAACTCAATATGGGTCTCTTGGATCTATCACTATAGATTAAGAGATGTTCACTTCTGGAATGCACCTATCTCTTCTAATTCTACTTGGCTTTGGAGAAGATTGCTTGATTTGCGTGAACAGGTTCGGCCTTTTTTTGTTCATATCGTTGGAAATGGTGAGGACACATATGCTTGGGAAGACAAGTGGAATAACGGAGGATATTTGGCAGCTCATATTCCATATCGTTACCTTCTTTTGGATGGGTTGACAAAACTTTCCAAGGTTAGCGATGTTATTAATCGGTTTCCTCATGCTTGGCCGCAAGATTGGATCTATCGATGGGACTTCTTAGCTACGGTCAGTATTCCTGTTTTATCGTCTGGGAAGGATTGTGTTAGGTGGTGCAATTTACATAACTCTCTCACGCAGTTTAATGTATCCGAGGTTTGGCAAACGTTTTTTGGTCCGTATCAAAAGGTGTATTGGTATAACTTCTGTTGGTTCTCGAAACATATACCAAAGCATTCTTTTTGCTTGTGGCTAGCGATTCGGAAGAGACTCCCGACTCAGCGGAGGATGACGACTTGGAGAGAGGATGCGGATAATATGCTTTGTTCTTTATGTAATTCTTGCATGGATGATCATGATCACCTTTTCTTTCAATGCCCATTCTCTATGCAGGTTTGGTCGAGTATTAAGAATGAGGTGGGTATAAACTTGCAAGATCAATGGGAATTTCTTCTGGATGATATGGCTATGGGAAGATGGCATCCTGGAGATATCCGTCAGCGACTCTTGTTCGCGGCTGTGGTGTATTATATTTGGCAAGAACGTAATTTGCGTCTTTTTACGGATAGGAAGAGAACGCCGGATCTGCTTCTCCATGAAGTTCGTAAAATTGTTAATATGAAGCTTGTGGGTACGCGATACATGCGGATCAGTCATGAGAGGGTTTTGGTTCCTAATTCCAATGGTTAAGCATGGAGTACTATCGCTTGCGGAATCTTTCGGTTTGGGCTATTAGTGCCTTGCTCCTTACGTTCTTGATGCTTGTTGTTTCTATCTGCCTTTGTTTGTTTTGGTTGCTTGTTGCTTGGTATTTCTTGAGCTGTAATATCTTTTGCTTTTTAGTGATCTTCTCCTATCCTTTTAGGGCCTGTCCTAATTGGTGGGAGATTTTCTTTCTCGGGAGGGAGTCCCTCGCCTTTTAGGTGTATTTTTCCTTTTCTTCGTTTGTTTGCCAGGAGTGCCGTCTCCTTTCCAAAAAAAATATAGGTTGCTTCTCCCCTAATCCATGATAGATCGAAGGGGGAGCACAAATCTAATGAATGTCTCCGCTCTTAACGTTGGGCTCTAGTTGCTTGTAGCTCCTGGCAACAAAGATGCAAGAACCATTTCCCGAAGTATATGTCCGGATAGTCCAAAGTCTCGATAATTAGCTCTCGGTCTTCCGGTCACAAAACAACGTCGATGAAGACGTGTAGGTGCGATATTCCGCGGTGGGGATTGTAACTTTCTATAAAATCCCCATTTGTCATTCAATGATTGAACTTTCCTTATCTCCTAAGGTGAATAAAGGAGGTGGGAGTACCCGGGGTGATCCTAGATCATCCTTGAACCAAGCTGAGGACAAGCTCTTCTACCACCGCTCTCTTGTTCTCTTTTCGACAAGGATAGGCGCACATGGAAATGTAAGGTGGCTTATTTCGGGTTGGTAGTCTACTCTATTCACAGGTCTTCGACCGCTTATCTTTTATTCCAACAGTTCGCTGATACTCACTGGCCGGAGACAGTCTCCCGCCTTAAAAGTAGACAAAGCTCGAGCCTCTTCACTACGATCTACGGGAACTCTTCGCTAAAGGCTCATCGGGGGACTGATCTATACTCCTCTAGCTAGTCCACTCATCTACGAGCAATGTTTGCATGCTTCATTGATATACCGAACGCACCTCTATTACCAGATTCCACGTTGTCGGAAGCCCGCCCTTTTCTCTTGAATCCATATTCCGCTAACTAAGCCGGCTAAACCTTTCCTACCTTCCTTCTGCTTTGCTGCTTACTATTTGAAAACAATAATTTTAAGTAGCTTGTACTACTGAGCTTAAACCCCTTGTTGTCATAGATCGGGTGAATGCCCTTTTCCTTTAGTTGCCCTTTCAGTGGAGTAAGCCAAAGCGAGTGAAGGGGGTCTAGTCGCATACCCCTATCGTCTTATTGTTCTATTCGTTGCAGTAGGCGAAGTCGTATTTGTTACCAGCCATTTTGTTTAATGCCAAGATCGAGGAACTCTTCTTCCTACTTCAAAAAAAAAAATTCGGTATTTTCTTTCTCTTATCTATGAATGAAAGATTTACGATCGAGAGAAAGCGGACAATTAAGTGACATGATATATAAACCTTATACTTCAAAGGAATGAACTCAAGACCGGTTCCATTCTCGTTTCCTACAATGGATGCTTTTAAAGACCAGGAAACTGAGCATAAAGTCCATCCGATAGTGGGTGGTGTAGTTGGAGATCAAAAAGTTTTGTTTTTATGGGTAGCTCAAAAGTATAAATAAGTCTTTCGTTGTGACTAAGGATAGACAGGACTCTCGGTTCGTCTGAGCCTGAGTCGAAGACATCGGATCCTGCATCTGCTTCAGTTAATTAGGTTAAAATGTGCCTTACCCACATCATCTGAGATGCAGTAATTTCCTACTTAAGATTCAGATGCCTATGTTGCTGCTGATGTGGAGAAATTGGAACCAGCCTACTCGTGATCTTCCTTTAGCTGGGCACGCACCTTGTCAGTAAGAAGTGAAGCTATTCACTCTGCTTTTCCTGGTTCAGACAGATTCCCAAGCTAGGTTGTAGCCACGATGGCGCTGTTCCTTTCTCTTCGTTCTGACCTTAAGAGAAGAACTTCGCTCTTTTTCTTCTGCCTCGTTCACAAGGGCACTTCAGAGAGAAAAGAAGGAATTCCCGTCAAAAGGTCGATCGAAAATGAACATCTTTGCTGAAATCCTTTCTCTTTCTTAGTAGAAAGAGGGTCCAATCAAGCAACCAGTCTTTGGATGCCAGGGCACTTGCCTTCCCTTCCAACCATCGGCGTATCAGCTTCCAGAGCTGATGCTTTATCCAGTCCAGTTTTTGTCCCTTGATTTTGTAATCAGATCTATCTGTCCCTCTCTTACCTTCTAAGGAAGGGGCACGGTTAGCCAATCACCTGGCATTGGGTCAAGAACTTAAGGAACGGGCGCAGAGCCCTAGTGAAGAGGTACCTCCATACTGAACACCAACTCACACCGAATACCCTTTGTTGTATCGTCACTTACGGATCAACATCCGGAAGAGGCTTTTTTGCACTCATCTCCTTCTCTTCAGGGATATGTAACTCCAAGCCATCAACATTTGGGAAAACAACATACCTTGATGCAAACCTATAAACTCCTTAAACCACCTCTTAAAGTGAACGTGATTAGGATCTTTAAGTTTCAGAGAGGGCTGCTATTGCCTCTCCTTCACAAGCCCGATTCCGATGGTTATGGTTACAACAACAGTTAACCTTCCGGGTCTTGACTAGGAAACTGGCTCTGCGAAGACACTTCTTTGGTGTTCTTCCGGCGGATGAAAATAAAAACCAACTAGCCAACCAGAAAAAAAGGCTTCCGTCCTCGGAACTAAAGCTGGTTCTATTCCGGACAAGAAAGCAAAGTCGGGGACCTAGGTGGGAGGAACTGACTTGACTGGTGAAATTCCGGTACTTAGTCATTCTACTGACAAAGAGAGGGGACCGAAGGAGAGAAGAGGTTTAGCCCTTTCCCTAATGGTCGATTGAGTAACTATGCCCCTTGATCCTAACCAAAGGAAGGAAGCTACCCTAGTCCACGAGTGAAAGACTTTCCACGAGATAGAATGAGGGTAGCTCTCCCGATAGGTTACGGGTGGAATCTCTTACCCCTGATTCGATTCCTAGGATTTGAATTTTTCATTTTCCCGGGATTTCTCGCTTAATATCTGATGTCCCTGAGGGAATCCTTAGATGTGAAAGTGAGGAGATAGAAGAGTTCAGACTTTGAGCCAAAGACGGAAGAGAGAGAGGGAGCACTCGTGGCACACTTATACAGATAGCTATTGATGGGGATATAAATCTTCATTACCCTTATGGTCGACTAACTTCGCCAAGAAAAGCACGTCTTACTGGGTGAAGGGCAGGGCCTACGCTCGCTTGTTCCAGCGCGATAATCCCCGGCTTTTTGGTCAGCGGCTATCTGGACCACCATACCTTCTCTATTGCAAGCTACCTCTTGTTAACCCGTTTCTAGCTTACGTATACCGTTGACTCCTGTGTCTTACACACAAGGTTGACATAAGGAGGGGTTTCTCTCTCTCTAGGAGGCGATTAGGGTTTGTTCACGGTGGCTCATTCTGATCGAATTCTTGGTGGGATTTACGTGGTGGTTTGATTGTTTGTTATTTTCTTCGTCGTCCAGAGAGTATGTTAGAGATTATTGTAGTGTTCTCTTTGCGGTTCTAGTTGTTTGCTGCAAGTTTCGACTAGGGTTTGTTTTTGTGTGGTTTCCGTGTGTGACAACAAGGTGGCTGCAGATCTCATTTATTTATTCCCTTTTAATCCAATCGTGGGACGGTGGCAATTCTTTTGCTGTATCCAAAATTGTGGGATAAAAGTTTGGTGTGTGCTGTGTTCTTCGTGGTGTTGCTGATTAGGGTTTCTGGCCGGCGGCAACAACTTTAGTGCCGTTATACCTGCTGCGTTTGTCGTCTCCTTCACTGTGTATCTCGCACCTTCGTTAGTGTTGATTTGAGGAACAAGATTCAGCATCCCACTCTTGTGGGATCTTCGTCTCTTGGTTCTTAGGTTGCGCTGGCAGCGTGCGGGCTTAGTGCGATGGGATCGACGAAGGTAAGTGGGGTGGTGGTTGATGACTTAGGGACTACGGGTGTTGATTCTAACACTGAGGAATGGGATTTCGACCAGGTAGCGGCGGCGACGGCTGTATTAAAGGGTAGGGTTTCTAACCCTAACCCTAATTTGCATGAGAAGATGCATGGAGATGAAGTACGTACGTCGGTAGGGAAAGGGCAGCAAGACATTCGTCGCTATGGAGAGGTCTCAATTCTTAAGAAGGGTAATGAAGGTATGGCTGGTACTGGCAATGGTATGCATGAACCCCATGCAGGGATGACGGCTGTTTCTATGGCAATGGGGGGGCAACAGGATCTGAATCAGTTGGATAGGGGTCGTGAATCCGTATGGAACAGGTTATCGATCAAACGGGGTAATGTTGCTGATGAACGTCTTAAGTTTGCGGAGGGGGAAAAGAGTAAATTACAATTCGCGACTGTTGTGGGAACGAAGGAGCCCTCTGCTCTTCGGTTTTTCCCACTTGAGGACAAGTTGCAATCTCGAATAAAAATTCCGATTGAACTGGCGAAAGAAGCTGTAAAGTCATATCATACAACTCTCTTTGGGTACTTCCTTGGTCCCCGCTTGCATTTTCCGGTGGTCCAACGATATGCTAAAATGGCGTTGGGCAGGTACGGGTTCTGTGATGCTATGATGAACAATAATGGTATTTACTTTTTCAAATTTAATGATGAAGGAGGTTGTGCTCAAGTGGTTGAAGCGGGACCTCTCATGATCAGGGGTGTCCCGTTGTTTGTCTTCCCTTGGGACCCTACTAAAGGACTTTCCAAACCTGTGCACGCTACTTGCCCTTTATGGGTAAAACTTCATGATGTTCCTTTGGTAGCTTTTAACCAAGAAGGAATTAGCCGCATTGCTAGCGCCCTAGGGGTGCCGAAACAAATGGACTCGTGTACGGCAGCTATGTGTGAAAAGGCGTGGGGTAGACCGGGTTTTGCTAAAGTCCTTGTCGAGGTTTGGGCTGTGGGTGAGTTGAAACGTGAACTAGAGGTGGAAATTCCGTGTGTGGAGGGGGGTGAGGATGCCAACGTTAAAATACGTGTGGAGTACATTTGGGAGCCGGTTCAGTGCTCGCATTGTTTAGTTTTTGGGCATAAGACGAGCACGTGTGCTAAATCTGTTGTTGCTCGTACTGGGATGGCAAAGGGACCGGTTGTGGACTCAGATGGGTTTACTAGAGTGGTAAGGAAGCAATGGAAGCCAAAGAACGTTCAGGTAACTAATTCTCTACCTGATAAAGTTGTTAATGCCCCCATGCATCCCGTGAATACTGCTGCCATGGGTCAGAAGGACACACATCCGGCCATGCAGCCCATGCATGACGTGCATGATCCTTCCCCTTCGGCTAGCACATTTGTGGAACCTGTTGTGGACTCGACCCCGGCTCGCAATGAGGAGCACGTTGCTGGGGATGGGGTGGGATTGAGCTTAAAAAAGTCTACGATGGCAAACGGGGGACTTGACTCCACTACGCAATATATTGTTGGAAACCCTACGGTGGCACCTTCGGTTGTAAATGAGGTTCGCAACTTCCAGAAACCACTTAAGGGGATTTTGAAAACCTCCAATAGGTATACGGCGTTGGGTGAAAATCCAAGGGAGGTTAAACGAGCAGCGGTGTGTGGAGAGAATGTTCGTATGGACAATTCAATTCGTGGTCGGAATCAGAAGGAGTCGATGGAAGAGGAGATTGCTAATCCCAAGGGTAACCAATGTTAAATCTTGGCATGTGGAATATCCGTGGACTTAATGCCACGATAAAGCAGCGGGAGGTAAGAAATTTCATTCGTGATAACAGTCTTAATTTTATTGCGGTTGTGGAAACTCATATACATCGAGATGGGCTTGGGGATGTTTGCAATCGCACGTTTGGGAGATGGGAGTGGGGGTCGAATAATTTGTTCTCAGAGGGTGGTACCCGTATTGTTATTGCATGGGATTTACGTTCTATGGATGTTATGGTTTTGGAGACCCGCAATCAATTCATACATTGTGAGGTTCGTTTTCGTGGCTTGAATGATCCGGTGTTCCTCTCGATTGTTTATGGGGCAAATAGTGGGACATCTAGGAGAGAGCTGTGGTCGGGTCTTAGAAAGTTTCGTGCTATTTTGGGACCTAAACCTTGGGCCATTATGGGGGATTTTAATGTGATGTTATTCCCTCATGATGGTCATGGAGGGGTATCTAGAAGGAATTCGGAGATGCTTGAGTTTTTTAGTTGTGTGGAGGATGTAGAGATTTTTGATGTGCACTATTCGGGTATCCAATATACTTGGTGTCAAAAACCAAGTATTGAAGGGGGAGTGCTAAGAAAGCTAGATAGGGTGATGGCTAATGCGGAGTTCACGTCGCGGTTTCAGGATGCAAATGTTCGATTCCACCCTAGAGGAATTTCGGACCATTCGGCGGCAATTCTCTCGTTCAAAGGGGGTGTTCGAAAGAAAGTCTGGGGGTTTAAGTTTGATAACTTTCTGGCAGACCATCCATCGTTTCTAAAAGTGGTAGGAGATGTGTGGCAATCGGAGGTGGAGGGCACGTTTATGTTTCGCTTAACTAGTAAACTGAAGCTCTTGAAAGGCCCACTTAGATGCCTTCGCTCCTCTTTTGGTAATTTGTCAGATCGTGTTGTCATTTTAAAAAAGGAACTTGATGCGATTCAACTTGCAAGCGATGGGGACCCGTGTAACGTGGATTTGCAGGAAGACCTTGCACACATTCGGTTAGCCTATCAGCATGCGTGTTGGGATGAGGAAGGGGCTGCCCGACAGCGTGCAAAAGTCCATTGGTTAAGTGAAGGGGATGCAAATACACGTTTCTTTCATAATGTGGTTCGGGAGAAGAGGCATGTGACTCACATTCATTCTATTTGTGACGATTCTGACGTGTTTGTGCATGGGGATGATGTTCCCTTGCTTTTTGTGGAACATTTTCAACGCGTTCTTGGTACTAGGGATACTTTGGTGGAACCAATGATGTTGGATAGTTACTTTGGCCGAAAACTTTCTCTTACTGATGCTCTTCATATGATCCGTCCTATCACTGATTTGGAAATCAAGCAGGCGATGTTTAAAATTGGAAATGAGAAAGCCCCCGGGTCGGATGGTTTTTCGTCAAAGTTTTTTAAAAAGGCGTGGGAAGTAGTGGGACCGGATGTGTCCATTGCTATCCATAATTTTTTCTATAGGGGTCACCTGGCAAAGGAGCTAAATCACACTTTATTATGCCTTATTCCGAAGAAAGAGAATGCTACAAAGGTGACTGAATTCCGCCCTATTTCTTGCTGCTCTGTTATTTACAAGTGCATTAGCAAAATTATTGTTGGCCGCATGAAAGAGTACTTGAATGTTTTGGTGGGGGAGGACCAATCTGCGTTCATTCCGGGGAGAAGGATTTCGGATAATATATTGATGGCCCACGAACTTGTTAAAGGGTACCATATTGATTCGGGCCCTCCGAGGTGTGATTTTAAGATTGATGTGCAAAAGGCATATGACACCGTTGATTGGTCGTATCTCATTATTATGCTTGAGGGGATGGGGTTCCATCCGGTTTTGGTTGCATGGATTAAGGAGATGATTTCTTCCACCTCGTTTTCAATTGCAATTAATGGTGATTCGCATGGCCACTTTAAAGGAGCTCGAGGTCTAAGGCAGGGTGACCCTCTCTCTCCCTATCTGTTTACTATTGTTATGGAGGGTTTTTCTATGATCTTTCGGCGATGTATTGAAGAGGCTTCTAGTTTTGGTTACCATAAGGGGTGTGAGGATCTTGGGATCACACACCTTTGCTTTGCAGATGATTTGTTTGTGTTCACCCGTGGGGATGTGGATTCGGTAGAAATTCTAAAGAGAGCTCTTCATATATTTAAACAACGTTCGGGTCTTGCTCCAAATATTGCTAAAAGCGAGGTTTTCTTTGGTAATGTTCCCTATGATACGAGGGAGGCGATCCTTGCTTGTCTTCCATTCCGAATGGGAGTGTTTCCAATCCGCTACTTAGGTGTTCCGTTGTCTCCAAAGAAGCTTAAGGTGGCGGATTTTGGTGGTTTGGTGAACAAGGTTCGGAGTCGCATCCATAATTGGAAGTCTAAGTTCCTTTCTTTTGGAGGGCGAAAGCAACTCATATCTTCGGTCCTCCAATCTCTTCAGCTTTATTGGATGGCCATCTTTGAGATCCCTTCGGGTGTCATCCATGAAATTGAGGCTTTATTTCGGGATTTTTTGTGGGCTCATGGAGAGTCGTCGAAAGGTAAGTGTCGTGTTGCTTGGGATAATGTATGTAAGCCTTGTGGTTGTGGAGGACTTGGCATTAAAAGGCTGGCCACTTGGAATCGGGCGCTCCTAGCTAAAAATATTTGGGATTTAATGCGGAAGAGGCAATCTCTTTGGGTCCGATGGGTCTATGCTCATTGTATTCGAGATTTGCCTTTTTGGATGGTGAGGAAACAATCGTCATGGTCTTGGGTTTTAGTTAAACAAATGAACCTTAGACCCTATCTTCGGAGGTTTTTTCGGGTGGATATTGGTGATGGGAAGGATACGAATGCATGGGATGATACGTGGCTTTCGTGTGGGCGACTTTTGTCGATTGTCTCCTTTCGGTTCATTACTTCTCAAGAGTTCACGATCACTTCTACCGTGCGGGACTTTCATGACGCTACCAATGGTGCTTGGCCGCAATCTTGGGTCAATCAGTATTCGGATCTAGAGGGTGTCCAGATCCCTACCTTAACTTCTGGTGTCCGGGATAAGGTATGTTGGGTTGATGTGAAGCATAATTTGATTGATTTTACGGTCCGGGACGCTTATCGATCGTTGGATGGTCTGCATGTGGAGATATTGTGGTGCAAGAACGTTTGGTTTAAGGGTCACATTCCGAAACATGCGTTCTGTATGTGGCTTGCGTGCTTATGGCGTCTTCCAACGCAGGATCGTTTGGGTATGTGGAAGGATGTCCCACCTGATTTAAAATGTGTGTTTTGTGACACATGTATGGACTCTCATTCACATCTCTTTTTTGAATGTGGCTTCACTAACGAAATTTGGGTGGCTGTGTGTAAAGAAGTGGGGTGGCGTGGAATTCCTAGCTTATGGGATGATATTATTGCTGCCATGTCTAATCCAAATAGTGGTCCTAAGGCTGTTAGCCATAGGTTGGCCCTTTCGGCTTCGGTGTACTTTGTTTGGCAAGAGAGGAATCGCCGTATTTTTAATAGTGTTTTTCGGCCGGTGAGGCAAATCGTCAAGGAGATTCTAGCCATTGTCTTCTTGAGAGTGGCTTGGGTGAAGGGGAAACGTGCTCGGAGTATGATTGATGATGCGGGATAGGTTTTTTTCGGCTACGGCTATGGTGGAGTTGGTTGCTCGCGTGCGGTGGAGCTTGTGTGCTGTTATTTTATTTTGTAGTCTTTTTAGCTCGTTTAGCCTTTGTTTGTTTTGGCTTCTTTTTGCTTGGTATGGTCTTGTGACCAACTTGTATTGGTTTGCCGTTTGGCTTGGTTTGTGGCGTTTTGCCTGTTGTCTTTTTGTTCCTTTATAAAATTGCCTGGATTTTTCCTCTCAAAAAAGGTTGACATAAGGAAATTCCTTGTTCTAAGAATTACGCCGTCCCCGGTCCCTTGGGCTTGGGGTAAGCCTGAAATGTGCGATGCCCGATAATTGTGCATGCATTAGGAGCTCGCTTCCTTCCATTAGTCAATCGGACTTTTTCACAAGACCTCCAATGCCAATAAAGCAGGAAGGGGAGGTCGAATTACAAACCTTTTTTCTCGAGTATACCCATTACCTAAAAATGGATGTCACTTTGGGGCACATGCGGATAGCTGCCCCGCTTGGCTAAAAGTAAGCCAAAAAAAATAGCTCAAACTCTTTTTTTTTAGTTCCACTTAGAAAGTCGAGTCTTATAAAAGAGGCCACTCTACGAGGGAAGTCCCCGGGTCGAGTCTTTGCGAGTTCATCCCAAAAAAAGCGAAGCCCTTCCGGTCGGGAAGACGCAGATAAAACGCCAATAGCCGGATGTCCGCTTCTACGGCATAAGCTTTAAAGAAAAGAGTGATCAACGCTAATAAAAATGGAGTAATCAAATAAAATTAGGTATAGGTTTGAACAGTTTTTTCAATCTTTTTCTTTCTATTCTAAGATACCTTTCAACTGAGTGGCTACCCTTTTTGTCAGATACGGGTCAATAGCCCCGTTCAGACAACTAGGGTCCCCTTATATCCTCCAGCATTCCGCAGAGGCAATCATCCGGCTCATGAGGCAGATACAGATCCTCCATAATATGGGTGGCGGTCTGAGAGTGCAGCTCTATCATATCTGCCCTCTCATTCTTGCAGTTCTCTTTAACGGAAAAGCATCCGAAAAAACGGAACACTAACCTAATCTCGAAAGAAAAGTAAAACTTTTCTCAACCCCAATTCCTGACTTGAACAGAAGCTTCAGCTACTTGAAGAGTGATGAAGTAGCTACCATCTTTCAATGCAATACTAAGCCAACTAGCAACCTGAGCCTGTAGCCACCCGCTATTTTATAATAGCAACCAAGCCAGTCGGCCTATATTTGAACGAAAATGCCGGGTCGCTCAGCGAGGAGAGGATAGGGTGCTCTCGGATTTTCTAAGAAAGACAGGGCCTCCGAGTCATTTTGCATGTCGAAAAAAGACAAACCATGGGCTTGAGGCATCGGTCGTCTCGGTTCTAATCCGTATATCATCCAGGAACTCACTATTGAAATTCTGGCAACTTGTTCACTTAGTTCTATTATATAATGTATCAGCCCTCATCAAGAACTCTCGCCAAATCACAAGTCTTCCTATTACGTTACGCCAGAATGCACAACCACCGTGGACATTAATTCCTATGCCGGGGCCGGGGGCATGGCAGATGAAGTTGACTTTGCACATGCGTTCATCGGCGACTGATCATGTAACGTCAAAGAAAAAGACCGCTTAATAAGATGCCTATTCGATCTAATAGTCGAACGAGGTACGAACTAGTGCTAGCTCGGGCGCGGTAACAAAGATCCTCGCCAACCTCATAGCGGAGAGGCGGCTTATTGCAGCAATTTGAATCAGTAATCATCAATGCATAAGGGAACAGCACGAAGCGATGATATGCTTCGCAAGCAAATGGGTCAATGACTAGATAGCTACGGTAAGATGGAAGGCCCGCGCAAATGCCCTTAGAGTCGTCGGTCGAATTACCGATCAATTATATTCTTGGATGAGTGGAACATCTTTGAGACAAATCATCTCCACCCGGGTACATAGCTTCATCCAAACCATGGATCCACGAATTGTTGCCTCGCTCGAGAAAAGAGCTTCGTAGTTGCGAGTTCTGGGCCGATGAGCGATATGTAATCCTAGGATTAGAACTATGCTTTACTACTTCCATATAGTAGTTAGATCTTTTCGATTTTTTAGATTTTAGGTCTTTTGGCTAGTCTTCATTTCCCTTTCTTCTATTTTTTCAATATGGATAGCAAGAGCATGAATAGGCCTACATGGGATGGAAGGAAGGAAAGATGGAAGGAGAGAAGGACTGAACGACAAAAGGAAATACCTCTTTGTTTGCCTTGGAATGAATTGGTTTTTTCAATTGCTGAATAGGTTTCGGAGCTTAACTTAAGTAAGTCTTCAGTACGCTTTTAGTATCCGGATCGATAGAGACTGATCCCTTTTTACATACATAGCCCCACCCCACCAGATACATACATACTTTTTCTCCTTTCTCCCATAAAGCTTCCTTTCCTGAATCTTAGCTCTTATCTTTCTTATTTATTCTGACTACTATCACTTTATAAACCGGGCCTGGATAATTAAACCTTAACGTATCTGGGTAGTACGCCTGGATCAAGAAGGTTCGTCGTACAATTTCGGTGATTACAAAAATAAAGGAGTATATCCCTCTCCCTTAGTGTCTTTCCACTTCCGTCGTTCAGGAACAAACACTTCGCCTAATTCTTTTGAATCCCGGCCCGCTTTTTCCCCACTAACTAATTACGTTACGACCACTGAACAAACATGGTTGACGAACATAGTTTATGCGCCGCTAATGTAGCGGCTTGTCGAGCATTTGACAAACTCACACCATCCATTTCAAATGGTATTTGTCCTGTGGACACACGAGCAATCCAACCCGTAGGATTTCCTTTTTCCTCTTCCCATTCTGACTTCTGTAGGTTTCCCGGTAATAGGGAGATCTGCGAGAACTCTTACACATATCTTACCATTTCTTCGGAATTGTCCGCTCATAGTATGATGGAATTGCCCAATTATAGCTCGACGCGCTGCTTCAATGGCTCGATATGAAAGACGACCAGCTCTACAACTTTTAGTGCCATATCTTCCAAAACCAAGTCGTGTACCGTCCGGTTTGCAACCCCTACTACATCTGCCTTTACGATATTTACTATATTTCATACGTTTCGGATATAGCACGTCCCCTTTCTTTTTGACTATATGAAATCCACACTTTGACACCTGAGATTCCGTAACGAGTAGATACTTCCGCAGGAGCATAATCTATTTTCTGGTTAAATACATTACTAGATGTTTTTCCATACTTTCCGCATTCAGTTCTAGCTATTTCTGCACCTTCTGATCGACCTGAACAACATATACGGATCCCCTCCACCCCTTTTTTTCATTACTAATCGAATATCCTTCACTATTTGACTAAAAATGGAACGAAATTATCTTGTTTTGTTCCTCGGTTGAAAAGAGATATCTTGAGCAATCGGAGAAGCACTTTGATAAACAGATTTGATCTTGACCGACTCAATTAAGGTATTAGTCTTTGTTCTATTAGACAACAAAGATCGCATTTTTTCACTTTGTTCAAATAAAAGTTGTACCCGTACGGAATTCTTCTGTTTCTCAGTATGATCTCTATCATCATCTCTATTCCAATTATCCTGATCTGGTGATACCAAATGTCCTCAAATCCATCAACACTGAAATCAACTCTGAGTCCAACTATGAAGTCATCCCTGAAGAACAACCTCAACAACCACCACCATCCACTCAATCAGAGCATCCACCATCCGTTGAAGAGGTATTTTCTTTTCTCTATGCTGACAGAGATATAATCCCACAAAACTCAGTGCCAATCAATCCATACCATAATCCCAAAAGAGCACAACTACTAGCAAAGAAAAGGAGAAGATTCATTGATACCAAGACAAACATCTCTGGTAAGATCCACTCCAGCCTCAGCACCGTGAAAATCGAAAGGATTCAACTGAGGTCCTCTTACGACAGAGTGATCTACCATGAGTACACGGTTGAAGGTGATGATGAAGAGCTGTATGTATTCAACGACAATGACTTAGTTTTGATCAGTCCTTATGATCTGCTCACCCTACATGCCTACTGCCTAAACTTCACTGAGAGACAAAAGGTTGCTCGAACTGCAAGGTATGAGATCATGCAAGCAATGGAAGAACATGTCAATCTCGTAACTCAAATTGATTTCCAACATGGAATCAATTTTGAAATGGAGAAATTGAGCATTGGCCCTCCGAATGAGAGTCTGGATGGCTTTGAAAGGTATCCCTATGGAATTCTGGTAGCTGACCCTGAAGCCTTCAAATGCAGACAGAAGGGAATCAAAAAGGAAATTCGCTCTGCTGAATTTCCCAAGTACTCAACCCAATCTCTGATGTACTTGAAAAAATTGTCAAAGAAAGAGTTGCAAGCTCAAGGTGCCCTGAGGGAGTAATTGAAAGATTCATCAGAAATATCGATCTCACCCTAGAGTTTAGGGAGTTAATCATGAGATTTTATAGGATCCTCAGAGGCAACTATTATAGTTATATTTACTTTCTTTTTGCACTGAAATGTAATTTGTCTTTAAAAGAAAGTAAAAGCTTTTACAAAGGATGATTTTCTCCTCTTTGTCTTCATTTTTAGCATATCTCTGTAGATTAGGCAAAGTTGTATTTTCAATACTTAGGAGGAGATTGTTAGCCCCAAGTATTCCAATGTAAAAGTATTGAAAATATCACAAGTCTGAAGAACGCCAGAGACTAAGCGTCAGAGACCAAGACATCAGAGATTATCCAGAAGACTTAGCAGAAGAACAACAGAAGACCGTCAGAGACCAAGATCAACAGAAGACAATCAGAGCTCTGGCAAAGGCCTCTGGTGACCAAAGACCTCTGTGAAGCTGAAGACTCGTAGAATTCTCTAAGTGTTAGACTAGTGTCCGTACTTTCCACGTCAGCCCTAAAAGGACAAGATACACTTTCCACGTGTCATTCCAGGGTTAGATAGTACACTGCCTATTACTTTATCAGGCTATAAATAGAAGGTTAGTGGAGCACACAATTGTAAGAAATCAGCTAGAACTGTAAGAGCACACCCACTGCACATTCCATTCTACTACTTGTGTACGTTCTTGCAGCCTGAGAGAATTTAGAAGACACGTACAAGAAAGTGTTCTTGGTGTTCTTCATATCAATATACGAGCAGTTCATTATTTGAATCTTATCTCATTTTACTGTTCTATTATATTGTTATTCTCTCATTGTTTCTATTTTATGCATGTTGATCCAAACCCTTCAGTGATTTGATAATGACTCTCATATTTACTTAGGGAAAATTGTAAGTAAACAATATGTATTAATGTTTTTCCATCTATGAAAAATATACTAATTCTGTTTAGTATCGCTGATAGGAAACATGTGCTTTAATTTATACTTCAGCGATACATGTACATCAGTGAGCCCTGAGCCTGTTCAGTCTCACTGATAATCTCTGATAGTTCCATTTGTAGTTGTTTACTTATGATCCCTTAAGACAAGAGTCGCGACAATTGAGATCAAAGTTGAAATCGAAGACCAAGCTGACGAACGAGTGACTAAGTCTACTAGTGACCTGATGCGGATATGAGCGAAGACAAGACTTGTCCATTTCACGCGAAGTTTCAAGTAGAAGACTTCAGCGAACGATGAACTTTATCATTCACTGATAAAGATCTATTCAGCGAGCGCTGATCATGAATCCTGTTCTACAAGTTACTTTTGTTGTATCTCCTTGCACGCCCCGTATGATTTGTTAGAATGGACATCCTTTTTGTCCAGGATCGTACAAACCACTCTTCAACTACACTCTTCATCATGCGGCCACTAGGATGTTTGTTAGAACTGAAGTTTGTCAAAAAGCTTAAGTGTTGAAGTCTGAGCTGAAGACTCAGACTTCTGAGAAAGAAGGCTCAGAAGTTCTGATTGGAAAGTATTGCAAAGATTGCTAAGGATCAGTTCTGATAAGAAGGCTCAGAGTTCTGAGTAGAAGACTCAGAAGTTCTGAAGATGAAGATGAAAATGTCATAGAATGTTCAGAAGTTCTGAAGATGAAAATGTCATAGAATGTTCAGAAGTTCTGAAGATGAAGATGAAGACTCAGAAGTTCTAAGTATATGTTCTGAAGTATGCTAAATCAGAAGAATGTTCAGAAGTTCTAAACATGTTGTTCAGAACTTATGTCTTAGACATTTTCAGTTATATTCTGTTATTCATTAGAACACGTGTAATTGTTCTAATGGTTTGTCATGTTTATGTACTATAGCTTTAGCTTTTCTTTACAGTATATATAGGAGTTAGCAACTGTAAGCTAACTAACTTTCGCATAACTTTTGAATAGCTTTCGTATTCACTTTGTAATCTTTGAGAGACTCTCTCTCTCTCTAGATCTGTAATCTGTTCTTGAATGAATACAAAGCTTTTGGATCCAATTATCTATTATTCTACTGTTTGATTGTGTTCTTATTAAACAAATACATTGTAAGATTGAATCTTGGTTTCTACAATTGGTATCAGAGCCAATAAACAAACAAATTAGATCAAGATCGTGTTCTTGAATGTTTCCTGATCGTGTTCTTGACAGTTTCTTGATCAATTCGATAATTGAATTCCGCTGCTACTCGAAATTCTTGAATTCTCTGTGTTTTGTTCAAGAAATTTGAATTTGTCTTTCTGTTGAATCGATTCAATTCATCTTACAAATCATGTCTTCTAAAGAATTTCTCTCGATGGGATATGAGATTAGCCACCTGTACTAATTCCTGAAGAATATCAACAATGGAAGATACGAATTATTCAATTGTTGGATAATATTGATGAGAATTTGATGATCTCTGTTAGTGTTCATTTTATGTTGTATTCAAGTTGAGGGACTAAATATGTAACTTGTAGATCTAGGTATAAAAGGCTTAGATCTCCTTGCTTTTGAAGTACACTTTCACATTACACATATCATTTCTAATTCACTATCTGTGAGTTTTTCTCTCTACATTGTAATTCAATCTTTGAAGACTAATGAGAGATGAATGGATTGAATCATAGATCTTGTGTATATTACTTGTATCTTGGGATCACAAGTGGTATTAGAGCTTAGCAGATTCAGCTATTTGTGAAGATTGGGCATTTTTGAAGTTTTTCGGATTTCATATATTTTTGCGATTTTGGATGTGTTTTGGCTGAAGTTTTCACCAAAGATTTGTTCAAATTGATGCTCTGGATCAGTTCGTGCAAAGAAACAGGATCAGAACACGTATTTTGAAAGATTTCAGTAGGTTTTTGAAGATTTTTTTGAAGTTTACTGTGGTTGTTCGAAAATGGATCTTCTGGTGTGTTCTTGGTGATGCTTCCTAAACAAAAAGTGTTCAGATTGTGTGTGCGAATCGACCTACGAAGTTTCAAATCAATTGGAATTGATTTGAGCAAGTTAGGATCCTTAGAAAATTTTTGGTTCTCGGCATTCATAACTGGCGTACGATATTGTCTCCATAAACTAATAACTGTCGCACGATACTGACATTCATAACTGTCATACAATTCTTGACCGACTTCACATTTTAGTCGGATAAGACTTGTCCGAGTGTTACTATTCATTGGACTTAGTCGCATAAAGCGTGTCCGACAGTTACTGTTCAAAAGTCCAAGCCGTACAAGTTTCATACGACAGTTGGTCCAAGTCGTACAAAGTTTGTCCGAGAGTTACTGTTTACACTTCTAGTCGTACATGTTCTGTCCGACTACGACTGTTCATTTTGCTAGTCGTACACTATACATCCTACAGTTGTCCGACTACATTTTGTCCGGCAGTTGACTATTTTCACAATTCGCTTATCTGTTTAAAGATCAAAACAAGTAATTTTTCAAGATGATGAGAAATTATATCATGAATTCTTTGGGAAGTGATTCTAGACCCCCGATTCTAATTGAAAGAGAATATGAACAGTGGAAGGAAAGGTATGAGGATTTTCTTGAGCGACAACAAAATGGGTTACACTTGTTAGATTCGCTTAGAAATGGTCCAATGGAACTTGTATATAAAGATGTTCAAGCTCCAAATACACAAAACGCAGTTCCTAAGTTGGTTCCCGTGTCTGATTATACTGTTGTTCAGAAGGCTAGATATGATGCAGATAAAAAGGCAAGATCATATGTAATCATGGGGATTCCAAATGAAGTTTTCAACAAGATTGATAGCTACAAGGATACTGCAAATAATATGTGGAGACAGTTAGAGAAGATGTTGCAAGGGTCTCAGATTGCCACAGATGAAAATCACTTTGTGCATAAACAAATATGAAGAGTTTAGAGCTAAGGAGGATGAGACACTTTGTCAGACTTATGACAGATACATGATTCTACTCAATGAGCTTAGTAAGAACAAGGTCAAAAAGGATCTGATTGAGATAAATGTCAAATTTCTTAGTATCCTACAACCCGAGTGTAAGAGTGTTTCTAGCAAAATGAAACAAAATCCTAGACTGTCTACCATGCCATTACATGAGCTGTATGAGACCATGTTACAAGATGAAGAGGAAATAGAAGAGATAAGAGAGGAAAATAATAAGAAAAATAAGAAAGAGATCTCTCAAGAACCAATTGCACTTCATGCCGAGATGCAAACAAGCAGTTTTATGTCTGATGATTCTGGAATGTTTGATACAGGTTACAGGGGTAATATTTCTAATGATGGTGTCGAATTAGAGCAAGCGATGATTCTACTCACAAGACACTTTCAGAAGAGGTTTTACAATCCACCGTCATCAAACAACAATCTGAGGTATACTTCCGGTTCAAGAAAGATTGAGAACAACAATTATGAGAGGAAACCGTTTGGAGAACACATGTTTGAGAATGCTGATAAGAGATCAGAGAAAGTTGATGGTAAGAAGGTGTTTGAGAATGTGGAGAAAAAGTTTGAAGAAAAGAAGGGTGTGGAGGCTCAAAAGTGTTACAAGTGTGGAACTCCCGGACATTATGCTATGGATTCCCGGACAAACAGAAGTTGATGTTGGCTAAACATAAGGAAGATGGAATAGCACTTCTAGTCGAAGAGGAATATTGGCTAGACCATTCAGATGATGAAGGAGAAAAGGAAGAACATGCCAACATGTGCCAAGCAGAATTTAATTCTGATGATGAGGAAAATTCTGACACTACAACACAGGTAAATTCCTTACCCTTACCTGAACCGGCAGATCATGAAATAATTAAGTTGCATAATGAACTGACTGATACACGGAATAAATTAGCATTTTCAGAAACTGAAAAGGCTAGTTTATTACGTGAGATAGAGGAAATAATACCAAGTGTTCAAGGATTAACAGAAAATCTACAACAAGAAATAAAGAGGAATAATGACTTAAAACAATAGATTGATGATGTTGAACTTGAGAAAGTAGAAAACTGTTCTGAAATTAAAACTCTCAAGGCTCAATATAATCAATTTGAATCAGAAAAGAAAATTCTTGATTCTCAATTATCTGAGCTGAACAAACAAATCAAAGACTTAGAAACAAAGAATAATGAAAGTGAATTATCTTTGACAAATCTTTCAAATCAAAATACAGAATTTTTAAATAAAATCAAAGATTTGGAAAAGAAGTTGTACTTGAGAGGTCAAACTGACCAAACAATTTTCATCAACAAGCCAAGACTTGTAAGCAATGTCAATAAGTATTGGGTACTTGGTTACGAAAACCCAAAACATTTGGCCAAAGCTATCTTTACATTACCAACAATGTATGATTTCAAATGTTTAAGATATGCAGAACATTGGCCCGAATTTGAAATTCCTTGGACCGGTGTAAAGGAAACCTTAGAAGAGGAAACAAGAAAAAACCATTAACAACTCATATACAACTTCCATTTTGTTATACTCGTGAGACGGAAAAGACTCTCAACAATCTAAATGGACCACTTCCAAATAACTATTTTGACATATGTGCTACAAAGCCAACCCCCAACCAAGTCTTTGAAACTAAGAAATATGTTCCAACATTGGTTCTAGAAGGGAGAATTGTTGAACTTGAAAGATCCATTTTAGAACAAAGGATTAAATTTGAATTCGAAAATGATCTTCTTTCAACTGTTTATTCAAACAGCTTTAAGGAAATATCAACTAGTTTCAAAGACGTGGTGGAAAAGGAGACTGTTAAAATTGAACATGCTTTGATCAAAAAGTTTTATGTTTCATCAAAAGCCATTTTTGATGCTAAACACAAAATTGGTCAAAAATGTCTCCAACTGTCAAAGAAAGTTATAGATCTTGAGAATATTCTTCTCTCCGAGGATACACAATTTGAGAATGAAAAGGTCAATTTCATTAATGAAACAAATTGTTTCGAGGAAAAGATTCATGAACTATCTCAAAAGATCATGATATTAGAAACTGATTTAGAAAAGGAAAGAAATTCTTTCAATGATAAAAGAAAAATATCTGATCTTGAGAAAGTTTTAAATCTTGAACGCGAACAATTAGAAAATGAGAAAGTTGTATTTAAAATTGAAAGGCAGTCATTTGAAGAGAAAATAATTATGCTTTCTCAAGATGTGATTGAATTAGAAAAAGAATTGGCAAAAGAACGAAGAGAAAATACTTTCAAAACATGGACTAAATCTGAATTTAAAATGGATTTTGAAGTTCACAATGCCGATTCTGATTCTGATTGTGATTTTGTGCCTAATGATCATACTTTCGAAACCAAGTCAAAGCCAAAAGAAAATGACAAAGGAAAAACTTGTTCAATTTGATTTCTCAAAGAAGCTTCAGGACCATACAGATTTTATCATTACTGAAGAAAAACCTTCAAGTATTTTTTGTACAGGTGAGTGTTCAAACACAAAGAAACCACCTTTAGAGAAAAGAAAGAAGAGTAAACACTTAAAGATAATTCAAGTTCAAAGTTCGAAGAGTTCTAATTCTAAATCTTCTGTTGTTTTAGATAATCTTGTGAATCGGAAGGAGAAAGCGCAAAAATGGCGGGTAAAGCAAACAAAGTCTGATTCAACCAAACAGAATGATAAAAACAGTAGTTTTACAAAGAATAAACAATTTGGTGTGAGTAACAAACATTTTTTTGTAAAATCTTACAAAAGTTACTCTAAAGACCAGTTTTTGAGTTTTAAAAATGGTGATTGTTTTTGTTCTGTTTGTGGTTGTGAAAGTGCGTTTGCTTTGCCTGGTTCTTGTTGTTGGGATAATTCTTATTTTATTCCAAATGATCATAGAAAGTCAAATTTGCGGAAAAAGAAGAAGACACAAAAGTCTAAAACCGGGTCTTCGCAAACTAACCAAAAAGGACCCAATGTTAAGTGGGTACCTAAAAGTGTTTAAATCTGGTTGATGCAGAAAAATAAGTTATGGAATATAGATTCGGGATGTTCGAAGCATATGACAGGCCAAAGACACATGCTAACTAACTTTGTTGAAAATGATCTTGGTCGAGTGAGATTTGGAAACAATCAAGTTGCTCCAATAAAGGGTTTTGGAGACATTGTTCAAGATAATCTTACGATAAAGAAAGTCAACTATGTTGAAGGATTGGAGCACAACCTTTTCAGTATAAGACTGTTTTGTGATAAAGATTTGGAGGTGAACTTTAAAAAGACAATATGTTGTGTTAAAACTGAGGAAGGAACAGAACTTCTTTGTTGATCCAAACCCTCAGTGATTTGATAATGACCCTCTCTTATATACTTAGTGAAAATTGTAAGTAAACAATATGTATCAGAGTTTCACTATCGCTGATAAGTACTAAGATCTTACAGTACCTCTGATAGGAACTCTCGCTCTTTGAATTAAACATTCAGCGAACACTGTTCACCATTAATGCTCTGAGTCTGTTCAGTCATTATGATGATCGCTGGTAAGTTAGTTGTTTACTTATGATCCCTGAAGACAAGTTTCATGTCAACAAAGGTTCTACGCTGAAGTCGAAGATCAAGCTCAAGAACCAGCGACAAGTCTCCTAATGAACTGATGCGGATCAGGGAAGACTCAGATTTGTCCACTCAACGTGAAGTATCAAGTACAAGACTTCAGCTATCGCTGAACTTTATCATTCGCTGAATAGAAAATGATAATCGCTGAATCAACGAAAAGCTAATCATGAAGTCCTCCGTACAAAGTACTTTTTGTCTTAACCCTCCTTGCACGACTCCGTACGAAATGTCAGAAAAGAACCTCCGACTGTCTGAAATCGTACAACCACTCTGATACTACACTGTTCATCCATGTGGCTACTAAGGTTGTCAACAAAGGTCAATGACATGCAACCAACCAGCTGATGACACGTGTAAAGTGTATACTGACTTGCATTAAATGCATGCAGTATAAAAAGAGATGAACCCACTTCTTTTGAAGTAACTTGCTAACTCTGGACAAGTTCAATCTCTTATCTCAAGATAGGTTATTATTAGTAATTTCCTTATCTCTCTTAGTGCAAGAAATCTTAGTGTTCCAACTTGTTTAGATTTAGGTTTATCCTTAATCTTGTTTCCGCAACAAGCTGTAAATTGTTAATGATTTATCAATAAACAATTTAGAAAAGTAAAATTTGTGTGTTTGTATTCAACCCCCCCTTCTACAAACTTGTATAGGCCTTCGGGACCAACAAGTGGTATCAGAGCGGACTTGTTTAATCTCATAAACAAGATCTAATCTAAGATAATTCTCTTTCTTGCTATTATCTGAAAATGGCCACCAACACAAACACAAATTATATAGACAATGGTTCTCTTGCTAAACCCCCTAGATTTTCCAAAGATAACTTCAACTTATGGAAAAATAGGATGACACTCTTCTTAGAAGGTGTAGACCCTACTATGCCTTACTATCTCGAGAATGGTCCATTCATCCATGTAAGAATTGATGCTGCTGTTCCAGCCGCTGAGAATAGACCTGCTATTCCAGAAAGGCTGGTACCTAAGGAAATCTTTCAATGGACTGACGAAGATAAGAAGAAAGTGGCTATAGATACAAAAGCCAGATCCATACTATCCATGGCTCTTCCTGACGAAGTCTACCATTCCGTCATGAATCTGAAAACATCAAAAGCCATGTGGGACACAATATGTGTTCAGTATGAAGGAACGTCTGAAGTCCAGGACTCAAGAAAGATCAACCTGGTAAGACAATACAAAAGCTTCATTTCTGGTAAGAATGAATCTCTCTCTGAAGTTCACCAACGTTTTAATTGTTTAATTATAGATCTGAAAACTGTTGGTAAGGAATATTCTAACTTTGAAGTACTGACAAAGTTTCTAGAATGTTTACCTGAAAGCTGGGACAACTATGCTATGTGTCTCAAGCTGTCAAATGATCTAAAATCAATGACCCTTTCAACCTTATATGGCACGTTGCTGAATCATGAGCAATCGATCCATCTTAAGAAGAATCTTGTAAAAGATTCCAAAAGCACCCCTGTTGCTTTAATCTCAGAGGAACCTTCTACTCAGCGACCCTCGGTCACTATCACTGAGTTAGAGAGTAACTCTGAAAGGTCATCAGATTCTGATTATTCCGATAATGATGAATCTTTGGCTCTCCTAACTAAGAAGTTCAGGAGATTTGCCAAAAAGAAAATGTTTAGAAAGAACAAACCTCTTTCCATAACTGACAAGCCTAGATCATCAGCTTTTGTTGACAAGGCTACTGCTACTTGTTTTAACTGCGAAAAGACAGGACATTTCGCTAACGAGTGCAGGTCTAAGAAAGTTTCTAGACCCTCAGCTTTTACAAATAAACCCTTTGTTCCAAGGAATAAAGATGACAAATATTCAAAGCTGAAAGAAAAATATGCTAAGCTGAAAAGCTTTAAGAAGAAGAATAAAGGCCTGATGGCTGACTATGATTGGACTGCTTCTGATGAAGAAGCATCATCATCTGACTCTGAAGATGATGAAGCAAATCTATGTCTCATGGCCAAGATTGAAGAAGAGGAAGAAAGCTCAGACATTCCCTCCACTTCAACATATGCTATTCAGGTATCACCTTCTTTCTTTACCAATATTGCAAATATTGATGAAGCTGATAGTCTCCGTAAGATCGATCTCTTGACTAGAAGTTTATACGAAGCCATGAACGGGAAAACTGTGGTTGAAAACCAAAATCTTGATCTCGCTGAAAAGCTTAAAAACTGCCACCTTCAAATAGAAAAGCTTTCTAAAATTGAAGAAGATTTTAAAGATCAAGTATATTTAAATCAGCTAGTCTAAATCGAACGAGCAGAAGCTATCGCTGCATTAAAAGCTGAAAAAGCTACTGTTGAAGGATGGTGTAATTCTTCAACAAAGATCACTGAGATAATAAAGTCTTAGATTCCCCTGAGTGATAAACGTGGTTTGGGTTACAAATATGATACTCCAAAACCAACCACTGAGCGTTCAATGCTTAAATTTGGAACGTTCGTATCCTCAGTCGCTGATACTTCATCTTCTCAGTGCTCCTCGTGCATTACACCAATCCCTGAGGAAACTCCTACCTCCTCAAAAGGCAAGGAGAAAATGGTTTATTCAAAACCTACCTCTGTCTCTAAAGACAAAGGTAAAGGAATTGTTATTTACCAGAATCCTCAGAAGGGTACCTTAGTACCAAAGCTGAATGCTTCTAAAGCTTCAGTGGCTCATCCCTCTGGATCAAGGAAGCAGATCTCTGGATCTATTCAGCGATCTACTCCTAGACTCAGATTGGATGTCCTTGGTAAGAAATCTGAAGAACTGAATGTTCGTCCCATTTCTAAAGCCAATAGTTTACTTGGTGCTGGCACTTCTAATTCGAAATTAAAAGCTCAGCATTCAAATGGTCCTAGAACTACTTTTAGTTATAAGAAATGTTATCACTGTGGACTTACCGATCATATTGCTAGTAAGTGTCCCACAGCCACCAAAGCTGATAAAATAGCTAAGGTGAAGATTGCCCCCAAGGCAAAGAAGACCAACCCTAGTGCAAATCAGGTCAAGGTGAATCCTACCACTGAAGTTAAGAAATTAACCAAAGTGAAGAAAGACAAAGCTGAATCTTCAAATGCTGCGAAGACTGCTGAATCTTCCATTCCAACTACTTCCACTGACAAATGTGTATACATGGTAAAGTGGGTACCCAAGAAAAACTAATCTTCTTTTGTATTGCAGGTTAAGAAGGGTATCTGGTATCTTGATAGCGGATGCTCTAGACACATGACTGGAAAGAAAAGCCTGCTCGCTGAATACAAGGAAGAGAAGGGTCCCTCTGTGACATTCGGTGGAAATGGAAAAGGACATACCCGAGGGTATGGTGTACTCTCAAATGGTACAACCTCCTTCAGAAGAGTCGCATATGTTGAAGGGCTGAAGCATAATCTTCTAAGCATCAGTCAGCTTTGCGATATGGAAAACAAAGTAATCTTTACTAAGGAATCCTGCTTTGTCGCTGACAAAAAGGAGAAGATAGCTCTCAGCGGTTATCGTTTGGAAAATGTTTATGTAATAAATATGGACTCAACAACCACTGAGAACTCCTGTTTCTTCTCAAAGGCCTCATCTGATGTGAACTGGCTATGGCATAAGAGGCTATCTCATCTAAATTTCAAGACACTGGACACTCTTTCTTCAAAAGAGTTAGTCACTGGTCTACCTCAGCATTCATACGCCAAAGAGTCTTTATGTTCAGCGTGTGAAAAAGGGAAGCAGACCAAAGCAAGCTTTAAATCTAAGCAAGTTTCTTCAGTGTCATCTCCTCTACAACTACTCCATATGGATTTGTTTGGCCCTGTTAACAAACAATCCATCGCTGGAAAGAAATATACGCTGGTCATAGTTGATGAATTCTCTCACTTCACTTGGGTAATGTTTCTCCGTTCTAAGAGTGACACCCCTGAAGAACTCATCACCTTTGTTCGGAAGATGGAAACCCTGAACAATCTGACCGTTCGCTCAATAAGGAGTGATCATGGGACTGAATTCAAAAACGGTTCTCTTGACTCCTTCCTTGAGAGTAAGGGTATTTCTCACAACTTCTCTTCAGTGAGAACACCACAACAAAATGGAGTCGCTGAAAGAAGAAATAGAACAATTATTGAAGCTGCACGTTCAATGCTCAGCGATTCTCACCTGCCTACTCAGTTTTGGGCAGAAGCTGTCAACACTGCTTGTTTTACGCAAAACAGGTCGCTGATAGTTAAAAGATTCAAAAACACAGCCTATGAACTCTTTCATGGGAGAAAGCCTTCAATCAGCTTTCTTCACATCTTTGGATGTCAGTGTTTCATACTGAACAACAGAGATGCTCTTGGAAAGTTTGATCCTAAGGCTGATGATGGAATCTTTCTTGGATACTCCTCAGTTTCCAAAGCCTTCAGAGTCTTCAATCGTAGAAGACAAACTGTAAAAGAAACTATTCACGTCACGTTTGACGAATCCCGTTCAGCGAACTCTAAACCGTCCGCTGATACTGAAGAACTGAATCAATGGATGTTTTCTCATCTTGGTGATTCAGAAGATATTCCACTCCTCATGCTCATCCAGTAGAAAATGATAGTCCTCCTATCATTCCAAACATACAGAACAGTGAAGCTGAAACATCATGGGTCTCAGCTGTTCCAATAAACACTATACCTACCGCTGAACCAAATGCCTCGGACATTCCATCTATCTCTCAGCAATCAGTAAATGAAATGACAAATGCAAGTATTCCTCTCTTAACTGAAACTCCAGAAGTAGCTGAAGCCTCATCTTCAGCTCCTCCAGTTCAAGATGAGTCAGCGACTTATGCTCCGGCTCAGCGATGGACTGTAAATCACCCAATTGATCAAATTCTTGGTGATCCAAACGCTGGTGTTCATACTCGTCGAAGTGCAGGTAATATTTGTTTATTTGTTAACTTCATTTCTCTAACTTAACCAAAGAAAGTAGATGATGCCCTCAAAGATCCAAACTGGGTCAGCGCCATGCAAGAAAAGCCGACTGAATTCGAAAGAAACAAAGTTTGGAAACTTGTTCGGAGACCAACTGATAAAACGGTAATAGGCACTAAATGGGTCTATCGAAACAAGTTGGAAGAACATGGTACTGTAACCCGCAACAAAGCTCGTCTTGTTGCTCAGGGATACAGACAAGAGGAAGGTATAGATTATGACGAAACATTTGCTCCAGTAGCAAGACTCATCTATTCGTCTATTCTTAGCATATGCTGTACACAAAAACTTCAAAGTACATCAGATGGATGTTAAGTCAGCGTTTCTGAATGGAAAGCTGAATGAAGAAGTGTATGTGAAACAACCTCCAGGATTCTCAGATTCTAAGCATCCAGGTTATGTTTATAAACTGGATAAGGCACTTTATGGCTTAAAGCAAGCTCATCGTGCATGGTATGACACTCTTTCTACTTATCTCCATATTGAAAAATTTGAGCGAGGTAAGATTGACAAAACTCTATTTTTTAGAAAAGTGAAAGGTCATATCATTCTAGTTCAAATATATGTTGATGACATTATATTTGGTTCTACTAACCCTGAGCTTTGTACTCGTTTCGCTGATAGAATGAAAGGTGAGTATAAAATGAGCATGATGGGTGAACTAACATATTTCCTTGGTCTTCAGATTAAGCAAACTGAAAAAGGAACTTTTATCAATCAGGGAAAGTATGTTAAAGATATGCTGAAGAAATTTGATTTAATTCATAGTTCAGCTATGAAAACCCTTATGGCACCACCGCTGACACTTGACAAGGATTCAAAGGGAATACCTGTTAATGTCACGATGTACCGTGGTATGATCGGCTCTCTCTTGTATCTTACACCTCTCTGACCCGATATAATGTATGCAACATGTTTGTGTGCACGGTATCAAGCTGAATCTATGTTATCTCATATGAAAGTTGTAAAGCGAATCTTTCGATATCTTAAGGGTACAACGAACCTAGGTCTTTGGTATCCCAAAGATTCGGGATTCGATCTAACCGCCTATTCAGATAGTGATTTTGCAGGTTGCAAAATGGATAGGAAAAGCACCACAGGAGGATGTCAGCTCCTGGGTGGAAAGCTGGTAAGTTGGACAAGTAAAAAGCAAAATTCAGTGTCCACTTCCACAGCTGAAGCTGAATATGTAGCTGCTGGAAGCTGTTGTTCTCAAGTCTTGTGGATGAGAAATCAGCTACTAGACTATGATCTTCAGCTCTCCAAAATTCCAATCTATTGCGACAGCACAAGTGCCATCGCTATAGCAAACAATCCAGTACTACATTCAAAGACCAAACATATAGAAATCAGATATCATTTTATCAGAGATCATGTGATGAATGGTGATATAGAACTTCATTTTATCCCAACTGATTATCAGTTAGCTGATTTATTTACCAAACCTCTTGATGAGACAAGATTCAACTTTCTCATCAGCGAGCTTGGAATGCTGAACTTTGAAGGTTAAAATCTTCAGCGGTTCACATTAATCAGCGATAGGATAAAATCAACTCGTATAATCTATTCAAACATCTTCTCTCTGAATAAAACTTGGTTAAGCTGATATCAAGGTATGTTTTCTCTCTCTGAAAATCGCATGAAAATGCAAGATTTCAAAACAGAATGCATCGCTGAATATCTCTTCCTTAACAGCGATATTTTGAAAATTCTTAAAACCTTCACTGATATTTTCATTCAGTGCTTTATGTTTATAAAAGAGTCCCTGAGTTTTTCA
Organism: Saussurea involucrata; assembly: GCA_033807775.1. NCBI lineage: Eukaryota > Viridiplantae > Streptophyta > Magnoliopsida > Asterales > Asteraceae > Saussurea > Saussurea involucrata. Next base: position 118,263,214 of record CM066314.1, read on the forward strand.
AAACCTCAGAGACAACCAAGAATATGAAAGGACAGTTGTGACGTCATTGCAACGGATAAACCCCGACACGTTTTCTCTTCCTGACACACGTTTGCACGTCTCGTTCAAACTTCCAATCAAATGCAAACACGTGTCCGTGTCATGAAGAAAATCTTTTCCCGCTCAAGATTTTCTCTCTCTACTCTCTCTATATAAACAAACTCGTAGTTTATATTTTTCTTTTACGCGATCAATCTTCCTCCGCAAGAAAGAATTCACTGTTGCATTTGCGCTGTCAAAAATTTCAAGAACTGTTCATCATCTTCTTCATCAAACATCAAGGTTAATATGTTCTTATTTATTACCAAATGCGTATAACTTGTTTCTGATCTTTTCTTTGTTTTAACAAGATCAAACAAAAGAACTTCTTAAAATGAAATCATTTTCTTTCATGGTTTTATGAACACAACCATTTCATGGTTGTTCTTCAAGTTTAAATGCGAAAATCTTAAACTTATTCTTCATTCGTTTCCAGAATCTAATTCTTCATAGAAAACTAGATAACAATAATAAATGGGTTTACATTTCGTTTATTAAAATCAAGAAAAACCCTAATCTTCATTGAGACATTTGTGTCTGAATGAAATGAATAAAATTTGAACCATCTTAATGGAAAATCTTTCCACATTAAGATAATTCTTATTTGTTAACATCTTTGGTTGAACTGATAATACAGAGAAATGGCTTCGTCTGACATTCCTGCTACCGCTGAGAACAGGAAAATTCAGTGCGATATTTTGAAAATTCGATATTTTGAAAATTCTTAAAACCTTCACTGATATTTTCATTCAGTGCTTTATGTTTATAAAAGAGTCCCTGAGTTTTTCAAAACCTCAGAGACAACCAAGAATATGAAAGGACAGTTGTGACGTCATTGCAACGGATAAACCCCGACACGTTTTCTCTTCCTGACACACGTTTGCACGTCTCGTTCAAACTTCCAATCAAATGCAAACACGTGTCCGTGTCATGATGAAAATCTTTTCCCGCTCAAGATTTTCTCTCTCTACTCTCTCTATATCAACAAACTCGTAGTTTATATTTTTCTTTTACGCGATCAATCTTCCTCCGCAAGAAAGAATTCACTGTTGCATTTGCGCTGTCAAAAATTTCAAGAACTGTTCATCATCTTCTTCATCAAACATCAAGGTTAATATGTTCTTATTTATTACCAAATGCGTATAACTTGTTTCTGATCTTTTCTTTGTTTTAACAAGATCAAACAAAAGAACTTCTTAAAATGAAATCATTTTCTTTCATGGTTTTATGAACACAACCATTTCATGGTTGTTCTTCAAGTTTAAATGCGAAAATCTTAAACTTATTCTTCATTCGTTTCCAGAATCTAATTCTTCATAGAAAACTAGATAACAATAATAAATGGGTTTACATTTCGTTTATTAAAATCAAGAAAAACCCTAATCTTCATTGAGACATTTGTGTCTGAATGAAATGAATAAAATTTGAACCATCTTAATGGAAAATCTTTCCACATTAAGATAATTCTTATTTGTTAACATCTTTGGTTGAACTGATAATACAGAGAAATGGCTTCGTCTGACATTCCTGCTACCGCTGAGAACATCTCCGCTGATTCTGAGGAAGTGGACATCCTCAAGGCTCCTCAAGTCAAGTTTGCCCTTGACAAACTGGATTGGACTAAGGTGAACAACCTCTATGCGCTTCTCGAGTTTCCTCCTCGAAAGCAAGTCACACATCTAGATGATGCTGTGAAATTCCTAAAGAATTGCTGCATCTCCTCAGCCCTGACCATAACACCTCCTGCTCATCAGCTTTTGCTCTCACAATTCTGGTACTCAGCCAGACACTCTCAACTACCTTCAGCCAAAGACCCCTCCAAAACAATCGATTGCATCCTCTGCGACATCGAATATGGCACCATGAAGATCACCCCTGCCATTATTCGCAAAGCTCTCAGCCTTCCCATCGCTACCAAGGAAAAACCATTCGTTCCCCTCCCTGACCCCAAGAAAAACTCAGACAGGGAAGCCATCATTGCATTTTTCGATGCAATGGGATATGTATGGGAAATCGGCAGAGACATGAAGGCCGAGAAGAAGCTGACGATTATCAAGAAATTGAAAATGCCCAGCGAGATGAATTTCATCTTCGCTCATCTTATCAGCTGCATGACTGCAAAGAGCGGCTCCTCTGACCAAGCCGCTAAACCTCAGCAAGCAATGGGGTATGCACTGCTGAAAGGTCTCAACATAGACTGGGCATCGATTATCTATGATGACCTAGTTCTAAGGGTGGACACCGTCGCTGACAGACCTCCATGGGTTCCTTACCCCCGATTCATCAGCGCCATCTTCCAATATGGCCTGAAGGAGAGCTACCCAACTGAAGGTGACCTGAAACTCTCTCAGGTCGGCTCAAAGATACTCGACTTCAAACCAATGGTGAATGAGGTACGTCTTTCTACACTCCTAACTCTTCTCAACCCTTCTTCTTCTCATTCTGTGGCTCCATCAGCGACAATACCCATCGCTGATACCCTGGCCACAAAATCCTCTCCTAAGAAAAGGAAACATTCTTCTACCCCACTTGGTTCTAAAAGGATCAAGAAAACCAAGGAGCAACCCCAGCAATCTCATGATGAAGACTCCTCAGCTCTTTCTGCAGAGCTGAAGGAACGTTCAGTGGTACGCTCTGCCACACCTGAACAAGCCATCCCTTCAATCCCAACATTAGTGTCTCTAAACGCTGAGGTTACAAACTTGGAACCTACCCAACCTCCTTCAGTCTCTCAAAAGACTGATGAAGTGATTGTCAGCGAATCCAACGCTGAACTCAGAACCCAACCCCCATTCTTATCCTTCGCTCCTCCCTCTACTCATTTGGTCTCTACTCCAGATCTCCCTGGAGCTGCCATCATTTCTACGGAACCTAAAGCTGATTCTCCAGGAATGATGAAGACAGGACCTGCAGGACAATCCATGGGCACTTTTGAAGATGACATGGAACTTTACTCAGGAACCCGTGATTTTGATGAATTCACCAATCCTTCTGCAGGTACACACCAACCCATAAACACTGTGACTAAACCCCAAACTTCTGAGCTTTCCTATGTTCACAAGTTTTTATATGTTACAGGTCCTAATTTGGGAGACATCAACGCCTCTTTGAAAGCTGTGGAGACAACGCTGACAGATCTCACCACCACTCTTTCTAATAACTCTACAGCTGTAACAAACGCTGGAGAGAATCTGAACAAGCTGACAACGGTGGTGGAGAAGAAGGCTTCCACATATGACTTGAAGCAAGTTGATAACACTCTCAGCGACTTCGCCAAGGTGCTCGCTGACATCTACACAGACTACACCTCTCTCAAAAATTCAGTTTCATCCATGTCCAGCGAGGTTACATCGCTGAAGACATCGGTTGGACATCTAGAGGGAGATATGTCTACTGTAAAGGCTGACTTAGGCTCTGTAAAGACCGATGTTAGTTCGATGAAATCGATGATCGAGCAGCTTCTACAGAAAGCGAATACTCCTGCTCCGGCCCCTGCCCCTGTCCCTGCATCTGACAACTTCACAGTGGCGGATCGCACTGAGCTGAAGAAAATCAATCCTGCTATTTCTGGCCTTGAAGACAGAATAGCAAAGATTGAAGTTTGTATAGGTCTCTCTGGCCAAGAAGACAGAGTACCTACCAACGCTGCTGAATCTACCCATTCCTCCCCCAGTCATCATGAAAAAGAGGGGGAGAAGAGCGCTGAAGACCTCTCTAAAAGCGCTGAAGACCTTTCCCATGATGAATCTATCAGGGGAGAGAAGGATACTGAAGAAACCACCGCTGGACCTCAGGGAGATGAAAACCCTGAGGAAACTGAGAAGCTCGCCTCTGTATCTGAGGGGGAGCAACTCGAAGAAGAAGCTGATAAAACCGAATCCGAAGCAGAAGATGATGAAGCCGTCGACATCCCTGATGATGAACCATCCTCTTCTCCAAAGAATGATGATGATGATGACGAAGATGACGATGACTTCTTTATCGTCAAACCTGCTCCAAAGATCAAAGCTCTTAAGGGAATCTCAATAAATGAACCTTCAGAGGAGCGGACAAAGACAAAGCCCTTAGCCTCTGGAGCTGAGAAAGGCAAAGGCAAAAGCATCGCTGAAAATGACAATCTGATGATCTTGCTTGAAAAGCCGGTTTGTCAGGTATGCTAAACATCTCTCACTCCATCCCTCCTCTATCATACACTATCAGTTCTACTACCCAAGCCTACCCAAGCCTATACACTTGAACCAATTCTCTCTATCTGATTCTACCCAAGTTCTTACTTGTAAGATCGTTGTGTTTCAGCTAGTCCTCTCCCCTGTTTGAGGATATCGCTGAAGGCTCCACAACTGAGACTTCACCAATAATACCAGCTGCTGCTGAAGAAATAATCCCAGTCTTAGATTTAATCTCTAAGACTGATGAACCAGAAGAACAGCTACTCTCGCACAGAGGCAGACCTTCCTTAGCTCCTCAAAAGCTAAGTGAAGAGGATCAGAAAAGAAGAGAGGAGATAATAAAGCGATTCGAGGATCAGCGAATCATTCTGAGGCGTGATCAACTTCCTTTAGTTCCTCCAAAGTTCAGAATTTCCAAAAAGGAATACAAGGAACACCTCAGAGCTGAACGCCTAATCGCTGAAAGAAAGGAAGCTGAAGAAAAAGACAGAGAATACGCCATCCAGCTTTCTAAACGACCAATAAAAGACCCCAAGCTGAAAAGAGTTCCCATTGATGTTCAACGTCAGCTATGGGATGATGCTCAAGAGATCGTTAGAGAAAAGACTAAGGTCTCTGATACGACTTTGGAATGGGCTAAACAAATGCTGACCTATCGATCTAGACCATCCAAAATCATCAAGGCAAACATCAGAGGAAGATTGTACGCTGAAGTTCCTATTGTTGAAGTGGATGTCTACAGAGATGACGAAACCAAGCAAACCTTCTATGCTTCTACCTTAGAAAAGTTTGGTCTCTCTGAATGGTTAGAAACAAAATTAGCCATTCAGGGATCGCGCTCAAAGTTCAAAAGCCATGTCGAGAAGATCTTAAACAAACAGATCGACCTGCTTTCATCTGCTGTGGATATTCCTCCTACTCTTCCTCAACCAAGAAAAGTCTCTGATAAGAAAACGAAAGCCTCTGGTTCAGGTCCTCATATTCGAAATGAAATGGCCATTGGTTTCTCTCGTGCTGAAATTGTTGGCCCTGATGCCGATCTCTCAATGCTTGACACCTCCCTACCACCTGGAGAAACATTCATTCCTGGCACAGTTGTAAGTGATCCCTATGGTATATTATTTTTAGACTACTATGGAAATCATCACTTTCAACGTATCTCTGAGCTCGACATCGCTCCCATCGAACAACTCAGAGATCTCGTATACTGGTGTGAAGTCAGACGCGACATCAAAGCTAGACACCTGAAGCCCTTGATTTTTGAAGCAGCTCTGAAGAAAAAGAATCAAGGAGTAGATGTCCCTGACTGGATGATCCCCGCATCAAAGACCCTTGATGAACTTCTCATCAAGGAAGAACCCTTTACAAGCTGATATGATCGCCTTTTTCTCTATTGTATCAGTTATTCTTCTGTACTTGTAATTTATTTCGCTCGTACTTGTAATCTTTCCATTTCTCTTTGTAACCTGATTCAAAGTTTTAAAGAAAGATTTCAGCGAATGTACTTTACTCCATCAGTACTGAAAAGATCCCAGAAAACAGTAAAAGGGACAAATATTTTATGAGTTCTTTTTATCCTTATGCTTTCATTAAATACCAATTTTCTTTGTTGCTATGTCATAATCAAATAGGGGGAGATTGTTGATCCAAACCCTCAGTGATTTGATAATGACCCTCTCTTATATACTTAGTGAAAATTGTAAGTAAACAATATGTATCAGAGTTTCACTATCGCTGATAAGTACTAAGATCTTACAGTACCGCTGATAGGAACTCTCGCTCTATGAATTAAACATTCAGCGAACACTGTTCACCATTAATGCTCTGAGTCTGTTCAATCATTATGATGATCGCTGATAAGTTAGTTGTTTACTTATGATCCCTGAAGACAAGTTTTACGTCAACAAAGGTTCTACGCTGAAGTCGAAGATCAAGCTCAAGAACCAGCGACAAGTCTCCTAATGAACTGATGCGGATCAGCGAAGACTCAGATTTGTCCACTCAACGTGAAGTATCAAGTACAAGACTTCAGCTATCGCTGAACTTTATCATTCGCTCAATAGAAAATGATAATCGCTGAATCAACGAAAAGCTAATCATGAAGTCCTCCGTACAAAGTACTTTTTGTCTTAACCCTCCTTGCACGACTCCGTACGAAATGTCAGAAAAGAACCTCCGACTGTCTGAAATCGTACAACCACTCTGATACTACACTGTTCATCCATGCGGCTACTAAAGTTGTCAACAAAGGTCAATGACATGCAACCAACCAGCTGATGACACGTGTAAAGTGTATACTGACTTGCATTAAATGCATGCAGTATAAAAAGAGATGAACCCACTTCTTTTGAAGTAACTTGCTAACTCTGGACAAGTTCAATCTCTTATCTCAAGATAGGTTATTATTAGTAATTTCCTTATCTCTCTTAGTGCAAGAAATCTTAGTGTTCCAACTTGTTTAGATTTAGGTTTATCCTTAATCTTGTTTCCGCAACAAGCTGTAAATTGTTAATGATTTATCAATAAACAATTTAGAAAAGTAAAATCTGTGTGTTTGTATTCAACCCCCCCTTCTACAAACTTGTATAGGCCTTCGGGACCAACATTCTTGTTGGCACTCGGAAGTCGAATCTTTATACAATCAACTTGTCTAATGTCAAGCCAACCAATGAAGTGTGTCTCCTATCGAAGGCTTCGGAGCAACAAAGTTGGTTATGGCATCGACGATTATCGCATCTAAATTTCCGATATATTCAGAAACTGGTTCTAGGGGATTCAGTTCGTGGGCTTCCAACTTTGAAATTCAATGCCTAAAATTTATGTGATGCATGTGAGAAAGGGAAGATGAAGAGAGTTCCTCATAAGCCTAAACCAGAACCCACAACGAAGAGTATTCTTGAGCTTTTACATGTGGATTTGTGTGGTCCAATGAAAACCGAAATCATAAGTGGGAGGAAGTATGTCTTGGTAATAGTTGATGATTTTTCAAGATACACATGGGTTAAGTTTCTTTGTTCGAAAGATGAAACTTCAGAACTTCTGATTAGTGTTATCAAGGCAACCTAGAACAATATGCAACTTTCAGATAAAATCGTACGTTCGGATAATGGTACAGAATTCAGGAACAGAATCCTAGGTGAATTCTATGAATCAAATGGGATTATGCAACAGTTTTCTGCCGCCAGAACTCCTGAACAAAACAGTGTAGTAGAACGACATAACAGAACGTTAGTTGAATATGCGAGAACTATGTTGGCATATTCAAATGTACCTCTCTTCTTATGGGCCGAGGCCGTGGCAACCGCATGTTATACTCAAAACCGTTCTGTCATACACCGCCGGTTTGGTAAAACACCGTATGAAATTATGAACAACCGGAAACCTAACATAAAAAAATTTCGTGTTTTTGGATGTAGGTGTTATGTCTTGAACGATAAAGAACAACGGAACAAGTTCAGTCCAAAGCCGATTGATGGTATCTTCGTTGGATATTCTTTCTCAGCGGCTTCATATCGGATATATCTGAAGCAATCCATATCAATCATGGAAAGTGTCAATGTCAAATTCGACGAACATCACGAATTGGCTTCTGACCAAAACAGTTCAGAACCCGTCATAACCGAAATTTTAGCTTCTGGGCATCTCAGTTCAGAACCTGGTTCAACATCTAATCAGGATCAACCTTCAGCCTCAAAATCTCAAATAACTGATTTTGATTTATTATTTGATGAGTTTTATGATGAATTTTATGGTACTTACAATAAATCTGCTGATTCTAACAGGATGGTACAAGCACCTACAACAATTTCCGCTGCGACAAATACTCAAGATGGTGCTCCTATTTCAACACCGGTTGATATTTCCATTCCTGTTCAGGATGTTCAAGTACCAGAAGTTGTTAATCCATAACAAGAGACTACAATTAATGTGGAAGGAACAACACATCATGCTAGTTCTTCAGTTACTGAACCAAGCATACCTCAGCAACAACCGGAATCTTTTTATATTCCTTTAGAAATTCCAAGTGCTGAAACAGATGTTTCTCTGACCGAAGAAGGCACAAACGCTACTCTTGATAATGTTCAAGAATCATATGCTCCTCACCCTCATACAACAAATTGGACGAAGGCTCATGCTATTCAACAAATAATAGGTGACCCAAGTTCGCCAGTTCAAACTCGGTCGTCTGCTTTGAGTGCTACAGTAAATGAGTGCTTGTTTTCAATGATTTTGAGCAACATTGAACCACTCATCGTTAAGGAAGCGTTAAATGATCCGGATTGGATTTTAGCTATGCAAGAAGAGCTAAATCAGTTCGAAGCGTTGAAAGTGTGGAGGCTCGTTCCATGACCGGCTGATAAAAGTATCATTGGAACAAAGTGGGTGTTCAAGAATAAGAAAGATGAAGATGGCATCATAGTTCATAACAAGGCGAGACTTGTAGCGAAAGGTTACCGACAACAAGAGGGGATAGATTACGATGAGACTTACGCTCCAGTCGCACGCATTGAATCAATCAGATTATTTCTGGCATACGTGGCATACAAGAACTTCACGATATATCAAATGGACGTGAAGACAGCATTTCTAAATGGAACTCTCAAAGAGGAGGTATATGTCTCTCAACCCGAAGGTTTTGTCGACAAGGAAAATCCAAATCACGTTTACATATTGGATAAAGCCTTGTATGGGTTGAAACAAGCCCCTCGAGCATGGTACGACGTTATGTCACAATTTCTACTCGTCTCTGGCTTTGAAAAAGGTAAGATCGATACGACTTTGTTTGTCAAGCGCGAAGATGGTGAGATAATTATAGTACAAATTTATGTAGATGATATTATCTTTGGTGCGTCTAACCCTGGTTTATGTAAATGGTTTTCTGATCTGATGATTACTAGATTTCAGATGAGCATGATGGGAGAGATTAACTTCTTTCTTGGTTTGCAAGTGAAGCAGTTCTCCACGGGGATATTCATCAATCAGTCAAAGTATATATTTGACATTTTGAAGAAATTTAAAATGGAGAATTATACTTCCATTGGAACGCCGATCGGTCCAGATCCTGATGGTAACTCAATAGATATACGAAACTATCGAGGTGTGATCGGATCTTTAATGTACTTAACTTCTAGTCGCCCGGATATTATGTTTGCTACATATCTTTGCGCGATATTTCAGGCGAATCCTAAGGAATCTCATCTCGGTGCTGTCAAGCGCATCTTTTGATATCTCAAAAGAACCACCTACCTTGGTCTTTGGTATCCGAAAGACACGGGATTCGAGCTAACTGCTTACTCTGACGTGGATCATGGTGGTAGCTTATTGGACCGGAAGAGCACATCCGGACATATACAAATTTTGGGAGATAAATTGGTGAGTTGGGCGTCCAAGAAACAAAACTGTTTCTCGACTTCTACAGCGGAGGCAGAATATGTCGCGACAGCGAGTTGTTGCTCACAAGTCATTTGGATGAAAACCCAACTGATGGGCTTCAGATGTCGGTATGAGAAGATCCCAATATATTGTGATAGTAAGTCCGCCATTGCAATATCCGTGAATCCGGTTCAACACACGAAAACCAAGCACATCGACATACGGTATCACGTTATTAAAGATCATGTCGAAAAAGGTACAATTGAACTCTACTTTGTTTCTACTGAATTTCAACTCGTCGACTTGTTTACCAAGGCTTTGGATGAGAAACGTTTCGCGTTTCTGGTATCAAAGCTTGGTATGTTAAATTTGAAAGTTTGATTAATCATAATTTTCATTCAATATTTTGAAAATATTTCTTAGTCATTCAAATTTGATAAATTTGTGTGAAGAATAATTATTTTCACACTATTGAATATTCATTATGATTTGCTCCAATTTAGATTTCTTTCAGTATTTTACAAAGTCGATTTCAGTTTTATTCTTTTTACCGTATGTACTTCAATGTTTTCAGTTTATATTGCTTATGCAGTTTTATGTGTGGGTTCATGTGTTTAGGGGGAGCTATGAATGATTTTGATCATGTTTTAAGGGGGAGCATCTAACAATGAAGATGTGTTCGATCAATATAATGAAGGTAAGTGTTCTACCTCAAATGGTTCATGCAAACCATACTTGATGGAAAATTATTTTGTAAAAACTTATGCATCTTTGTAGGGGGGGGGGGGGGCAAAATGATTTTCACAGAACACTGCAAATTCGAGTTAAAAGCTGAACATTTTTTTTAATTTGAAAAGTTCAATTTTTTGAAAAATTTTAAGTCTGGAAACTTGTCGTACAATCTGTGTCCGACTAGCAATCCTAGTCGTACAAGCTTTGTCCGGCAGTAACTGTTCACATAACATAGTCGCACAAGTTGTGTCCGACTAGCAATCCTAGTCGTACAAGCTTTGACCGACAGTTACTGCACATATTGCCAAGTCGCATAAGCTTTTTCCGACTAGCTGACACATGGCGGTTGACACATGGCGGTCAAACCTTTGGACCACTCATCTTGTGCCACGTGTGACTATAACCTGAGTTCTATAAATAGACCGTTTTTAAAGGTTTTTGTTTTCCGAATTCTTTGAAACCCGACTCTCTCTCAAAGTGAAAATCGAGTAGTCAGTCATCTGTAGCTGTTTTTTATTTATGTGGATTCTACTCTATTCAGGTTAGTGTTCCTGTGATTTCTATCGATTTTCATCCATTATCATATCTGTTATTTCGATTTAAAGTTTAGTTGAAAAGGGTTTTACAAAACTCTTCGTATTCTGTTGGTAAAATCAATCAATGTGTTAGAGTTTATAAGAAAAGATGTTAGATTAGTCTTCCTGATAGATAATCGCATCTAGGGTACTTGTTTTATACGCTTAATTATTTGAAAATCTTAGTTCTGGGTTTAAAACTTCACTTTTGTTCGAAGTGTTCATAACTGTCGGACAATACATGTTCTTCAATACTCATAACTGTCGTACACAACTAAGTATCATAACTGTCGTACAAAGCTTTGTCCGACAACTTTTGGTCGTACAACCTTTGTCCGACAACCAGTGTCATACGACTAGGATCTTAGAGTGTTGTCCGACAGTACCCCATACTTAGGATTTTTTGAAAAATATTTGTGAAAAGAAACTCATATCCATATGGTCAAATTCTTTCAACCATAGATCATGGCACACATGCAAGAGCAGGGTGATGGTAATTCTTCTGATGAGAATACGGTGATCCCATCTCATCGTTCATCACATCCTTCGGTGAACGCATGGAATCTAGATGATGAGCTCATTCTTCGAAGAGATAAATTGGAACTAAAGCCAAACAACTACACTTTTGATTCCAATGTTAGAGTGGATTATCATCTAATTGTGGAAATACTCAAAGGTCACCCGCTTCGAATAGCTCTTGAAAAGACACAACAAATTCCGGAGATCTATTTGCAACAAGCATGGCATACCATTCAGTTTGTACCACGAACTGAGACTAACAACTTCTTTACTCTGAAAGTTAATCACTTTGATGCCAGAATCACTTTGAAAAGGTTGTGGATTGTTCTAGATCTTCCATATTCTCCTAACTTTGAGGAAATGGTTTCTGAAGACGATGTGTGCCGGGATATAATGCTTATGGGTTACAATTATCCAGTTCTTGGAGTTCTAACACGTGCTTCAAAATTCAAAAGGAACTATCTACCACCGATCTATTACACACTATTCAGTGTTGTTAATAGATGCATGACTTCTAAACACACGGGTGTTGATACGGCTAGTATTTCCGTTCTTCGAATGTTCCATGCTATTGTTTTCGACCACAAGATTGATTTTGTTGTGCTTATATGGAATGATCTGATAGAGGTGGTCACCGACAAGACAAAGCCATCAAAAGCCATATCATTTGTACCGTTTCTGTTGGTTCCTGTTTTGCTTCACAATGATGATTCTATCTATTTAGTTCAAACAATATATAATGCGGAAGCGTTTTAACGAACTAACAGATATAATGAGGTAGAATAACACACATTATCAAATATATGAAGTGTAAATAACACAGATAAATAGCTCAATGATTCACTGTATTTGATATAATAAGAACACCAAGAACACCGAAAGGTTTGACAAGAAACTGCTCTAAAGGTGTGTGTGTTGTGTAAAAAGCTTAATAGAAGAGTTCACATGAACCTTCTATTTATACTACTTCAAAAGGGGACAAGATCTAGATACTAAGGATGGTAGGTACTAATACACTGCTTGGAACAGTTGCTGGAAGGTACAAAACACTATTCTAGAACTGTTGCAGATACAACGTTCATTAAATGCTTCGTATTCTGCTTTAGGCTGAAACCTATCAGAGTTTGACACGTGGAGTTATCAGGTCACGCCTTTGTACGAGTGATCTTCAGAACCTTCGAATGGCAGAAATCGTGTGAAGTACGATTGTCCTTGTATAGATCTTTTGCGTAGATCTTCTTTTTACCACAGAGGCTCTGTGTACCTTGTCCGTTTAGAAGAGTCTTCTGTTGCTTCTTCACTTCGGTCTTCTTAGCTAACCTGGCAGAGCCTCTGTCGGAGACTTCTGTCTTCTCGGTTACTCGGCTACTCAGCAGTGCTTCTGTTGGTGTCGATACTTAGTCTATTTTTCCAATACTTCTATTTATCATAAAGATTGGAGCTAACAATCTCCCCCTAAGTATTGAAAAATAAGAATTTGAAACATGCAAGGTTTTGTAGACTAAGAACACGACAGAAGGTATTTCACCTGTGTTGGTATTTTTTCTTTCATAAAAGATGTGCCAGAGACACTTACATTTGATTACATGATGAAAGTAAAAGTAACAGAGGTTTGTAGAGGATATCAGACGTTGGCGTCTTTGAAGTCGTTGAATCTTCTGTTGTCGAATCCTAATTCTCTGAGCTCGTTATAGAAACTGATGCAGAGGTTTCTGAAGTTGATTACTTGGTCGATGACCTCTATCAGTCTATCTGCGAGAGCTTGATTCATGAGCTCTGTTCCTTTATGCTCCATAAGGCTTGCTCTGAACTCTGTCAAAGTAGTTGTTGCGTACTTCTGACAGTCCATTTCTATGAACAATCTTGACTTCCCAGCAGGATCTTGATAAACTAGCCCAACTCTTGGAGATGTAATAATCGAGTTTGGTATGGCAGAGGATGGGAAGTCGTCTTCTGGTGGTCGAAGATTAAAGTTTCTCACTCCGAGATCTCGTCCTAATTAAAAGTCGACTAGGCTGTATAGCAGAAGTTTCTCTCTCATGGCTTTCCTTAGCACCCTGTATGCCCTTCGATTTGCATCTGTTGTGTAGTTTTTTTGGTCCAATGCAGAAGGTCGGGTAGGTCGTAGGGACTTAGATTTCTCAGATCAGCATCTGAGAATTGGGTAACGCTTCTGTCCTCCCTTTTGACCTTGTAGATGTTATAGGAAACCTTAGGTGTAGTTCTGGTTTGAGAGAACTTACAGTATATGACTTTGTTGATTTTGGACTCTGAGAAGACATGGTATTTTGGCTTGGGAGTGGTTCTTGTGAAGATGTTTTCAAGGTCAGCACGAAGTTCGGGATCTTGGACCATTGGTGGCATTGGATCTCTCACAGTTCTGTTGTAGAGATATCTGTACACCACTTCTTCCATTTGAGGTGGAGGTGCACCAACTGGAGGCATGGGTCTGCACAGAGCATCCATTTTCTTCTTAATTTCTGCCACTCGATCCTCTGTGAGTTTTTTCTTTGGATCCAGAATAGGTATGTTTGACAGAGGGGTGGCACCTAAAGCCCAGTCTTCTTCTTCTGGTTTTGGTGTAACATTAGCATCGAAGGAGCTTTTCATGAGTTTCTCTGTTGGTTGATGCTTATGTTTCTTCTTCTTGGGTTCCTCTATCATTATCCCTTTGCCTTTGTCTTTTGCCTTCGGCTGAAGATCTTCTTGTAGAGATGGGGTTGCCTCTGTGGGATTTGCCTTTTGGATTTCTGAGGGTGCCTCTGTAGTTTTAGGGGTTGCCTCTGTAGGTTTTGGCACTTGTGTTTCTGAGGATTTTGTTGGGGATGTGGGTTTTGTTGGTGAGGCTTCTGTTGTTTTGCTCAGATGTTTTCTTTTGTGAGCAATGGTTTTGGTTCTGGTTTTTGGTGTTGGAGAGGGGAGTTCTTCTGGTGATTTTGGTTTTGGTGATTGGGATGGTTGATCTTCTTCGGAGGATGTTAGAATTTGGAATTCTTCACGGGTTGGGACATCTGCTCAGAATACAGAAGTTGATTCAACAGAGGTGGGTATTGCCTCTGTAGTCTTCTGTTGATCTGCCGGGATTTCAGGTACTTGGGTTTGGATTGGGGTTTCTTGAGGGGTTTCCAAAGAGGTGGTTGTAGCCTCTGTGGTTTGTTGCTGGTTTCCTCCTTGGGTTTGAGTTGTTGGGGGGACTTGGTTCATGGGTTCTGCGGATACAGGTGGTTCTGGTAGACCTCTGCTTGCAGTTTTCTCCCTTGGTTTTTCCCTTTGATTCTCCCCCTTAGGATGATCTGATGAATCGTCAGAGTCATCATCAGAGTCATCCTGGCCCTTTTCTTTAATACCCTCTGCTCTGCACGAAGCCTCGGGTTTCTTAGGCGGTACTGCCCCTGCGGCTATCATCTTAGCGCATAGAACGTCACAGAGGCCAAGAAGGGTATGGACCTCTGCTTCTGTTTTGAAGCGCATTTTGCCCATACTTGTCTTGAATTCTTTGACATAGTTTGCGTTGGCAGCAGTGAAGGCTCGGATGAATTCTGTCATTTGATCAAGTATTCCTTGCCCAAGCTCTGTCAGCTTAGCTCTGGTCATATAGTCAGAAGGCTTTATGGCTAGAGTTTGTTGCATAGTTTGCTCTTGAACTTCCTCTAATGCCTTCTTTAGGTCTTCAGGTGTAAGGCCCTTAGATTTGGAGGATTGGTCTTTCAGCTTTTCAAGAAAATGTTTGACAAATTCTTTGAAGGCAGAGGTTGCGGCTTTCCCGAATTCAGTGGCAGCAGATGCAGCAGAGGTATCAGCAGTTGTTCTCATCTGGGCTAAGGCATTTTGCACCTCAGTGGACAGGTTGTCCATTTTGGTGTTCAGATTTGTGATCGCCCTTGATGTTGTATCTGCAAAAGAATCAGAGGAGCTTTTCAACTCCTTCAATGTATTGTCCACAGAGGTGACAAGGGTTTGGAACTCATCCCTTGATACTTGTGAACTTGGTGTAACCTCTGGGGGAACACATTCTTCCCCAGAGTGAGTCCTTGTTCCTTGGACACCTTCTTTCGCCCTTGTTTTTATGTTGGGGGCGGAAGGATTTCCATCTGATCCTTGAGCAGAAGCATCTTGTGCTTCAGACTCTATAGAAGTTCTGAGAAAGACATTGTCCAGATCCACTCCAGAGGTGGATACTAGACTATCCTTCTGTTGACTCGGAGACTTGTCTAGAGTCTCTCCGTCTTTGTGCACTCTAAGCTCCTCTAAAGAGCTGTTTGGACCTATAGTAGTGTTCGTGGCAGAGGAAACAAATTCCTCTGTAAGGTTGGCGATTGTGGTCTGGGGCGTTGGACAACGAACTAAGGGTAAGTCCCCGGATATAAGTGACACAGAGGTGGAAGGAAATTCCTCTGCCTGGTCGGTTTAGGTTGGGGTCGAGCCGTGCTGCTCTTGTTCAATATTACCTTCTGCCACTAGACTGGCGGTAATAGAAATGTGGGTTGCACTGGGATTTGGTTGGGGTTGTGTGCCTCTACTATTTCAGGCATCCTTTCTTGCTTATGCTTCTGTGGAGCATCCAACCACTTCTTCTCCATCTATGGTCTCAACCTCTGTTGCTACCCTATGGCTCGATGCTTCTACCCTAACTTCTGTAGTAGCTTCGGCACCAGTGCGTAAAGAGTCGTACATTGGATGTTAGCCAATTAGTTGTCGTACGTGGGGATGCAGAGGTCCTTCTTCTGCTTGATCAGCTTCTTCATCAGAGTCCACCTCTGAGATTATGAGTTGTGGGGTTTTAACCTGATCCCCTGGACTTGCTCTTAGAACATCAAATCCTCTTTGGAGAAAGGCGTTCTATAGTACTTCTGGCGTTTCAATCTGAATATTTTGAGGAGTTTGGTCATCCTCTTCCAAGTCATAAGAGATTCTGAAATTTGGAACTCCTGTTGATTGATTGGAGAGGGCTTCTGCAGTCCATCCAGAAGGGTCTAAAGAGTGTGCAATCCCAGGTTGTTGGAGGAAGAAAGAAAAGTCACCCTGATCTTCTGCGTAGTGGATAGGTGAAGGATAGAGCAGAGGTTGTTCGTTGGTTTCTTTGACCATTTCCGCATCCTTTGTAATGGTTCGCAGAGGAGTATGGGGCTTTTTGGATTTCTTCTTGCTCTTCCTTTTCTTTGGTTTGGGGGCATCCTCATCAGAAGACTTGTGTTTTCGTTTCTTCTTTTCTTTTTGGAGGAGGGGGAGGTGCAGAGGATCCTGCTTCTGTTGTATGAGGAGGGGATAGTTGAGCAGCAGAGGTAGAGGTACCCTCTGTAGTTTTCTTGTGGGTTTTCTTCTTCTTCTTCTTGGCAGAGGAATTTTTCTTTTTAGCAGGGGAGAGAATTGCTTCCCTCTGAGCTTGAAAGTTGGCCTGTACAAGCTGATGTTTGGCTAAAGCTGCAGCCCATTGGTCATCTGACATCCTATCTACAACCCTAGTTCCTAATGGGGCACCTAGACGCGGGGGTGTCACAGGACTCGGTTCTGGAGTCCTATGATCGCGTATGTAGTCTAACTTAAGGATTTCGTCGGTAGCATAGGCCAGAAGTTTCTTTGGCAGAGGTTTGCAGAATGGGTATCCCTCTACATGCTCTGTTGGGGTGTTTTTGTTCAGGGGATACATTTTGGCCGTTGGTCCCTCCATTGGCCATTTCTGTAGACGGAGCAGAGGCTCTAGCAGGACACCCAGAATACGCTGATATTGCAGAGGAGGTAGAGCATCTTTCGATCGTCCCTTGGCCTTATGGGAAGAGATTCTTCGATCAATGGTGTTAACCATTTCCTGCATCATGAGGGTGGAATAGTCCAGAGGTAGGTCGTAGTATACCATATACATGATAGTCAAAATTTGGTGAGAGGTCTGATCTGGACTACCCACTTTCCCTGTTAGGCGCCTGTTAAGAATAGAGAAGAGAGTATTCCACAGAGGGGGTAATCGATTTCTTCTGAAGTCATTTCTTTTCCTTTGGGTTGTGTTGTACCCCAACATTTCTACAAAACGGCAGAGCTCTTCGTCTGTGGGTTCCTCTGCATACTTCGTTATTCCAAGAAGACCTCTGGTAGGTAGGCTGAACTCAAGTGAGAACATGGTTCTGTTGAACTTGAGTTCAAGGTGCTCGGATTTGTCTGGTTTCGAAATGTAGCCCTTGATTTGTCTGTCTGCTGGGTCAAATCTGCTGCTTTGCCAAAATTGGTTGAGATACCTGGCAGGGATTTTACTGACGGTTTTGTTTAATAGAGGGTTGAGGTAATGGTTTTCTAAAATGTGAAGAAGGATGGTGTGTGCTTCCCCAAAAGCAGTTTTTGAGGGAACCAAGTAGTAGTTGTTTGGTTTCAAAGGAAGAACACGTTCAAAGTGTTCATGGGCAATGAAGTTTTGAAGATGGGTAGTCAGAGCAAAATCTGCTTCATCGCCGGAGTGGTCTTGTTCTAGGTTTCTGGCGATTTCTTGGTTTTGGGAGTTCTCAGAATGAGATGGAGAGTTCACTGGAGCGTTGGAGGTGGAAGCCTTTAGATTAATCTTGGAAGAAAGAGAGTAGAAAATGGAAGTTGCAGGTTTTTTGCAAGGTTCGCCGGAGAAGATGAAGAGAGTAAGTTCGTAAACGTTTAGAGGTAGTGGTAAGTTTGGTTTTATACTGAAGAGATGGTAGAATCTGAAAGGGTAAATATATGAAAGTGAATAAAATTTAGGATCCGTAATTGAGTACATACGGCTGGTTCAACTTTCCAGGAGAACATGTGCCACATACGTCCAATCAAAAGATGCCACGTCATTAATGTCAGAGCACGATTAAATGGTGTGTGTGGCCTATTAATGCTTGGCGCGTGAGCTTTTCTACTTTCAGAAGACTGTCACTCGCAGTAGATAACCCGTTCTTTTACAGAATATCCATAAAAGGCCAAGTGTCAGAGTCAACAGAGGCTCTGTGGTGGAGTGAGCTCTGTGATCTGAAACTTGTCTTTTTGTCTCCTCTGATGCTTGTACCTTTAAAAACGTTTGAAAGATCATTGGAGAGGATCGATAGATCTTTAGTACAAAATTTTCATTAACAGAGGCTTTGAGGCTCTGTCGAGGCCAGCAGAGGCTCTGAGAGTGAAAATTTCTCATAACTAAAAATTTAGAGAACTTTTTGATCATCCAAGGTTTTCATTGTGTTAAACACTGTTTTTAGGACATATTTGGAAATTTGTGTCCAGTAAAACTGTTTTGGAAATGGATTTTGTTCGAGACATACTCTTAGAGTGTCTAGTTTGGGCGACAGAGACTCTTTGGTTGAGTGAGCCTTTTGCCCATAAGACTTTCTTCCAGTACCCTTGTGTGTGCATTTGTACGTACAAATCCTTAAAGAAGACATTTAAGGTTGATCGACAGAGTTTCCTTATGAAATTTGCAGTTCTAGAGGATCCGGCTTACAGAGGCTCTATTAAGCTCAGCAGAAGCTCTATGACCTTAAATTTCCCATAACGGAAGGTTCGAAAATCTTTTTGGTCATTTCTTGTTTGGAATGTCTTAAACAGTGTTTATAGGACGTATTTTGAAATTTGTGTCCTAGAAAATTGTTTTCAAAAAGGATTTGTACAAGTTACTCACTTTTGGTTCTTCTTTGTTCGGTAAAAACACCTGACTTCTGTGAATATGGTTGATCATATCTCTTCTTTGGCTCCCCCTTGAATGATCAATCTCTGTTGATCAGTTCAAGGTCTCCTTCTGCTCCCACTTGACCTATGATTGGATCATGTTTATCATTACCAATTTACCCACCAAGAAAAGGAATCTTTTCTCATCTAGTGCCTTGGTGAATAAGTCTGCAAGCTGGTATTCAGTGGACACACAGTGCATTTCGATTGTGCCATATCCAACATGATGCTTCAGAAAGTGATAACGAATATCGATATGCTTTGTTTTTTAGTGATGTACTGGATTGGCAGAGATTGCTATGGCACTTTTGGAATCACAGAGGATGGGAATCCTGTATATGCTGTACCCATAGTCCTTGAGCTGAGTTTTCATCCACAGAACTTGAGAGCAACAGCTAGCAGCAGCAACATATTCCGCTTCTGCTGTAGATGTAGATACACAGTTCTGCTTCTTCGAAGTCCAGCTGACTAGATTACCTCCCAGGAATTGACAACTCCCAGAGGTGCTCTTTCGATCAAGTTTGCATCCTCCATAATCTGAATCTGTGTATGCCTTAAGACCAAAACTAGAGTTCTTCGGATACCAGAGTCTAAGATTTTTGGTCCCTTTGAGGTATCTGATGATTCTCTTTACAACAATATAGTGGGATTCCTTTGGGTTAGCTTGATATCTTGCACAGAGGCATGTGGCATACATTATATCAGGTCTACTTGCGGTTAAGTATAACAGAGACCCAATCATACCTCTGTAGAGCTTGCACTCTACAGATGTGCCATTTGGATCTGAGAATAATTTATTTCCAGTGGCCATTGGGGTCTTCATTACATAGGCATCAGAGAGACTGTATTTTGAAAGTATGTCACAGACATATCTAGCTTGATTTATAAAAATTCCCTCTAATGATTGTTTTACTTGGAGTCCGAGGAAGAAAGTTAATTCTCCCATCATACTCATTTCAAACTCACTCTGCCTGAGTTTTTCGAAATCTTTGCACTGTTGTGCATTTGTAGACCCGAAAATGATGTCATCCACATAGATCTGTACAAGCATAATCTCCTCACCATTTCTTTTATAAAACAAAGTAGTATCGATTGTACCTCTTTCGTAATTGTTATCGAGAAGAAAGGTTGAAAGTCTTTCGTACCATGCTCTTGGAGCCTGTTTCAGTCCATACAGAGCTTTGTCAAGGTAATACACGTATTTTGGGTACTTGGAGCTTTCAAACCCTGGTGGCTGATGGACATATACTTCTTCTTGGATTTCGCCATTCAGAAAGGCTGATTTTACATCCATTTGAAATACTTTGAAACCTCTGTGGGCTGCAAAGGCTAAAAATATTCTTATAGCCTCGAGCCGTGCGACAAGGGCAAAGGTTTCATCATAATCGATGCCTTCTTCTTGACGATATCCCTTGGCCACCAATCTTGCTTGGTTTCTAATGACCACCCCATCCTCGTCTTTCTTGTTTCTGAAGACCTATCTTGTCCCTATTACTTGTTTCCCTTGTGGCAGAGGTACTAGGGTCCATACCTTGTTTCTCTCAAACTGTAGAAGCTCTTCTTGCATAGCATCTACCCAGTTTGGATCATCTAGGGCTTCAGAGATTCTTTTTGGCTCGATCTCACTGATAAAATCTGTAAAGAAACAAAAATTAGCAGTGGATGATCTTGTTTTGACCTTTTCAGAAGGGTCGCCAATTATAAGACTTGGAGGATGGCTTTTCGTCCACTGTGTTGTTCTTAGAAGATGGTCATTTGAGTCATCAAGATTAACTTCTGTGGTTGCACACTGTGGTTCTGGTGCAACCTCTGTTGTTGATGGTTCTTCTGTGCTTATGCTTGGTTCTTCAGCTTGTAGGAGGATTGGAATGATAGTTGGTGTTTGTTCCTCTGAGGAAGTAGAGACTGAGTCTTCATTTTCCTCTGGTATTGATTCCTCTGTAGTTGCTGGAGTTGGTTTTTCAGGAGCCTCGTTGAATCCTTAGTTGTATCATCTTCTGTTCGCTCCCCCTCAGCACGTGCATCTGTATGATTCACACTAGAGGGTGAAGTATTTAATGGACCAGTTAGAGAAATACCTGACTCAGTCTGGTTTGCAGAAGATGTTTCTCCAGATGCTCTGATGGCTCCAGCAGAGGGATCAATATCATCATAAAACATCTCTTCAAATAGAAGATTTAAGTCTTCTTCTCTTGTTTTTGAGATGCCAGAGGGTTCCTTCTTTAGACCCAGTTCTGAACTGATTTGTTCAGAAGTCTTTTGAAAGGAATCGTCAAAAGATACATTGATGCTTTCTACGATGGATCAAGTCTTCTTCTCTTGTTTTTGAGATGCTAGATGGTTCCTTCTTTAGACCAAGTTCTGAACTGATTTGTTCAGAAGTCTTTTGAAAGGAATCGTCAAAAGATACATTGATGCTTTCTACGATGGATCGAGGCTTCAGAAGGTACACTCTGTAAGCTTTTGAAGTGGCAGAGTATCCTATGAACTTTCCTTCATCTGCTTTCACCTCAAACTTTCCTCTTGCTTCTCTATCATTTAAGACAAAGCACTTGCATCCAAATACATGAAAGAATTTGATGTTTGGTCGCCTTTTGTTGATCAAATGATAAGGTGTCTTGATGTGCCTCTTTACAATGGTTGATCGATTTTGGGTGTAGCATGCGGTTGATACTGCTTCTGCCCAAAAAGACATTGGTAATGCACATGCTGTCAGCATAGTTCTTGCAGCCTCCACAAGTGTGCGGTTCTTTCGTTCAACCACGCCATTTTGTTGTGGGGTGCGTGCAGCAGAGAAGTTCTATGAGGTAAGCTTCAATGACAGAGTTTTTGAATTTTGTGTCATTGTCGCTTCTCAACTTTTGGATCCTACACTCATATCTAACTTGGATTCTTTTCATTAAATTTATCAGAATGTTTGGAACATCTGATTTCTTTCTGACAAATTCAACCCATGTAAATCTTGAGTATTCATCGATCAAAACAACTATATATTTCTTGCCACCTAGGCTCTGTGTAGCGATTGGACCGCAGAGGTCGACATGAAGCATGTACAGAGGCCTAGTGCAAGATATATCAGTTTTGCCTTTATGGGAAGCTCTTTTGAGTTTTCCCATTTCGCATGCAGAGCACAAATGATCTTTATTAAACTTGACATTTGGCAGACCTTTAACTAAATCAAGTTTAACAAGCTTATCTAGAGTGTGAAAGTTTAAATGACAGAACCTGTTATGCCATAACCAGGCTTCTTCACTTTTACAGGCAACAAGGCAGAGCTTGTCTTCCTTGTTTTTGGCACTGAAGTTCATGAGGTATAAATCACCTCTTCGTTCGGCTCGCAGAAGTTCGACTCCTGTGTCCTCACCTTGTAGAGAGCAAAATGTTCTTTTAAACATCACGTCGAAACCCGTGTCGCAGAGTTGGCTAACAGTGAGAAGATTGTGTTTAAGGCCATCCACATATGCAACTTTGCATACGGATATGTTCTCCTTCTTGATGACTCCGTAGCCTTTAATGTACCCCTTTTTGTTGTCTCCAAAGGTCACAGATCCATCATCATGTTTTTCTTTGTATGTGGATAGTAGACCTTTATCGCCAGTCATGTGCCGCGAGCATCCGGAGTCTAGATACCTGATCGGCACATACTGCTTCTGCAAGACAATCAGAGAGTTTTATGTACCCATATCCAAATGGGTCCAGCTTTGTTAGGGGTTTTTAAGTTTGCCTTAGCATTCTTGGACTTTGCTTTGGCTTCTGTTGAAGAAACATTCTGTTTCTTCTTACCCTTGAATTTAGCATTCTTGTTGGGTACAAAGAGTAAACAATGTGGATTTGTCAAGTGTTGGCTTAATTTATACATGAGATCAAAGCAATGACAATAATGAATGTGCGAAGAGATTTGCTTGAACTTTTCATTAAAAACATTAAATGGGGGCACAGAGGCATTACATTCTATCCTAACATTTGACTTCCTATTACAAGAAGACCTATGTAGGCTAGATTGTTGTTTAAAAAATCCTTTGTTGAGAGCAGCCTTCTGTGGACCCCTTCTATGGTAAACTTCTGCAGGTTTCACTGTCACAGAAGAAAAAGATTTGTCATTTTTAGCCCATTTACCCTTCTGTTGCCATGTTAGTTTTTCTTTAATAGGCCTTAAGGATTTTAAAATCTTTGAACTTGTTGGATTTTGAGAGGACAAAGCCTTTTGTTGTTTAATTTTCTCAAGCTCAAGAGAGGTTTTGGCTTGTATACACACGTCCAAAAAGTCTGGACAGATAGGAACTCTTGTGATTTTCTCTTTGGGAGGAATAGTTCTGTTAAGAACTCTAGAGGGTAGTTTAAAATCCTCTGTGTCACAAGGTCCTATTTCTAACTTAGAGTCAGTCTCAAATTCGTCAGAGGATGAATCATCCTCATATACAGAGGTTGAGTCACTTAGTTCTCTTTCGACAGAGGCTGGACTTTTAGAGCATGTGCCATACACACTTTCTTCCTTTTCTAAGTGATTATCTTCTAAGTCAATAGAAGTATCTGATAAGGTTTCTTCGGAGAGTTTTTGATCGACAGAAGGTGTATAGAAGTTTTCGAAAAAGTTGTTTTTTCCGATTTCTATAAACTCTTTTTCATCTGAAACGCTAGGCTTGAACTCAGGAGCCTCTGCTGATAATTTTTTTTCAGAGTTTATCATGCAGACAAAGGCAACCTGTGTCTGAGTCTCGAGTTTACCAAACTTGAAGATTCCTATATGATCTTGAGTCTTCAGATATTTCTTAGGTTTGGATTCTCTTTTGACAGAGATTGAAGGTGACAAATCTGTGTTTTCAAACCACACACTCGTCATCTTCAGAGGTTTCCTTATGTGAGGTTCCCCAGAGACTTTTCGCCTTTTGCTAACAGAGAGTAGATTTGGAAAACCAGGTTTTCTTGTACTTCCAGTGAGAAATAGAGATGACAGAGATTTGTTTCTTTTGTTTCCGGTGTATGGATCTATATCACAGAAGCCAATTCCCCGTCTCCCTATTTGTGTGTTAATTTTCTCGTATACCTTCTGTGCATCTTGGTATTTCTTAATTAAAAGATCTCTTCTGAGTAAATCTTGACAGAGGACTTCTCTTTCCTTTTGAAAATAATGTTTAAGAGCTAGAATGTTCATTCTGTCGGTCTCAACGTCCACTAGTTTTTTAGATTTTGTTTTTAATGCAGAGTTAAGTTCATAAATCTTTTCTTTCAAAGGATTTAGGTGTTTGTTCCAATTTGTTTCAATTTCTTCCTTTTCTTGAAAGATTTTGGCCTTTTCTTGAGTGAGAAGTCTAGCTTCTCTCTCAAAGAAGGTAAGCATCTTTTGAATACTTTCGCATGTCTTTTTAAGTTCTGTGTATCAATGTTTAGTTTGAGCAAATCAACTTCTGCTTGACTAGAGTTAGAGTCAGAAGTGGATACCTTAGTATCGGAGTCGGATGAGCTGACCTCTGCCATTCCACAGAACAAGGCGTTTTTGTCGCCTTCATCAGATGATTCGTCTGACAGCCAGTTCTCCTGATTCACCATTAGTGACTTCTGAGCATAAAAATCCGCTTTCTTTTTGTAGTAAGCAGAGTCCATCTGTGGGCGGTTGGATTTGCTCCTGCAGTCAGCGGCATAATGACCTGACTTTCCACAGTTAAAACATCCTTGGTTCTGGGAACCGTTGCCAGCTCTGTCGTCCGACCTCTGTCGGTCACCACCTCTTTCAGTTCTACATTCATTGGCGTGGTGGCCTGACTTACCACAGTTGTAACATACTTGGTTCTGTGGAGTGTTGCCAACTTTATCCTTTGACCTCTGTCGGTCACCACCTCTGTCAGTCGACCTCTGTTGGTCGCTACTTCTGTCGTTCCTTTCATTTGACCCTTCTCTTCCTCGATCATCTCTTCCATAGCGTTCATTACCAGACTTCTTCTGGTAACCTCTGCTGAATTCCCTTGTCAAAAGGCCTAACGATTTAGCAATAGAGGACATTGATGTTTCTTCTTCTTCCACCACCTCCTCATCTTCACTATCAATGATCAAGATTTTCTTTTTGTTCTCCTTCTTTACCTCTACAGCTTTCTCCTTTGGCTTCTCTCTAGCTTCTGTGGTCTTACCGACCAGTGCAAGAGGTGCACTGATTTGTGCTTTTGCTTGTGCGATTTGAGGCTCTTGGGCTGCCAATGTTCCATAGAGATCTGACAGATTCCATGAGTTTAAGTCCGGATTTGTTTGCAGAGACATGGACAACTAGAGCCATTCTTCATTTAGGCTCTTTAGGAACATGACGTTGTTCTCTTCAGAAGTTCTGTGAATCCCGAACTTCTTGCACTTGTTGATTAGAGAGTTAAACCGATCATATGTCGTCTGCAGAGATTCGGTCGACAGAGCTTTGAATGCATAGTATTCATTTATGCATTAGGCTCTGCGGTTCTTCTGAGTTTTGGCCCCACCCTACAGTTGTTTTTCTAGTTCCTTCCACATATCGTATGCAGACTCACACGCATCTAGGGATTGGAAAAGGTCATTGGGTATGGCCATTATCAGAAGTCTCTTTGTTTTCTGAGCCACCTCATATCTTGCCCAATCAGGTTCGGACCACTTATCCTTGGTCTTTGGTTTCTCGTACGCAGGAACCTCAGGAGTGTCACCTGTGGCAGGAATACGTGGTACTGTGACCATGGGAACGAAGGGAGGATTGTTGATAAAGTGCATGAGTTTTTTGTCAGTACCCTCGAAGAAGTGAATCATTCGTATCTTCCACTGAGGGTACTCATCTCTGAGTAGTGTGGGTGGCTTGGTTAAGGAAACAGCGGTGAAGAAGTTGTTTGAATTTGTCATTTTGAGAGAGTGATAATTCCAGAAAATAGGGTAAGCTTTCTGAAGATGAAGTTGGTAAGAATAGCGTTTTTAAGCTTAAAAGCTTTAAGCAATGTACTAAAATGGAGATTTAACCGTAGTAACAGGTTCTGTAAGTATACCAAAGTCGAACGGGTCGAGAGTGGCAGAAAAACAGAAGGAATGAAGAACAGGTTAATATCAGTCCAAGTTTCTACCAAAAATCATTGCAAGAGTGGATCACTTGATATAGAAAATCAAGGATAGCTCTGATACCAATTGTTGGTTCCTGTTTTTCTTAACAATGATGATTCTATCTAATTAGTTCAAACAAAATATAATGCGGAAGCGTTTTAACGAACTAACAGATATAATGAGGTAGAATAACACACAATATCAAATATATGAAGTGTAAATAACATAGATAAATAGCTCAATGATTCACTGTATCTGATATAATAAGAACACCAAGAATACCGAAAGTTTTGACAAGAAACTGCTCGAAAGATGTGTGTGTTGTGTAAAAAGCTTAATAGAAGAGTTCACATGAACCTTCTATTTATACTACTTCTAAAGGGGACAAGATATAGATACTAAGGATGGTAGGTACTAATACACTGCTTGGAACAGTTGCTGGAAGGTACAAAACACTATTCTGGAACTGTTGCAGATACAACGTTCATTAAATGCTCCGTATTCTGCTTTAGGCTGAAACCTATCCGAGTTTCACATGTGGAGTTATCAGGTCACGCCTTTGTCCGAGTGATCTTCAGAACCTTCGAATGGCGGAAATCGTGTGAAGTATGATTGTCCTTGTATAGATCTTTTGCGTAGATCATCTTTTTACCACAGAGGCTCTGTCAAGTATGACAGAAGCTCTGTGGCCTTGTCCGTTTAGAAGAGTCTTCTATTGCTTCTTCACTTCGGTCTTCTTGGCTAACCCGGCAGAGCCTCTATCGGAGACTTCTGTCATCTCGGTTACTCGGCTACTCGGCAGAGCTTCTGTTGGTGTCGATACTTAGTCTATTTTTCCAATACTTCTATTTATCATAAAGATTGGAGGTAACAGTTTCAGAGATATCTTCAGATCACTATTATGTCTATTATGGAGGCCAACCAAGAGATACCAAGACGCGATGGAGTTGTCCTTGGTCCAACCAACTACATGAAGTATCTCCGACTTCCTAAAGGTCTACTCTTTCCTAATATAATGATTTTACCTGAAGCACTACTCGCATACGCTGACCAAGAGTCACCATTTTTGAGTGAGTATAGAGAATAGAATGAACTGATGGCCCGACCAGGACCGGTAGGGCCTACCCAAGGTGCCAACCAATTAGGTGAGAGTGGTGAGGGTCCAGTAGTTAGCGAGAGAGTTCAGGATACTAGGGTACCTGAACAGGGTGTGTTGAGAGGTAAAAGCGATGTAAGGGGAAAAGGATATGGGGGTGCTCTTGGTCAGTCGTCAAAGATTTTTTAGGACGATGACGATGAAGAAGTTCTTGGTTCTGATAATACTGAACAAGAATCCGATGATCTTGATGCTGATATTGATGATCCAGCAAATCTTGTATATACTGCAAGTTCGAGTGATGATGATGCTAATGCTGATGATGAACGAGAGGATGATAGCTCAGATGATGATGATGATGATGATAATGATGATCAAAACATGGATAATCTTGATACTGTTGTTGAAAAAGTTGTTACTGATTCTGGTATTGGAGGAGATATAAGGGGAAATGAGGGAGTATTAGTTGAAACAGAAAATGAGGTGAGGTTATGTGAGAAGGAAAGAAAAAAATATGTTGAGAGTGTGACAGGATCAAAGAAAGTTTTAACTACTGATCCTACCCAAACCGTGTCTAGCCGGGTGGCTACATCTACTGTCGGTGTGCGTTTGCCGCCACAAGACATTGAAGAAGCCATAGTGGACCCAACTATGCAATGCACAACCCCACTAAGCCACTCATCAACTTCTCAACAAGTTGATGTTTCAATTTCTCACAGAGGAATAGCACAAACACTATCGGCGACACATTCGGTGTTGGCTGGTATTGAAACAGGATGGAAACTACCCCGGCCACCGCCTTCATTTGTTCACAGATCGAGTCTAGAACCTTTTGATTTTACTTCATTTCCTAGGACACCGAGACCGTTTGTCACTTCATCAATGGTGACACCAAAATGCCCCGAGTGTTGCCGCCATTCGTTGGTGCTTCACGAGGACCGGGCGGAAGTCCTATCAATGTTAACACCATGCCAGCATTGAACATAGGCCATACAGTCTCTTCGACTGCTATGTCAACCAGTAACCTAAGTGGTCTGGGTGTTAGTCCGTTACAAGCACAACAAATCCGGTCGTTGGTTGGTCCTCCTCCACATAACTTTGTATCTGTGAAGCTACTGGAATTAGCAGTTACATTTTTGAGCAACTCGTATAAAGCTCACACTGCTGAAATGAAAGAGGAGATTAGAAAGTTATCTCAAGAAGTAAGTAAAGCTGTGAAAGGCAAGGCAGTAGCAGAATCATCGTCACCTCCACTTGTAACACAACCAGAATCTCAACCAAACCCAATGGTATTTCCTAATCTACCTTTACATGAACTCAAATCTCAAATATTTACCAGGTTACTAGAACAAGGCGATAACAATACTCAAGAAGAGGTCGATTTACTTGGTCTTTTTCGCCGTCAAACAGAACAACAAGCCAGTCTACCGAACCATATTCAATCGCTTCAATAATCCTTACACGAGATGACAAATGCTATTTCATCTGGATTTACATCGCTTTCTGACCGAATCAAAGTGGTGGAACAACGGCGTGGTATTCAAGCCGAAACAACCAAACGAAGGCATGATGATCAAGATCCCGATCATGATCACCATGAGGGGGAGAGAAGTATAAGGCAAAAAGTTGGTGAAGCGAGTGGGTCAGCTGTTCAGACGGAAAATGTGGAAGTTGTTGCTACTGGTACAGATGTTCATGAAACTGTTCAGGAAAGTGGTGCTGTTTTGGGATTCCTGGATGATGTCAATCCTACGGTTGAAAAGCCTGATGGATGTGATAACAAGACTGTAGAGGAAAGAATGGCAGATGGTTTCATTCAAGATGTTGTTTATGTTGACTCTGAAGATGATCCAGAGATTACTGTTGTAAGGATTAAAGAAGAGTTAGATGATGTATTTGATGGTGGTGAAGCTCAACCTGATTCTGATTCTGAAAAAAAAAATTAAAATGATCAACCTGATCCAGTGATAGAGGTTCCTGTGATTCCTGATCTTCCAGAAGGCAAAATCAAAAATCCAGTCTCCGAAGCTGAAATGCGAAATCTTCAGATGTTGGTGGATAGAGAATCACTGATTGTAAGAGGAAATCATCGAACATGAATCATTACTCCGTTCCAAGAAGATATCAGGGGTGACTTGTTCGTGAAACAGATTTTTTTTTTGGAAAGGAGGCGGAACTCCTGGCAAATAAATAAAAACAGAAAAATACACCTAAATGGCGAGGGACTCCCTCCCAAAGAAAATCCACTCCCACCAAAGAGGACAAACCCAAATTGGAGAAGAGGGATTAACTAGACAACAAGGACCAAAGCAAACCATAGTGTACCACAAAACCCAAATCCAAAACAGGCAAAGGGAAATAGAAACAAAATACATACAAAACCAGATTCCCAAGTCTCTAAAAACCCAAACGCTCCACCAAAGAAAATAGACACTCTTCATCCAAATTACGTCGGTAATCTTTGCATCCTTCTAGCCATCGGCCGAACCCCCATTCCAGTCCCAAGCTTCATATAAACGCTTCTTCTTATTTCGTTAGCCAGCTGATTTGGATTTCTCACATTAGACGTGAAGAGACGATTATTTCGCTCTTGCCATATAAAGAAAACCGTGGCAGCAAATAAAAGACGACTTCGAGCATCTCCCGACTTCCATCTGCCCATTTCCATATCATCGAGAATAAGACCCCAACTATCTTGCAAGTTACCTCCCACTTCTAATTTGAGCATCAACCAAACCTGATTAGAGTATGGGCATTGAAAAAACAGGTGATCATGGTTATCCATACACGTCTTACAGAGAGAGCACCGCAGTTGGTCAACAGGTCGATACCATAAAGCCATGCGATCTTGTGTTGGTAGACGCCTTCTTATAGCCAACCATAAACAGAAAGAGTGCTTCGGGATGTGCTTGGGAAACCAACAAAAGTTACACCAGGATACTTTTTGGTACATTCCAAGCAACGTTAGCCAAACATCCGAAACCGAGAACTTAACAAGAGTATTATGCACATTCTTCCACATGAGTCGATCCGCAACACTGGGATATAAATGTGGGATAGGAACATTCGAAAGCGCAGCATAACTAGTGATCCAAGCGTTCGGCCAAACCTGATTAAACGTTGGGACCACATCCGCAACTGTAGACAGATTAGAATGACCACCCGAGAAGAGAGTAGGAAAATGAAAGGGTTTTCTTGAGAATTTGGAAAATTAATATGGAAGTGTGTTGGGTCATATGAGGGGCCGAATTTGGGCCATATATTCTGATTTAATATCTTTTTTTTCTTCTTAAAATGCTAATTAATATTGTATAATTATACATTTTATATAATTTTTATAAAAGATTGATTTAAAGTAGTTAAAACCTCATTTATCTACTTAATTTTTGGTTTAATTATTTAAAGTTTTAAAATTTACCTTTGGGTATATATAAACTATATATATACTCCTCTTATTATTAATATAATTATAATTAAATGTTAACTATTCCATTCGGCATTTTATAAGACAGCTTAAGCAGTTCCGTGCGGTAACAGGATTTTCTCAGTGTACTGTTGGAATTCTTAGGAAACTAACCCTTAGCCATCAATATTAAGTCATTGTGAGTTATTCCTACTTGTTAAAACAAGTATTATACTATTCAGTTGCTAACCTGAGTGTTTTGGTTTGACGGGTGTCACAAAAGATCTCAGAACAATGTTGGAAATAAAGACTAAATCTGTTGAAAAGAAAGTAGATGATGTTAAGGTATCTGTGGAATCTCATCAAAAGGAGATCACAGAGAAATTTTCAAAGTTTCAAGAGGATATACTCAAAAGTATGGATGCCATGAAGTCTTCTCTGCTTCAAGCATTCAGCTCACAACTAGCTGTTGTATCAAAGCCTCTACAAATCATGCCTTTGTCTGTAGCTGCAAATGAATCAACTTCAACTCAGTCATTGAAAAGAAAGTTTGATGATAATGAATCTCATCATCATCAAAAGGGGGAGAAAAAACAGAAGCAAAGTTCTGAGTTAATAGTTGTTTCAACTACAAGTTCTGAGAGTCAAAGTTCTGATGATGGAATGGAATCAGAAGAGATGGAAATTGAAAAGTCTTCTGATATGGTTTCTGATAAGGTTCTGCAAAGCACTGGTTCTGATATGGATATGTTAGAATGTTCTGAATTTGATATGGTCACTATTGTTGGTCCCGAAGGGCTATACAAGTTTGTAGAGGGGGGGTTGAATACAAACACACAGATTTTACTTTTCTAAATTGTTTATTGATAAATCATTAACAATTTACAGCTTGTTGCGGAAACAAGATTAAGGATAAACCTAAATCTAAACAAGTTGGAACACTAAGTTTCTTGCACTAAGCAAGAGAAGGAAATTACTAATAATAACCTATCTCAAGATAAGAAGGATGAACTTGTCCAGAGTTAGCAAGTTACTTCAAAATGAAGTGAGTTCTTCTTCTTATATACTGCATGCATTTAATGCATTGCAGTTTACACTTTACACGTGGCAGCAGCTGATTGGTTGCATGTCATTGACCTTTGTTGACAACCTTAGTAGCCGCATGTTTGAACAGTGTAGTATCTAAGTGGTTGTACGATTTCAGACAATAAGGAGGTTCTTTTTCTGACATATCGTACGAAGTCGTGCAAGGATGGTTAAGACAAAAGTACTTTGTACGGAGGACTTCATGATCATCTTTTCGTTGATTCAGCGATTTATCATTCTATATCAGCGAATGATAAAGTTCAGCGATAGCTGAAGTCTTGTACTTGATACTTCACGTTAAGTGGACAAATCTGAGTCTTCGCTGATCCACATCAGTTCATTAGGACACTTGTCGCTGGTTCTTGAGCTTGATCTTCGACTTCAGCGTAGAACCTATGTTGACGTGAAACTTGTCTTCAGAGCTCATAAATAAACAACTAACTTATCATCGATCACCATAAGTACTGAACAGACTCAGAGCATTATGGTGAATAGTGTTCGCTGAATGTTAAATCTAAAGGGCGAGAGTTCCTATCAGTGGTACTGTAAGATCTTAGTACTTATCAGCGATAGTGAAACTCTGATACATATTGTTTACTTACAATTTTCACTAAGTATATTAGAAAGGGTCATTATCAAATCACTGAGGGTTTGGATCAATAATCTCCCCCTATTTGATTATGACTTAGCAACAGAGAAAATTGCTATTTAATGAAAACATAAGGATAAAAAGAACTCATAAAATATTTGTCCCTTTTACTGTTTTCTGGGATCTTTTCTGTACTGATGGAGTAAAGTACTTTCGCTGAAATCTTTCTTTAAACTCTGAACCAGATTACAAAAGGAAGTGGAAAGATTACAAGTACAAGCGAAATAAATTACAAGTACAAAAGAATAACTGATACAATAGAAGAATAAGGCGATCCTATCAGTTTATAAAAGTTCTTCCTTAATGAGAAGTTCATCAAGGGTCTTTGATGTGGGGATCATCCAGTCAGGGACATTTACTCCTTGATTCCTTTTGTTCAGCGCTTCTTCAAAAATCAAGGGTTTGAGATGTTGTGCCTGAATGTTGTTTTTGAAATCACACCAGAAGGTGAGATCTTTCAGCTATTCGATGGGAGTGATGGGAAGTTCAGAGATACGTTGAAAACGCTTTCGTCCATCCCAGTCAATAAAGAATATCCCGTAGGGTTTGCTTAAGACTTTCCCAGGGATGAAAGTCCCATCAGGAGGAAGAGATGTGTCAAGTGCAGAAAGGTCAGGTTCTGGACCAAGGACTTCAGCTAGAGAAAAACCAATACCTGTTTCGTTCCGTATCTGAGGACCATCTTCTGAAGATTTAGACTTTTTCTTTGCAGAGGCCCTTCTTTTCTGACTTTCGAGAGGAGGAGGAGGAGGAATATCCACACAAGAATAGACTATGTCGATCTGTTTGTTTTTCAGCTTTTCAACATGATCCTTGTACTTAGACTGAGACTTCTGGATGGCTAATCTGATCTCCAACCATTCAGAGAGACCGTACTTTGTGATGGCTTCATCATAGAATTTTTCGTACTGTCCATTCTCTCTGAATATCTCGATTTCAGCGATTGAAACATTGAGGGTTGACCTTTCAGCGATGAGTACCTTGTTGATTCTGGCAGTTCGATATCTAAAATGTACCTTTTCTTTGCACCAGGCTAAAGTAGATTGAGACACAGTCCTCTTTTCTTCAACGATCTTTTTGGCGTCTTCCCATAGCTGATGTTGAACTTCGATTGGAGTTCTTTTCAGCTTGGGGTCTTTCACCGATTGTTGAGTAATCTTGATGGCGAGTTCTCTATCTTTTTCTTCAGCTTCCCTTCTTTCAGCGATTAGACGTTCAGCTCTGAGGTGATCCTTGTATTCCTTTTGTGAAATTCTGAACTTTGGAGGAATAGTAGGAAGTTGATCACGCATCAGAATGATTCACTTAGCCTCGAACTTCCTTATTATCTCTTCTCTTCTTTTCTGATCCTCTTCACTTAGTTTTTGAGGAACCAAGGAAGGTCTGTTTGTATGAGATACCATCTGTTCTTCGGGTTCATCAGTCTCACAGATCAAATCCAAGACCGGGATTATTTCTTCAGCTTTGGGAGCTGGGATTATTGTTGGTGAAGTCGCAGCTGTAGGAACTTCAGCGATATCCTCAAACAGGGGAGAGGACTAGCTGAAACACAGCGATCGTACGAATAAGAACTTGGGTAGAATATAGAGATAAAGAATGTGGTTGTGTATAGAGGTTTATGGAGAGGAGAGCTGATAATGTGTATAGATAGATAGAGGAGGGATGAGTGTAAGGAAGATTTAGTGTACCTGACAAACTGGCTTTGGAAGCGAGATCGTCAGATTGTCATTGTCTTCAGCGACACCTTTTCCTTTGCCTTTGTCAGCTTCAGACGCTGAAGGCTTTGATTTGGTCCGCTCCCTTGAAGGTTCGTTTATCACGATCCCTTTAACGACTGTAGACCTCTGAGCAGGCTTGACGATAAAAGAGTCATCATCATCATCATCATCATCTTTCTTTGGAGAAGAGGATGGTTCATCATCAGATAAGTCGATGGCTTCTTCATCTTCAGATTCAGATTCCTCAGCTTCTTCTTCGAGTTGCTTTCCCTCAGATATAGAGGTAAGCTTCTCGGTTCCCTCAGGGTTTTCATCTCCCTGAGGTCCAGCGGTGGTTTCTTCATTTGTCTTCTCCCCCTTGACAGATTCATCATGGGGAAGGTCTTCGGATCTCTTCTCCCCCCCCCCCCCTTCCTCATGATGAGTGGGGGAGGAATGGGAAGATTCAGCAGTAGGTTTGGGTTCCCTGTCTTCTTGTCCAGGGACCCCCATATAAACTTCAATCGCTGCTACTCTGCCTTCTAGGCCAGTAATAGCAGGACTGATCTTCTCTAGATTATCTCGATCGGCCTGAGTGAATTGGGAAGTTGAGGTGGTCAGGTGATCAAGCACTTTCTGAACAATCTCTTTGACCGCAGAGACTTCAGACTTCACTGAATTTACTGAGGTGTTAACTTCAGTCTTTACAGCAAACATCTCTCCTTCTAGTTTTCCAACCGATGTCTTCAGCGTTGTGACTTCGCTGGACATGGTGTGAACTGATGTTTTGATGGCGAGGTAGTCTGTGTAGATGTCAGCGAGAACTTTGGCAAAGTCACCAAGAGTTTTATCGACCATCTCCAAGTCAGCTTTGTAAGATTCTCTCCAGCGTTTGTTACAGCTGAAGAGTTGTCGGAGAGAGTAGTGGTGAGACCTGTCAGCTTCGTCTCTAGGGTCTTCAGAGAGGCGTTGATGTCTCCCAAATTAGGACCTATAACATATAAGTACTTGTGAACAGAGGAAAGCTCAGAAGTTTGGGGTTCAGTTACAGTGTATATGGGTTGGTGTATACCTGCAGGAGGATTGGTGAATTCATCGAAATCTCTGTGTCCTGAGAAGAGTTCCATGTCGTCAGCTAAAGTGCGTGTACGCATGGTCATCTCTGCAGGTCCTACGTCCATCATTCCTTGAAGAGTATCAGCTTTAGCTTCTGGAGGAATGACAGGTGCTCCAGTGACAACTGGAGTAGAGTCCAATTAAGTAGAGGGAGAAGTGAAGGTTGAGAATGTTGGTTGGGTGCGGAGTTCAGCGTTGGATCCGCTGAGAATCGCTTCTTCAGTCTGTGGAGAGACTGAAGGAGGTTGGGTAGGTTCCAAGTTTGTAACCTCAGCGTTTAGAGACACTGAAGCTGGTATGGAATGGGTGGCTTGTTCAGCTGTGGCAGAGCGTACCACTAAACGTTCCTTCAGCTCTTCGAGATGAGCTGAGGAGTCTTCAGCAAGAGATTGCTGGGGTTGCTCCTTGGTTTTCTTAGTTCTTTTAGAACTAAGGTGGGTAGAGTGTTTCCTTTTATGAGAAGGAATGGAGGTTGCAGCCTGGGTATCAGCGATGGGTTTGTCCGTTGAAGGAGCTGCAGAAGTCGAAGAAGTAGGGTTGAGAAGAGTTAAAAGTGTAGAGAGACGTACCTCGTTTTCCACAGGTTTGAAGTCGAGTACCTTAGGGCCAACCTGAGAGAGTTTTAGGTCACCCTCTTTTGGGTAGTTGTCCTCAATGCCTGTTTGGAAGACGACGCTGATGAATCTTGGATACGGAACCTATGGAGATTGGTCAGCGGCGGAGTCTACTCTGAGTACCAGATCATCGTAAATTATTGATGCCCAGTCTATTTATAGACCTTTCAGCAAAGCATATCCCATTGCTTGCTGAGGTTGAGCGGCTTGATCAGAGGAGCCGATCTTTGCAGTCATGCAGCTGATTAAGTGAGCGAAGATGAAGTTCATCTCGCTGGGCATTTTCGATTTCTTGATGAGGGTCAGCTTCTTCTCAGGCTTCTTGTCCCTCCCAGTTTCCCAAACATAGCTCATTGCATCGAAGAATGCAGTGATGGCTTCCCTATCTGAGTGTTTCTTGTGGTCAGGGAGAGGAACAAAAGGTTTTTCTTTGGTTGCGATGGGAAGGCTCAGGGCTTTGCGGATAATGGTAGTGGTGATCTTCATAGTGCCATAATCAGTATCACAAAGGATGCAGTCAATTGTCTTTTAGGCATCTTTGGTTGATGGTAGCTGAGAGTGTCTAGCTGAGTACCAGAACTGGGATAGTAGTAGCTGATGTGCAGGAGGTGTTATGGTTAGGGCTATGGAGAGGCAACAATTTTTCAGGAAGTTCACAGCATCATTCAGATGTGTGACTTGCTTTCGAGGAGGAAACTCGAGAAGCGCATAGAGGTTATTTGACTTTGTCCAGTCAAGTTCTTCAAGACTGAACTTGACCTGAGGAGCCTTGATTATTTCCAATTCCTCAGTAGCATCAGCAACAGTGTTCTCAGCGGTAGTGTTCTTGGAAGTGGAAATGTCAGTAGATGCCATTTCTGTATATCAGTTCAACCAAAGATTAACAAATAAGAATAATCTTAATGTGGAAAGATTTTCCAATAAGATGGTTTGAATTTTGTCCATTTCATTCAGACAAAAATGTCTTAATGAAGATTAGGGTTTTTCTTGTTTTTGAAAAACGAAAAGCAAACCCAATAAAATATCTTGTTTTCCAGTTTCTTTTGAGAATTAGGATTCTGGAAAAACGAATGTGTGAAGAACAAGTTTAAGATTCTGCGTTTAAACTTGAAGAACAACCATGAAAGGTTGTGTTCATAAAACCATGAAAGAAATGATTTCATTTGAAAAAGTTCTTTTGTTTGATCTTTTAAAAACAATGAGAAGATCATTAACAAATTTTAAGAAACAGGTAAATAACAGAAATATTAACCTTGTTCGTTTGAAGAAGAAGAAGTTCTTGAAAAACTTGAGAGCACAAATGCAACAGTAATTTTTCTTTGCTTGGAGGAGAAGTTTTTCGCGTAAAAGAGAAATATAAACCCACAATGTGTTTATATAGTGAGATTAGAGAGAGAAAAAAAACTCGAGCGGGAAAGTTTTTCATCATGACACGGACACGTGTTTGCATTTGATTGGAAGGTAAACGAAACGTGTAAACGTGTGTCAGAAAAAGAACGTGCCGGGGCTTATCCGTTGCAATGACGTCACAACTGTCCTTTCATATTCTAGGATGTCTCTACGGTTTTGAAAACTCAGGGACACTTTTGAAAACATGAAGCACTGAATAGAAATATCAGTGTTGGTTTTAGAAATTTCAAAGTATCGCTGATTAAGAAAGAGATATTCAGCAATGCAATTTGTTTTGAAATCTTGCATTCACATGCGATTGTCAGAGAGAGAAAAACATACCT
Organism: Saussurea involucrata; assembly: GCA_033807775.1. Classification (NCBI taxonomy): domain Eukaryota; kingdom Viridiplantae; phylum Streptophyta; class Magnoliopsida; order Asterales; family Asteraceae; genus Saussurea; species Saussurea involucrata. The sequence goes on from CM066314.1 coordinate 118,300,754, forward strand.
TGATATCAGCGAATCAAGTTTATTCAGAGAGAAAATGATAGAATAGGTTGTACAAGTTGATTTTATCCTATCGCTGATCAAATGTGAACCACTGAAGATTTTACTCTTCAAAGTTCAGCATTCCAAGCTCGCTGATGAGAAAGTTGAATCTTGTCTCATCAAGAGGTTTGGTGAACAGATCAGCTAACTGATAATCAGTTGGGATAAAGTGAAGTTCTATATCACCATTCATCACATGATCTCTGATAAAATGATACCTGATTTCAATGTGTTTTGTCTTTGAGTGAAGCACTGGATTGTTGGCTATAGCGATGGCACTTGTGCTGTCGCAATAGATTGGAATATTTGATAGTTGTAGGTCATAGTCCAGTAGTTGATTTCTCATCCACAAGACCTGAGAACAACAGCTTCCAGCGGCTACATACTCAGCTTCAGCTGTGGAGGTGGACACTGAGTTTTGCTTTTTACTTGTCCAACTCACCAGCTTTCCACCCAGGAGCTGACAGCCTCCTGTGGTACTTTTCCTATCCAATTTGCAACCTGCAAAATCACTATCTGAATAGGCGATTAGATCGAATCCTGAGTCTTTGGGATACCAAAGACCTAGATTCGCAGTACCCTTAAGGTATCAAAAAATTCGCTTTACAGCGGTCATATGAGATATCTTAGGTTCAGCTTGATATCGTGCACACAAACAGGTTGCGTACATAATATCGGGTCGGCTAGCTGTAAGATACAAGAGAGAGCCGATCATCCCACGGTACAGCGTGACATTAACAGGAATACCATTAGTATCCTTATCTAGTGTCAGCGCTGGTGCCATAGGGGTTTTCATAGCTGAACTTTGAGTTAAGTCGAATTTCTTCAGCATATCTTTAACATACTTCCCTGATTAATGAAAGTTCCTTTTTCATTTTGCTTTTTCTGAAGACCAAGGAAATATGTTAGTTCACCCATCATGCTCATTTTATACTCATCTTTCATTCTATCAGCGAAACGAGTACAAAGATCAGGGTTAGTAGAACCAAATATAATGTCATCAACATATATCTGAACAAGAATAATATGACCTTTTACTTTCCTGAAGAATAGAGTCTTGTCAATTTTACCACGCTCAAATTGTTCAATATGGAGATAAGTAGAGAGAGTGTCATACCATGCACGTTGAGCTTGCTTTAAGCCATAAAGTGCCTTATCCAGTTTATAAACATAACCTGGACGCTTAGGATCTGAGAATCCTGGAGGTTGTTCCACATAGACTTCTTCATTCAGCTTTCCATTTAGAAACGCTGACTTAACATCCATCTGATATACTTTAAAGTCTTTGTGTACAGCGTATGCTAAGAATAGACGAATAGATTCTAGTCTTGCTACTGGAGCAAATGTTTCGTCGTAATCTATGCCTTCCTCTTGTCTGTATCCCTGAGCAACAAGACGAGCCTTGTTGTGGGTTACAGTTCCATGTTCGTCCAACTTGTTTCGATAGACCCATTTAGTGCCTATCACTGTCTTGTCAGTTGGTCTTCGAACAAGTTTCCAAACTTTGTTTCTTTCGAATTCAGTCAGCTCTTCTTGCATGGCGCTGACCCAGTTTGGATCTTTGAGGGCATCGTCTACTTTCTTTGGTTCAGTCAGAGAAATAAAGTTAACAAATAAACATATATTACCTGCACTTCGTCGAGTCTGAACACCAGCGTTTGGATCACCTATAATTTGATCAATTGGGTGATTTACAGTCCATCGTTGAGCAGGAGTGTGAGACGCTGACTCAACCTGAACTGGAGGAGCTGAAGATGAGGCTTCAGCAACTTCTGGAGTATCAGCTAAGAGAGGAATGGGTGCAGTTGTCATTATATTCACTGATTGCTAAGAAGTAGAGGGAATGTCTGAGACATTTGGATCAGAAGCAGGTATAGTGTTTAAAGGAACAGCTGAGACCCATGTTGTTTCAGCTTCACTATTCTGCATATTTGGAATGATAGTATGACTATCATTTTCAACTGTATGAGTATGAGGAGTGGGAATATCTTCTGAATCACCAAGATGAGAAAACATCCATTGATTCAGTTCTTCAGTATCAGCGGACGGCTTAGAGTTCGCTGAACCGGATTTGTCAAACGTGACATGAATAGTTTCTTCTACAGTTTGTCTTCTTCGATTGAAGACTCTGAAGGCTTTGGAGATTGAAGAATATCCAAGAAAGATTCCATCATCAACCTTAGGATCAAACTTTCCAAGGGCATCTCTGTTGTTCAGTATGAAACACTGACATCCAAAGATGTGAATAAAGCTGATTGAAGGCTTTCTCCCATGAATCTTTTGACTATCAGCGACCTGTTTTGCGTAAAACAAGCAGTGTTGACAGCTTCTGCCCAAAACTGAGTAGGAAGGTGAGAATCGCTGAGCATTGAACGTGCAACTTCAATAATTGTTCTATTTCTTCTTTCAACGACTCCATTTTGTTGCGGTGTTCTCACTGATGAAAGGTTGTGAGAAATACCCTTACTCTCAAAGAATGAATCAAGAGAACTGTTTTTGAATTCAGTCCCATGATCATTCCTTATTGGGCGAACGGTTAAGTTGTTCAGGGTTTCCATCTTCCGAACAAAAGTGATGAGTTCTTCAGGGGTGTCACTCTTGGAACGGAGAAACATAACCCATGTATAACGAGAGAATTCATCAACTATGACCAGTGTATATTTCTTTCCAGCGATGGATTGTTTGTTAACAGGGCCAAACAAATCCATATGGAGAAGTTGTAGAGGAGATGACACTGAGGAGACTTGCTTTGACTTAAAGTTTGCTTTGGTCTGCTTCCCTTTCTCACACGCTGAACATAAGGACTCTTTGGCGTATGAGTGTTGAGGTAGACCAATGACTAACTCTTTTGAAGAAAGAGTGTTTAGTGTCTTGAAATTCAGATGAGAGAGCCTCTTATGCCATAGCCAGTTGACATCATATGAGGCTTTTGAGAAGAAACAGGAGTTCTCAATGGTTGTTGAGTCCATGTTTATTACATAAACATTTTCCAAACGATAACCGCTGAGAGCTATCTTCTCCTTTTTGTCATTGACAAAGCAGGGTTCCTTGGTAAAGATTACCTTGTTATCTTTGTCGCAAAGTTGACTGATGCTTAAAATATTATGCTTCAGCCCTTCAACATATGCGACTCTTCTAAAGGTTGTTGTATCATTAGAGAGTACACCAAACCCTCGGGTATGTCATTTTCCATTTCCACCGAAAGTCACAGAGGGACCCTTCTCATCCTTATATTCAGCGAGCAGACTTTTCTTTCCAGTCATGTGTCTAGAGCATCCGCTATCGAGATACCAGATACCCTTTTTAGCCTGCATCACAAAGGAAGATTAGTTTTTCTTGGGTACCCACTTACCCATGTGTACACGTTTGTCAGTAGAAGTAGTTGGAATGGAAGGTTCAGCAATCTTCGCAGCATTTGAAGATTCAGCTTTGTCATTCTTCACTTTGGTTAATTTCTTAACCTCAGTGGTCTTCTTTGCCTTGGGGGCAATGATCTTCACCTTAGCTATCTTTTCAGCTTTGGTGGTTGTGGGGCACTTACTAGCAATATGATCAGTAAGTCCACATTGATAACATTTCCTATAACTAAAAGTTCTAGGACCATTTGAATGCTGAGCTTTAGATTTTGAATTAGAAGTACCAGCACCAAGTAAGATGATGGCTTTTGAAATGGGAGGAACATTCAGTTCTTCGGATTTCTTACCAGATACATCCACTCTGATTCTAGGAGTAGATCGCTGAATAGATCCACGCTGAGTAGATCCAGAAATCTGATTCCTTGATCCAGAGGGATGAATCACTAAAGCTTTAGAAGCATTCATCTTAGGTACTAAGGTACCCTTCTGAGGATTTTGGTTAAAAGCAATTCCTTTACCTTTATCTTTAAAGACAAAGGTAGGTTTTGGATAAACCATTTTCTCTTTACCTTTTGAAGAGGTAGAAATTTCTTCAGGGATAGGCGGTCTGGAAGAGGAACACTGAGAGGATGAAGTATCAGCGACTGAGGATACGAAAGTTCCAAATAAGAGCATGGAACGATCAGTGGTTGGTTCTATAGTATCAGCTTTGTAACCAAGACCACGTTTATCACTCAGGGGAATCTGAGACTTAATTATCTCAGTGATCTTTGTTGAGGAATTATACCATCCATCAACAGTAGCTTTTTCAGCTCTTAATGCAGCGATAGCTTCTTCGCGCTCGATTTTGACTAGCTGATTTAAGTGCACTTGATCTTTAAAATCTTCTTCAATTCTAGAAAGATTTTCTATTTGAAGGTGACAGTTTTTAAGCTGTTCAGCGAGATCAAGGTTTTGGTTTTCAACTACAGTTTTGCCATTCATGGCTTCATATAAACTTCTAGTCAAGAGATCGATTTTACGAAGTCTATCAGCTTCATCAATATTTGCAATATTTGTAAAGAAGGAAGGTGATACCTGAATAGCAGAGGTTGAAGTAGAGGGAATGTCTGAACTTTCTTCCTCATCTTCAATCTTGGCCATAAGACATAGATTGGATTCATCATCTTCAGAGTCAGATGATGATTCTTCTTCATCAGAGGCAGTCCAATCATAATTAGCCATCAGGCCTTTGCCTTTCTTCTTAAAGCTTTTCAGCTTCGCATACTTTTCTTTCAGCTTGGCGTATTTGTCGTCTTTATTCCTGGGAATAAAGGATTTCTTGGGAAACGCTGAGTTTCTCGAAACTTTGTTAGACCTGCACTCGTTAGCGAAATGTCCTATCTTTTCGCAGTTAAAACAAGTAGCAGTAGCCTTATCAACAGGAGCTGATGATCTTGGCTTGTCAGTAATGGAAAGAGGTTTATTCTTTCTGAACATTTTCTTTTTGGCGAATCTCCTGAACTTTTTAGTGAGGAGAGCCAAAGATTCATCATCATCTGAAGAGTCAGAATCTGATGACCTTTCAGAGTTACTTTCCAACTCAGTGATAGTGACCGAGGGTCGCTGAGTCGAAGGTTCCTCTGAGATTAAAGCAACAGGGATGCTTTTGGAATCTTTTACAAGATTCTTCTTAACATGACTCGATTGCTCATGATTCAGCATCGTGCCATATAAGGTAGCAAGGGTCATTGATCTTAGATCCTTTGACAGCTTGAGACACATAGAATAACTGTCCCGGATTTCAGGTAAACATTCTAAAAACTTTGTCAGCACTTCAAAGTTAGAATATTCCTTACCAACAGTTTTCAGATCTATTATTAAACAATTAAAACGTTGGTGAACTTCAGAGAGAGTTTCATTCTTATTGTTAAGTCTAAAATATGTCTTCAAGATTTAATGATAAATTCAAAGTCAAAGTTAATGTATTATGTGTTTGTGAAAGTCAAACTTAGCTTAATGTCTTGTATAGATCTTAGGTATAAATAACTTTGTTTAGTCTAATCAACTAACTAAGTGTGCATAACTCTAATCTTGTAACAGTTCATATTTTGAGAGTAACAGATGGCATATTTCTCTCTCTAGATTCTCTCTCTCTAATCTTGATAGATCTTGGTTTATCAATTGGTATCAGAGCCGATTCAAGAGATAGAGAAGGATTTCTAGTGATCAAACACAATTTTTTGATCGATTTCCTTGAATTTTTTCAAGAAAATCTCATTTTCTTGAGTTTTTAACAAATTTTGGTGTTTTTTGGTCGAATTAGATCAGGAATTAGTTCTTTGGATTCGAAATTGTTAGTAGAACATCTTTGTTTCTCGGTTCAAGAGCAAATCCAGAGTTTTGGATCATCAATTTAAAGATTTTGTGATTTTCTGAACTGTTCAAGATATTTCGCTGTTCGTTCAATTCAGACTTTTTTTCAGACGTTTTCAGACAAAATTCTTGTGTATTTTGTGTTAGGATTTCATTTTCGATCAAGTAAGTAATAGCTAGAATCACTGATTTTGCAAATCAGTGTGTTTTTTATCGATTTGGCGAACTTTGCGCCAGATCTGAACTTTGCGCCACATTCATCAGCTTTGCGCCAGCATCATAGTGTTTTGCGTCTTCCTCTTTCAGCCTTCTGATTAGTTTTTGGACAAGTGAGAATCTCGCCAGCCTCTGTCACGAAAAGCTGATTTTGCGTCTCACTTTGCGCCACCAACTGTAGCGCATTTTACACTTTGCGCTACCTTCTGTGAAGAGTTTCAGAGTTCGATTTTTTCTAAGTACAAATTGCGCCATCTTCTTTGGCGCATTTTCCATTTAGCGCCACCGTCTTTGGCGCATTTCGAGCATTGCGCCACTGCTTCAAGCGAATTTCTGACTTAGCATTTTTTTCCGGAATTTCAGCTGCTGTATTCTGTGTTCATTATGGTTTTTCAAGAAAATTCGTTCAAGAATGATATCATAATGTCATTAGGGTCAAACACAAGGCCTCCGGTTCTAATCAACGAAAACGAATTTTCTCAATGGCAAGATTGATTCATCAAATTCATAGAGACGCAAAATAACAGAGTGAATATAATGCGATCTCTTACTGAGGGTCTATTTGTCAAACCTTATGTAGAGTTTCCAGCAACAGCTATTGTTCCTGCTTCAAGGGTTCTTAAATCTACAGTTGATTATACGGTTGAAGAGAATTTGAGATTTCTAGCGGATAGAGAAGTAAAGTCCTTTCTTATACAAGCTCTCCCGAATCATATCTACAACCGAATTGATTGCTTCAAGAATAATCCGATGATGATGTGGACACAACTTGAAAAGATAATGCTAGGATCGGCGGTTGCTACTCAGCTAAGACAGACAAGATATATGAACAATTTTGAAGTTGCATTTACAAAGAGAAAGGAAGAAGAAAAGAAAGTCGAGAAAAAGGACACGGAACAGAATATGTCAGAAGCTGAAAATAAAGATCTTAAGGAAATGGTCATTGAGCTTACAAAGAAGTTGTCTGACATGGAAAAGTTGCTTAAAGTAGAAAGAGAGGATTTCAGAAAAGAAAGAGCTAATCAGTTAAATGACAAAAATTGCTATGAAAAGCAAATTCTTTCTCTTTCTCAGAAAGTTTCTGAACTTGAACAGGCGTTAAAGACGGAGAAGAAAGAAAATGAAGAAAAGAAAGCTCTTGAACTCAGATACAGAAAACTTTCCAAACAAAGTTCAGATTTTGAGAAAGTTTTATTTCTTGAAAAAGAAAAATTGGAGAAGGAAAGGCATGAATTTGAAAATAAAAGGAAAGTCTTTGAAGCGAACAATGAGAAATTGTCAAAGCTAATTTCTGAGTTTAAAAAGAATTAGATGAAGAAAGACAAGAGCTAGAAAAGAGAAAGAAAGCTGACTTTCAGGCCAGGAGCGTCAAAGATGAATTTTCTATTGAAAGGAAGATATTTCAGCAAGAAATACGAAAGCTAACAAAGAATTTGGCAGTGTTATCAACTGATATTATGATAGAGAAGAGGGTTAAGTCTGACATTCAGAAAAAGCTTGATTTGGTGACCAAGGAACGGAATGACTTATCTTACAAAGTCAAGTCACTTAACAAATCCAAAAACTATTCAGAATGTCCGATTCGTCCTTCTAATCTATTTTCTGATCATTCAGTGGATAATTCTTCCAAATTTCAATCTGCTGATCTTCCTACATATAAGAAAGTCAACATGCAATGGAGAGTTAAAGGTACGTTTCCAAAAAAAGATGTACCAAAATCATATTTTCCCAACAAGAACACTAACTTGAAAGGTAAATCTTTTGCTAAACCTGGTTCATTATATTCCGCAAATCATTTAATCAGGTTAGCACAAAAGAATTTTTACTGTTATTAATCAGGTTATTATTATTAAAAATAATAATGTTCAATTTTGGTATGGTACTTATCATTTTCCTTCTTATAGAGCTTCACTTAACAAGCCAGGACCCAAGACACGTTGGGTACCAAAATCTACTTAATCTGTTTTTGCAGATTTAGAAGCAAAGATTTGAACTCTCGAAAGAAGATTACTTGTGCCATTAAAGCGGGAGTAAAGGGAATTGGTTTCTAAACACATCAGTTTAGAACCCGGATTTCACAGTTAATGGCTTCTGAACAATTCAGTTCAGGACCCGTACTTCAAAGACTAAGACTTCTAAACAAATCAGTTTAGAACTCATACTTATCAGGTGATATCCTTAACTGTCACATCTTTCAATTCAAGGAACAAGTGGTGAAAGGTAACATTGCATTATGTTTCATTTATACTGCTTTGAAAATTTGAATCTCAACAAATTTAATTCTATGAGATGAAATTTTTCAATTTTCATTCAATGAATTAAATGTGTGCTAAAAGATGATTTTACAAGTATTGTTGTATTATCTAAGTTATATTTGTTTCAACTTTCACCTCTGAAATAAATCGAAAGGTCAGCAAAACATGAATGAAATTATGCTGAATGCTCAAAATTATGTAATTTTGGACTTATTTAGAATATAATGCTCAAAAAGCCTAAATGTTAGAATGATGGATGGAAACGAAAATATGGGTGAAGCACTATGTTTTTAAAACCAAGTGATTGAGATGCATCAAATATATACAAATAAAATCATTTAGTTTGAAAGTTTGTACATGTGGCCTTTCTGGTTTGGGATAGTAAGTCCTAAGGGGTGCTCGACACCTAGTCCCTAAGGCCAACTGGTCTGGGATCGGCTGACCCAAATCCTGCTATAGAACCAGATCGAAAGTCATGTTCTTCTGGTACAAATGGGTTTAAGATATATCGATGTGGCCTTTCTGGTTTGGGAAAGTAAGTTCTACAGGTGCTCGACACCTAGTCCCCTAAGGCCAACTGGTCTGGGAGCGGCTGACCCAAATCCTGCTATAGAATCAGATAGAAAGCCATGTTTAACGGTGTATCTTATTCTTACTAAACTTTTTGATTAAAAGGTGCCAATGAGCACAAAATTAAAAGATGCAAATGTGCACAAAATAAAAGATGCCAATGTGCACACATCTCTTGAAACTTGGGGATATTACAAAGTCGCGATAAACCCGTAAATTTGTGAAAATCCTGATTTTGGACAAATAGTGTGAGTAGAGCAAAGTATTCTTATATGTTTTAGAATTGCATGTGCTTGAAGTTAAACATATTTCGCATGCTAGCACACCAAATAGATTTAATAAAGGGGTTGAAACTGAACATTTTTAACTTGATATGCAATGATGTCTTGTATTTTAATCCAAACACATGCATTTGATTTCATTTGATTGAAAAATTTGTTAAATTTTATTAAGTTGGATTTCTGTTGTAAAGTTTTCAAATGATCAAATGGTAGTAGTTATAAAATGTAGTTCAATGAATTTTATTTTCTTTGAATAAAATTTTCAACTACTGTGCCTAAATGAAATATATGCATATTTTCAGGGGGAGAAAACAAATTGCTCCAGAATTCTTAGTTTGAGGGGGAGCAAGATTGTTCATTAAGGAGGAGATTGTTCGTGATACTCCGAGAAACGACTGAAATTGAAAATAGTTTTCGATGATCATGATGCTCACTTTCATCGAAAAAAGGGGGAGAAATGTTGAATTCAATTTCATGTCAAAGAGAATAAAGAAAATTTCGTCTCATGATAGAAAAAGGGGGAGAATTCTTCTTCAAGAGTTTAAGAAAAATCGATTGATCATCCTGTGATCTCTTTTTCTTAACTTGTGCTATATTGTGAATATCATTACTGAAGCAAGAATTTCTCATATCAAAGAAACAAAAAAAGGGGAGAATTCTTCAAGAGTTTAAGAAAAATCGATTGATCATCTCGTGATCTCTTTTTCTTAAATTTGTGTTTATCAGTACCAAAGTCCCTTGTGTGAAGAAACAAATTCTCCAAATCGAAGAAAGAAAATCTCCGCCAGATCCCCCGTCTGAAGATTTTGTGACAAGTTGACTTTGACAAGCCAAAGACTGTTGTTCTCAAAATGATTAAATCTTGAATCCAAGGGGGAGATTGTTAAGTCTAAAATATGTCTTCAAGATTTAATGATAAATTCAAAGTCAAAGTCAATGTGTTATGTGTTTGTGAAAGTCAAACTTAGCTTAATGTCTTGTATAGATCTTAGGTATAAATAGCTTTGTTTAGACTAATCAACTAACTAAGTGTGCATAACTATAATCTTGTAACAGTTCATATTTTGAGAGTAACAGATGGCATATTTCTCTCTCTAGATTCTCTCTCTCTAATCTTGATAGATCTTGGTTTATCACTTACCACAAATAAAACTTTCGTATTGTCTTACCAGGTTGATCTTTCGAGAGTCCTGGACTTCAGACGTACCTTCATACTGAACACAGATTGTGTCCCACATGGCTTTTGAGGTTTTCAGGTTCATGACGGAATGGTAGACTTCGTCAGGAAGAGCCATGGATAGTATGGATCTGGCTTTGGTGTCGATAGCCACTTTCTTCTTATCTTCGCCAGTCCACATATGAACTTCCTTAGGTATCAGCTTTCTGGAATAGCAGGTCTATTCTCAGCGGCTGGTACTGCAACATCAATTCTTACAGGAATATATGGGCCGTTTTCAAGATAGTAAGGCATAGTAGGGTCTACACCTTCTAAGAAGAGAATCATCCTATTTTTCCATAGATTAAAATTATCTCTGGAAAAACTAGGGGGTTTAGCAAGAGAACCATTGTCAATATAGTTTGTGTTTGTGTTGGCAGCCATTTTCAGAAATAGCAAGGAAGAGAAATCTTAGTATAGATCAGATCTTGTTTATGAGATTAAACAAATCTGCTCTGATACCACTTGTTGGTCCCGAAGGGCTATACAAGTTTGTAGAAGGGGGGTTGAATACAAACACACAGATTTTACTTTTCTAAATTGTTTATTGATAAATCATTAACAATTTACAGCTTGTTGCGGAAACAAGATTAAGGATAAACCTAAATCTAAACAAGTTGGAACACTAAGTTTCTTGCACTAAGAAAGAGAAGGAAAATACTAATAATAACCTATCTCAAGATAAGAAGGACGAACTTGTCCAGAGTTAGCAAGTTACTTCAAAATGAAGTGAGTTCTTCTTCTTATATAATGCATGCATTTAATGCATTGCAGTTTACACTTTACATGTGGCAGCAGATGATTGGTTGCATGTCTGTGACCTTTGTTGACAGTGTAGTATCAGAGTGGTTGTACGGTTTCAGAAAATAAGGAGGTTCTTTTTCTGACATATCGTACGGAGTCGTGCAAGGGTGGTTAAGACAAAAGTACTTTGTACGGAGGACTTCATGATCAGCTTTTCGTTGATTCAGCGGTTTATTATTCTATATCAGCGAATGATAAAGTTCAGCGATAGCTGAAGTCTTGTACTTGATACTTCACGTTGAGTGGACAAATCTGAGTCTTCGCTGATCCGCATCAGTTCATTAGGAGACTTGTCGCTGGTTCTTGAGCTTGATCTTCGACTTCAGCGTAGAACCTATGTTGACGTGAAACTTGTCTTCAGAGATCATAAGTAAACAACTAACTTATCAGCGATCACCATAAGTACTGAACAGACTCAGAGCATTATGGTGAACAGTGTTCACTGAATGTTTAATCTAAAGAGCGAGAGTTCCTATCAGCGGTACTGTAAGATCTTAGTACTTATCAGCGATAGTGAAACTCTGATACATATTGTTTACTTACAATTTTCACTAAGTATATTAGCGAGGGTCATTATCAAATCACTGAGGGTTTGGATCAACAACTACTTCTGAAGTGAATATGACAGAAAGTTCTGATATGGTTATGATGAATACTTCTGAATTTGATATGGCTACTACTTCTGATATGATGGATACTTGTTCTGATATTGTTCTCTACACTGGAGACAATTCTTGTTCTGAACCTGAGAAAGGTTTTATGCAAAGTAAGTGGCAACGTATGTTGATCAGTGTGCTGAATCGTCCAAGTGTTCACAGGTGTCTCAGAATGGTGAGGCCAATTGATTTGATGGGAGAGTATGATTGCACAGTTAATTATTCAAGGGATTCTGAAAAAGATATTGCAGAGCATTATTTTGATGATGAGTCAAAAGAAGATCTTGTAAGAATTGTAGACTTCTTTTTGCCTCAATTCATGTACAGAAACCCAATTGTCATTCCCAGACTTGAATTGCCAATACTAGAAGAACCACTATGTGATTTTATTGTGGAACAAGATGATACTCCATTTATAATACCCGTTATATTTGGGCTGAATTATTAAAGTGTGCTTGTGTGTGTGTGTATATATATATATATATATAATGCTGGAAAAAAGGGAAAAGAAAATAAAAGATGGGGTATTTTCTAAAAGGGTTGTGCGTGGGTTTAAAGAAAAAAAAAGAAGAAAACATGAGAATGTTTTTGGGGGTAATTTTGGAGTTGGAACATTCTTGAGGGACTAGTTTGGCATAACCCACTTAAAGTTTGGGAATTAGAGTTGTAGTTGGTTTTTGAACGGGTTATATTTATCGCTTATCTCTTTTTCTAATTAAACCCTAAACCCGCAAAGCTTAGTGATCGCTAGAAGAAGAGAAGGCCGGTTGAGGGATTAGGAGAGAAATCGGTGGCCAATTCAAGCAAGTTTCATCGAAGCATTGTCGTCTAAAGGTATGTTGTCATCCTCATCTCGACTTTAGGCGATTAGTGTTTGTAATTGAGTTTTGGGGCTGTTTTGGGGTAGAAACGAAGTTGATTCGGTTGCTCGAATGGCACCGATTCGATAATTAAGTCAATCACAGCAGCCTGGGGTTCGTTAAAATCGTTTTTAGAACCCCTAAATTCTGCTTATTTCTTGCTAAAATCAACTCGAAATACACTTACCGTTGGTATGTATTGTTGGCATTTATTATCGCCAAGAGAAGGGTGTGAATCGCCGGAAAAACGGGCGGAAACGACTTGGTTTTAGTTGAGTTTTGCTGCTGCGTTTTAGACGCTTATAATTAGATTCTAGTCATATTTTTCTGCTGCGTTTTATGCGATTAATAGTCGGTTTAAGCCGTAAAATTCTGCTGCGTTTTGGGGCATTTATAGTGGTATTTTGCTGCTGCGTTTTGGCAAATTATAGACATGATTTGCTGCTGCGTTTTGGCGACTTATAGACAATTTTAGACTTAATTTGATGTTGTTTTGGCAATCAAGTAGGGATAATATTAAGTTTGTTTTGGATAATTATAGGTCGGGATTAAAGGAGTAATTGATCGGTAGTTTGACAAGTTTGGTGAAAATTAAGGTACGGATTCCTTATTCTCCCTCTCATTCCGTTGTGTTTATTTGAGTTGTTTTACATGTGTACGGATTCTTTACTCCCCCTTTGTTGGTGTTTATTCGATCTTTTGTATATGTGTAATTCATGTTTACATCTATTTTATTCGTTATATATATATATATATGTATATATATAGTTCCTTGCTTTTCTTTTGATTCTTTTCGTTCGTGTACAATGTGTTCTTTCTTTCCATCAAGTTGATTTGTGTTCTCGTTCGTGTTGTTCGTTTGATCGTGTCTATCCTCGGGTTATTTCTCCTTAGTTTTGCATATGATAAATCGAGATTTGAATACGTGAAAAACATCAAATTTTATTTATAAAGCTGCTGAATTTTATTCTGGAAATTTTGCATTATCGTAAAAATCATAACAAATCACTCGTTTATCGGATTAATGCATATAATATGTTCTTGAAAAGCTGGAGATGTCTATAACGATTTATTGTCACACGGGCAAACTGTGATTTTTATTCTAAGATGTCTAAAATCTGTGTTTTCCGAAACTGGTCTCGGTTTAGAACAAAACAGTGCTGTTGTTTTCAAAATTTCGTATATAATTCATTTTAAATCCGATTCAGTTCATTCTTGATTCTATGGAATCACAAGACTTTTATGTAAAACTTCTGTTTAGATATAGTTTTCTAAAACCTTCTTGAAATATGAGAAAATATTGGAGTTTTAAACGTGTAAAGTGCTGAAATAAATGTCTTGAATTAGAAAAGTCGGTAGTGCGAAATTCTTAGTCTAAGTACGGATTCCTAAACCTTTCGTTCGTTCGATTCGTTTAAGTAAGTTTACGAACCCTCAAGCTTTCGTTTAATTCGTAATACGTGCTTCATGATTATTTGATTTGTCCGTATCGTTCTTTCGCTCGTAAGTCTTTAAGGTCACATTTTTATAAAAAATGTCCTACACACGTATTCGTGATGTCAATACTAATAAGATGTTTTACTTGATTCTCAACTTTTGGAGATTTAATTCGATTGTTCCAAATGTTAATATTAGTCGATGGCGTCGTTATATAAATGTGACTTATTTATGTTTTACCATCGATCATTTTATAAAAATTGGTTTGATTTGATCTTGATCTCTCAATCCTTTGAAACCATTTTTTTAAAGAAGTGTGAATAACCTTTTATTTGACTCCGACACCTTTTGTGAAAAAAATCATTATTTGTTATACGTCACATGTGTGGTGACAACTATTTCGGTTAAGTCGAGCTACTAACCACCTATGGGGGTACCATAGGCATGTCATTGTGGCACCAATGACGTGACACTAACTGTGGCGGTGTGATTAGACCACGGCGTCTCCTCTTTTGTGCTCATGTGTGGAGCGGTATATGATGTGATTATTTGATTTAGGAGGCGTATGGGTCGACCCTAGTTATGTGATATGTTTGTAGGGTGGATGTCGGTGTAGTGCCCAACGCCGCATCTCACAATTAGTACGTGTGGATTTGCTACCCAACGTACAGGCCTTTGTGGCCAGATGTCTGACACTTGTCACGTCGGTGGATATGCAAGTGTATGCGTTATTCGAGCTCGATTCGTACCATCATATGTTATTTGTTTGATTTTGATATTATCAGTTATTTAGATTTTTTTTGTCTCACTATATGTTATTCATGGAAGGTAATAATCATCGTTTTTACCAAGTTTTCGAAACCATGGTGTCTAATATTTCGAGATCAGATCCTACATTTTAGTATTGTTTCCTTTGTTACGATTATGTATATCCGCGCACTGGGCATTTGTCTCAGCCGTGTTTTTCTTTCTTCCTCACGGCAGGTAATCAAGGGGGTTGCTAAGGTTTCGTGAGAAGAGTGGATAAGGTTATGATGGGAAGAAGGTTGCGAGAGAATGTTTACAATTTAGACATTATTTAATTTATTTAATTCGTTATTAGACTAGCCTTTCGGTAGATGTTTATGTTTGGTTTGATTATTTGTTGGGACCTACTTGAATATGTTGGTTTTGGAGTTTAATTTCTATTTGGAGACTTTATATTTTGAAGACATTTTATATCGTTTATTAAGTTTAGAAGTAACCTCCCGTTCCTTAGAATGGGGGTGTTACAATTATGGTATCAGAGCCCTAGGTTCGATCTTGTAGAAACTCAAATAGGTTTGACCTGTGAGTGTAGTTTTAGTGAACTAGGTTGCTTATTGCCTAGACTTTAAGTTGTGAGACAATATTTGTTGATTTTATTAGTGTTCTTATAAGAATTTGATGTGTGTGAGCTTTTATTGGTGTGGAAAAGTTATTCAAGGAAGTATAGTGTTACCTAGTACTTCCCTTAGATTCGAGAATCTAAATCGTGAACTGATTTTTATATTATTAGTGTTGTGATTAGTTGAAAATTTTGTTGGTGATGTGAGGAGAGATCGTTGGTGATGAGTTTCCTCATGGTGTGATTTAAGTTAAGTAAATATTTAAGACTTTGTGTTTAGCATTTTTATGCTAAGTCAGAGGTATAAGAAACTGATGTGATAGCGGGTTTGTCGTTATGTTTAATAATGGTTTTGCGTTCAAGGAATTAAGTTGTCATAAGACTTTACTTGAACTTGATGTCTATGTATTATTTGATTTCGCGGAAGTTTCTTCATTGAATGTCATGAGGATTTTAGGGTATAATAGAGAAAATGGCGTTGTATGCCAAGGTTGTCATGTAAGTTTATTTTGATCCAAATGAACATTGATGAAATTGTCAGATTCAGTTGAATAATACAGTTTAATAGTTGTTCAAGAATTTTGCTTTGAATAGTTGATATATTCCTTCAGTGTAAGGGAATGTAAGTGGTTTGGTTAACTCCACTTAGCGATCAAGACGTGTGTTGTATGTTGAAGCATTTAGTGTTATTGGTGATGAGTTGACATGATATAATGGATTATTGATAGTAGATTTTAGTGGAAGCATTTGTCAATACCTAGTCTAGCAAATGTGAATATGGTTGTGGTGGTTAATCTTGTTCCAAGTTTTATTAAGTGTTAATGAGTGATCTTTCATATGTTATGATAGTGTGGGAAACTGAAAGTGGTATGTTGGAATAAGTGGTTTTGATAGAAGTAAGAAAATTATCGGATGATATGTGAAACTATGTTTAAGTTGTCTCTTTGTTGAATTTATATTTGGCTCCTTGGAAGAGTATGAGAAAGAGTTTTGGTGCAATTTCTAGCTAAGGTGTTGGTAAACTGTTTCGGGTGATCGAATTTAAAGCTTGCAATTTGTTAGCAAGTTCTATACCGTAAGTGTATGTCTTGTTTTTATAAGGCTTGGTGAAATTGTATATTTAAGGGTGTTTGGTGTGAAAAGTCGGATCTAAATTAGTATTAGTGCGGTAAATGTTTCGGGTGTTTATGATGTTTGATGTTGTGTTATTTGGATTAGTGTCACGTAGGTATGAGATTGTTTCTTTTGAGAAGTGAATGAATCTCTGATTTATTGTGAAAAGTTGTGGGTTATTAGTTCATTCAATGAAAAATCCTCGTTATGTCTATTGTAGGATTTGGATCGGATTTTGATCAGGGGATTTTCAGATATTGAAATTGTAAAAAGTGTATTTTTGCTTATGTATGTAAAGTGGTATTAAAGATGTGGATGATGCATGTAAATATCAGATGACATGACTAGCGTCGAGGAATTGGTGGTTAGTATTTTATTAAAGGTGTAGTGCCATTTGTGTGGGATTTCAAATTGTGAGGATTTGATAATTTTGAAAGATTGCATGTTTGTCCATTAAGAACTTCTTTTGTGTGAATCTGACTGAGAAAGCAAGAATGATCTAGTGGTAATTCTTTTTCACATATATCTTTAAGAACATGAAAAAAAAATGTCATACTGAAAATACATTACAGGAATCCAAGATGAACATTAAGATAATGGAATAAGTGATTGTTAGGGTTAATTGGGAGTTTATGTTTGTTATGGTGTAAAATGAAGTGTTTAGCATGAATGGAGTGGTTATTGTTGTATTAAGGGTG
Source organism: Saussurea involucrata (assembly GCA_033807775.1). Lineage (NCBI taxonomy): Eukaryota > Viridiplantae > Streptophyta > Magnoliopsida > Asterales > Asteraceae > Saussurea > Saussurea involucrata. Next base: position 118,317,976 of record CM066314.1, read on the forward strand.
CAATATTTTGTGTAGTATTTAAACTATAATATTGGGTGCTATTGAGAATAGGATGTTGCTCATTGAGAAATTGGGGTGAACCTAAATGAGTTATGTAAGAATTGATTTGTATTAAGATAGTGGATTATGAGATTGCTATCTTAATCCGAGGAGTTATTTTGTTGGGGTGTTAACATCATTAGAGTTCTTTCTTTCAAAAGAATTGTAGTTGTTCGTAAAAATTAAAGTTAGACGCATTTTAAACCATAGGTCTTTCTAAGTTGGGATATTGAGCACGTTGTTGATGGAAAATGTGATATTGTTTTATTTAGTTTTATCAAATAAGATTGGGATTGTCAATAAGATCGTGTGTTTTTGTAAGTTTCATCTGAGTTGTGCAGTGAAAGTGTGGCAACGTGTTAGTAATTGTGTTTTGATTCAAAAAAATGGTTACACTTAGGATCAAAGCGTCTAGATGGGAAATCTAGAAGGTTGATTATGTAAAGGTTCTTTGGAACTTCCTTAAGGGTATTGATATGTTGTAAAATTGCGAATTCGATTTTTGGTATTTAGTTACCCTCATTTGTTGCTTGAATGAATTCCAGGACATAATTCCGTTAAGGGGGGGAGTTTGTAATAGCTCGGTTTGCACCAAAAAGTTTCAGTGTTAGTTTTGTTAAATGGTTAATATCATGAGGGGCCATTTTTGTAACTAATGGGTATAAAATTGGTATGCTTCTTATCCCAATCTTTCTGCCGCCACATTTATCCTACATCGTTCTTCCTTGTCCTTCTCACCTCCATATATGCGTCTTTAAGAAAGTGTTATGAAAGATTTCGATGGTAAATAATTTATGGTTTAATCTTAAAGAATTTTTGGGCTATCAAGATTTCTGGATGAGATTGTTTAAATGTTAAGACTTAGGGTTGAATAATTGGATCGAGGTGAATATTATATCGGGATTGCTAGTTTAGGAAAGAAAGTAAGCAGTAATTATTATGGTGGAGGTTGTCTACAATTACCGGTTCATTAATATTGTTGAGTTAAGTATGTTTTACGTTAAGGATTTGGTGATTATAAATCGGTAAGAAAATAAATTTTGGGTTGCATTTATTTACTTCCGTTGTTGCGGATTAGTAGAGATTTTGATAATTTTATGTGAAAGGGTCCTTGTCGGATGAGTTAGTGATTTTTTTTAAATTTTAGTGCAGTTAGGATGAGTTTCTGTAGTTGTGTTTGAGGTGATTCTGGATTATTTATTAATGTCGAGTCTTTTCGAATCATATTTGAATAGTTTTATGTTAGTGTGGTTTAATTTGGAGATTGGGTTTGATTTAGCTTGATTTCGAGGACGAAATCTTTTCTTTTGGGGGGAAGAATTATAATACCCGTTATATTTGGGCTGAATTATTAAAGTGTGCTTGTGTGTGTGTGTATATATATATATATAATGCTGGAAAAAAAGGGAAAAGAAAATAAAAGATGGGGTATTTTCTAAAAGGGTTGTGCGTGGGTTTAAAGAAAAAAAAAAGAAGAAAACATGAGAATGTTTTTGGGGGTAATTTTGGAGTTGGAACATTCTTGAGGGACTAGTTTGGCATAACCCACTTAAAGTTTGGGAATTAGAGTTGTAGTTGGTTTTTGAACGGGTTATATTTATCGCTTATCTCTTTTTCTAATTAAACCCTAAACCCGCAAAGCTTAGTGATCGCTAGAAGAAGAGAAGGCCGGTTGAGGGATTAGGAGAGAAATCGGTGGCCAATTCAAGCAAGTTTCATCGAAGCATTGTCGTCTAAAGGTATGTTGTCATCCTCATCTCGACTTTAGGCGATTAGTGTTTGTAATTGAGTTTTGGGGCTGTTTTGGGGTAGAAACGAAGTTGATTCGGTTGCTCGAATGGCACCGATTCGATAATTAAGTCAATCACAGCAGCCTGGGGTTCGTTAAAATCGTTTTTAGAACCCCTAAATTCTGCTTATTTCTTGCTAAAATCAACTCGAAATACACTTACCGTTGGTATGTATTGTTGGCATTTATTATCGCCAAGAGAAGGGTGTGAATCGCCGGAAAAACGGGCGGAAACGACTTGGTTTTAGTTGAGTTTTGCTGCTGCGTTTTAGACGCTTATAATTAGATTCTAGTCATATTTTTCTGCTGCGTTTTATGCGATTAATAGTCGGTTTAAGCCGTAAAATTCTGCTGCGTTTTGGGGCATTTATAGTGGTATTTTGCTGCTGCGTTTTGGCAAATTATAGACATGATTTGCTGCTGCGTTTTGGCGACTTATAGACAATTTTAGACTTAATTTGATGTTGTTTTGGCAATCAAGTAGGGATAATATTAAGTTTGTTTTGGATAATTATAGGTCGGGATTAAAGGAGTAATTGATCGGTAGTTTGACAAGTTTGGTGAAAATTAAGGTACGGATTCCTTATTCTCCCTCTCATTCCGTTGTGTTTATTTGAGTTATTTTACATGTGTACGGATTCTTTACTCCCCCTTTGTTGGTGTTTATTCGATCTTTTGTATATGTGTAATTCATGTTTACATCTATTTTATTCGTTATATGTATATATATAGTTCCTTGCTTTTCTTTTGATTCTTTTCGTTCGTGTACAATGTGTTCTTTCTTCCATCAAGTTGATTTGTGTTCTCGTCCGTGTTGTTCGTTTGACCGTGTCTATCCTCGGGTTATTTCTCCTTAGTTTTGCATATGATAAATCGAGATTTGAATACGTGAAAAACATCAAATTTTATTTATAAAGCTGCTGAATTTTATTCTGGAAATTTTGCATTATCGTAAAAATCATAACAAATCACTCGTTTATCGGATTAATGCATATAATATGTTCTTGAAAAGCTGGAGATGTCTATAACGATTTATTGTCACACGGGCAAACTGTGATTTTTATTCTAAGATGTCTAAAATCTGTGTTTTCCGAAACTGGTCTCGGTTTAGAACAAAACAGTGCTGTTGTTTTCAAAATTTCGTATATAATTCATTTTAAATCCGATTCAGTTCATTCTTGATTCTATGGAATCACAAGACTTTTATGTAAAACTTCTGTTTAGATATAGTTTTCTAAAACCTTCTTGAAATATGAGAAAATATTGGAGTTTTAAACGTGTAAAGTGCTGAAATAAATGTCTTGAATTAGAAAAGTCGGTAGTGCGAAATTCTTAGTCTAAGTACGGATTCCTAAACCTTTCGTTCGTTCGATTCGTTTAAGTAAGTTTACGAACCCTCAAGCTTTCGTTTAATTCGTAATACGTGCTTCATGATTATTTGATTTGTCCGTATCGTTCTTTCGCTCGTAAGTCTTTAAGGTCACATTTTTATAAAAAATGTCCTACACACGTATTCGTGATGTCAATACTAATAAGATGTTTTACTTGATTCTAAACTTTTGGAGATTTAATTCGATTGTTCCAAATGTATTAGTCGATGGCGTCGTTATATAAATGTGACTTATTTATGTTTTACCATCGATCATTTTATAAAAATTGGTTTGATTTGATCTTGATCTCTCAATCCTTTGAAACCATTTTTTTAAAGAAGTGTGAATAACCTTTTATTTGACTCCGACACCTTTTGTGAAAAAAATCATTATTTGTTATACGTCACATGTGTGGTGACAACTATTTCGGTTAAGTCGAGCTACTATTCACCTATGGGGGTACCATAGGCATGTCATTGTGGCACCAATGACGTGACACTAACCGTGGCGGTGTGATTAGACCACGGCGTCTCCTCTTTTGTGCTCATGTGTGGAGCGGTATATGATGTGATTATTTGATTTAGGAGGCGTATGGGTCGACCCTAGTTATGTGATATGTTTGTAGGGTGGATGTCGGTGTAGTGCCCAACGCCGCATCTCACAATTAGTACGTGTGGATTTGCTACCCAACGTACAGGCCTTTGTGGCCAGATGTCTGACACTTGTCACGTCGGTGGATATGCAAGTGTATGCGTTATTCGAGCTCGATTCGTACCATCATATGTTATTTCTTTGATTTTGATATTATCAGTTATTTAGATTTTTTTTGTCTCACTATATGTTATTCATGGAAGGTAATAATCATCGTTTTTACCAAGTTTTCGAAACCATGGTGTCTAATATTTCGAGATCAGATCCTACATTTTAGTATTGTTTCCTTTGTTACGATTATGTATATCCGCGCACTGGGCATTTGGCTCAGCCGTGTTTTTCTTTCTTCCTCACGGCAGGTAATCAAGGGGGTTGCTAAGGTTTCGTGAGAAGAGTGGATAAGGTTATGATGGGAAGAAGGTTGCGAGAGAATGTTTACAATTTAGACATTATTTAATTTATTTAATTCGTTATTAGACTAGCCTTTCGGTAGATGTTTATGTTTGGTTTGATTATTTGTTGGGACCTACTTGAATATGTTGGTTTTGGAGTTTAATTTCTATTTGGAGACTTTATATTTTGAAGACATTTTATATCGTTTATTAAGTTTAGAAGTAACCTCCCGTTCCTTAGAATGGGGGTGTTACACCATTTGCCAGGAATTACTTTTGTGACATCTTTCTTGAAGATAATTATGAGCATCTTTACTGCAAAGAAGATGAGTATGTTGATGTTGAGAACTTCATTGATGGGTTTATGGATGAGAAAATACAGATGGTGTATGTTGAAGCTTCAAACAGATTGAGAAAACCAGATGAAAGGTTATTTGTAACAAAAAGGATTGAGAAAGTTCTGGAATTTCAAATAGATGAGTTTGATGGACTCAAATATGTCAGCATGGTAGTTCTAAAAGAAGGGAACTTGAAAGTAAGCATGACTAGCTTTGACTTTCACAGATTATTCATAGATGATCAAATTTTCTTGGTGAAATTCTTTGCAAGCACTGAAGAGACTTGGGTGGAACTTGAATGCAGAAGGATTTTGGGAATATATGTCAGAAATATGCACTTATACGATTTTCAGCTAGCAATTGAATCAAGAAAAGAGAAGTGCAATTTGATGTGTCCAATCAGAACTCTAAATGTAGTAAATAGCATTGATGGGTTTATTAGTGAAGAAATTGGTTATAAAAGATGTTAGGTCTTAATATGTGTGGAATTAGAAGTTCAGGGACTTGTCTTGTCATTTCTTGTAAATACCCTTTCGGTATAAATAGTTTGTGTTTTACCTAGTATTAGGTTAATGATCATTATTATTGTTTTGCAAAACCTTTGTACGGCTACAGTCTGCCACTGAATCTTATTCATTCGATCTATCAATACAAGTGAGATTTATGGCTGGCTATTACTGATTGTGTTGATTAATTGTTGATTGCTTGTTAATCTGGGATCCACAATTGGTATCAGAACAGAAGGACGTTGATTCAAAGGTATTTTTTTATTTTTCTTGATCATTCATCGCACGCACTGTGTTCATCTCAAGAATTTGATTGCTTCGATTTTGGTGTTAAAACCTAAAATTGAGGCTAGATAAATTCTTCTTATAAGTTTTCTAAGATATACAAGTGTTTTCAAATCGTCTGGTTGAGTAAAAATCCTTGATTTTAAAATTCTTGATCTGTTTGGTGTTTGCTCCCTGTTCGTGAGAAGTATGAATTTTTCTGGTCAAAAGTGCTAGTTGATTCGTTTCTAGTATTGTTTTCGTGAGTTTTTGTGTTAGTTTCCGTGTTAGTACTAAGTACATGCAGATTATCTCTGTTCAAGACTGCAGAAATTCATCGAACCGGGTAAGTTTTTCTTGTTTCTATTTGGTTTCGATGTCCCGGTATTAATATCTCCCGGTAGTAATAACTCCCGGTGCTGATAACTCCCGGTAGTGAATATTCCCGATACTGATATCTCCCGGTAGTGTGTAACTCCCGGTGTAGTCATCTCCCGGTAGTGATAACTCCCGGTGCTGATATCTCCCGGTAGTATTAACTCCCGGTGTAGTCATCTCCCGGTAGTGATAACTCCCGAAACTATTTTCTCCCGGTACTTCAACTTCCGGTACTTTAACTTCCGGTACTATTTTCTCCCGGTACTTCAACTTCCAGTACTGCCATCTCCCGGTACTATTCTGTGTCATCCAGTAGAACTGTCTTAGGCTACACTATGTTAGAATTTGCGTTAGGTTTCTCAAAATCCTTTGAATCACACCACGTCCTACGATCACCACTGCAATCTCAATGGCTTCACAAGACGCACTCGCTATCGGATCTGAGTTCAAGCCTCCTGTTCTATATCGCGGGGAATACAATGTATGGAAAGACAGATTTTTGTGCTTCATTCAAACCAAGCCACTTTACGAGGAGATTCTTCGCTCGCTCAAGGAGGGCCCTGTTGTTCCACCATTAATGGATGTTCCAGCTGTTGAAGGTGGACCTCCTGCCCACAAAGTGCCCAAACCGTATGACAAACTGACGGTAGAAGAGAAACGTAAAGCCGATGGTGACATATTGGCTAAAACTTATGTGGTATATAGTCTTCCTAACAACATCTATTGTAGCATCGACAGCTACAAGGACACGGCCAAAGGAATGTGGGATCAGCTAGCCAAGATAATGCAAGGCAGTCGAGAAGGAAATCAGATGAAGATCACTAATTGCTTCACTAGGTATGAATCCTTCAAAGCTAAAAGAGGTGAATCCCTCACTGAGACATATGAACGCTTCTGTACACTTCTGAATGATTTTCACAAGAACAATATCTTCAAGTCCAATCTAGAATGCAACATCAAGTTTCTCAAAAACCTTCAACCTGAATGGAAGGGTTTTGTTCAACACGTCCGCCACAACCGTTCGCTAGAGAATGTTCCGCTGCACGAGATATACGAGATGTTACTTCAAGATGAAGATGATGTTGCCGAATTGAAGGGAGATAACAAGTCTAAAGAGAAGATAAAGGAAGATCCTCTTGCCTTAATGTCACACAAGAAGGAAAAACAGTCTTCACGCAGTTCTCATCGAGAAGACGCTCCGAGTGAATCCGAACATGAAGATGACGAACCAGAAAGTGATTCTGATCCTGAGCTTGATAGCATCAAGAAAGTTGTCGCCTTGTTAACACGGGAGTACGCACGGAAAAAGTTCTTCAAGAAGCCAACGAATAACAACCAGCGATACTCCACTAACTCCAAGCGACGGAATTACAAGGACAAAAACGATGGGAAACGCAAGAATGATGATGGAAGAAAGAGAAATGACGATGGGAAGCGCACTGAAGGAAAGTATGATGATCGAGATGATGATGAACTCGTGAAATGCTACAACTGCGGGAGGCGAGGTCATTTCGCCAAAGATTGCCGGAAGCCTGTAGTACGTAATGCTGAGTACTACAAGGACAAAATGCTTCTAGCAAGACAGAAAGAGGCAGGTCAAGCATTGATGGCGGAAGACGATCACTGGCTGCTCAAGACTGATGATGAGCATGAAGATGCGGAAGCTCATATGTGTTACACTGGTTTGAATCCGGAAGATACTGATTCCGAAGATGATTCTTCCGACGAAAAGAAGGACAAACACGAGTGCCAGGTATGTGGTTCTTCCAATGCTAACTTGTTAAATCAAATGCATGAAATGGTGCGCACTTTGGATTCATTTAAAAATAAGGTTAAGACCAAAGATGCCCACATCTCTAAGCTAGAAGCCGAGGTTAAGTTAAAATATGATACCATAGGCAGACTAGCGATTGAAAAGGCTGAGGACAAATGTGTGATAGATAATTATCAAACTGAGTGCTCGGCCTATTCAGAAAGAGCTAAACTTCTCGAGACCCAAATATCTGAATATACTCAAAAGTTAGAGAAATCTCAAGAGGAATTTTCTAAATGCATTTTAGTTCAAGATAATGTTTTGAAAGAGAATGAAAAATTGACCACTAAGCTTAAAGATCTTGAATCCAAACTTTATAAACTTGGTCAATCTGAACAAACCATTCACTTGAACAAGCCCAAGGAGTTCAAATATTACAACTCACTTTGGGGACTCGGATATGATAATCAGTGCTACCTAAAGAAGGTCTTGTCAAAGGTTCCCACTCTTTATGAATTTGATTTCATGGGCTTAGACAAGATATATCCAGAGTACAAAATCAAGTGGACTAAGGCATCTAAGGAAGATGAGGAGTTTGAGGATTTTAAAAGACAAACCGCCATACCTCTACCTCCAATAGAGGCAAAATCTAAAACGGATACTTCCTCTTCGGAAAATAACACGAAATCGGATGATGCGCCGCCTAGGAAGAACATAAATGTACAAATTCCTTTCGTGTACGAAACGCTTAATGCATCGTATTTAAAAAGCAAAATTCCTTATCTCTCAAATGACTATTTTGACATCTGCTCTCTCGCCAAAACGGTTGAGACTTCACCTCCTATTCCGGCAACCGCAGATGAAGACTCTAATGATCAAATAGAGTTGAAACGTTATGTTCCACCTCTGATTTTGAAAAACATTATTTTTAAACTAGAAGAGTCAATTATAAGAGATAAGGTCACTTATGAAACCGAAAGGATTGTATTTTTAGATTCTATTGACAGGCTCAAACAGAATAAACCCGACTCACTATCCGAATCTGAAAGAGAGTCCTATCGAACCGAGATTGACAAGTTGACATCTCAACTGGCTGTTTTGGCATCTGAAGCCTTAACGCTGAGAATGGCTAAGGGGAATTCTGTGGATACCCCAATGACGCCAGTCACTCCTGAAACAATCTCGTTTGATGATGCTCAGATCTTTTCAGATAGTTCGTCGTGCAAAGCCTTTATGGGAGTGTCTGATGACAACAACACTAAAGATTTGAGCGTTAAAGATAAAGGTAAGGCCATCGAATCCGATTTTGTTCAAAAGGACATTTTACAAATTTCTGACAATCCGTTTGCGGATAACTCCTTATCTGACTCTGATGGAGACACTTCACCTGATTCTGCACGAAGATTTTCTGAGTTTATGAACTCCACTCCTTGTCATGACGATGATTTTTCTAAATTTGACTTCGATCCGAAGCTTCCTAGTCACTCTAAATTTTTAGAAAAATTGCCAGAAACGGTTAATTTTGAGAAGGGCGAATGTTCGAATTCGAAAACCGTTTCCAAGACCACTTCAAAAACCAAATCTAAACGTCGGTCTAAGAAACGTGGTACAACCGGTAAAGGCTCTTCTAAACAACCCATTTTCTCAAATTTCTCTAACGCTCAAACTAATGTAATTTCAGATAGTACGGGTCGGGGGAAAGCGGCTCGAAGAGAGTGGGTAGAGAAGAATGCTAAGATGCGCCCTGAGAAGAACAAGTCATTTACTTCTGTTCTGAATAATAGGAATAATAACGACAAACATGAATTTGATTGGAACAATTCTGTTGAACATGGTTTTAAATTTCCTGTTAAACTTGACAATGTTCATCAATTGATTGGTTTTTCGCGTAAATATGTTTGTTGTTCTGTTTGTGGCGTGAATGACTTGATTGACTCTAGATATGCAAATGATTGGGTTGGCTCATATCATATTTTTAATTCTAATGGTTCACACAAATCCAAACCAAAAAGACCCAGCTCTAAACGGGTCTCAAACAATGGTGCTGCACCTAACACCCAAGGACCCACTACCAGATGGGTACCTAAACGTGCTTAATCTTTGTTTTGCAGCCCGGTCATGTGTGGTTTCTCGACTCTGGATGCTCCAAGCACATGACTGGTAAAAGGGAGCTACTCACCAACTTCAAGGAGGAGTACTGCGGTGATGTTCGGTTTGGAGACGATAATGTGGCCCCGATCATGGGCTACGGCGACCTTGTTCAGGACAAACTCACGATCAAACGGGTCTCTTACGTAGACGGCCTTGGTCAAAACCTTTTCAGCATCGGCCAGTTTTGTGACAAGGATCTTGAAGTGCGATTCAAGGCGAAGAGATGCAGTATTCTAGCTGACGATGGGACGGAAATTCTCGCTGGTACTCGACGGACGAACTTGTACACCATCAATCTTGCCACAGTCAAAACCGATAAAGCAGTTTGCCTGATGTCCAAAGCGACTACTCAACAGAACTGGCTATGGCATCGACGGCTATCGCATCTCAACTTCAAGAACATCAATAAGCTGGTGCTGGGTAAACTAGTAAAGGGTATGCCAGAACTACAATTCGCAAAAGAACATCTCTGCTCTGCATGCGAGATGGGTAAGATGAAGAAGGTGTCTCACAAGCCAAAACCGGTTCCAAGCACGTCATGTCTATTAGAACTGATCCACATGGGTCTCTGCGGCCCTATGCGCGTTCAAAGCATAAGTCACAAGAAGTACGTCTTAGTGATGGTGGACGACTACTCAAGGTACACCTGGGTCAAGTTCCTTCGTTCAAAGGACGAGACTGCCACATCTTCGTCAACCGCTGTTGTAGCTCCACCTGCGGCCGTTCCAAGACTACATCTGGTTCCATCCCTTGAAGCTGTTCAGAATCTACCCCTTGGGTCCTACGTCGATGCGGATAATTCAGAACCTATTTCGGATCCTCTACCCCACACGAGGAAATGGACTCGAGCGCACCCTCCGGAGCAAATTATTGGCAGTCCGACCGCTCCAGTTCAGACTCGAGCTACCTCGGAAGCTGAAGATGACGCTGCACCTGCTTTGCTGAGCAATACACAAACCCATGCGGCAACCGGTAATGAGTGCCTCTTCTCGGTTTTCTTGAGCAATGTCGAACCGGCATCAGTAAAGGATGGTTTACACGACCCGGACTGGATAATGGCCATGCAAGAAGAGCTCAACGAATTTGAGAGTCTCAAAGTTTGGCGTCTGGTCCCTCGCCCGAAGCACCGAACCATCATTGGCACGAAATGGACTTTCAAGAACAAAAAGGACGAGAATGGTGTCGTGGTCCGAAACAAGGCACGTTTGGTCGCTAAGGGGTATAGACAACAAGAGGGGATCGACTACGAAGAGACGTTTGCACCAGTGGCCTGAATCGAAGCCATTCGGATGTTTCTCGCGTACGCCGCACACAAAAACTTCACGGTATATCAAATGGATGTGAAGACGGCGTTTCTGAATGGCGATCTAAAAGAAGAGGTGTATGTCTCCCAGCCAGAAGGTTTCGTAGATCCGGATCACCCGAACCATGTGTATCGACTCGACAAAGCGTTATATGGACTAAAACAAGCACCGAGAGCCTGGTACGATAAACTGTCAACTTTTCTTCTGATCTCTGGCTTCTCGAAAGGTAAGATCGACACAACTCTTTTCATAAAGAGGGAAGGTGAGCACATTCTGTTAGTTCAAGTCTATGTCGATGATATTATCTTCGGTTCCTCTTGCCCGCAATACTGTCGCAACTTTTCATTCCTCATGAAAACGCATTTTAAAATGAGTATGATGGGACAAATGAATTTCTTTCTCGGTCTTCAAGTTCAACAATTGTCGACCGGGATATTCATCAATCAGTCTAAGTACATCGCGGATATTCTTCGGAAATTCAAGATGGAACAGTGCTCACCCATGAGTACTCCTATGTCCCCCGGTACGAAGTTGCACGCTGATCCTAACGGAAAGGCGGTTAACACTACTACCTATCGAGGAATGATTGGTTCGCTGATGTATTTGACGGCAAGTCGACCGGACATAATGTTTTCTACTTTTCTGTGTGCTAGATTTCAGTCTAATCCTAAAGAGTCTCATATGATAGCAGTTAAGCGTATAATTCGTTACTTGAAAGGTACTGCTAATCTTGGCCTTTGGTACCCGAAGGATACAGGTTTCGAACTTACCGCGTATTCTAATGCTGATCATGCGGGAAGTATGCTCGACCGGAAAAGCACGACGGGACACGTTCAGTTCCTAGGCGACAAGCTGGTTAGCTGGGCCTCAAAGAAGCAGACTTGCGTCTCCACCTCCACGGCGGAAGCGGAGTACGTAGCCGCGGCCAGCTGCTGTTCCCAAGTGATTTGGATGCGGACACAACTGAAGGATTACGGGTACAACTACTCGAACATCCCCATCTACTGTGACTCCAAAAGTGCTATCGCCATCACAAGCAATCCGGTGCAGCATACAAAGACGAAACATATAGACGTGCGCTACCACTTCATCAAAGACCATGTGGAGAGAGGTACAGTGGAACTCTACTTTGTGTGTACGGAAAATCAACTGGCAGATTTGTTTACCAAGGCGTTGGACGAAAAGCGATTTTTCGCCCTAGTGTCCAAGTTTGGTATGCTTAATCTGAAAGTTTGAGTCTCAGTTGTACTGGAATCACCTTTCCCACACAACGGGATAACCGTATCTCTTACAGATACACTTATCACGCCGCGTGGCTTAGGTGTTTCACGCACATCGGTGACTTGTTTTTTGTACATTCCCGGGTAGTGTTTCCTTTCGTTTGTTTTTCCAGTTTTCCGTGTGTCTTTACGTTGTTCGTCTTGTCTTTGTTATTCCTGTGCTTCTAACTGTGTGTTTTCAAGATGATTCCTCGAATGCCTATTTCCAAAGGTACGTATTCTATCTCTGTGTGGAAAAGTAATTTTTTTTGAGAAATCGAGGGGGAGAAATATCCGTTTGACAAGTCTAGGGGGAGTTTCTGTCATTTTGTCAAAGTTTTATTTAGTTATTCTTTTCTCTCAAATTGTGTGTTTTGCTTCTTTAAAAAAAAATTAAATATATGTCATAAATGAAAAGTTTAGGGGGAGCGATGTCAGGTTGAAAATCTGAGGGGGAGAAGAGCAATTTTTTTTGGGGTGTCAAAGTTTTTTTTTTAGTTTAGTTTTAGCAGTTGGAATATATGGAACCGGGAGAGTTACGGGACCCGGTACCAAGTTCACCCGGTATCGGACCGGAGTATATAAACTAAGTTTCTTGGACTCATTCATAATTTTTCAAAACTCCCGCACCCCAAACTCCCGGTACCATACTCCTTCTGCTTGCGATTTCTTCCTCAATCGGACTCCAATCCTCACCAATCTTCAGGTACGAATCCTAATCTCTATTCTTTTTGAGTTTATCACTTTAATCAAGTTGTAGAACTCTACTCACGATCGATTTCATCGATCTTCATCGCGACACTGTTAGGGTTTTAGGACTCCCGGTAGTTTCGACTCCCGGTAGTCTCGACTCCCGGTAGTCTCGACTCCCGGTAGACTCGACTCCCGGTAGACTTGTCCCGGTAGTTCTAAGTCCCGGTAGTTATATGTACCGGTAGTTCTAAGTCCCGGTAGTTCTATGTACCGGTAGTTCTATGTCCCGGTAGTTCTGAGTCCCGGTATTTCCATGTACCGGTAGTTCCAAGTCCCGGTACCTTAGGTTTTTAAAGTCCCGGTAGGTTAACTCCCGGTGCTCTTAGGCCCTGGTATTTCCAATTTTCAAGTACTGATCTTTGCGAGCTCCGTAAGATTTGCCTATATGCACCTCAACTGTTCTTTCTTGCTTTCATTAAACTCGGATCCTACAAGACTCGAGTCGTGAACGGTCTTGCACTGTACCGACTCTCGGTGTTCCAAATCCGAGAATACGGACCTCAAGATTAGCTTTTATCTGACAATGGGCTCTTTTCTGACTATCTAGATAATTTTACAGGTATATGGCTCAACCTGCTCCTCTACTCCCTGAAGGTCCGAACCTTCCTTTGGTACCTAACCACTATCACTTGGTACCGACGAATTTTAACTGCCAATGCCAAGTGATAGTAGAGATTCTAAAGCGCCATGCTCTCAACCAAGCTTTGACGGCTTATCCTTCGGTTCCAGCCGTCTACGTTCATCAACTCTGGCGATCTTTCGAACTTATCCCTCGCGGCCGACACTTTGCACTTCGCGCTCGCATAGGTGATTCTGAATTCACCATCACGCGTCATATCATCCGCACCATCCTTGGTCTACCGGCCGCGAATGCCGTTCCAGGTCAAGAAGCCTTCGTTGCACAAGTCGTAGATGATACGCTGTGCCAAGACATTCAGGCCCTCGGATATCGTGGCGGCCTTCATCAACCATCCAGCTTCACTCGCACGCACCCTCAGCCTGTCTGGTACATTCTGTTCACTATTCTGAACAGGTGTCTCTCCGCTGTCACAAAAGGAATTGATCGTACATCAGTCAACATGCTACGCCTTTTCCATGCGGTGATCTACAGCCGAAACGTTGACTACGCAGAGCTACTATGGACGGAGCTTGTGGCTCAAGTCCAGAAGAAGTTAGACGGAAACATACGACTTTCATTTCTTCCCTATCCTCGGTTCCTTCAGATGATTGTCGCACACTACATGGCTTCCGACCTCGCCATTCCTCGTCGCGTTGATCACGAGGTACTACTCGCTACTCGAATGACTCGTATTCAAAATATTCGAGTCTTAGAAGGTATAGTTCCTATGGTTATTCCTGCTGCCTTACTAGCTATCGCGGACCAATCGGCACTAAGTGTGATAGCATATAGGTCAGAGAACAACATAGTCGCTCCTATGGACCAGCCAGATCCTGCTGGACCTGCCCAAGGAGCGTGAGCCGAGCAATGTGAGGGTCCACGTATGCGAGGACGAGGGGTCCGACCAGCAGGGGCTGTCGGACGGGGCGCGGAGAGAGAAAATATAGTGAGGGGTTCAGGCGTGGGTAGTGCCGGGCGGTCATCACGCGATGCTAGTACGTTTCGACCTAGACCTCATTCACCACTTGATGAAGGTTCCGCCCTACACGATGTGGAGGTGGAAGGAGCTTCCCGAGTACACACAGCCGAAGAGGCAGCCTCCTCTTCCAGCTCCGAATCCGGTTCTTCCTCTGGAACAACTGTCGGCACCGCCTCTGGCTCCGAATCGGTATCCGGATCCGAGTCTCAATCAGGCTCGGCCTCTGGTCACGAAGAAGGGTCTGAGGAATCCGACAGTGAGGAAACCGAATCTGACGACGATGATGATGATGCAACTAACCCCCAAGCCAATATTGGAGAGAAAAGGACGGAGGGAGTTTTAGTTGAAAAAGAAATTGAAAGTGAGCCTGTGCGTGAAAGGAGAAGTAAGTTAAAGAATGACCGTGAGCGTGTGATGGGGCAATCTTCACAGGTTACCCCCAACCATCCTTCATCTGGCCGGGCAGCCACATCTACTATTCCTCTGCATTCGTTGCATAGGGATATTGAAGAAGACGTCGTGGGCCCAACGACGCACTTGCACAACCCCCCTAGCCACTCCGTTTCCTCTCAAAAGGATCCGGTTTCAACTTCTCACGGGGATCGAGCACAACTTTCACCGGTCTCTCACTTGGAGAGTTCTGGTGTTGAAACTAGAGACCAGCCTCCGCCGGTCTCGCCTTCTTTGGATGCACAATTGAGTCTAGATCCCTTTGATTTTGACATTTCTTTGGCTAGGACACGGGTCATTGATTTTGCTAACGTCGAGAGTCTTCGTGCCTCGATCGGAACGCCCGGAGCGACTCTACCTTTTGGTAGTTCGTAAGGACAGGGCGGAAGTCCTACCACGGCTATCATCACGCCAACCGTGAACGTAGGCGGTACTGCGGTGCAATCCACCGCAGCTACTACAACGGAATGGCTAAGTGCCGCCGGAGTTAGTTTCCCGGAGTTCGTCTCCAATGAATACGTGGACAGTGCCTTAAAGGCTGTCCAATCGGACATTATGAAGCAGGTTTCCGAGGATTTGGCGTTCATTCGTCGATCTATCACAGGTAAAGCCACGACATCTTCGGCTCCTCAACCGACTCCTCAACTCAGACTATCCCAACCGTCAACCGCTCCGGCTGTCCAGCACATGTCCGTTGATGATCTCAAAGCCGCCTTGCTGGACAAGCTGTTGACCGACTCAAACATTTCCGCCTCGGCTGATGCAGATTTAGTGAGCATTCTCCGCTCGCAAACCCAACCACCGCCCCCTATCGCTCCGACCGACTCAATTACGGCCCAACTATCCAATGTCAGGCAGGCACTCAAGAGGCTCACCGAGAGGGTCGCCAGCCTTGAAGACACCTGTAAGGGTCAGGTCCAGAGTACCAAACGAAGACATGATGATCCGGATGACCGTGATCAACATGAGGGGGAGAAGAGAATAAGACTGACCGAGCTGTCATCCGCGGCGGCAGAAACTTCAACGGTAACTCCAACTGAACCACAGCAACAACAACCGTCAGAGTCCGAAATGGTTCAGGACATGGAGATTTCTTCACCGGTCAGTGACAACTTAGAAGAGTCAGCAGACCCGACGGTTGAAAAGCCCGAAGGTCCATCGGAAGACACGTTAATGCCAACAGTTTTGGAGCGGCCCGTCCTAGAGCTTATTGATGAGGACTCGGCCGGCGATCCGGAACTTGAAACCGATTGGAGGCAAAGAGCGATTGTTGCTATTCAGACAGAAACTGGTGCCTTGTGGGAAATACAGGGCGATGACGATTTGATGACAGAGTTTGATTATGTCCAACTTCTTCTTCTGGGTGAACAGGTATCTACCGCTTCGGCTGATCTTATTGATACTGTAGGTTCATCTGAAATTATTGTGTCAATTCCAGAAGCGGTTTCACCCCAACATCCTCAACCAGCTCGTTGGGAAAGGTTTCGAATCTTAGTACCGTATCTAGAAGAATCTCAGAAGAAAATCTTCGCTCACTGGATAAGGCCTCTTGACCCTGTACAATGTCATGGGGCCACGTTCCTTGATGAGCCGATCAGATCGCAGTATGTGTAAGTTATGAAAAGAGGCAGAATGAGACATCAGGTCTACTCCAAGCACAGAATCACCGAAATCGTGAGTATTGAATCTGACAGAATTGTTAAAGTTGTCTTTCCGACCTTCTCAGTAAAAAGGGATGACGGAAATATTTGGACCTTCTCAGAATCCGATTTCAAACATCTTTGCCTGAGAGATTTCCCAGTACTACTCAGATTTTTGAAGACTCTTACTATTCGGCCTCTACCTTACACCAAAGCCCTCGAAGCTATCAATAGATTTATGAAGTGCACGATCACATTATCATACATCGAAGACTTTCAGTTGGGACTCGAAAGTAATCAGAAAAAGATCAACATTTTAAAGCCCAATCTGAACCTCCCTGAAGACGCACAGGTACACTCTTTACTTTCTAAACCAGAAACAGGGTTCGTGTATCTGAACGGAAAAGGGGAGAAACGGTTCATCAGAAAAAGTGAAGTGCATAAATTTAGCGAGGGAACTTTGGTGAAAATCCAGTCTGATCTAAAGAAGATTTTAGAAGAAGAAGTCAATAATGCTCCTCCAGAGCAGTATGTCAATCTTCGCGAGTACCTTGCCGAAGATCTTCTCAAAGCCATTGAAGACCGGCTTGAATTCAGAAGCTGCATCAGATATTTTGAAGTGCTCTTTGCTATCCGAAAGCGCTATGTTCCATACTGGCGTGAACGCGAACTTCTATTCCAAGGGGGAGATTGTTAGGTCTTAATATGTGTGGAATTAGAAGTTCAGGGACTTGTCTTGTCATTTCTTGTAAATACCCTTTGGGTATAAATAGTTTGTGTTTTACCTAGTATTAGGTTAATGATCATTATTATTGTTTTGCAAAACCTTTGTACGGCTACAGTCTGCCACTGAATCTTATTCATTCGATCTATCAATACAAGTGAGATTTATGGCTGGCTATTACTGATTGTGTTGATTAATTGTTGATTTCTTGTTAATCTGGGATCCACAAAAGATTTATTCATGCAGAATCCAACAAAATCATTCTGTTCAGATTGAAGGATTTAGTGAAATACAGTGATGCTACTTTGAAGTTGACAGTGTCAAAGATGAAAGCATATGTTGAGAATGTCAGAATTTCTGTAAAAGAGAAGTGTATCAGATGTGTGAATGAAAGAATGGAGCTCAGAAACAAAGTCAGAAATTGTCATGACTGGATGTTATCAGAAGAAAATTATAAGAAGCTACTCCACATTGACTTTGTATTTCCTTCAGAATACCAAGTAAATGGTATTTATTCTGATGAAGTTGAAGAACCTGTTCTAGAAATATCGTCTACTCAAGAAGATGTTCAGGTGCAAAATGTTGAACAAGTAGAAGGATCTGAAACTAATGCAGAGGAAATGCCAGTTGACTTGAATGCTATGTTTCTGGAATATGATTTGCAAAATTTCTTTCAACCAAGGGAAGTTCATTTTCTGAGTGTGTTTCATGATAAGTCAGAGTTTTCTCAAAGGTTTCATGCTGAGTTGTCAAGATGCATAGGAAAACAAAAACAGTCTGTATATTATGATTTCATGATCACTAGAATCAGAGAAATATGTGTTAAGCGATTTATGAAGAATGAATTAATGGCTTTGAGGTTCTAAGAGAAGATGGAAAAGTGTACTACTTTACTGAAGCTGATTTTGACAAGATCTCAGTATCTGACATCTATCGTTTGTATTGGCTTTTGGAAAACAAGGATTGTAGCAAGTACAAGAAGGAAAGAGGAGCATTGGCAACTGTAAGGGAAGCAATGTTCTATATTCTGAGATGGTATGCATACATTGATTTTCAAGTTGCTTTGTATGTACATAGACCATGTGTTTATCTTTCCATACCAAACAATGATCATGAGCAACTAAGTGTATTGAAGAGTGGATACATTGATACACGGTCAGAATTGGGAGTCATACTGAAAATTGTAAGTAAACAATATGTATTAATGTTTTTTGCCATCTATGAAAAATATACTAAGTCTGTTTAGTATCGCTGATGGGAAACATGTGCTTTAATTTATACTTCGGCGATACATGTACATCAGAGAGCCCTGAGCCTGTTCAGTCTCACTGATAATCTCTGATAGTTCCATTTGTAGTTGTTTACTTATGATCCCTGAAGACAAGATTCGCGACAATTGAGATCAAAGTTGAAATCAAAGACCAAGCTGACGAACGAGTGACTAAGTCTACTAGTGACCTGATGCGGATATCAGCGAAGACAAGACTTGTCCATTTTACGTGAAGTTTCAAGTAGAAGACTTCAGCGAACGCTGAACTTTATCATTCACTGAGAAAGATCTATTCAGCGAGCGCTGATCATGAAGCCTGTTCTACAAGTTACTTTTATCTTATCTCCTTGCACGCCCCGTACGATTTGTTACAACAGACATCCCTTTTGTCCAGGATCGTACAAACCACTCTGCAACTACACTCTTCATCATGCGGCCACTATGATGTTTGTTAGAACTGAAGTTTGTCAAAAAGCCTAAATGTTGAAGACTCGGACTTCTGAGAAAGAAGGCTCAAAAGTTCTGATTGGAAAGTATTGCAAAGATTGCCAAGGATCAGTTCTGATAAGAAGGCTCAGAGTTCTGAGTAGAAGACTCAGAAGTTCTGAAGATGAAGATGAAAATGTCATGTGCCTTAAGTATATGTTCTAAAGTATGCTTAATCAGAAGAATGTTCAGAAGTTCTGAACATGTTGTTCATAACTTATGTCTTAGACATTTTCAGTTATATTTTGTTATTCATTTGAACACGTGTAATTGTTCTATTGGTTTGTCATGTTTATGTATTGTAGCTTTAGCTTTTCATTACAGTATATATAGGAGTTAGCAACTGTAAGCTAACTAACTTTCGCATAACTTTTGAATAGCTTTCGTATTCACTTTGTAATCTTTGAGAGACTCTCTCTCTAGATCTGTAATTTTTTCTTGAATGAATACAAAGCTTTTGGATCCAATTCTCTATTATTCTACTATTTGATTGTGTTCTTATTAAACAATTACATTGTAAGATTGAATCCCGGTTTCTACAATGTTTGCTAAAGTCAAATTCATGCAATCAACCGTGTAAAGTTGTACTGACTTCCATTAAATGCATGCAGTATAAATAGGAAACCCTTCTTCACTTTTGAAGAGCCTTTGCCTATCCTCGCTGAACTACTTAGTGCAAGAAAATCTCTCCTTAGGTTTTCTTATTTTCTCTCTATCTTTTTCTAGTGTAAGAAATATGTGTGTTTCTCATAGTTTGTTTAGATTAGGTTTTATACTTGATCTTATTCCACAACAAACTGTAAATTGTATGATATATATCAATAAACAATTTAGAAAGATAAAAATTTGTGTTTGTATTCAACCCCCCCCCCCCCCCCCCCTTCTACAAAGTTGTATAACCCTTTGGGACCAACAAGTGGTATCAGAGCAGATTGTTTAATCCCATAAACAAGATCTTGCTTATACTCTCTTCCTTGTTGTTTCTTCAATATGGCAAACAACAAAAACACCAACTACATAGATATTGGCTCTCTTGCCAAACCTCCTCGATTTAGCAAATATAACTTTAATCTTTGGAAAAATCGAATGATGCTCTTCTTAGAAGGTGTAGATCCCACTATACCTTACTACGTTGAAAATGGACCATATGTTCCTCATGTGATCCATGGTGCTGTTCCAGCCACTACCAATACTTATGATGTTTCTGAACGAACAATCATCAGAGAAGTCTCTCAATGGACTAAAGAAGACAACAAGAAAGTGGCCATCGACACCAAGGCCAGATCCATCATCTCCATGGCTCTTCCTGATGAAGTCTACCATTCCATCATGAATCTAAAGAGCTCAAAGGCCATGTGGTACACTATATGTGTTCAATATGAAGGTACTGCTGAAGTCTAAGACTCTAGAAGAATAAACCTGGTAAGGCAATTTGAAAGTTTCATCTGTGGTAAGAATGAAACTCTTTCTGAAATACATCAACGGTTTAACTGTTTAATTACAGACTTAAAAACTGTTGGTAAGACCTATGCTAATTCTAAGATCCTGACAAAATTCTTAGAATGTCTACCTAAAAGTTGGGCCAACTATACCATGTGTCTCAAACTATCAAATGATCTAAAATTCATGACCCTTTCTACCTTATTTGGCACTATGCTCAATCATGAGCAGTTGTGTCAACTTAAGAAGAATATTGTAAAAGATTCCAAAAGCACACCTGTTGCTTTACCCTCCTCAGAGTCTGTGCCCACTCATCGATCCACTCTTACTCTCACTGAACTGGAATCAAACTCTGACGACTCATCAGAATCTGACCCTTCAGATGTTGATGAATCTTTGGCTCTCCTGACAAATTCTTTCAGGAGATTTGCCAGAAAGAGTAACTTCTGAAGTTCTAAACCTCTTTCCCTCACTGACAAGCCTAAATCTACTCCTGTTGATAAGGCTACTGCTACCTGCTTTAACTGTCAAAAAGTAGGACACTTCGCTAGTGAATGCAGATCCAAGAAAGCTCTCAAAGCTTCTTCTTCATCCCACAAGAAATCCTTTACTCCTAGGAGTAAAGATGACAAGTATCAAAGGCTTAAAGAAGAGTATGAAAAGCTGAAGAGCTACAAAAAGAAAGGCAAAGGTCTGATCGCTGAAGATCATGACTGGGTTGAGTCTGATGAAGAATCAGATTCAGAGGAAGAAGATGAGGCAAACCTCTGTCTAATGGTCGAAATCAAAGAAGAAGAGGAAGAACAATCTAAAATTCCCTCTACTTCTGCCACCACCTCTCAGGTACATCTCTCTCTTACTATTTCTCCGGCTCTCACTGAAGCTGATAGACTTAGAGCTATCGATATCTTGACTATTGATTTATATGATGCCATGAACGGCAAGACCAAGGCTGAACAAATAAATTTAGACTTAACTGAACAGCTTAAAAACTGTCATCTAAAAATTCAAGAGCTTTCAAACATAGAAGAAAATTTGAAAGATCAGGTCTACGTAAATCAAGTCCTCAGTATCGAGCATGAAAAGGCTATCGTTGAACTGAAAACTAAGAAAGACACTGTTGAAGGATGGTATAAATCCTCAACAAAGATCACTGAGATACTAAGCGCTCAGATCCCTACGAAAGACAAAGGTGGTCTTGGTTACAAAGCTGATGCTTAGAAATCAACCACTGATCGTTCCATGCTCAAATTTGGAATGTTCGTGTATTCGATCCGTGACACTTCTTTTTCTCAGTGCTCTTCTTCTTCTAAAACTCCCATTCCTGAGTACAAACCTACCTTGATTTCTAAAGGTAAAGAAATCGTTGTTCAAAAACCTCAGAAGGGTACCAATGTACCTAAGCTGAAAGTTTCAAAACCTTCAGCTAGCCATCCCTCCACTTCTAAGAATAAGATCTATGAATTCATTCAGCGATCTACTCTTAAAATAAGAGTGGATGTCACTGGTAAGAAATCTGAAGAACTTATAGTTCTTCTGATAACCAATGCCAAAGGTATTCTCGGTGTTGGCCCTGCTCATTTAAAATTATCTAATAAGCATGCCTCTGGTCCTAAAGCTACTTTTAGCTATAGGAAATGTTATCACTGTGGACTTACCGATCACATTGCTAGCAAATGCCCTACAATCACCAAAGCTGAGAAATTAACTAAGGTGAATATTAATGCCCCCAAGTCAAAGAAGACCATCCCTAGTGCAAATCATGTTAAGGTGAAAACCACCACTGAGGTTAAGAAATTAACCAAAGTGAAGTACGTCACTGACGCTGAGTCTTCAAATGTTCCGAAGACCGCTGATCCTTTCTCATCCTCTGCCACTAACAAGTATGGACCCATCGTAGTATGGGTGAAAACTAATCTTCCTTTATTTACAGATCTTGAAGGGCATCTGGTATCTCGATAGCGGATGTTCTCGACACATGACTGGTAGAACAAACCTGCTCACTAACTACAAGGAAGAGAAAGGTCCCCCAGTGACCTTTGGTGGAAATGGCAACGGATATACCCGAGGGTTTGGTTTGCTTTCTAATGGTACTACCACCTTCAGAAGAGTTGCATACATAGAAGGACTGAAGCATAATCTTCTAAGCATCAATCAGATGTGTGACAAGGACTACAAAGTTTGCTTTACTAAGGAAGCATGCTTTGTCAGTGATCAGAAGGAGAAAGTAGCTCTCATTGGATACCGTTTGGAAAATGTTTACGTCATAAACATGGACTCAACAACCACTGAGAATGCTTGTTTTCTTTCTAAGGCCTCATCTGATGTCAACTGGTTTTGGCATAAGAGGCTCTCTCATCTTAACTCCAAGACGTTGAATACTCTTTCTTCAAAAGAGTTAGTCTTTCTCAACACTCATACGCTAAGGAATATCTCTGTTCAGCGTGTGAGAAGGGAAAACAAACTAAAGCAAGCTTCAAGACCAAGCAAGTATCTTTAGTGACCTCTCTTCTTCAACTTCTCCACATGGATTTGTTTGGCCCTGTCAACATTCAATCCATCGCTGGAAAGAAATACACACTGGTCATAGTAGATTAATTCTCTCGCTATACCTGGGTGATGTTCCTTCATGCTATGA
Source organism: Saussurea involucrata (assembly GCA_033807775.1). Taxonomy (NCBI): domain Eukaryota; kingdom Viridiplantae; phylum Streptophyta; class Magnoliopsida; order Asterales; family Asteraceae; genus Saussurea; species Saussurea involucrata. Next base: position 118,341,169 of record CM066314.1, read on the forward strand.
GTGACACCTTAGATGAACTCATCTCATTTGTCAGGAAAATGGAAGTTCTAAACAATATGACTGTTCGCTCAATTAGGAGTGATCATGGGACTGAATTCAAAAATAGTTCTCTTGATAACTTCTTTGAGCTAGGGTATTTCTCATAACTTTTCCTCAGGGATAACTCCACAACAAAATGGTGTCGCTGAAAGAAGAAACCGAACGATCATCGAAGCTGCTCGTTTAATACTCAGCGATTCTCATCTTCCAACTCAATTCTTGACAGAAGTTGTCAAGACTGCATGTTTCACGTAGAATAGATCGCTGATTGTCAAAAGATTCTACAAGACTGCCCGTGACCTTGTTCATGGAAGAAAACCATCCATCAGCTTTCTTCACATCTTTGGTTGTCAGTGTTTTATCTTAAACAACAGAGAAGCTCTTGGAAAGTTTGATCCCAAAGCTGACGACGGAATATTTCTTGGATATTCTTCTATATCCAAAGACTTTAGAGTCTTCAACAAGCGAAGACAAACTGTAGAAGAAACTATTCATGTCACCTTTGACGAATCCCGTTCAGCGAACTCTAGACCTTCTGCTGATAATGAAGAACTTAATTAGTGGATGTTTTCTCATTTTAGGGATTCACAAGCTAATGCTAACCCTGACCCTCAGGTCAACAATACTACCGCTGATGATGATCCTGTCATCATTCCCAGCATGCAGACAAGTGAAGTTGATTCCACATCTAGGGATTCAGCTGTTCCCATCAACACTATGCCTGTTTCTGAACCATCAACCTCTGATATTCCATCTACTTCTCAACAATCAGTGAATGAATTCTCGTCTGAACCTCTACCAATCTTGCCTGAATTACCTGAAATTGTTGAAGCCTCTTCTTCAGCACATCCAGTAGTTCACTCTAAATCCGTGGCTCATGCTCCTGCTCAGCGATGGACTATAAATCACCCCATTGATCAAATTCTTGGTGATCCAAATGCAGGTGTTCAGACTCGACGTAGTGCAGGTAACATTTGTTGATATATTAATTTTATTTCACTAATTGAACCGAAGAAGGTTGATGATACCCTTAGAGATCTGAACTGGGTCAGCGCTATGCAAGAAGAGCTGACTGAATTCGAAAGAAACAAAGTTTGGAATCTCGTTCCTAGACCATATAACAAGTCAGTGATAGGCACTAAGTGGGTCTATTGAAACAAGTTAGATGAACATGGAACTGTAACCCGCAACAAGGCTCGTCTAGTTGCTTAGGGATACAGACAAGAGGAAGGTATAGATTACGACGAAACATTTGCCCCAGTGGCAAGACTTGAAGCTATTCGTCTATTTCTAGCATATGCTGTTCACAGAGACTTCAAAGATTATCAGATGGATGTTAAGTCAGCGTTCCTTAATGGAAGGCTGAATGAAGATGTCTATGTCGAACAACCTCCAGGATTCTCTGATCCTAAGTATCCAGGTTATGTCTATAAGCTGGATAAGGCACTCTATGGTCTGAAACAAGCACCACGTGCATGATATGACACTCTATCCTCTTTTCTCTTTATTGAAAATTTTGAGCATGGTAAAATCGACAACACTCTATTTTTCAGGAAAGTAAAAGGTCATGATATTCTTGTTCAAATATATGTCGATGACATTATATTTGGTTCTACTAACCCTTCTCTATGTACTCGTTTTGCTGAAAGAATGAAATTTGAATATAAAATGAGTATGATGGGGGAACTGACTTATTTTCTTGGACTCCAAATCAAGCAGAATGATAAGGGTACTTTTATCCACAAAGGTAAGTATGTTAAAGATTTGCTGATATGTGCACGATATCAATCTGAACCCAAAGAATCTCATCTGATCGATGTAAATCAAATTTTCAAATATCTTAAGGGTACTCCCAACCTAGGTCTTTGGTATCCCAAAGACTCAGGGTTCGATCTAACTGCCTATTCAGTTAGTGACTTTTTAGGTTGCAAACTGGATAGAAAAAGCACCACAGGAGGCTGTCAACTCCTGGGTGGAAAGCTGGTAAGTTGGACAAGCAAGAAGCAAAGTTCAGTGTCCACTTCTACCGCTGAAGTTGAGTATGTAGCTGCTGGAAGCTGTTATACTCAAATCTTATGGATGTGAAATCATCTATTAGACTACGACCTTCAGCTCTCCAAAATTCTAATCTATCGCGACAGCACAAGTGCCATCGCTATAGCCAATAATCCAGTACTACACTCAAAGACCAAACACATCGAGATCATGTCATGAATAGTGATATAGAACTTCACTTTATCCCTACTGACTTTCAGTTAACTGATCTTTTCACCAAACCTCTTGATGAGACGAATTCAGTTTCGAAGGAGATTGATGATCCTATGGCTAACGTCACATTTACGCAATCGGCCATGGTGTCGAATTTGGTCACGAAGGAGGGTGTTGTGTTTACAGCTGCGGATAGGAGTGTGCAACCAACGGTGGAGGCTAGGGTTCTGCATGGTAATGGAAGCCTAGCTGGTTCTTCCTCTTCGAACGATGTTTCTCAATCAAATAGGATGCTAGTGGGGGTTCGGTGTTCAATAGACTGAAAGGACCTAATGGGGAGGAGCTACAATTTGGCCATGTCTCAATCCTTAAACGCAAGGATACCTCTTCGATTTCTTATGCTTCGGTTCTCAAGGACTCCTCGAGCAATATTGGTAAGTCCTTATCTTTCTTTCCTTTAACAGAAAAATCTTCAACGTATATTGATCTACCAATCGAATTATCCGAAAAAGCGGAAGCGGTGTATAAGAACACCCTATATGGCTACTTTCTTGGACCACGACTCTACTTCCCGACTGTTCAGAAAATTGTAAAGGCTCTTTGGGGTAAATTTGGTTTGCAGGATGCCATGATGAATGACAATGGCTTCTTGTTTTTTCGTTTTGGTGATGAAAACGGACTACAACAAGTCCTTGAAGGGGGTCCATGGATGATTCGTGGTGTCCCATTGTTTGTATTCCCGTGGGATCCACAACAGGGTTTGGTTAAACCGGAGCATAAAACGTGCCCGTTGTGGGTTAAACTTCACAATATCCCATTGGTAGCTTTCAATCGGGAGGGTGTTAGTAGGATCGCAAGCGCATTGGGTGTTCCGAAAATGATGGATGAATGTACGGCCTCGATGTGTGAAAAAGCTTGGGGAAGACCGGGATTTGCAAAAGTGCTTGTGGATGTGTGGGCGGTGGGTGATCTTAAAAGGGAACTTCATGTAGCAGTGCCTAACGTGCATGGAGGGAAGAAAGTTCTTGTTCCAATTCGGGTGGAGTATTTATGGGAGCCAACTCAATGCTTCCATTGCCTTGTCTTCGGCCATAAAACATCTGCGTGTGTCAAAGAGGAATTAGCAAAAAAGAAAGGTAAGGAACTTGTGAATGAAGGAATCGATTCTGAGGGGTTCATATTGGTTACAAATCGAAAGAAATCTCAACCAAAGGAGATTTGGCGTAAAAAGAATGCTGGTTCCTCTTCTGGGGGTTTTCAAGATCGGGTTGATGGGGCTGTTCCTAAGGCTGGTCGTGAGGATCCACAGGTAGTGGAAGACACTAATGATAAAGTGGTGATGGGTGAGGTGGTGGAAAATGATGGTGTAGGTGCTGGTTTAAGACAAGAGGCTCCAGTGGTTCAACCTTCGGTTTTTGTTGATAAGAGCTTAGAGGGGCGATCTTCACCTGTAGTGCCATTGCAAGTGGCCGAACCTAGTGCACCAATGGTGAATGTGGTTAAAGATGCTGTTAACATGCCGTTTCCGAAGCCTAAACTTCGTGGGATTCTAAAAACCCCCGCTCCTTCGAAAGTAGAATTGCACCCTTCGGTGCTAATGGCTAAAGCAAAGCGTTCGGTTTCTATTGCTACCTCAAATTCATTTTCTAGCCTTTCGGATGAGGAAGACGATGACGATGAAGTTGATTTTGATGTTTTAGAGGATGGGAAGGTAGGGTTGGAGGGAAGTAGAAAGCCTATGGTGTCGGGTGTGTCGGATACCAACTCTATTAACTCATCATGTTGAAGCTTGGTGCATGGAATGTTCGGGGTCTAAACTCGACAATTAAGCAACGTGAAGTTAAACATTTTATACACACTAATATGCTTTCGTTTTGTGCTGTCTTGGAATCCCATGTAATTAATGCTAATTTGGATAATGTTATCTCTTCTACTATGGGTTCATGGTCTTCGTTTGCAAATAATACTCCGTTGTCTAGGAGTGCTCGTATTGTTATTGCTTGGAACTCTTCGGTTTTTGATACATCGGTAATCAACTCTTCGGATCAAGTTGTGCATTGCAAAATCCATATAAAAGGTTCGAATTTGTCTTTTTTTCTCTCGGTGGTTTATGCGGACAATAATATGGTTTGAAGACGGGAGTTATGGAACGACTTGAGACGGTTTGCCGCAATTGCTAACAACGAACCATGGCTGGTGCTTGGTGATTTTAATACCACGTTGCACCCAAATGAAAGCGATGGTGGTTGTTCTCATCGGGATAGACGTATGGAGGAGTTTGCTTAATGTTTAGAGGATGTGGAGTTGTTCGATCTTCGGTACACGGGAATATTTTACACATGGGCGCAAAAGCCGGTACATGGAGGTGGCATCCTCCGAAAGTTGGATCGTGTTATGATTAATACTGCTTTTCATGACGGCTTTGTGAATGTAACGGCTCAATTCCTTCCTCGTGGGATCTCTGACCATTGTCCTATGATGGCCGTTTTTGAAGGTGGTCGTTTTAAAGGTAATCATTCGTTCCGTTTTGATAACTTCTTAACATCCCACCAGGATTTCCTTCAGATTGTCAAAGAGGAGTGGGATAAACCCGTGCAAGGTTCTTTTGCATTTCGAGTAACTTCGAGGCTGAAATCTCTTAAATTCCCGTTAAGGGCCTTGAGATCCAAAGTTGGTAATCTTTCTAAGCGGGTGGCTGACTTGCGTGTGGAGGTGGAGGCGGTTCAAAGGGACGTTGATCGGGATCCCCAAAATTCGATTATCAAGGAGGACCTCGCCCACGTTCTTGTTGCATTTCAAGCGGCTTTACATGATGAGGAACAGTGCTTTCGGCAACGTGAGAAAGTACGTTGGGTGAAGGAGGGGGACCTCAATACGGCTTTTTTCCATAGAGTGGTTAAGGAGAAAAAGAATCGAAGCCTCATCAATTCGGTTTCAGATATGCATGGTACTATGGTTTATGATGACAAAGTTGGATATGCTTTTGTTGATCACTTCAGATCCTTTCTTGGTGAGAGAGATGGTTCGGTCTCTCCAGAGCTTCCCGAGAATTTGTTTGTTAACAAGTTATCTATTCAGGATGCTAATTTTATGATCCGCCCTATCACCAAGGAAGAAGTAAAGAGTGCTATGTTCGATATTGGAGATGATAAAGCGCCTGGCTCGGACGGGTTTTCGTCTAAATTTTACAAAGCAGCTTGGGGAATTGTTGGGAATGATGTGGAATTGGCAGTGCAAGATTTTTTCTATCGGGGTCGGTTGGCTAGAGAGCTTAACCACACTTCGATCTGTTTGATTCCAAAGAAGCCGAATGCCTCATCTGTTTTGGACTTTCGTCCAATTTCTCTTTGTTATGTGATATATAAATGCATCTCGAAAATCCTTTCGTGGCGATTGAAAGACTGTTTGGACAAAATTGTGAGTCTGAACCAATCGGCTTTTATCCCGGGGCGTCGTATCACGGATAATATTATGATGGCGCATGAGATTATGGCTGGGTATGGGAGGAATGACGGCCCGCCCCGATGTTCGTTAAAAATTGATATTCAGAAGGCGTATGATTCGGTTGACTGGGGTTTCTTGTCCAATGTTCTTCAGGCGATGGGTTTTCACCCTATTATGTGGCACTGGATTATGGAGGTAGTTACTACAACTTCGTATTCGATCTTGGTTAATGGTGAATCCTACGGCTTTTTTAAAGGGGCTAGGGGTATTCGTCAAGGTTGTCCTCTCTCTCCTTATTTATTTACTTTGGTTATGGAGGCGTTCACTTGCTTATTTCGAAAGTATGTTGCGGAAGATTCAAGCTTTAATTTTCACAAAAGGGTGCTCTAGATTGGCTCTAAACCACTTATGCTTTGCGGATGACCTTTTGGTCTTTTGTAAAGGGGATGTTGGTTCGGTCCTGGTAGTCAAAAGGGTTCTTGATGAGTTCTCCAAACTTTCAGGCCTCCGGCCAAGCATGAACAAGAGTTCTATTTATACTTCTAATGTGGATCCGGATACTTTAAATGGTATTACTTCTATCTTGCCTTTTCAAAATGGAGTTCTTCCTTTTCGGTACCTGGGGATTCCTTTGTCTTCTAAGAAACTTGCTACGTCTGATTTTCAGGGTCTTCTTGCTAAGGTTCGTGCTCGTATTTTGAACTGGAAATCTAAATTCCTTTCGTTTGGTGGTCGTATTCAATTAATCAAGTCTGTTTTGGAATCTTTGCAACTCTACTGGATGACGATTTTTACTATCCCGGCTTCGATTGTGCATGAATTAGAGAGACTTTTTCGGGATTTTCTTTGGTCCCAAGGAGAGTCGTCAAGGGGTCAGGCTAAGGTTGCCTGGGAAGATGTTTGTCAACCTAAAGAGGCGGGAGGTTTGGGTATTAAACGAATCTCAATGTGGAATCGAGCTCTTTTGGTTCCCCATATCTGGGATATTATCAGAAAACGTAAGTCTCTTTGGGTAACATGGGTTTATCATTACCGTTTGCGGGACGTTCACTTTTGGAATGCTCCTATTCCAACGACGTCCACATGGCTATGGAAACGGATTCTTGATTTGCGGGATCAGGTTAGGTCGTCTTTTGTGCATGTGGTTGGTAATGGCACGTTAACTAATGCTTGGGAGGATAAATGGCTTGACATGGGTCACCTTTCACGCAAGCTATCGTATAGGATTCTTCTTGAGGGTGGTCTCTCCAAGCATACCACCGTTTCTGAGTTGATTGGCACTTTGGATAACGTTTGGCCGAATGCTTGGACCTCTCGGTGTTCTGCTCTTACTTCTTATCAGGTCCCCGTGCTTTATCCAATTGTGCAAGATCGTGTTATGTGGAAATCTACTCGTACTAATCTTACACAGTTCACAGTCTCAGAAGTGTGGCGGACGTTGCTTGGAGTCTATGAAAAGGTGGCTTGGTATAAATTTTGTTGGTTTACTAACAATATACCAAAACACTCGTTTTGCTTATGGCTTGCTATTCGTAAGCGGCTTTCTACTCAAGATAGATTGGCGAGGTGGAGGCAAAGTGGAGAACCGATGGTCTGTTCGTTATGTAATGCATGCATGGATAGTCATGATCATCTTTTTTTCGAGTGTTCATATTCTTCTCAGATATGGTCGAGACTCAAGGGGGATGTGGGTAACAACTTGAAGGATCGCTGGGATCTCATCTTAGAAGATATGGTGATTGGGAGATGGAAACCGGGTATCATTAAAACTCGGCTCACTTTTGCGGCAATTGTGTACTATATTTGGAGGGAACGTAATGCAAGGCTCTTTTCGGATAACAAGAAGAACCCGAATCAGCTTGTGAATGACATACAACAGATGGTCAATATGAAGATGCTGAACGCGAGGGGGAATATGGCGAGAGGGGATGGTGCGCGAAGATTTCAAACCGTGAACGTTTCTTGATGATGTCTATTGCTGTTGGTTGGCAAATTTGGGTGATTTGGGAGCTGCGTATTTTATTTTACATGTTGATTAGCTCTATTAGTCATTGTTTGTTTTGGTTGTTAGTCTTTTGGTTTATTTTGCGGTGTAATATCGTTTGTTTCTTTGTGATGCCCTCTCCTTCATATTGGGTTTGTCCTTTATGGTGGGAGTGGCTCTTTGTTGGGAGGGAGTCCCTCGCCGTTTAGGTGTATTTTTCTTTTTTGTTTATATATTGCCAGGAGTGCCGTCTCCTCTCCAAAAAACCTTGAAGATTAAATCTTCAGTGGTTACGCATTATGTCAGTAATAAAGGAAATTCTATCTCTTATTTATCATCTAATCTCTGAACTAAATTGATTCGCTGATTCTACGGTATGTTTTTCTATTCCCATTCGCTGAAGCTTACTTCAGTATGTTGTGTTTCAAAACTAAATTGATTGCTGAACATTTTTACTTCTGTGATTCCTTTGAAATAACAAAGCTCACTGATATTTTTTTTAATCAGTGACTCTTCTTTTTAAAATCCTCTCTGATGTTTTCAGAACCTTCAGGGAAAAGATTTTGAAAGTGAAAAGACATTTCTGACTGTGACGTCATCAAAACGGATAACCTATGGCACGACTTTTTCTCTTACACGTTCGTCCGTTTGAATTCATGCCCAATAAGCTTCGTGGGACGTGTCCGTGTCATGATGAGTAACGTTTCCCACTCATCATTTTCTCTCTCTACACTCACTATATAAACTCTTCATGTTTATATTTTTACCTTTTACGCGCATAAACTCTTTCAAGCAAGAAATCTTCAAGCATTTTTGTTCTTGGATTTGTGATATTCAAACCTGTTACTCGAATCTTCAACCTTCACTCAAACAGGTTCATATCTTCTTATCTTAAATCTTTTTATATCTTGTTTTGATCTTATTTCTTGATACATTGGATCAAAACAAACGTTTTCCAAACATAAAATCATCTTCTTCATGATCTTATGGACAAAACTTGAAATATAGTTTTTCTTTTAAGTTTAAAATAAAAATCTTAAACCTAAACATTCATACGTTTTTCTAGAATCCCTTTCCTTAAAAGGAAACTGGAAAACATTGTTTTTCACTAGTTTAAACTCTTCTGAAACTAGAAAACCTACATTTTATTGTTTCTTCCCTAAACAGGAATCTGTAAAACCCTAAAATCTTCAAAACCCTTATTTTGGATAAAAGATTTCCATTTTAATAAGTTCATCTTTTTTCTTCTCTACTTTTGTTTCGAAATAGAAATGGCATCCTCAAACATTGCTGCTACCAACACTGCTTCTCCTCCAGTCTTGACAAGGGCTGACAGTCTGAAATGTGAGCTGAACTAGATTGTCCTTGCCTCAAACAATCCCTATGCCCTGCTGGAATTTCCAAAGAAAAAGTCATCCCCACATCTCACAGATGATGTCAACTTCATAAAGACATGCCCCTTAGCCACTACTATGACCATCACACCCCCTGCACATCGCAATCTCTTACAACAGTTCTGGTACACTGCTCATCGTACTACTGCTACCTCCAGAAAAACTGGAAAGGAGTACTCGGTAATCGGATTTCAAACCGAACTGGGTCAAGGAGTCATATCCCTGCAGCCATCCGCCAGGCACTGAATCTCCCTGGCACTACCAAAACTAACCCTTTCGTTCCTCTCACTGACCCCAACACCACTGAAGGTGAGGCTGAATTGATAGCCTTCCTTGACCTCATGAACTACTTATAGGACACAGTCCGCAGTGGGGATCCTGACATATAGCTTACTAAGGTCCTAAAAAACAAGATGCCTGCTGAGTTAAACTTCATCTTCGCCCACATCATAAGCTGCATGTCGGCCAAAACAGGCTCCACTGATCAAGCCTCAAAGACTCAGGTAGCCATGGCCTATGCACTACTGAAAGGGATGAATGTGGACTATGCCCGTATTACCTTTGAAGACCTGATGGACCGGGTCGAGAAACCTGAACGCTCCATAACCGTTCCCTACCCGCGTTTCATCTCCGTCATCTTACAACTGGCTATGGGCAGCCACTACCCTAGGCAGGGAGACTACAAGCTCTCCCAAGTTGGCCCCAAGGTACTCAATTTCAAACCCATCCAGGGCGAGGTAAGTCTCTCTTCTCTACTCTCTCTTCTATGCCCCACTTCTTCTCCTTCAGCGGCTACTTCAGCGGCACAACCCTCCGTTGATACCCAAGCTGCTACAACCACCTCTATTAAAAAGAGGAAACAATCTACTATCCCGCCTTGGCATCCATAAGTCCAAGATTCAGCGATGACCTCTTCACAGGCATCGTTTCATGATTTCGTGGTCAACTCCTCCACAACTACAACAACTATCCCATCAACCACTCCAGAGAACCAAGTCTCTGAAGCGTCTATGGAACCTAACCCAACATCTTCAGCGCCTCCAAGCACTCAAGAAGTCTCCTTCAGCGTCTCCAACGCTGAATCTGTTGCCTCACTCTTCTCAGCCACTGCTTCTTCTTCTACTCCTTTTGTCTACACCACCTTCAGCATTTCACCAACGCTACCATCATTTCCACTGATGGATACAAACGCTGCCACTCTTCAGAGCATGATCCGGCGAAATTTCACAGGACCTGTAGGATCCTCTATAGTAATCCGTGTTCATTCGTTAGGAGACGACATGGAACATTGGGGAGGAACTCACAACTTCATCGCCTTCTCCAACCCCAATCCTACAAGTATCCATACACAATTGTTGGTCCCAAAGGGGTTATACAAGTTTGTAGAAGGGGGGGTTGAATACAAACACACGATTTTTATCTTTCTAAATTGTTTATTGATATGTATCAAACAATTTACAGTTTGTTGCAGAACAAGATTAAGGAATAAACCTAATCTAAACAAACTATGAGAATCACTAAGAGTTCTTGCACTAGAAATAGAGATAAAGAAAAACTAGAATACGAATGAGAGTATTCTATCCCACAGTAGTTCAGGGAGAGAATGAATGGCCGATCTTTTCAAAAATGAAGAGAAATTTCCTTTATATACTGCATGCATTTAATGCATGTCAGTATACCTTTACACATGGCAGCCTCTGGTTGGATGCATGGATTTGACTTTTCAGGGACATCCTTTTGGCCGCATGATGAACAGTGTAGTGGCAGAGTTGGTTGTACGATTTCAGACAAGGGATGTTTTTTTGACAAATCGTACAAAAGGCGTGCAAGGGGATAAGACAGGGTTGCTTGTAGAGGAGGATTCATGATCAGCGTTCGCTGAATGATTCTTTATCAGCGAATGATAAAGTTCAGCGTTGATATCCGCATCAGTTGAGTGGACAATTCTTGGCTTCGTTGATATCCGCATCAGTTCATTAGTAGACTTAGTCGCTGGTTCTTTGGCTTGATCTTCGACTTCAGTGTAGAACATAGTTATCAGCGATCATCAGTGAGGCTGAACAGGCTCAGGGCTCACTGATGAACAGTGTTCGCTGAATGTATAATTTAAAGCGTATGTTTTCATCAGCGATACTAAACAGACTTAGTATATTTTTTTTTTGACAAAACATTAATACATATTGTCTACTTACATATTTCACCAAGTGTTTCTCAGGGTAATTATCAAATCACTGAGGGTTTGGATCAACAATCTCCCCCTATTTAATGATGACATATCAATAAAAGAAAACTGCTAAGTAGGAAAACATAAGGATAAAAGGACTCATAAAATATTTGTCTCATTTACTGTTTTCATGGATCTTTTTAAGTACTGATGGAGTAAAATACATTCACTAAAATGTTTCATTAAACTTCGTATCAAATACAAAGGGAAGTGGAAAAATTACAAGTACAGTGAATAAATAATTACAAATACAAAAAGTTACAGCTGATAAAAATAGAGAAGAATTACAAAGGGATTCTTATCAGCTATTCAAGTTCATCCTTGACGAGAAGTTCATCAAGAGTATTTGTGGTAGGGATCATCCAATGAGGGACTTTTTCTCCAAGTTTCCTTCTTCGTTGTGCTACTTTGTAGATCAGGGGCTTCATGAAGTGTCCGAGAAGATCATCTCTGAATCCGCACCAGTAGATAAGATCTCTGAGTTGTTCAATAGGTGTGATGCATAGTTCAGAGATGCGTTGGAAACATTTTCGTTCAGTGCAGTCATTGAAGAAAATACCATAAGGTTCACTTAAGACTTTACCAGGAATAAAACGTTCACCAGGGGGCAAAGATACGTCAAGCGCTGAGAGATCAGGGTCAGGGCCAAGAACTTCTTCTCGTGAAAAACCATTGCCGGTTTCGTTTCTGATAGGACGACCTGAAGCTGAGGATTTCTTCTGTTTCTTTGCAGCAGGCCTTCTATGTTGAATTGGAGGAGGAGGGATATCCACAGCTGATGTCACTAGGTCAATCAGCTTGCCAAGAGCTTTGTCGACAAAGTGTTTGTAAGTGGATCTAGAGCGCTGAATGGCTATCCGCATCTCTAGCCATTCATTGAAACCTAGCTTGTCAAGCCATGAAGTGTAGATGGTTGCTCCGTGACCATTTTCTCTTATGATTTGTATGTCAACGATTGGAACTTTCTTTGTCGTATGGCCCTTGATGGTTACAGTTTTGATTCTGGATGAATCGTGTCTATGGTGAATTTTTTCTTTGCTCCAAGTCACTGTGGAATCAGAGACCACGGTTTTCTTCTCGACGATCTTCTTGGTGTCCTTCCACAATTTTCGTTGAATGGAAATAGGAACCTTCTTCAGCTCTGGATCCTTCACCGAACGTTGAACGACTTTCATAGAAAATTCTTTATCTTTTTCTTTAGTTCTTGTTCGTTCGGCTAGGAGTTTCTCAGCTTTGAGGGATTCAACGATTTCCCTTTTTGATAGGATGTTGAGATGAGAAGGAACGATGCGCTGATCCTCAAGCTTTTGAAAAATAGCTGCTCTCTTTTTCAGTTCTTCTTCACTTGGTTTTTGAGGAGCCAAGGAAGGTCTTTTCTTGTGCGAGGGCAGTTCTTCTTCTTCTTCTTCTTCTTCTTCTTCTTCAGCTTCATCAGTCTCAGCGATGGAGACTGGGATTATTTGTAACTCATCAGCACTCCCCCGGGATTATTGGTGATGTAGGAGGAGCTTCAGCTTGACCCTCAAGCAGGGGAGAGGACTAGCTGAAACAAATTATCAAAAGATTAGATCATCGAAAAATAGATAGAGAAAGGATGAAGTTAAGTGTATAGAGGTTTTATGGAGAGTAGAATAAAGGTTGAGAAAGAATAGAGGAGGGATACAGTGTAAGGGAAGAATAAGTAAGTTACCTGACAAAGTGGCTTGCTTAAGAGAATAGCCAAGTTGTCCTTTGCAAGGCCTTTGTTTTTGCCTTTATCAGCTTCGGTAGCTGCAGGTTTGGTTTTGGTGGTCCCCTCCCCTGATTCTTTGATAACTACCCCTTTTTGAGTTGGGGTTTTCTTGGTCTTGGGCTGAAAAGTGAAGCCCAAATCGTCATCATCATCGTCATCATCATTGTCATCATCATCATTAGGTGATGATGAGGGTTCGTCATCCTGGATGTCCAGGTCTTCTTCTTCTTCCTCCTCAGACTCAGCATTGTCGTCGGATTCAACATGAACTGGAGATTCAACATGTTCTTCGACATTCTCCCCCTCAGAATTTGCATGTAGGGAGAATTCGGTTCCCTCATGGTTTTCATCTCCCTGAGGTTTTTTCGATAATAACACCCTCCCCCTCAGAAACATGGGGAATGTCTTCTTGAGTCTTATCCCCCTCTTCCGCATGTTGAAGAGGGGAGGTATCAGCGGTAGCAGCAACAGCAGATGTCCGAGGCTCCCTATCTTCGAGGCCAGGGGAATCGAGACGGCGTTCAACCGCTGCGAGTCTGTCTTCTAGGCCAGGGGTCGTCTTCTGAACCAGTTCCACCACCTTTTCCAGCTTTTCCCGGTCATCCTGGGAGAACTGGGATACTGGAACGGTAGGTGCATTCAGCTTTCCGAGAAGCTGATTGAGAAGGTCGTTTGAAGAGTCGATCTTTTGAGCCAACGAGCTCACTTCCTTCTTCAGCGAGCTCATTTCACCCGTAACCTCTTTCTTAAAGTTTGAGACCTCTGTCTTCAGTGATGTGACTTTACTGGACAGAGTCTAGAAGTTTGAGGAGAGAGTGTTGTTGGTTGAGTCAAAAGTGCTGAGGGTGGGGGAGTTATTCCTGAGGGCCTCAGCAACAGAAGATAAGTTGCCTTCAACTTTGGACAGACCATCAGCGGAGGCTTTGTCAGCGACAGCCTCAACAAGCTTCTTTAAAACCTCCCCAGCGTTTGTAACCGTTGTGGAGTTTGAGGAGGTGGTGGTGGTGAGAGTTTCCACCTTATTTTCAATCTCCGTAAGGGAGTGGCTAATGGTGCCTAAATTAGGACCTGAAAAAGATGAAAACTTGTGAGCAAAGGAAAGCTCATAAGGTTGGGGTTGAGAGAGAGAGGTGTTGTGTATACCTGGGGCGGGTTGGAGAAAGTGTGGAAATCAAGATGTCCAGTTAAATGCTCCATATCATCTTCCATGTTTGGTTGACACTGAGAACCCGCAGGTCCTAGATTTTGATTCATCATATGCTGAAGATCAGCAGCCACTGTTTTACTCAAGTGAATGACGTTTGAGGTGGAGAATGGGGGTATTAAGAAGTTTGGGGTGACCAAAAAAGATGAGGGAGGAATAAAGGATAAGAAGAGGGTGTGGGTGGCAGATTCAACGTTGGATCCGCTGAGGAATACTTCAGCAGTACTTGGAGGTACCGAAGAAGGGGTGTCCTGATCTAAGGTAACTTCAGTGTCTTGAGGCACTGAAGCATGGATAGAAGGGATGGGTTCAGCAGATATGGCGGAGCGTGCCACGAAACTATCCAGCATCGACTGTAGAGAGACAGACGTTGTGTCTTCAGCCTGGGAAGGCTTAGTGGGTTTCTCTTTGGAGATCTTCTTGGTCTTATGGATGCCAAGTGGGGATTCAGATTGTTTTCTCTTTCGAGATGGATTGGTTGGTAAGGCTTGGGTACCAGCGGTTGGGACGACCGCTACCGAGGAGGTAGCCGCAGAAGTAGAAGAATTTAAGGAGCGAAGAAGAGGTAAAAGAGTAGAAAGACGTACCTCGTTGGGAACTTGCTTGTAGTCGAGTACCTTAGGGCTGACCTGGGACAACCTCAGGTCTCCCTCAGCAGGGTACTTTTCTTTCAGGCCATGTATGAATAGGGCACTGAGGAATCGTGGATAAGGGACGTTCGCTGAGCGTTTGGGTTCTTTGACCCTTTCCATCAGATCTTCGAATATGAGTTTCGCCGAGTCGACGTAGAGTCCCTTCATCAGCACATATCCCATTGCAGTTTGGGGCTTCGAGGCCTGATCAGTTGACCCCATCTTAGTTGACATGCAGCTAATGATGTGTGCGAAGATGAAGTTCATCTCGCTTGGAATTTTTCTCTTTAGCACCGTTGTTATTTTCTTCTCAGGGAGCTCGTCTCTCCCGAGGTTCCAGTTGTATTTCATTGCATCCAGAAAGGCAATGATTTCAGCTTTGCCTTCCTTGGAGTTTACATCAGGGAAGAGCACGAACTTCTTTTCCTTAGAACTGCCAGGGAGGTTGAGGGCAGACCTAATTGCCCCTGGATTGATCTTGGCTTCCCTAAATTCATTTTCAAAAGCGATCACATCCACCATTTTTTCAGGGTTCTTGGTGGATGAGACCTGAGTCCTGTGGGCAGTATACCAGAACTGCGCAAGTAGGTGTTTGTGGGCAGGGGGTTTCACCATCAGCGTTGTCGCTAGAAGACAGGTCTTTAGAAAGTTAACAGCGTCATCTAGGTGAGTGACCTGCTTCCTTTTGGAGAATTCTAGCATAGCATAGGGGTTATTAGAATGGAACATAATCTGGTCCATTGAGTGACCCATGTTAGGAGCTTTCTGGAGTTCAGCAGATGAGGTGTTTGATGCAGAAGAATCAGCATTTGATGCCATTTCTGTTCAACACATAAGAAACGAAGAAGATGAAGAAAAGTTTCTTAAAGTGGAAAGAGGTTCCAAAATAAGAATTTTTAGGGTTTCTCAGTTTCCATTTAGAGAAAGAAATGGAAACTATGGTTTTCTAGTTTTGAAAAGAAGTAGAAAACCAGTGAAAGTTCTTGTTTTCCAGTTTCCTTTTAAAGAAGGGATTCTGGAAAAAACGTATGAAATGTTTCAAGTTTAAGGTTTTTGTTAAAAACTTGAAGAACAACCTGTAAACAGATTGTGTCTATTAAAACCATGAAGAAGATGATTTTAAGCTGTAGAAACGTACATTGTTTGATCTTGTAAAAGCAAGAATAAGGTCAAAAAATGTTGTTTTAGATGGATTAAAGAAAAGAAATGTAACCTGTTTCTGTAAAGTAGAAGATAATAAACAAGTTCTTGAGAAAATAATCTGAATGCACGAGAGTTCTATTTCTTTTGAGGTTATGATCGCGTAAAAGGTAAAAATATAAACTCAAAGGGTTTATAAGTGAGAGTAGAGAGAGAAAAACTAAGAGAGGGAAAAGTTTTCATGATGACACGTGACACGTCCCTTGAATCTGATTGGACAAGGAAACGAAACGGGCGAATGTGTCAGACGAAAAGGCGTGCCATGGTTTATCCATTGTGTATTACATCACAACTGTCCTTTCAACTTACTCTGAGGTTTTTATGAAAAAGTTCAGAGAGAATTTTGAAAATTGAGAAGCACTGAATAGAAATATCAGTGTTAGTTTTAGAGTTTCAAAGTATCACTGAAGGAATATGTTAGGACCAAAAATGTCCTAATTATGTGAAAGTTTTGTAAAGGGCTTGTGTTTGTAATGGGCTTGGGCTTTGTACTTAGTGGGCCTTGGGCTTGACTATATAATGTACATTAGAGCTCATTTGTAAGTGTGGCACAATGTAGAGAGCTTACTTGTGAGAGAGAGAGAGAGAGTGTCATCATCCATGTACTACAAAGCTTAAATCTAATATGAGGATGACTTCAATATCTCGATCTCTCTCAATATACTTGAATTGTCGATTGATTATGGGATCACAAGTGGTATCAGAGCTAAGCAGATTCAGCGATTTATGAAGAACTTGAAGAAATTTGGGCATTTTTTGTATATTTTCGGACTTAATCTCATTCTGTGAATTTGGATGTGTTTTGGCTGGAGAATTCATCTCAGATTTGTTCGAATTGACGTTCTGGATCAATTCGTGCAAAGAAATGGAATCAAATTACTATTTTTGAAGGATTTCAATGGATTTTTGAAGGTTTTTTCGAAGTTCACTGTATCTGATCGAAAATGGCATTTCTGATGTTTTCTTGGTGATTCTTCCTGAACCAAAAGTGTTCAGATCGAGTGTGTGAACCTACCTACGAAATTTCAAGTCATTCAGATTTGATTTGAGTGATTTAGGATACTTAGAAAATTTTGGATATTCGACATTCAAAACTGTCGTCGAAAGTGTGTTCATAAATTCATAACTGTCGCACAATACTAGCACTCATAACTATCGAACGCGTCTTATCCGACTAAAATGTCAAGTGGTATCAGAGCAGAATCGTTGAAGATTTCTTCGATACGATCACTCGAATCTCGACAATTCAAGTGAAAAAGTGCCGAATTTTGAAGAATTTGAAGATTTTGGAGTTCGATCTTCAAGTAAGTGTGTTCTAATCACTTGATCTATTAAAGATCTGTTTGTTGTTCGATTCTACATCAATTCTTATCTTCAGAATCGATTAACGTGAACAAATTGGTGATTTTGAATATTTTTGAGAGTTTTCGGTATTTTTGAAGAAAAGTCTAAGATCCGAAAGATTTTGTTGTGCATGGATCAATTTTAGCCATTCAGATCATTTTCTACATTGATTATGAAGAGAATGCAACAATCAGATCCACATTTGATGAAGAATTGAGTGAGTTAGGATTTTTGGAAATGAACAGTGCCTAGACTCGCCGGAAAAACGTGATTGGTCGGAAAGTTGATTTTTCACCGGAGTTTTGATGTTAGATGCTCACAGATCTGTCCGGTTTTAAAGTAATGATCTGTTTGCAATCAATTGATGTGAAATTCAGCAAGAAATCAACGTTTTTGAGCTGTTAAAAGTGTTCATCGGAAAAGTTCATTGTTCTCGTACGATTAGTGTTCATCTTAGTCGGACATCATAGGTCTTCAAATATTAATAACTGTCGTACAAAACAGACATTCAAATATTCATAACTGTCGTACGAAACTGATCTTCAAAGTTGTCGTACAAGAGGTATCCGACAGTAGTTCATTGATCCAAGTCGTACAAGAGGTATCCGGCAGTTACTGTTCATTGATCCAAGTCATACAAGAGGTATCCGACAGTAACTGTTCATTAAGTCCAGTCGTATAAGACCTGTCCAACTACTACTATTCACCCGATCTAGTCATACAAGACTCATACGACTTTTACTGTTCATTCAACCTAGTCGTACAAGAGCCATCCGACTACTACTGTTTACGGGAAGTTATCGCACAAAAGATGCCAGATTACAACTTCTAGTCGCACAAAATCTGAGTTGAATTTAGCCCATTTAAAAAGTGAGAAAAAATTTCTCTAGGGGTGCTGCCCCTCGACCCCGCAAGGGCGTTGCCCTTTGACTCCGCTAACCGGGTAGCGGAACCCCCGTGCTAAGTCTCGGGAGGGGGACATTTTTTTTGGACTTGAGCATAAAGTGTGGGTGCTACATGACGCTTCCTCCTTCGAGCAAATCTGAACCAAGCTCTTTAGCCGAATTCCTACTCAACCCGCGGTTCATTGACGGATTCTTTGTTATAAACTGGGATTGCGTTTGGTTTGTCACTCAAAACTCACTCGTTATCTTTCTTGTGAGCTTATCGGAACGAGCTTGACTTTATACTTTTTGAAGATGTACTCGTGCATCCAGTCGAGGTTATGGCGCACATCGAATCCGGTTTTTCAAGGTTGAAAATAAGAAGAGTAATAGCTTCTTTCAAGGGGGAGCCTAGACTTCATTCGAAGAAAAAGCATCATTATCCAAGAAAATCAAGGGGAGAGAAGCTAAAGCTTTTCAAGATTGGTGATTTTGCTTTACAAAACTTTAGGGGGAGAATGTTAGGACCGAAAATGTCCTAATTATGTGAAAGTTTTGTAAAGGGCTTGTGTTTGTAATTGGCTTGGGCTTTGTACTTAGTGGGCCTTGAGCTTGACTATATAATGTACATTAGAGCTCATTTGTAAGTGTGGCACAATGTAGAGAGCTTACTTGTGAGAGAGAGAGAAAGTGTCATCTTCCATGTACTTCAAAGCTTAAATCTAATATGAGGATGACTTCAATATCTCGATCTCTCTCAATATACTTGAATTGTCGATTGATTATGGGATCACAGAAGAGATATTCAGCGATGCGATTTGTTTTGAAATTTTTTCATACTGAAGCGAGCTTCAGGTGCCATTTGGTTCACAGATTCTGGTGGAATCTGGTGGAATTGGAATGTCATATTCCTTTGACCAGATTCCATTCTAGTGTTTGGTTCAATCTTTTGTACAACAGGAATTCGAAACATTCCAATGAATTCCATGAAACTGGCATTTTTCATTCCTTCACTTAAACCAGGGATTTTAAAGGAATGGAATTCAATATTTTCATAATGCCAAAATTACCCTTGCCCTAGTTTTATCACAACTGGTTCATCGTCATTGCAGTCGACGAACCCAAACCAAAAACATAAAAACAAACAGCAATATGTAAAAAAACACAGTAGTATATAAGTAAATGACACAACAATATATGTATATATATATACACACAGCAGTGAAAAAATACAGCATTATACATGTACAAACAATATATATATATATATATATATATATATATATATACACACACAACAGTAAAAAACACCTTATAATGTCTGTGTTGCGACGAAGGAGAGATGAGGGCGCTGCCGGAGAGAGTGCCGCCGGAGAAGGCGCTGCCGACCGATCACGTCTGTTTGGCGTAGAAACGATGAGTTTATGGGTTAGAACCAATTGCGCTAGGGTTGCAGCGGTACTGGAGGAACGATGAGTTTGGGTTAGAACCCTAGAGGGAAGAGGAATGAAGGCGATAAGTCTTTGTTTATGGGTTTTATTAATGTTTTTCTTCTAATAATAATGCTGATTTGGCTAAACAATTAAAGTTATCAAAAGGGTATTTTGGTCATTTAACAAAATTTCATTCCAATTCCAAAGCTACATTCTGTGAACCAAACAGACAGATTTCAATTCCTTTAACAGATTTTATTCCAATTCTGTCAACCAAACAGCTGGTCAAACCTGACAACATTCCATTCCAATTCCTTCAAAGTCAAATTCCTTTGACAGATTCCATTTCATCCAAAAACATTCTGCGAACCAAACGCCCCCTCAGTGTTTAAGAGAGAGAACATACCTGAATATCAGGGAACGTTTTGTTCAGAGATTAGATGACTAATGATGACATATAAGTTCATAATATCACTGATCAAATGCTAACCGCTTAAGATTTTACTCTTCTAGGTTCAACATTCCAAGCTCGTTGATGAGAAAGTTAAATCTTGTCTCATCAAGAGGTTTGGTGAAAAGATCAGCTAACTGAAAGTCAGTGGGAATAAAATGAAGTTCTATATCACCATTCATCAAATGATCTATGATAAAATGATACCTGATCTCGATGTGTTTGGTCTTTGAGTGTAGCACTGGATTGTTTGCTATGTAGATGGCACTAGTGCTGTCGCAATAGATTGGAATTTTGGAGAGTTGAAGGTCATAGTCCAATAGTTGATTTCTCATCCATAGGACTTGAGAACAACAGCTTCCAGCGGCTACGTACTCAGCTTCAGCGGTTGAGGTGGACACTGAGTTTTGCTTTTTACTTGTCCAACTCACCAGCTTTCCACCTAGGAGCTGACAGCCTCCTGTGGTGCTTTTCCTATCCAATTTGCATCCTGCAAAATCACTATCTGAATAGGCGATTAGATGAAACCCTGAGTCTTTGGGATACCAAAGACCTAGGTTAGAAGTACCCTTAAGGTATTGAAAAAACGCTTTACAGCGATCAAATGAGATTCCTTAGGTTCAGCTTGATATCGTGCACATAAACAAGTTGCATACATAATATCAGGACAGCTAGCTGTAAGATACAGAAGAGAGCCGATCATCCCACGGTATGCTGTGACATTAACAGGTTTCCCTGAAGGATCTTTGTTAAGTGTCAGCGTCGGTGCCATTGGGGTTTTCATAGCTAAGCTTTGAGTTAAATCAAACTTTTTCAGCATATCTTTAACATACTTACCTTGGTGAATGAAAGTGCCTTTTTCATTCTGCTTGATTTGAAGACCAAGGAAATATGTCAGTTCACCCATCATACTCATTTTATATTCAGCTTTCGTTCTTTCAGCAAAACGAGTACATAATTCAGGGTTAGTAAAATCAAATATAATATCATCGACATATATTTGAACAAGAATGATATGACCTTTTACTTTCCTGAAAATAGAGTTTTATCGATTTTACCTCGCTCAAAATTTTCAATATGGAGATAAGTAGAGAGAGTGTCATACCATGCACGAGGAGCTTGTTTTAAGCCATAGAGTGCCTTATCCAGTTTATATACATAACCTGGATGCTTAGGATCAGTGAATCCTGGAGGTTGTTCAACATAGACTTCTTCATTCTGCCTTCCGTTGAGGAATGCAGATTTCACATCCATTTGATATACCTTGAAGTCTTTGTGAATAGCGTATGCTAAGAATAGACGAATATCTTCGAGTCTTGCCACTGGGGTAAATGTCTCGTCGTAGTCTATGCCTTCCTCTTGTCTGTATCCCTGAGCAACAAGACGAGCCTTGTTGCGGGTTACAGTTCCATGTTCATCCAACTTTTTTCGATAGACCCACTTAGTGCCTATCACTGACTTGTCAGATGGTCTGGGAACGAGATTCCAAACTTTGTTTCTTTTAAATTATGTCAGCTCTTCTTGCATAGCGCTGACCCAGTTTGGATCTCTGAGGGCATCATCTATTTTCTTTGGTTCAATCAGAGAAATAAAGTTAACAAATAAACAAATGTTACCTGCACTTCGTCGAGTCTGAACACCAGCGTTTAGATCACCAAGAATTTGATCAATGGGGTGATTTATAGTCCATCGTTGAGCCGGAGCATGATTCGCTGACTCAATCTGAACTTCTGGAGGAGCTGAAGAAGAGGCTTCAGCAACTTCTGGTATTTCAGGCAAGAGAGGAAGAGGTTCAGATGTCATTTCATTCACTGATTGTTGAGAAGTAGATGGTATATCTGAGGTAGATGGTTCAGAAGCAGGCTTAGTGGTGAGAGGAACAGCTAAAACCCATGATGATTCAGCTTCACTTGTCTCCATGCTGGGGATGATGGTAGGATCATCATCAGCGGTAGGGATGTTGACCTCAGGATTGAGAATACTTTCCGAGTCCCCAAGATGAGAAAACATCCATTGATTAAGTCTTCAGTATTAGCAGAGGGTCTTGATATCGCTGAACGGGATTCGTCAAAAGTGACGTGGATTGTTTCTTCTACAGTTTGTCTTCTACGATTGAAGACTCTGAAGGCTTTGGAGATTGAAGAATATCCAAGAAATATTCCATCATCAGCCTTAGGATCAAACTTTCCTAGGGCATCCCTGTTGTTCAGTATGAAACACTGACATCCAAAGATGTGAAGAAAGCTAATTGAAGGCTTTCTCTCATGGAAAAGTGCGTAGGATGTTTTCTTGAATCTTTTGACAATCAGCGACCTATTTTGAGTAAAACAAGCAGTGTTGACTGCTTCTGCCCACAACTGAGTAGGTAGATGAGAATCACTGAGCATTGAACATGCAGCTTCGATGATCGTTCGATTTCTTCTTTCAGCGACTCCATTTTGTTGTGGTGTTCTCACTGAAGAAAAGTTGTGAGAAATACCCTTGCTTTCAAAGAAGTTATCAAGGGAACTGTTTTTGAATTCAGTCCCATGATCACTCCTTATTGAGCGAACGGTCATATTATTCAGGACTTCCATTTTCCTGACGAAGGTGATGAGTTCTTCAGGGGTGTCCACTGAGAGCGATCTTCTCCTTTTTGTCAGTCACAAAGTAGGATTCCTTAGTGAAACACATTTTGTAATCTATATCACATAGCTGACTGATGCTCAGAAGATTGTGCTTCAGTCCTTCAACATATACGACTCTTCTGAAGGTTGTTGTACCATTAGAAAGTACACCAAACCCTCGGGTATAGCCTTTTCCATTTCCACCAAAGGTCACTGAGGGACCTATCTCTTCCTTATATTCAGCGAGCAGGTTCTTTTTGCCAGTCATATGTCTAGAGCATCCGCTATCAAGATACCAGATACCCTTTAGGGCCTGCAAACAAAGGAAGATCAGTTTGATTTGGGCACCCATTTCACTATGGGTCCACATTTGTCAGTGGTGGTAGAGGAAGTGGAAGGTTCAGCAATCTTCGCGGCATTTGAAGATTCAGCTTCAGGACTAGTCTTCACTTTGGTTAATTTCGTAACCTCAGTGGTTGGTTTCACCTTAACCTGATTTGCACCAGGATTGGTCTTCTTTGCCTTGGGGGCATCCTTCTTTACCTTGGCTAATTTTTCAGCCTTGGTAGCTGTGGGGCACTTACTAGCAACATGATCGGTAAGTCCACAGTGATAACATTTCTTATAGCTGAAGGTAGCTTTAGGACCATAGGCATTTTTATTTGAAATTTTCAAATGAGCAGGGCATGTACCAAGAATACCTTTAGCATCAGATCTTGGAGGAACCTTAGGTTCATCAAGATTCTTAGCTAAGAATTAATCCTAATCCTAGGAATTTATCGTTGAGCATGCTCATTAATCTTATCCATAGAAGTTGAGGATTGATTAGCTGAAGGATTAACATTCTTCAGCTTAGGTACTTTGGTACCCTTCTGAGTTTTTGGAAAATAATTTTCTCTTTACCTTTCAGTTTAGAACTCAAGGTAGAGGTTTCCTCAGGATTGGGAGTTTTAGAAGAAGAACATTGAGACGAGGAGGTGTCAGAGATAGATGACACGAACATTCCAAACTTAAGCATGGATCGATCAATGGTTGGTTCTTCAGCGTCAGCTTTGTAACCAAGACCACGTTTGTCAGCGAGAGGAATCTGAGCACCTAATATCTCAGTGATCGTTGTTGAGGATTTACACCATCCTTCAACAGTAGCCATTCCAGCCTTTAATGCAGAGATAGCATCTTATCGTTCAATACGAATGATTTGATTTATACAGACATGATCTTTCAAATTTTCTTCTATTTAGAAAGCTTTTGAATTTCCAATTGATAATTCTTAAGCTGTTCAGCGAGATCAATATTTAATTTTTCAGCTTTGATCTTGCCATTCATGGCATCATATAAATCAATAGTCAAAAGATCGATGATCCGGCGTCTTTCGATGTCACTGAGGGCTGAAGTGCGAGTGTCAGTGAGAGAGTTTGATACATGAGAGATTGAGGTAGAAGTAGAGGGAATTTCAGTTTGTTCTTTCTTTTCTTCTATTTCAGCCATGAGGCAGAGATTGGCCTCATCATCATCTTCAGAGTCAGATGATTCTTCATCAGAAAGAGCCCAGTCATGATCTTCAGCGATCATGCGTTTGCTATTCTTCTTAAAGCTTTTCAGCTTTGCATATTTTTCTTTCAGCTTCTTGTATTTGTCATCTCTAGCCTTGGGGTTAGAGGATTTCTTGTAGGAAGAAGATGAGGGTCTGAAGATTTTCTTTGACCTGCATTCACTAGCAAAGTGTCCTATTTTTTCATAGTTAAAGCAGGTAGCAGTTGCCTTATCTACAGGGGTTGAAGATTTTGGCTTGTCAGTGAGTGAAAGAGGTTTGTTTCTTCTGAAGTTACTCTTTCTGGCGAATCTCCTGAAAGTATTAGTTAGGAGTGCCAGTGACTCATCAATTTCTGAAGGATCAGCTTCTGATGATTCATTAGAGTTAGACTCCAACTCAGTGATAGTGACAGTAGATTGTTGAGTAGGCATTAACTCTGAGAGTAAAGCAACAGGTGTGCTTTTAGAATCTTTTTCAAGATTCTTCTTAAGATGACACGACTGCTCATGATTGAGCAGAGTGCCAAATAAGGTAGAAAGGGTCATCGATTTTAGATCCTTTGAGAGCTTAGGACACATTGAGTAACTGTCCCAACTTTCAGGAAGACTTTCCATAAACTTTGTCATGATCTCAAAGTTAGAATATCCCTTACCAACAGTTTTTAAGTCAATGATTAAACAGTTAAAACGTTGGTGAACTTCAGAGAGAGTTTCATTGTTACCACAGATGAAACTTTCGTACTGTCTTACCAGGTTGATCTTTCTTGAATCCTGGACTTCAGATGTACCTTCATATTGAACACATATTGTGTCCCACATGGCTTTAGAACTCTTTAGGTTCATGATGGAGTGGTAGACTTCATCAGTAAGAGCCATAGAGATGATGGATTTGGCCTTAGTATCGATGGCCACCTTCTTCTTGTCTTCATCAATCCACGTACTAACTTCCCTGGGAATGATTCTTTCAGGGATGGCACCTCTAGTAGCAGTGCTTGGAACAGAAGGGTCTATCATAAAATGGACATAAGGTCCATTTTCAATGTAGTAAGGTATAGTTGGATCTACCCCTTCCAAGAAGAGCATCATCCTATTTTTCCAAAGATTAAAATTATCTTTGCTAAATCTAGGGGGTTTTGCAAGAGAGCCGTTATCGGTATAGTTTGTATTTGTGGGGTTTGCCATAATGAAGATTAGCAAGAAAGAGAAAAGAATATAGTATAAGCAAGATCTTGTCTATTAGATTAAACAAACTGCTCTGATACCACTTGTTGGTCCCAAAGGGGTTATACAAGTTTGTAGAAGGGGGGTTGAATACAAACACACGATTTTTATCTTTCTAAATTGTTTATTGATATGTATCAAACAATTTACAGTTTGTTGCGAAACAAGATTAAGGAATAAACCTAATCTAAACAAACTATGAGAATCACTAAGAGTTTTTGCACTAGAAATAGAGATTAAGAAAAACTAGAATACTAAGGAGAGTATTCTATCACACAGTAGTTCAGCGAGAGAAGGAATGGCCGATCTTTTCAAAAATGAAGAGGAGTTTCCTTTATATACTGCATGCATTTGATACATGTCAGTATACCTTTACACGTGGCAGCCTCTGGTTGGATGCATGGATTTGACTTTTCAGGGACATCCTTTTGGCCGTATGATGAACAGTGTAGTGGCAGTGTTGGTTGTATGATTTCAAACAAGGGATGTCTTTTTGGACAAATCCTACAAAAGGCGTGCAAGGGATAAGACAGGGTTGCTTGTAGAGGAGGCTTCATGATCAGCGTTCGCTGAATGATTCTTTATCAGCAAATGATAAAGTTCAGCGTTTGCTGAAAGTCTTCTACTTGAAACTTCACGTTGAGTGGACAAGTATTGGCTTCGCTGATATCCGCATCAGTTCATTAGTAGACTTAGTCGCTGGTTCTTTGGTTTGATCTTTAACTTCAGCGTAGAACATAGTTGATGTGAATCTTGTCTTCAGGGATCATAAGTAAACAACATAAGTTATCAGCGATCATCAGTGAGGCTGAACAGGCTCAGGGCTCACTGATGAACAGTGTTCGCTGAATGTATAATTTAAAGCGTATGTTTTCATCAGCGATACTAGACAGACTTAGTATATTTTCTTTGATGACAAAACATTAATACATATTGTCTACTTACAATTTTCACTAAGTGTTTCTCAGGGTCATTATCAAATCAATGAGGGTTTGGATCAACAACAATCTGTACCCCTCTGTGAAACCCCAACTTCTGAGATTTCATTTGCTCACAAGTTATTTACTTTTTCAGGTCCTAATTTGGGGACAATCAGCACGTCCCTCAAGGGCATCACTGAAAAGGTGGAAACTCTCTCCAACAACCTCTCTTCCAACACCTCGACAATCACTGATGCTGGGGAAACGCTGAAGACCATCTCCACTACCCTTGCAGAGAAAGCCAACTCTGCTGATATATCTAATCTGCAAGGGGGAGTGAAAGACCTGGAGGTCACTCTCAACAACAACACTTTTGCGCTCCAGGATGTTAAATCAGAGGTCGCCACCCTTGCCAGCGACCAAAAGCAGCTCTCCACCCAATTCACCGGTATCAGCGGTGAAGTTAGGTCCCTGAACACCACAGTTACAAACCTACAAGGTAGATAATTGCAACTCGCTGCTCACCAAGATCCTGGAGAGGATGGAAGCACCGACGGTCCATGTCTCCCACTTTTCTCAAAATGATCGAAAGCTTTTGGGGATGACAGCGGATTTTGTCATTCTGGCTACATCTCGCATCCCTGACATGGAAACCAGGTTAGAGACTGTTGAGGTGTTAACAGCCTCCACTTCAGGGCACCCTGGCCAAGACGACAGGGTCCCTGAGGAAACTCCTGCTGCTGCTGCCATTACTGTTGCCTCCCCCCCCCCATTCGGTGGAAGAGAGGGAGAAGAACGTTGAAGACTTCCCCCGAACTGTTGAGGGGAAGGAAGATATTGCTGAAAAAGAAGACCCTCAAGCACTTGATCATCCTGAGGGAACCGCTGAACAACCCTCTCCTTCTGAGGGGGAGCAAGGCGATGACCCTCCTTCTCATGTTGCTGATAAAGACAGCATCGAACTCATCATTGATGATGAGGAAGAGGAAGAAGAGGAGGAACAGCTAGAAATAGCTGATGAAGAACCCTTATACCGTCCTTCTCCCAAGTATGATGATGATGAAGATGATGATCCCTTTTGGTTCCATCCTGAAGTCATCAAAGTCCCTGCTCTAAAGGGTGTCTCAATAAATGAACCAGGGGAGAAGACCGCTGCAAAGTCTCCTGCCAAGAAGATGCAGCAACGCAAAAACAAGGGCCTTGCAGATGACAATTTGGCCATTCTTCTGAAAAATCCAACCTGTCAGGTATGTTACCTTTTCTTCCCTTACACTGCCTCACTCCTCTACCCCTTCTCAATATCTACCCTACTCCTCCTAAAACCTCTAAACACTTAGCATATTCTTTCTCTATCTCCTTCTACCTTCAAATGATCTAACTCAATTGATCATTTTGTTTCAGCTAGTCCTCTCCCCTGCTTGAGGCTACCGCTGAAGCTCATCCATCAACGTCGCTACAAATAATTCCAGCTCTCCAAGATGAAGATCAATAATCCCGGTCTCTGTCCTGAATGAGACTGATGAGCAAGCTAAAGAACAACTGCTTTACCATCCAAGAAGACCTTCTCTGCCTCCTCAAAGGTCAGTTGAAGATGAACAAAGAAGGAAAGCAGCGACTCATCCCTGCCCATCTCAGTTGCCTTACTCCGAGGGAAATCGCTGAAAGTCTCAAGGCTGAGAAGATTCTCGATGAACAACAAAAGGCTGAGCTTACTGATAAGGCCTTTGCTATTGAACTTGCTCAACGTTCAGTACAGGATCCTCAGCTGAAGAAATTTCCACTCAGAATTCAGCAAGAGCTGCTGAAACAGGCTGGGAAGAAGAAACAAGAAAAGGTTCAAGTCAACGACACCACCTTGTCCTGGTGTAAGAAGAAACTCCACTTCAGGTGTTTACCAGCAAGAATAAAAAATGTAAACCTGAAGGGGAAGACTGTCAGAGGTGCTGCTATAGTCGAAGTGCAAATGATCAGGGAAAATGGAGTTACGATAACCTACTATCTCTTAGCATTGGAAAAACTTGGGTTTAGCGAATGGTTGGAGATCAGAATTGCAATTCAGTGATCCATATCAAGCTACAAGCCTTGTATCGAAAACGCTATTAACAAGTTAATCGACCAAGTCTCTTCAGCTGTTGATTTACCTCCTCCTCCAACTATCCAACAAAAACAAAGAGCTCCAAAGAAGAAGGCTCCACCATCCTCAGGCCCTGTTATAAGGAACGAGACTGGTGTTGACTTCTCTCATGAAGCTGTACTCGGTCCCAACGCTGATCTCTCAGGCCTCGACGTCTCCCTGCCACCTGCTGAAGAATTTGTAGCTGAAAAGTAGTCAAAGAACCTCTTGGCATCTTCTTTCTTGAATACACCGGTCGCAAGTGCTTTCAACGTTGGTCAGAGTTACCCATTGCTCCTATCGAACAACTCAGAGACCTACTATATTGGTGTGAAGGCTCATTCCTTGGAACATTCCTGAAGCCCCAAATTTACCGCGAAGCAAAACTAAGATGGGATCAGGGAGTACAAGTCCCTGATTGGATGATTCCATAAACTGACACTCTTGATGAACTTCTCGTCAAGAAAGAACATGAATAGCTGATAGGATCTCCTTTTGTATTCTTCTATCTTATCAGCTTGTAAACTTTTGTACTTGTAATTATTTTTCACTGTACTTGTAATTTTTCAACTTCCCTTGTAATCTTGTATTTACGAAGTAATGAAAAATTTCAGTGAAGTACTTTACTATATCAATACTAGAAAAGATCCCCGAAAACAGTAAATGGGACACATACTTTATGAGTCCTTTTTATCCTTATGTTTTTAACTTAATAATTTTCCTTTATTGCTTTGTCATCATCTAATAGGGGGAGATTGTTGATCCAAATCCTTCAGTGATTTGATAATGACTCTCAGATTTACTTAGTGAAAGTTATAAGTAAACAATATGTATTAATGTTTTGCCATCTATGAAAAATATACTAAGCCTGTTTAGTATCGCTGATGGGAAACATGTGCTTTAATTTATACTTCAGTGATACATGTACATCAGTGAGCCCTGAGCCTGTTCAGTCTCACTGATAATCCGCTGATAGTTCCATTTGTAGTTGTTTACTTATGATCCCTGAAGACAAGATTCGCGACAATTGAGTTCAAAGCTGAAATCGAAGACCAAGCTGACCAACGTGTGACTAAGTCTACTAGTGACCTGATGCGGATATCAGCGAAGACATGACTTGTCCATTTCACACGAAGTTTTAAGTAGAAGACTTCAGCGAACGCTGAACTTTATCATTCGCTGATAAAGATCTATTCAGCGAGCGCTGATCATGAAGCCTGTTCTACAAATTACTTTTGTCTTATCTCCTTGCACGCCCCGTACGATTTGTCAGAACGGACATCCCTTTTGTCCAAGATCGTACAAACCACTCTGCAACTACACTGTTCATCATGCGGCCACTAGGATGTTTGCTAAAGTCAAATTCATGCAACCAACCAGACGTTGCCACGTGTAAAGTTGTACTGACTTGCATTAAATGCATGCAGTATAAATAGGAAACCCTTCTTCATTTTTGAAGAGCCTTTGCCTATCCTCGCTGAACTACTTAGTGCAAGAAAATCTCTCCATAGGTTTTCTTATTTTCTCTCTATCTTTTTCTAGTGCAAGAAATCTGTGTGTTTCTCATAGTTTGTTTAGATTAGGATTTATACTTGATCTTATTCCGTTACAAGTAAATTGTTTGATATATATCTATAAACAATTTAGAAAGATAAAAATTTGTATTTATATTCAACCCCCCCCCCCCTTCTACAAACTTGTATAACCCTTCGGGACCAACAATGCAATCACTTATAATCAAACAGTATGTTTATGCTTCCGCTACCTTTGATGTATCTGTTTGAATAAGACAAGGTGAATATAGGAACCTACATGTCACACCCCGCTAAATCGGAAATACGAGATGTTACAGCTCAAGGTTTCATTGCGTAAGGTAGAAGACAACACACAATCATCATAGCTTAAAAGTTTACAAAAATTACATCTTGTTCCAAAATACAAATTGTCCGAAACATAAATTGACATGGTAAAGAAGATCGTGCTGGATGTAGCTACTAGTGGTGCCTTCTAAAGTTCCAACCTTACTTGATATTTCCTGAAAAGCATGTAAATGTGAGGGTCAACTATTGAATATTTGGTGAGTTCACAGGTTTTCGGTATGCATAACAGTTTTAATGCATGTTTGTAAATCCGCGCAGTGGATTGAGTATTCGGTTGTCAACATGCGCAAGGTATATTATTGTATGCAAAATGTTAAAGCCATGAGCCCACTACCCAAACCTCCTGACTGCACGCCCCAATGACACATGTTCCATCGCAAACATGATAAAGAAGACGGTAATTATGCACTCGCGAGGTGAGTGGGGAGTCAACCAAATAACGTTATCCATAATATACCAATGGCTCGAACAATGAGTTAATGGGTAATGTAAAGTGAACCGGGGACTTAAAATGAATATGAAACTCAGAATCAACTAACATAAGCATACATACCATAGCGCATAAAAATTCGTAGCAATATGAAGCATTTTGAGTAAACAATACAACCGATGCGTAATGAAATCGTAACATGCTTTTCACCCTAAAAATATACAAAAGTAGTAAAAAGGGGTTGTGAAACTCACGGTGATAACGATGATGTTTCCGAGATGCTCACAAGTGCAACTTGTAATATGATCCTACTCCGATCCTACAAATCGTAAGAGTCACTAGTAAGATTCAAGCTTGATTCTAAGGGTTTGGTGAATCCTACTTATCCAAAAATGTCATAAAATGCCTTATATAGAACTTTGTTTAAGGTTCATATTTTTGTGATGGTCTAAAGTATCTTGCATGTCTTTATTACTCCATAAAAAGTCATAGATTTATAATAAAATAAGTTAAAAGTTGATTTTAACCACATTTGGAGTTTTCCTTTTTCTGTCCAGATTTTTGTGTCACTTTCAGTCCATTTTTAGCTATCTTCCAAGGTTCTTTTGGTCAGGAGATTTTTACCCAAGCTGACCCTATGTGTGAGGAAACTTTTGGTATATAAACCATTATTTTTTAAGATGTTTAAGTCCATCAAATGATTTTTATAGTATGACTACTACATAAAGCATAGCTGTTTGCACACTGTTTTTGTGACGTCTGTTTGAAGGTCGAAATCTTTGAGTTTTTGAGTGAAACCACTTGGGTTCGAATCTTAACACATAAACATAAATTCCAGAAGACATTTCACCTCATTTGGTTAAATATTGAGAGAGTTATGGCCTTTTAAAGAGAGAGATAGAAATCTGACAGAATGCTGTCAAAAGATAGCTTTTAAGAAAATGCATCTAACTTTAAGTTTTGCCATGATTTTGTTCCTTTTGCATGGAATCCGATTTGACACTTCCCCAAACAAATATTTTCAGATGAATATTTATTTTTAAACCTCTAGAACTATATGCATATATATTAAATAAAGATATCTTTCAAAAATCCCAAAAAAGTCTTCTTGCTTTCTTTTTGAAGATTTCATGAGTGGTCAAACCAAAATTTGTTTTTGCTATATAAAATAACAAGTTTCTAGCACATGCATGGAGATTAAAACATGTTTTTAGTGTAATATAAGTTTTTCATAAAACTTCTTAGAGTTTAAGAGGTAGATTTTAAAGAAGAACACATGCATGCTAGTAAAAACTTGCAAAAGTTCCTTCTTTGATCTTAACATAGGTTTGATCATGGATTCTTCACCTTTTTAACAACATGCAAGATGTTATGGTGATGAATCTACAAACATCAAGATTTCAAAGATGTAACTAGCCAAACATATGCAAAACTAGAGTAGAAGAAGAAGAAGAAACTTAAAGAAAATGAAAGAAAATAAACAAAGAGATGTGTAGGTTTAGGGGCTGGAGTTTGTATGTTATTTGAAAGAGAGAGTATAGAGAAATTAGAGAGAAAAAGAAGGAAGAACTCTAAAGAGAAGTTAGAGAGAAAGAGTGAGATGAGGAAACGAATTGTGATGTGATAAAATGAGAGAGAGAGAGGGGGATATGGGGGGTGATGGTGGACGGTTTTGGGAGAGAGAAGAGAGGGATGGG
The DNA here is from genome assembly GCA_033807775.1 of Saussurea involucrata. Taxonomy (NCBI): domain Eukaryota; kingdom Viridiplantae; phylum Streptophyta; class Magnoliopsida; order Asterales; family Asteraceae; genus Saussurea; species Saussurea involucrata. Next base: position 118,373,742 of record CM066314.1, read on the forward strand.
GTGCATAGTTGGGTGTAATATGATTGGACCTCCCAAAAATGTATTTTATTTTATATTTTTTTTGAATTTGAATTGTTAAATAATTGATTTATCATAATAATAATACTTGTTTTATTTGCAAGTATTAATTTTTGCAAAGTACATAAATATATGTATTTAGAGTATTTGAATTGGCATTTTATGAGATTTATGGATAATTCACTCATTTAGGCAAATGCTAGGCAAAATTCTCAAATTTTCCTAACAGTACTGTTTTCACTGCTAAATTCGACTGTGTCAACTACAATGTGAATGACTGAAACGTTCAGTACAGTTCTAACCTGAAACGTAAATTTGACGGTTGTCACACTACACGCACAAGGCCAACGATAATAAAGTAAGAACATTAATATCCAAAATAGTTTTGGACGACAATGAGGGAGACCTGTATCCATTGAGAGTGGAGGAACACAAAAGTATGCCACTCGTACAACGTTAATCGTATGACACTTCACGACATGAAAGCCCAAGTGTCCCTATGGCTCCTTTCATGTTACACCCAAAGAGACAGCTGACCTTAGCAAATATTACCATGAATACCGCCAAAGGCCCGGCCCATGCGGGGTTACAACCATGGCATTGCCCCGACATGGCGGAGGTCACAAACGCCCATCAATCATGACACAACCGGACTTAGCCCTCTTAATGTATCCTTGCAAAGTAAAGGTCATAAAACATGGGGTCCGAGTCAAATCCCGCAACACCCAGCAGACCATCAAATAAAGACTTACTTACGTGCCAATGGATCCAATGCAACACAGTCTAAGATTACATGACTACACAGGAATGACTATGCACTCGAGCATGTAATTATTAATAATATGCAATAAGTTGCAATAAATGCAAACCATAAATAGGACTCTACATTGAGCCATCAAAATCGGATACGATGTCCCCAAGACTCATTTAAAGTCAAAACCGAGCTAAATGCTCAAAACCCATTAGACCCATAAATAACAGTCCTCATAATGTAAAATGCATTTAAATGACACTTATGTAAACGTATAACTCAAAAGCATGATTAACCCAAAATTCATCATGGATTAGGACAAATGGTTTTCCCAAATGGACTCATACCCTTATAATTCCAAAATGTCTCATAACACGGAAATGTGCATTTTCCCAAATGGGTTATATAATCAATTACACCAACATGCTTAAAGCATTGAATAAACTACATTTGAGTAATAAATCATTTAAGGGCATATTTATGATTTATACTTATCAAAATATCCGAAAATCCCAAATATGGGTGTTTTACAAGGTTTATAAAGTTAAACACTTCAAAAGGTCAAAATTCACCAAATAACTCAACAATGATAATTTTATGTAAAGCGCACAAATACTTGAAAAATAACATTTTTGGCATGTACAACGTTTTTACAAATCAACTTAAACTCATCTTGCTAGATTTAGGCTAAATCTAGATTTTTCCCCCAACTTGCTCCTTTGAAGAAATTTGAATCCTCAAACCAAATCTTCCAAAAACCTCAACCACAACAAGAATCCACCAACAAAAGACCACAAGATCCAACTCTTCAAAATGGACAAAAAGGTTGGATGAAACCCTAGAAAGCTTTGGGAGAAGAAGATGAAGTGAAAGGGTTTCAAGATTTGTTTTCCAAAACCATGGTAGATGAAGAAATCACTTGCAAATCTCGAGTCTTGTGGCTAAATGGCTCAAAATCGACTTTGGGGGCTTAGGGTTTCGATTTGGGGGAGAAATGGATGAGGGGAAGAAGTGGGGAAATGAAAAATGGGGTTGAAATGGTGAAAATCGCGTTTTTATGCTCCAGGTGCCCGACGGCTAAAGTGACGTGCAAGAGTGACAGTTGTCACTTTCGTTGGGCACTCTCACCGTGGTCCCATAACTCTCGGTACAAAACCGGCGAAAGTGACATGCGATTGTGACAAGTGTCACTTTCGCATGTCACTTTAGTGGAGGTTGTACTGAAAGTTGTTTTGGTCATAACTTCTTCGTTTTAGCTCTGATTTTGCTCCGAAAAGAACCGTTGGATTCGTATTTGAATTCTCCATCCAACAAGAATATAAAATCTAGGATTTAATCGAAAATCTTATTTTTCATATTTATTTTAAAATATCGATACCTTCTGAATATCAGGGTGTTACAGTAGAACCCTCAACCAACCCTCAACCCTTAACAATAATCCCATCCAGCCCAAGCACACAGCAGAAGATCACAGAGGCAACACCCACCAATGTGGAAACAAATATTCAGGAAGAAGACCTACCCTCTTCCACATCCAACACTAAACAACAACCCTCAACTACACCAAGAGCCATTCCCAAAACCCCCAGAATCAACTCTTTGGCCTCAAAACCCCAAAAGCCAAAAAGGATCTGAACTTAGAGGAAAAATCCACTGAAGAAGAAGCCACAGAGCAACCTTCCCAACAACCACAGGCCACGGAACAACCACCTCAACAAACCCAGAACCCACCATCTAAACCCCAAAATCAAAAACCATCAACTCAACCACCCAGAGCCTAAAGCCAAAGGAAACCCCTAAGGCTAAACCATCAGCAGAAGATAAGGGCAAGGCACCCCAAAAACCAACCATATAAGACAAAGGGAAAGGGCCCATGAAACCAACCTCTGAGCCTCAACCAAACCCTAACCCAACAAAACCTTGGTATAACGCATTCGTCACACCAAAACTGAAGAAGAAGACTGGGCCTTCGCCCCTCTCTCACAATTTCCACCTTTGGATCCTCCACTCAAGGGCGAAGAACAAACGACAGAAGACCGAGTCTCCCCGGTCATCAAATCTATGGATTCCCTGATAAAACCAATTCCTCACCCAAAACCCTCACAGAAGACCATGAAAGAAGTCGTATACAAATACCTCTACAGTGTACACATAAATGATATAATCCCAGAGCCTACCCTTCAACCTGATGTTGTTGAACAGATGAAAATAGACTTCTACAGAACCAAGGCACAGAAGGTAGAACTGGTATGGTCTGAATCAAAGATCAAAAAGGTATTCGGTATAAAGCTTCTGCACACCCACCACAGGGAATTCTACTACTGCCAATACCATGTACAAAGGGAAGATATGTCCAAACATAAGTTCACAGATGCAGACTTAAGGAACTTACATCCATATGATCTGGCAGAACGTTATGATTGGACCATGCAGAGGTATGGATGGAGACAAGAAAACCAAAGAGCCCATCTTACAATCAAAGAAGTCATGATGGAAAAGCTCAAGTCTTTAGTCTACTCGATTTTCAGATCGCTCTTGACTTAGGCGTCAAGAAGATAAAGCTGACCCCACCAGATGACCATTGCCAATCTTTGACGGCATAATCCCTAAAGCCATAATCACCACTCCCAGATACAGCTACGTCTTCAGAAATGAGCAAGGACAAAAGAGATATTTGTGAGCTATGATTGCCAAAAATATGCCACAAAGACTCTACTCAAGTTCAAAAAATCCATCTTGAAGCTCAGAGGATCAGAATTCGTCAACGCAGAGGTTGCAGACGAAATGATAAATGATATTAATGCTGCTCTGCGACTCAGAAACCTTGCCGCCTATTTCTACAAGGAACTCAAGACCAATAGCTTTGGGAAGAAGATAAATGACTTCCCAGATGCAAGAAACTAGCCTGCTCTGTAGCCCCTTTTGTTTTTATTACCTTTTAATTTATTTCACCTCTGTAATGCCTCTGGCAAACATTTAATGAAATCATCTTTGACAGAGGTTGAAATTTATACATCTTGTCCATTTTGGCTTATGCTTATTTTTAACTTAGTAATCATTCATTTTTCAATACTTAGGGGGAGATTGTTAACTCCATTAGAATTGATGTAAAAGTATTGAAAAAGTAGCTAAGGAAAAGACCGCAAAAGACCTCTGCTGATTACACCAAGACCTCTCCGCACGAAGACTCAAGCCTCTGTCGATCAACTTTCATGAAGTCAAGCCTAAACTGAAGATCATCATCGAACCACAGAGCCTTTGTGAAACCTCACAGAGCCTCTGTGTGGCCAAACTTCTTGAAGACAAGACTTGTGCATTTTCAAGATGAAACGAGCACGTGCCTCTCACGCGGAAAGTTGTACGAAGATCCTGAAGATCCCAATAGTACAACACTATGTATCATTTTCCAGGTGTCACTATTTCATTGGTGACAGCCTTTTTCTTGTACAACCACGACACCCACGTCCCTATATGTAGTGAGCACTACACTGCCATTTTGGGTGCTCACACACAGAAATCAGATTCTAGAGTGAGAGAATCCTTGGAGAGAAATTCACATACAAATGTGTGTTCTTGGTGTAAATCAATTCTGAAATGTTTAATGAGATGACTTGTTGAAAGCTTAATATCTTTGTGTTATCTCTAATCATTTATCTGTGTTAAATCTAATATATACTCAAACTGATTTATGTTGATTAAAGCTTCCGCACCTATTTGTTCTTATACTTTGTTTTTTTTATCTGTTTGAGTTCATCAATGTTGAGAAAAAACTGGGATCAACATCTTATTTTTTGGATATGGTCTAATTAAGACCATCCGCACCCCTACAAGACCAAACTCCTTTGCAATAACACATTCCACACCCATGCAAGACCAACCTTCTTTCTAAAGTAATAAATTAAAATATAGATCGTTATAATATGACTAATAAATTAATTATAAAATATAGATAACTAAAATTTTACTTTTATTTTCTTTTACTATATTTTGTGTAAATATAATTTAATTAACAAATAAAATACATGGATATATTGAAAGTATGCAACGTTTATTAAAATACAAATATTACACAAAATACACAATAAACATTACATTACTAATTATTTTCTTCTTCTCCAAATGCAACGTGAGAAGAAAAAGGAAGAACATCGAAAACAAAAGTTGGCAATTAAATTGATGGAAATGGATACATCAACAATGACTCCGGCACAATGAAGTTTGTACAAGAAATTCACATGCTTTAAAACGAATGATGATGTAATATTTATGTTGTATTTACTTATGTAATTCTTTTAATGTTTTTGTACGTTTATCTATTAGTATTTTTTATTTTTGTAATTTTTTATATCAATGTACTTTTATTTTAGTAGTTTAAATAAAAAAACGTTGCATAAAAATATCATTTATTTAAAATAAATTGTGGGTAAGAAATTTTAATAAAAAAATAATGTTAAAATAAACTAATAAATGAATTAAATTTAATAAACACATTAATAATTAATGTTTAAACAAATAAATAAATTAATTAAATCAAACAAAATAGGATTTGTTTTATATAAATGTCTTTCTAAATATGAAAGGAGTTGCTAAACTTGCAAGACCTTGCAAGCCACATGGCATGTCATGTCATTTTGCAAGGCCTAGTGGAAGACGTGTGTGGATGTTCTAAAACACCAATAAAAAATCTCCACTGTAGATGTTCTAATAGTTTATCGAAATGCTTTATTAATGTAGTAAAATTTATTGTTATTTCAATTTGTAATATTTATTAGAAAAAAGGGAAAAAGAAGCCAAATATTGAATAAAAAAATTATATAGGTTGAAAGTGTTGTCTAGGGGTGAGCACGGGTCGGATCGGATCGGTTCGGGGCAGAAAAGGTCATACCCGATCTGGTTTCGGGTATGGCAAAGAATATTATAAAATTCATCTTCTCTAGATCACCCCAATATTTAGTAAACTTCTCTTTCATTTTAGCACCCATGACCTATTCATAAATCATAAATAAAAAACCAAGCTATAGTCAACAACCAAATATAAGTAAATATTAGAACTCTAGTTGATGTAAAATTTAAAATTAAAGGAAAGTACAAATACCTCTTCAATATTTGACTTGGATCGTAACATATCGTCAATAATGCAACTCAAATCGGAAATCTCGGATATGAAGGAATTTGAAGTGACATAAAGCGAGTTGGATATTCTGATTGTCATCTCAAAAAATGTCTTCAAAAAAGTGACCAAACTCTCAACATATAACCAATCAAGACGTGAAGGCATTGAATCACCCAATTCCAAACTCACCGTGTTGTCACTGCTCTCATAGGTTTCAAACACTTGTTTGTAAGCAACTTCGGTTCGAATCATCATATAAGTGGGGTTCCATCTAGTTGGAACATCAAGACATAAAGAACTTTTTTCTTTCACTTCAAGCAACTCTGCAAGTTCTTTAAACTTATGCAACCTAGCTGGAGAACCCCTCACCCACCTAATGCAATCCCTAACCTTCTTAATTGATGCATCAGCTAAATTCAAACCATCTTGTCCAACCAAATTCAGAATATGAGCAATGCATCTCATATGTATGTATTCGGCCCTAATAGAAGAACCACCCCAACTCACCAACTTGTTTTTCAAGAACCCAATGGCAACATCATTGCTTGATGCATTGTCAACTGTGATGGTGAAAATATTTTTTACTCCTCATTCAAGCAAACAACTCTCCATGGCTTTAGCTATACATTCCCCCTTATGTGAATATATTGGCACAAATGAGATGACTTTTTTAGTTAGTTTCCATTCATCATCAATAAAATGTGCAGTGATGCACATATAATTAATTCTTTGAACATATGTCCAAGTGTCGGTACTCAAACTGATACGCTGCATGCTTGAGTTAAACAACTTCCTAAGGTTCATCTTCTCTTCAAAATAGATAGAAAATATATCCCTATTTACCGTCCATCTAGATGAGATTTTAAATCTAGGGCATGCATCCTCCATAAACTTCTTAAAACCCCTCGCTTCGATAACCTAAATGGAAGCTCATCTATTATAATCATTTTGACTAATGACTTACGAACAACCTCTTGGTTAAAAATCCAAGACGTCAAAGCAACGTCACTATTATCAGATTTTCCAGATTGAAATGCAAGTAGGGACTGTTTTGTTTCCTTAGCATGTGGATTTTTAAGACAAGCACGCATGTGGGTATTTAAAGATGAAGTGTCATGCTTTTTAGCCTCACCCGCATACACTTTTGAACAATAAATACACTTACCTTAATCTTACAGTTGACAATACACGTTTGCACTCCTATTTCTTGCGGTGGATTGGGGTTACGTAATCTTACTTTGTGGAATCGTACATTACTGACGAAACATATCTGGGATCTTGTTAGTAGGCGTGAGTCATTCTGGATTAGGTGGGTATATCTCCACTATATCCATGCTAATCCGTTTTGGCGTGTTCCTTATAAATCCAGTTGGCCTTGGGTGTTTCGGAAAATTATGGAGCTTAGACCGTATGTTCGGCACTTCTTCCGTGTTTCTCTGGGAGATGGTACTCAAACTAATGCGTGGGAAGATAATTGGCTTCCTATGGGTCATCTTGCTCAGTTTCTGACATATCGAAATGTTTATGCTCTTAATCTTCATGTGGACACCACGGTTAGGGAGGTTATTTCGCATATTGGGGGAACCTGGCCGCAGGATTGGGTGCAAAAAATTGACAACCTTTCGGCTACCTCTATTCCTCAGTTGTCGGATGGTGTTTCGGATGAGATTTGTTGGGTGGGTGTGACTCAAAATCTGGTCCCCTTTTCGGTTAAGGACGCTTGGCTTTCTATGTTAGGGACGCATCCGACTCTTGATTGGCATAAAGGTGTCTGGTTTAATGCTTGTATTCCGAAACATGCGTTTTGCATGTGGTTGGCGTGCAGAAGACGTTTGCCTACTCAAGATCGGCTTATGATGTGGAACATTGATCCTCCTAATCCCTTGTGTGCTCTTTGTTCGGAATGCTTGGACTCGCATGACCACTTGTTTTTTGAGTGTCATTTTGCTAAAGAGGTGTGGCATAGAGTTAAAGAAGAGTTTCGCATGGCTCTACCTGATTCGTGGAATGATGTTGTGTCCAGGCTTGGTTATAAGAGAAAGACTATTCATAATCTTGCTATTTCGGCTTCTGTGTATTACATATGGCAGGAACGCAATAGAAGGCTTTTTTCTTCTCAGTACCGTTTGGCTATTGGTATTGTTCAGGAAGTTAGAAAGATTGTTCTTCTGCGGATTGCTTGGAAGTTCAGGAGGAAGGTTACCAGTATTGCCAATGATGAGTTGTGATCGTGTTTGGTGCCCTGCTTGGTTGTTCTGTTGGTGTCCCTGCGTGGGGAGTGCTATTGTTTTCCTTTCCTTTTCCCCTTGTCGCTTTGTTTCTTTTGGTGTCTTGTTTTGTGGTTTTTGTTTAGGGCCATTTGTGGCTTTGTTGGTTGCTGTTGGCGTTGCCTTTGAACCTTTGTATTGCTTTTCTCTTTTATATTAGTGCCTGGATTTTTCCTCCAAAAAAAAAATACACTTACCTTGAATTACTACCCCGGCATCATTTCAAATCTTCTCAAAAGTTCCTGTAACGACCCGGTTCTCAAACATGCGTCAAATAACATATATTGCATAACATCGTTACATAACAAAAGATACATCGTATAACATGTACGGTCCCTTAGTCTTTACAATCATAGTAGATACTTCATTACAAACTTTTTGCTACTAAATAACAAAGTTACAACTGCTAAACACATCACGGTCTTCAAAAAAAAACATAAGTCTTCCAAAAGCTAGTCACCGATTACCCTTCTTACTTGCTCTTACTTGATCCACGACCTGGAATACATATTTTTAAAACAAAATGAGGGTTAGACCTAGTGGTCTAAGTGAGAAAATCCCTGTCAGTTTAAAACCATTTGTACAAATACCTTATACATAACACACACATAAATACCAATTATGACTCATGCAGTGTGTACTTTCCTGTCTCATTCCCATGGCCATATTAGATGGTTGCGAGACAACTAATAAGTTTACTCCGCTGTACTAAAATACAGCCAACACCGCTGTCCCTTCGTACAGCCAACTCCACCGGTCCTAAGCCCGGCCAACGTGCTCTCGTGTAGTGTAATACTCGTATAAATATAATATACCCTTCAATATATTATGCTTCATACATATGCACATAATTACACAAATTATCACTTTCACAATCCACATATATGTATTCCAGTTTGAAAACATTTTAAAGTAAAACTCACCTGATTGCTTATAAAAACGCTTCCAAGCCTCTTCCAAAAGATTCAGTCTTTCACCCAGAATTCACAGAATCTGTAATAATTTAAATACAATTATCTCATTACCAATTAATCGTATAAGACTTACTAGTAGGCTAAGAATTCTAGATAACTTAAATCCTCAAATGTTTCCCCCAAACCCAAACTTAAGTCGAGTCCACAATATTTCCTATCCAAGAGTTGATAAAATAGAAAGTTACGGAATACTCAAAAGTATCTAAAATCTCAAAATTGACCAAACAGCTAAAGTTTTCGGATACTACAAAACAATCCGGACAACACCACTTTCCGGACAACCTATACAATCCGAACAACACAACTTTCCGGACAATATAAATAATCCGGACACTCGCACTATCCGGACACTTACCGGAAACATACTCAATCCGAATAACATTACAATCCGGATAACACCCGGACACCAAAGCAATCCGGACACCATCCGGTATCTAATTTTAACCAAAAACTTATGGAAAAGAGGAACTTACCGGATACATGACTCGTCCGGATACTAGCGAGGAGAAACTACTGGACACATTCATATTGTGTCTGGAAACCTCTGTCGGTTTACCCAGAATCGACAGAAAATTATACCAGACATAAAATCGTTGATTCTACTCCGATAGAAACCTTCTACTAACACTTACAAACATAAAACGTAAAGGAACATACCTTAATAACACTTTCAAGTACACCAAATTGAAGCCCTAGCCACAAGACCCTTCTTTCTTCTTCTTCTTCTTCTTCTTCTTCTCTTCTCAAAACACACACACATACACTCACTATACTGAATTAGAATTTAACTAACGAACTTACCCTAAACATTCAATTATAAAGTTAACTAATTTTAACGGAATTAGAATATAACTAACGAACTTACCTGGGGTATTACATCATCTCCCCCTTAAAAGAATTCCGTCCCGAAATTCGGTTAGGCAAAGAGGTACGGGTACTTAGTTCTCATATCTGATTCTGATTCCCATGTAGCATCCTGCCCTTTATGATGTCGCCACTGAACTTTTACTTGCTTGATCTCCTTACCATTCCGCAAGACTTTGACTTTACAGTCTACAATGGCTTCTGGTTCCTCTACGTAATTCAGCTTTTCATCAACTTGTATATCTGGTAGAGAAACTGCCTGATCTGACGTAACCAAATACTTTCGAAAATTTGACACGTGAAAGGCGTTGTGGATCCTGCTTAATTCTGGCGGAAGATCCAACCTGTAAGCTACTTCCCCGATTCTTTCTGTGATTGCAAACGGTCCGATGTACCTTGGACTGAGCTTACCTTATTTCCCAAACCGAATGACTCCTTTCCAAGGTGAGACTTTCAGCATTACAAAATCTCCAACTTGGAATTCTAACGGTTTTCGGCGTCGGTCAGCGTAGCTTTTCTGTCTGTCTTGAGCCACTTTCAATCGTTCCCGAATCTGAGTAATCTTATCCGCGGTTAACTGAACTATATATGGCCCTGCTAATTGTTTCTCTCCCACTTCGTTCCAACACAAAGGAGTTCTACATTTTCTACCATATAGAACTTCAAACGGTGCCGCTTGTTTGCTGGAATGATAACTGTTATTGTAGGCAAATTTAATCAACGGCAAATGCTTATCCCATGATCCCCCAAAATCAACAATGCAGGCCCGTAACATATCTTCCAAAGTCTGAATTGTTCGCTCACTCTGACCGTCAGTTTGAGGATGATATGTTGTACTTAGCTTTATTTGCGTTCCCATTTCTTTTTGAAAGCTTCTCCAAAATCTTGAAGTAAAACGACTATCACGATCAGAAATAATCGAGATTGGAACTCCATGTCGAGTTACTATTTCGTCGATGTACAATTTGGCTAGGCTTTCTAACGAATAGGTTTCTTTTATCGGTAGAAAGTGAGTGTAATACCCCGGGTAAGTTCGTTAGTTAAACGTTAGTTCCGTTAAATTTATTTAACTTTATAATTAATGTTTAGGGTGAATTTGGGTTAAATTAGGAGTTAAAAGTGTTTTAGTCATTAAGGGATAGTTTAGGGGCTAAAATGGTAACTTGGTCTAATAATATCCCTTTAGGCAATCAGATATTTCATAACAGAAATTATCCAGATTTAAGGTGTGTGAGTGTTTTGGAGAGAAAAGAAGCAAAAGAAGAAAAAGAAGGTTAGGGCTTCAAATTGGTGTCCTTTGGAAGTGTTTTGAGGTAAGTTTCTATACATTTTATGTGTGTAATTGCTAGTAGATGATTTCTGTCGGATTAGAATAATCAAATCTGGACTGGGGTTAAAATCAGTAGATTTCTGGGTAAAATTTGTGCAAACCGACAGAGGTTTCCGGACACCATGAATGTGTCCGGGTGGTTTGGTTGGTAATGTCCGGGTAATATAGCTGGTGGTGTCCGGATGATGTTTTAAAGGTGTCCGGACAAGTCAAATATCCGGGTAAGTCTCTTTTTCTATAGTTTCCGGATGAGTTAAGATACTGGATGCTGTCCGAATTACTTTGGTGTCCGGATGACGTCCGGATTGTATAGGTTGTCTGGAAAAGTCATGTTGTCCGAAAAAGTGGTGTTGTTCGGATAACTTATGGTATCCGGATACTTTTGTTGTTTGGCCAATATTGAGAGTTTAGATGCTGTCGAGTATCCAGTAACCTGTATTTTGTTAACCACTAGATAGGGAATGAATGAGAACTGGCTATTCTATGGTCTTGACTTGAGTACGGGTTTGGGAACAACATTTGAGGAATTGAGTTCTTTAGAGTTCTTAGCCTTAGTAAGACTTATGTGTTTTATGAGGTAAAGAGATATCTGTATCTATTTGTTACAGATCCTGTGAATTCTGGGTAAAGGACTGAACCTGTTTAGGAGGCTTGGAAATGTGTTGATAAGCGATCAGGTGAGTTTTACTTCAAAACATTTTCAACTGGAATACATATATGTGTGTATTGGATATGTGATAAATGGTGTGACTATGTTTATATGTGAATTATAATATGTTGAGATATTGTAATTACATGAGTATTATATTATGTTATAATACGTTGGCCGGGCATAGGACCGGTGTGTTGGCTGTAGTTGTTGTACAGTGTTGATTGGTTGTAATTGTTGTACAGCGTTGTTTATTAGTTGGCTTGCAACCAACTAATATGGCCATGGGAAGGAGACAGAGAATTACGCGATGAGTGAGTCATGATTGATAATTGTGTTTGTATTATGTGAATGTTGGTGTGCAAAGGATTTTCAAAGAAACAGGGATTTTCTCACTTAGACCATTAGGTCTAACCCTCATTTTTGTTTTAAATATATATTCCAGGTCGAGGATCAAGTAAGAGCAAATAAGGAGGTTAAACCGAGAATAGCTTTTGGGAAGACTATGTAGTGGAAGACAATGATGTGTTTAGTAGATATGGCATGTTGTTATTAATGTCAATTACTATGTAAATAGACCTGGCAAACGGGTCGTGTCGTGTCGGGTTCGTGTCGGGTTCACGGGTTAAACGGGTTGAGAGTGCCTAACCCGAACACGACACGTTTAATAAACGGGTCAGAAAATCTCAACCTGAACACGACCTGATTTAACCCGTCTAACCCGACACGACCCGCTAACCCGTTTAACCCACCAACCAGTTTAACCCGTTTAACCCATTTAACCCGTTTAACATTTATAAATATAAAACTTTTAATAGGGTGCTCCAGCATAATAGGGTGCACCAACTTAGAGGGTCCAAGCCAACAGACTCAAACCACCAAGCTAGGGTTAAGGGGGGGTGATGCAAATGAAAATACAAGGGGTGAGATCATATTTATAGTGGGCATAGAGCATAAGGTTTTTGTTTCCCACCAATGTGGGATGGGAGGAAATCCCACTTCCTTGTGAAACATACAGAAATTGACAACTCCTATATGCCATAAGTTACGATATATTTCTTCCATTTAGAAGCCAAATTGGACACTATCATCTAAATGAAAGTTGTTCATTGATATCTTGGGATTCCACAGAAACTAGATTCATGCAATTCGAAGCTATAATCAGACCGCTACAACCTTTACAAAAACAATGCGCATGTTCTTGTGTACAATGTGAGTTGATTCAAAAACTCAGTGTTTTGACACATTTAAACTCATAATTAGGACTTTAATTCTTCATAACAGTTCTTAAGGACATTCTAAGCTTTCCAACGGTATATCGTACACCTCATTTGGACCAACGGTTGATTTTCTATGAATTTTCTAATAACATGGCAGAAACTTTAAAACTCATAATTGACAGCTCCTGTATGCCATAAGTTACGATATATTTCTTCCATTTAGAAGCCAAATTGGACACTATCAACTAAATGAAAGTTGTTCATTGATATCTTAGGATTCCATAGAAACTGGATTCATGCAATTCGGAGTTATAATCAGACCGCTACAACCTTTACAAAAACAGTGCGCATGTTCTTATGTACAATGTGAAAACTCAGTGTTTTGACACATTTAAACTCATAATTAGGACTTTAACTCTTCAAAACCCATATTTAATTGTCAAATCCCATATTTAATTGTCCATACATAAATAGATAATAGTCAAAGCCCATATTTAGTTTTTCAAAGAATGGCCTAATTTAAACGGGTTAAACGGGTCAATTTCGAGTTGAATTTTTTAACCCTAACCTTACCCGTTTAATTTTTGTGTCGTGTCGTGTCAACCCGTTTACTTAAACGGGTTGAAATGTATTACCCAAACCCGTTTATTTCGTGTCGGGTTCGTGTCGGATTAGCGTGTCGTGTCAGTTTTTGCCACCTCTATATGTAAACGTTGTAAAGATGTAATGAATGTTTGTAAAAGACTAGGGGACCGAATTTGTTACATAATGTATCTCTTGTTTTAACGATGTTATGCAATGTATGCTATTTGAACTATGTATGGGAGTACGGGATGTTACAGATGGTATCAGAGCCCTAGTTTAGGGGATTTAGGTATTAGTATCTGTACCTAGACTTAAACTGCATGTGAAGTAGGATGTCCCTATTATTGTAGAACCTTGGGATGTTAAATATAAAAAGGTAGAAGGAACATCATGTAAGGTAATTTTATTATTGCACCTGGCCAGTGTAATTGTGATCTTACAGGTACATGTTTGAACTGGAATATCTTGTTATATGGGGTATGTGCTTATGTGTATATTAACCTTGTCTGAATCAACAGAATGGCAAGTGGTATGAGACACATAAATCGGGAAGGAGGAGGAAACCCGAATAGAACCAATCCAATAGCCGGAGGAAGGGGAAGAAGGGGAGAAAGAGGCAGAGGCAGAACTGGGGGCAGAGCTCAGGGGCGTGGTGCGGAGTTTGTTACGAGAGACGACTTAGCGGCCGAAATGGGAAGATTATAGGCAAATATCCAGGCTATGTTTAACCAGACTCATAATACTGAAACAGAAAGACCAGATCCTTCACATGAAGAAGAGATGCCTATTACTCCTACTGTTGTACCAGTAATGAAAAAGTGTGATTATAAAATGTTTCTCAGTTGTAAGCCTCCGACCTATTTAGGAGACCGGGATTCAGTGAAAGCTATGCGATGGCTGAAGGAGATAGAAGCTATCTTCAAGACTAGTAAGTGCGCGGAAGAGGATAGGGTACTTTATGGGGCCGCAATGTTGAAAGGTGACGCTTTATACTGGTGGGAAGCTCATATTTCTTTGGGAGGTTCTGACATATATTCTACCTTCTCGTGGGAAGAATTTGTTATAGCTTTCAGGAAGCAGTTCTGTCCTCATGCAGCGGTTAAACAACTAGAGGGGGAGTTTATGAACTTGCAACAAGGAAATTTATCTGTTCGGGACTACACTGCTCGTTTTCTGGAAAAATCTTGTTTTGCAAAATATTATGTTGCCACGGAGGCCATGAAGATTGAAAGGTTTATCTTTAGGTTGAATGCAGAAGTCGGGAGTTTGGTAATTGCTAAAGGACCCGAAACTTTCTCCGCTGCAGTAGATGCCGCAGAAACCGTGGAACAGGATAAAGGAAGAAATACAAGCGACAAAGGTACAGGAAAAAGGAAGTGGGAAGGACCACAGCACGATCCAAAGAAGTTCAGGTTTCAGAGATACGATAACCGTCCACCTTTTCGACCAACGGAAAGACCTTGTCTGAAATGCAACCGTGTCCACCAAGGGAATTGTTAGGGTGACTCGCAGGTCTGTTATAGGTGTGGGAAGACTGGGCATGTTGTTAAGGATTGCCGTGTCACGCGGTTCTGTTTTTCATGTAATTCTCCGGATCATATACAGTCCGAGTGTTCGAAGGGAAGAATACAACAAGGGGGTACGCCAGGGAAACCAGCGGTTGTCAGACCGGTAGTACCAAGACTAGAGCCACCAAGAACAAGAGGCCGTGCTTTCCAGATGACAGAGCAAGAGGCAGATGAGGCTCCCGATGTGGTTACAGGTACATTCTTAATAAATTCTACACGTGCTAAAGTGTTATTTGATTCCGGTGCAAACCGATCGTTTGTATCGCCTTCTTTTGCTGCCTATTTGCATTTAAAGCCTAAAGTACTAGATCATGCGTTAATGGTAGATACGGCTAATGATAATCAAGTACCGATTAGTGAGGTATTTGATAGTTGTGTGATAAACATAGATGGGTGTGAAGTACCTATTCAGTTATTCCCTAGAGCCTTGATCGAGTTTGATGTGGTGGTGGGAATGGATTGGTTAGCCGAGAATCAGGCTAGTATAGTTTGCAATAAGAAGTTGATAAATGTTGTTTTACCTGAGAAAGGACTAGTAGTGATTTATGGTGATCGTAGAAATCATCAGTCTTACCTTATCTCCTTGTTGAAAGCTCGTAAGTGTATCAATAAAGGTTGTTCAAGTTACTTAGCTTATGTGATAGATGTTAAGCTAGAAAAGAATAAGCTGGGAGATATTTCGGTTATTCGTGAATTTTCGGAAGTTTTTCCAGAAGATCTGACTAGCCTTCCGCCCGTTAGACAAGTAGAGTTTGGTATAGATCTGATTCCTGGAGCCGCTCCTGTTGCCCATGCACCGTATCGTTTGGCACCTCCAGAGATGAAAGAGATGATGACACAACTGCAGGATCTTTCAGATAAAGGCTTCATCAGACCCAGTTCTTCGCCATGGGGAGCACCGGTTCTGTTTGTGAAAAAGAAGGATGGATCGATGAGAATGTGTATTGACTACCGGGAACTGAATAAGCGCACGATCAAGAACAAGTATCCGCTTCCCAGAATTGATGACCTCTTCGATCAATTAGTTGGAGCTTGTTATTTCTCCAACATTGATCTAAGATATGGTTATCATCAGCTGAAGGTTAAAGAAGAAGACGTTCTGAAAACTGCTTTTCGCACAAGGTATGGTCATTATGAATTCTTAGTGAAGCCGTTTGGACTGACGAATGCTCCAGCTGCCTTTATGGATTTAATGAATCGGGTATGTAAGCCCTATCTCGATAAATTTGTTATTGTATTTATCGATGATATACTTATCTATTCCCGATCCAAAGAGGATCACGCACAGCATCTTCGTTTAATTCTGAAATTGTTGAAGAAGGAACAGTTATACGCAAAGTTCTCTAAATGTGAATTCTGGTTACGGGAAGTTCAGTTTCTCGGACATGTAGTTTCTGAGAAAGGTATTCAAGTTGATCCGACGAAGATTAAAGCAATTGAAAAGTGGGAACCGCCGAGAACGCCAACGGAAGTACGAAGTTTTTTGGGTTTAGTCGGGTATTATCGAAAGTTTATAAAAGACTTCTCTCGTATCGCGACGCCTTTGACTAAGCTGACTCGGAAGAATCTAAAGTTTGAATGGAAAGCAGAACAGGATGAAGCATTCCGGATATTGAAAGAGAAATTGTGCAGCGCGCCTATTTTGTCATTACCAGAAGGTTCCGAGGACTTTGTTGTTTACAGTGATGCTTCCAAACTGGGATTGGGGTGTGTACTAATGCAGTGTGGAAAGGTGATAGCTTATGCTTCTCGTCAACTAAAGGATCATGAAAGACAGTACCCTACACACGACATGGAGCTGGCAGCAGTTGTATTCGCGTTGAAGATTTGGAGACATTATCTTTACGATTCTAAATGTCAAATTTATACCGATCATAAGAGTCTCCAACATCTTTTCGATCAGAAGGAACTAAATATGAGGCAAAGAAGATGGCTAGAATTGGTGAATGATTACGACTGTGAAATTCTTTATCATCCGGGAAAGGCGAATGTGGTGGCCGATGCATTGAGTCGTCAAGAAAGAAGTGGAACAATAAAAGCTATCTCACTACGAGCTGAACTCCTACCTAATATCTTTGACGAATTGCAGAAATGTCAAATGGAAGCTTTTCAAGAAGAACACTTGAAACCAGAACGGTTAGCGGGGTTATCAGCATTGCTAGTGAAAGGTGATCGTGGGTTATTGTGTTAGGGGAACAGAATTTGGGTGCCTCGTTTGGGTGGTTTACGTGATCGTGTACTACAAGAAGCTCATCAATCTCGTTTTTCTATTCATCCAGGTACGAATAAGATGTATAAAGACCTGAAACAATTTTATTGGTGGCCTGGAATAAAAAGGAGTATTGCTCAGTATGTGAAAGGTTGTACTACTTGTAAGAAGGTAAAGATTGAACATCAAAAGCCGTTTGGTCAGTTACAACGATTAGAAATACCAATGTGGAAATGGGATCAGATTACTACAGATTTCATCACAAAGCTATCAAGGACTCCGAAGGGATTTGATGCCATTTGGGTGATCGTTGACAGATTGACGAAGTCTGCTCACTTCCTACCGATAAAAGAAACTGATTCGTTGGAACGATTAGCCAAGTTATACATCAATGAAATAGTAACTCGACATGGGGTTCCAATCTCGATTATTTCTGATCGTGAAAGTCGTTTTACTTCAAGATTCTGGAGGAGTTTTCAAAAAGAAATGGGTACACAGATAAAGCTAAGTACGACGTATCATCCTCAAACTGACGGCCAGAGTGAACGAACAATCCAGACTTTAGAAGATATGCTACGGGCTTGCATTGTTGACTTTGGGGGATCGTGGGATAAGCATTTACCGTTGATAGAATTTGCCTACAACAACAGTTATCATTCCAGCATTCAAACGGCACCGTTTGAAGTTTTGTATGGTAGAAAATGTCGAACTCCTTTGTGTTGGAACGAAGTGGGAGAGAAACAGCTAGCGGGGCCGAATATAGTTCAGTTAACCGCGGATAAGGTTACTCAGATTCGAGAAAGATTGAAAGTGGCTCAAGACAGACAGAAAAGCTACGCCGACCGACGTCGGAAACCGTTAGAGTTCCAAGTTGGAGATTTTGTAATGTTAAAAGTCTCACCTTGGAAAGGAGTTATTCGGTTTGGGAAGCAGGGTAAACTTAGTCCAAGGTATATCGGGTCGTTTGCAATTACAGAAAGGATTGGAGAAGTAGCTTACAGGTTGGATCTTCCACCAGAGTTAAGCAGGATTCACAACGCGTTTCACGTATCGAATTTTCGAAAGTGTTTAGTTACGCCGGATCAGGCGGTTTCTCTACCAGATATACAAGTTGATGAAAAGCTGAATTATGTAGAGGAACCTGAAGCAATTGTTGACCACAAAGTTAAAGAGTTGCGGAACAAATAGATCAGACAAATGAAAGTTCAGTGGAGACATCATAGAGGGCAGGATGCTACTTGGGAATCGGAATCCGAAATGAGAACCAAATACCCTCACCTTTTTTGCCTAACCGAATTCCGGGACGAAATTCTATTAAGGGGGAGATGATGTAATACCCCAGGTAAGTTCGTTAGTTAAATGTGAGTTCCGTTAAATTTATTTAACTTTATAATTAATGTTTAGGGTGAATTTGGGTTAAATTAGGAGTTAAAAGTGTTTTGGTCATTAAGGGATAGTTTAGGGGCTAAAATGGTAACTTGGTCTAATAATATCCCTTTAGGCAATCAGATATTTCATAACAGAAATTATCCAGATTTAAGGTGTCTGAGTGTTTTGGAGAGAAAAGAAGCAAAAGAAGCAAAAGAAGAAAAAGAAGGTTAGGGCTTCAAATTGGTGTCCTTTGGAAGTGTTTTGAGGTATGTTTCTTTACATTTTATGTGTGTAATTCATAGTAGATGATTTCTGTCGTATTAGAATGATCAAATCTGGACTGGGGTTAAAATCAATAGATTTCTGGGTAAAATTTGTGCAAACCGACAGAGGTTTCCGGACACCATGAATGTGTCCGGGTGGTTTGGTTGGTAATGTCCGGATGATGTTTTAAAGGTGTCCGGACAAGTCAAATATCCGGGTAAGTCTCTTTTTCTATAGTTTCGGATGAGTTAAGATACCGGATGCTGTCCGGATTACTTTGGTGTCCGGATGACGTCCGGATTGTATAGGTTGTCCGGAAAAGTCATGTTGTCCGGAAATGTGGTGTTGTCCGGATAACTTATGGTATCTGGATACTTTTGCTGTTTGGCCAATATTGAGAGTTTAGATGCTGTCGAGTATCCAGTAACCTGTATTTTGTTAACCACTAGATAGGGAATGAATGAGAACTGACTATTCTATGGTCTTGACTTGAGTACAGGTTTGGGGGCAACATTTGAGGAATTGAGTTCTTTAGAGTTCTTAGCCTTAGTAAGACTTATGTGTTTTATGTGGTAAAGAGATATCTGTATCTATTTGTTACAGATCCTGTGAATTCTGGGTAAAGGACTGAACCTGTTTAGGAGGCTTGGAAACGTGTTGATAAGCGATCAGGTGAGTTTTACTTCAAAACATTTTCAACTGGAATACATATATGTGTGTATTGGATATGTGATAAATGGTGACTATGTTTATATGTGAATTATAATATGTTGAGATATTGTAATTACGTGAGTATTATATTATGTTATAATACGTTGGCCGGGCATAGGACCGGTGTGTTGGCTGTAGTTGTTGTACATTGTTGATTGGCTGTAATTGTTGTACAGCGTTGTTTATTAGTTGGCTTGCAACCAACTAATATGGCCATGGGAAGGAGACAGAGAATTACGCGATGAGTGAGTTATGATTGATAATTGTGTTTGTATTATGTGAATGTTGGTGTGTGTTAGGACAATAAATGTCCTACATATTAGAAAGATTTATAAATAATTATAGTGTTTAATTATAGAGTTTATTTAAATATTTGTAAAAGCCTTTAATCATAAATGGGCTTAGATTAGCTTGATGGGCCATGGGCCTTAGTGTTTAAAGCCTAGGTATTTAAGGTTATGTTAACCTTGAATTAGGTTAGACGATTCATTATCATTCTAGAGCTTATTGTTAGAAGTCGTTATTTTACTTTGATTGTAATATTCTTATAACGATTAATACTTTGAATGAATACGAGAGAGATGACAGCTTGAAATCATCAATCATTCGTGTTATTTCTCATTGAATCGTTGTTACCTGATCAATCTGGAACTAACAATTGGTATCAGAGCAGAATCGGTGATTTGAAGATACGAAAGAAATCGAACGAAAGAAAGAAAAAACAAGATTTTTCGCAGAAAATTTTCTGGAAAATCACAGCCAGCCGTTTCGCTTATTCCCGGAGATTGAACCGTCGGATCGTCGCGATTTTTGGATTGTAGCTTCGGGACATCTTGTTTCACATTCTGACCGGTTGGATTATTCGTTTGAGGTCCAGAAGGCATCCAAAAGATTTTCGTAATAGTGCAATAAGTTTGTGGTTAAATCGTTTTTCATTCGGGTTTGCAAAGTTCTTTCATCGATTAAATACTTTTCTGTTATATCTCGATTGTTTAATTGATTTAATCTAGTCTTTATCTGCGATTACAAGAACTCAAAGTCTTTAATTTTTCATGTTAAAAATCAATTCTTGAGGTTTTGGTGTTCTTGAAGTTTTGTGGTGGTTTGTGAAAAATAGGACATACTTTGCTTTGAAATCGATTTGGGTGTGTTTGTTTTTGTGTTTTTGTCATAATCTAACCCTACAGGAGTGAAATCAAGCAACCCTATCGATCCCTGATCCGATTTTTCAACCAGCCGTTGTTTCCGGGTAAGTCTCATATTTCTCACTATTTTCCGGATAAAACCAATCTTCCCGGATGAATTTTTCAAAGTTGCCCGGATAAAACAAAGTTTCCGGATAAAATCCATTCTTCCCGGATAAAACGTTTCTTCCCGGATAATTTTGTTTTTCCAAGGTTACCAAATAGTCAACTGTTACCGGATACAAAAACTTTCCGGTGAACCTCAAGTACCGCATGCCACTGTTGACTTTTGTTTTGCTACTTGACTTTCAATTAATTGTCATTGGATGCCATACGTGATTGCATGCACATACATACCTATTCCATCATCACATGCATATACCATCAATCCATTAGTCTTAAACCATCTTCGCTACATTTTTTTCTCACGCATCAGTTACACATACATCACATAAATACATTCATGCATTCACACATAATATATATATATATATATATATATATAATATATTGCATGATTTGTTATTAAGTGTTGATTTCGTTGAAGACTTTCGTTGTTTTTGGCATTAAGTTTTATCGCACCTTATCATTACGTCAAGTATCCGACAACTTTCGTCCGGTAAGTCTCAAGTCTCCTCATCCGGTAAGTGCTATTTGTGTCCGGTATCCGCATCCGGATTTCTTCTGTGTCCGGAAAATTCATCTCACCCGGTAAGTTGTCCATCACCCGGTAAGTGCAATCTCCATCCGGAATCTCTCACATCCGGTAAGTCAACGTTATCCGGAATCCATCTCTTTTCGGTAAACCACTCCTCGTCCGGTAAGTTCCTCATTCATCCGGTAAGTTGTGTTTAACAAGTTTTGACTGGTAAGTTCTCGAAATTTGATTTCGTTCGAATTCGATTTTCTTCCGCATTTTTGATTCTTCAAAATAACACCGATTAACGATCATAATTTTTCAGGTAACAATGTCGTATTGCTTTAATCGTGCGTGTAAAGCCGATAAAGAAATGTATGATTTCAATATCAAGTCTGCAGATGAATTTAGAGACAAGCTCCTCAAAGAACGAGAGGAACTGAAACTGCAAATATCTGAAAGTTCTGAGAAGCTTGCCAAATCTGAAGAAAAGGCAACAGCATTAGAGTCTGAAAACTCTGGACTGAAAAAGAAGCTGTCTAAATTGCCATCTCAAGACGAGATAAAGGCACTTGAAAAGAAAGCACATCAAAGACTACATGAAAAGAATATCCAGCAATCAGATAATTTGTGCAACAAGTACATCAAAGAACTAAAGGAGCTGAAATCTCAAATCTGGATTAGTTCTGAGAAGCTTGTTGAAGAAGAAGAGAAAGGTAAACTCCTCAACTGTGAAAACCTTGAGCTTAAAAGTAAACCATCTAATTTTGAAAAGGTTTTTGAAAAGGAGAAAGAATTGCTCATACAAAAGCAATCTGGCTTTTCAACCAAATCTCTTGAAGAGAAGAAAAGTCTTGAGCATGTCTAAAACTTTCAACACAAATCTCCGAATTTGAAAAGGTTTTGTTTTTTGAAAGAGAAAAGTTTGAAACTGAACGCAAGTCTTTTTCTAAAAGGAATGGAGAACTTTCTTTGAAAATATCTGAGTTGGAGAAAGAATTAGACATGCTAAGCAAAGAGACTGAGAAAGGGAAAGTTGAAGGTTTTAGAGCTAAATGTTTGAAAGATGATTTTGAAAAAGAGAGAAAGATCTTTCAAACTGAGATTTCTAAACTTAATCAGAGATTATCTGGATTAGCAACCGAGAATTTGAAGAAACAAATGGTTAAATCTAATATACAAAAGAAATTTGATTTAATTCTCAAAGAACGAAATACCTTATCCGTTGGGATTCGATATACTTGGGCGCAGAAACCAAGAGGAGGGGGTGGTATTGTACGGAAGCTTGACCGTATTATGATTAATGACTCCTTTGAAGATAAGATTGGCAATGTAGCTGCTAACTTCCTGCCAAGAGGTGTCTCGGATCATAGCCCAATGGTCGCCAGTTTGGAGGGCAGTGTGGATCGTGGTAAGTACCCCTTTAAATTTGACAATTTTCTTACGCGACACCCTGATTTTTTACAAACGGTTCAAACGGCTTGGAATTTGAAAGTGGATGGTACCTTGGCGTTTTCTGTAACCTCACGGTTGAAAGCGCTAAAGAAGCCATTACGAGCCCTGCGCAGTGTGCATGGTAATGTCTCTAAACGTGTTCATGCTTTGAGAATTGAGGTTGATGCAATTCAAGAGGCGGTTGATTCTGATCCGTCTAATACGGTTTTACATGACGATCTTGCTCATGTATTGGTAGCCTTTCAAGAGGCTATGCATGTGGAAGATGATAATTTCCGACAACGGGCTAAGGTTCGTTGGTTGGCGGATGGAGACATGAATTCATCTTTTTTCCACAAAGTTGTTAAGGAAAAACGGACGCGGAACCGTATTGATTCGGTGATGGATTCGGATGGTCAGGTGTTTTCTGGAACGGGTTTTGAGAATGTTTTTGTTGAACATTTTCGCACCATTCTTGGGGAGCGTGATACTGAAGTCACCCCGATCTTGCCCATGGATTTCTTCCCTAACCGATTGTCTATTTCTGATGCTAATTTTATGATACATCCAATCACTAAGGAAGAGGTTAAGCGTGCTATGTTTGATATTGGTGATGATAGAGCTCCGGGCTCGGATGGTTTTTCGTCCAAATTTTACAAAGCATCTTGGGATATTGTGGGAAAGGATGTTGAACTTGCGGTACAAGATTTCTTCTACCGTGGTCGACTAGCTAGGGAGTTAAATCACACTTCCATATGCCTTATTCCTAAGGTCCCTAGTGCCTTTCGGGTTACGGAATTTCGGCCTATCTCGTTGTGTAATGTGATTTACAAATGCATTACTAAGATCATCTCTTGGAGAATCAAGGATTTTCTTGATACTCTGGTAAGTTCTAACCAATCGGCTTTTATTCCCGGAAAAAGGATAACGGATAATATTCTTATGGCTCATGAGTTGGTGGTTGGCTATGATCGTGGGAATGGTCCCCCAAGGTGCTCTTTCAAAATCGATATCCAAAAGGCGTATGATTCGGTGGATTGGGGCTTTCTCTCCGGGGTTTTACAAGGGATGGGATTTCATCCGATTATGCACCATTGGATCATGGAGGCAGTTTCTACCACATCTTATTCGGTTATGGTGAATGGTCAGACCTACGGTTTTTTTAAAGGCAAGCGGGGCATTAGGCAAGGATGCCCTCTTTCACCATATTTGTTTACTCTTGTGATGGAAGCCTTCACGTGTTTCCTACAGCGAAGAATTGTGGAAGATTCTGATTTTTGGTATCATAAGGGTTGCTCACGGCTCTCCCTTACGCACCTCTGTTTTGCTGATGATCTTATGGTCTTTACGAGGGGAGACGTTTCATCGGTCCGGGTTCTTAAACGTGCTTTAGATGACTTTGCTAAGGCATCAGGGTTGAAACCGAGTATGGCAAAGAGTTCAGTGTATTTCTCGAATGTGGACGAGATGGTTAAGGATGATATTACGGCTGTTTTGCCTTTTCAACGGGGCACACTTCCTTTTCGGTATCTTGGTGTTCCGCTTTCTTCTAGGCGTCTTCGAGTTTCTGATTTCAGCCCCCTTATCACAAAGGTACGTGCTAGAATTTTGAACTGGAAATCGAAGTTCTTGTCTTTTGGTGGTCGTTTGCAGCTTGTGAAGTCGGTTCTTGAATCCTTACAGCTCTACTGGATGATGGTTTTCACTATACCTTCTTCGGTGGTTCATACATTAGAAGGATTATTTCGTGATTTTCTTTGGAGCCGAGGTGACCTATCGAGGGGAAGGGTTAGGGTTGCATGGGCTGATGTGTGCAAGCCGAAGAAAATGGGAGGATTGGGCCCTAAACGTTTATCGACATGGAATCGTGCGTTGCTTACGTCACATGTTTGGGATATTTTGAGGAAGAGAAATTCGGTTTAGGTGTCTTGGATATACGAATACCGTCTTCGTGGTGCTGCCTTTTGGACCTTGCCGATTACTGTGTCGTCTACTTGGGTTTGGCGTAGACTTTTGGCTCTTCGGGAACATGTTAGACCGAGGTTTATGCATATTATTGGGGATGGTCGTTCCACACATGCATGGGAGGATACTTAGCTAGATGTGGGTTACTTAGCTAAATATCTCTCGTATCGTTTAATTCGTGATAGCGGTTATGAGCCGAACGCTAAGGTGGCAGATGTTCTTATATCCATGCACAATTGGCCTGTGAGGTGGGTGCAACGGTGTTCTGACCTGGATGCTGTCCCCATTCCCAACATTCAGCCGCATATCCATGATCAGATTATGTGGCGAAATAATTTTAATCATCTTGTTCCATTTATGGTGTCGGAATTTTGGAAATCGCTTGATGGGCCGTATCAGGAAGTTTCTTGGCATAAGATGTGTTGGTTCCCAAAGCATATCCCAAAACATTCGTTTTGCTTATGGCTGGCGTTTCGGAGGCGGCTACCTACTCAAGATCGTATGCAAGTGTGGAGAAATGATACCATGACATGTAGTTTGTGCAATCAAGGTATGGATTCGCATAATCACTTATTTTTCACTTGTTCGTACTCGGCGAGTGTGTGGAGAGTCATGAAGTTGGAAATGCATGCCACCTCGGTCTCAGATTCATGGGAGGAAATTCTTGATGATATCCACCATAGGCGATGGCATCCGGGTGAAGTTCGTATGAAGTTACTGTTTGCAGCTACCATTTACTTTTTATGACAGGAGCGCAATAATCGACTATTCACGGCTAGACGGAGGAATGATCATCAGCTTGTTATGGAGATAAAGAAGATTGTTATGTTGCGTATGGTGGGATTGGGTGGCCAAAGATCTGCGGCTACGAGAGATGGAGCTTGAGGATGAATTGGTTTTTTATCATGTGTCGGCGCATTGAGTCTGTGGGTGTCTCTCTTTTTTTGTGGGGTATTTGTGTTGTTAGAGTAGTGTTAGCTGATTGTATGTCGTTGTGTTTATTTTGGTTGCTAGCACTTTGGTATTTTTTGTCGAAAATGTTTGATTTTGTAGTTGGGTTCCTTCTCTCGTTTTGGGCCTGTCCTTTACTGTGGGTGGAATTCCTTTCTGGGAGGGAGTCCCTCGCCGTTTAGGTGTATTTTTTCCTTTTTTGTCAATATTGCCAGGAGTGCCGCCTCCTTTCCAAAAAAAAGGTCAAGCAACTTGAAGAAAGCAAGTTCAAAGGTGTTCAACCTTCTTATGCTTCAAGTTCATTTTCTACAAATCGTTCTTCAAAGAACTTTGTCAAATCAAATGAATCTTCAAAAGATCAGATTCGACCTTCCAATCTTTTCTATAATTCTCGTGTTGACAAATCAGATAATCAATTTTTCAAGAAAGTAAAAATGGAGTGGAGAGTTAAAGGAACCACTCCTGATCCAAGGTCATTTGTCGATGTTAAGAGTGACAAGAACAACAAAGCTTTTCATGCTAAACCTTTTGTGAAAACTGATCGTGTTTACTCTGTTAATAAACTGATCAGTTTATCTGCACAAACGTTGTGTTGTTCTTATTGTGGAACAAATGACTTTGTGAAGAAAGACCATGCTATGTATTGGTATGGTACTTATAGTATCCCTGGTCCTCATAGGGCATCTAACCGTCAAGGATCCATCAAAAGATGGATACCAAAATCTGTCTAATCTGTTTTGCAGGAATGTCATGTGCGGTTTTAATTTCTATTATTCACATCACATGACGAGCATTCAAAGGTTATGCCACATTCGAGGGGGAGTACTATGAAAGGTAAGTGAACTTCAACTGAATTCAAAGACTGTGGTAAATCATTCTAAATAACTTACTTGTGTTTGTTATTCTCCAATTCTAATCTTCATGATTGCCACGTCCAATACTTTCTTGACTTAGTTATTTCCATGTCTCAAATGTTTGCCGAATTTTTGATGGAAATACACTCGTTTGAATTCATAGTTGTTTTTCAAAGTTCGCTATTTCTTGCAATGATTCAATTCTTATCTGATATATTAATTGTGACTAACACAATTAAACTTTCTGATCATTGTCTCTTTCATTTTTGCAAATATTGTGCTTATTGAGTCAATCTGTTCTGTGTTTGATCTTGTTTATTGAACCTCCGGTATTTTAAATAATGACTTCTGAATAATTCAGTTCAGAACTCATTTTTAAATGTAATGACTTCTGAATAATTCAGTTCAGAACTCGTTTTTAAATGTTATGACTTCTGATCACCTCAGATCAGGACTCGTTCTTAAAAGTGTTGACTTCTAAAACACCTCAGTTTAGAACTCGTACTTCACTGTTTACTCAACTGCTATACTCGTTGCATGAATGTGTGTTAGGATATTACATCGTTTCTATGGTCTATCCAGAACCGGAAGGACCTACCCAAGAAACACACCCATTTATAGACTACAGTGAGGGGTCTAGTTGATAGAAGAGTTTGGAGAGAAAAGAATATGGTG
This sequence comes from Saussurea involucrata, assembly GCA_033807775.1. Taxonomy (NCBI): domain Eukaryota; kingdom Viridiplantae; phylum Streptophyta; class Magnoliopsida; order Asterales; family Asteraceae; genus Saussurea; species Saussurea involucrata. The sequence goes on from CM066314.1 coordinate 118,401,336, forward strand.
AGGCTGTGACAGGACTTAAAAGAATTAATTGGTCCTTACCAAACCGAGTCAGTTATCCGGGTAACCACACAATCTATTCATTCTCGTTATTTGGAGATGAATATTGAAACAGACATGGACCCAGTGTCGACAACTCGTGTCACCCCACCAAGCTACTCAAGTATCTCCCAACAAATGCTTGTTTCATATATTCACGGAGATTTAGCACATAATCTATCTATTCCTCACTCGGAGGTATTAGATATTGAAACAGGAAGACATCCGCTCCGGTCTCCGAACTTCATATTCTAATCACTGTGTCAATTGATTTTTAACTTGCGTCCCAGGTTAAATCAATTTTTGAGCCTAGTTGATATAACTTATTTCTTTCACACATGCACGAGTCTTTGTGATTCCCATTGCATACCTTCGTGATATTGCCGGAACAGTTTGAGAAGTTAAATTTTTTAAATTTTCTTCAGTGATAACTGGAAGTCCTATCAGAGATACCCCATTGCCAACTCTGAACATAGGCCACACAATTTCTTAAAATTGTTGTGATAACAGTTACTAACGTGTTTCTGTGTTAGCTTTTTACCCCGTTCTGGTTACTTAATGTTTTTATCTGGTTCGTTTACTACTCGTTACTATTGTCTTTGAACGTACATGATGCTCCGGATGCTCCTACTCATCATGAGGGGGAGAAAGGGTACAGATTCAAAGACACGGATTATCAAGTTGAGGGGGAGTTAGCAGATGAGGGGGAGTAACTATTGCTTTAGCAGTTATGAATTTCATAAATTCCGATTCTAGAAGCAGTTCAAAGTCCCTACAAGTGGTAAATTCTTCTCATCCTTCATCAAGTGGTGTTCACTACAAATCTCTATTTCCTTCGAGCATATTGGTTCTACACGTTCTTTTAATGCTGAAAGTTAATTCAAGAGCTTTATTCAAGGGGGAGCGGAAAAAGACATGAAGACAAGCAACGCCGAAGTGCTTCAAAGATTCAAGAAGGAGAGAAGATCAAGACTTAAAAAAAAATGAATTCTCTCTCTAGGAGTGCGATTGTGGGTCACCATGGTTGTTAGGGTTTTTCCACTCGGCGGCAGATCGGAGAAGGCAACGACGGTGCTCGGCGAGGTCAGCATCGTTCTCAGGTCAGTTTTTCGATTCGTTTGTTTCCTTTGCGGCGGGGTTTGGCTGGTGTAAGAGGTGGTCGGCGGTTAGGGTTTCCTTCGGGATCTGGAGTGGCGACAGGATTGTGTTCCCCTGTCCCCTACATTCGGTTTGGTTCTTGTTCCCCGTTTCCCAACATTCCTTGTGTTGGTGTGTCCCCTTGTCCCTATCATTCCGGCGACGGCGAGGGTTTTTGCCGGTAGGGTTTTTTCTGCTCAAGCTTCCTGTACGTCCTTCCCACGCTTTAGCAGGTGTGTTTCCAGGGACCTCGTTCCTTCTCTAGGGCTCTCGACGTGAGGTCTCAGCATCCCGACGCTTAAGCGCCCGACGCCTCGGCGTCCCGGCGTGTCGGTGATCTTCGTTATCTCACTAGGGTGGTTTCCTAAGAGGGTGCAGCTCCTTGGCTTCACCTACGTTGGTGTGGGGATGGCGTCGGGGGAATTCTGGGGTCCTGTCTCCGGGAATGATTTCGGTTCCGGGGAATCTGTGTTTGTCGAGGAAGTAAACGACATGGACTTCGGTTCGGGTGACGACAGGAATAACCCTCTGCCCTCTGCGATGGGGAAGAAGGTTAGTAGTAATAATTTGGAGTATGGAGGTGTGTCGATCTTGCAAAGATCTATGGCGGAATCTCCGGCGGTGGCTGTTTCTAGGGTTCCACCGTCTGAGTTCACGGGTGACACGAGGACTTCGGTATTTGATCGACTTTCGGATCCGTCGGTTGACGCTAGGCTGCAGTTTGGTGTAGCGGAGAAGAGTAAACTGCAATTTGCTGCTGTAGTTGGAGGGAGCGACTCGGCTTCGTTGGATTTCTTTCCCCTTGAAGATAAATCTCAAACATGTGTCAAAATTCCAATCGAGTTGGCAAAGAAGGCTGTGAAATCGTACCATACGACTTTGTTTGGATATTTCTTGGGACCGAGACTCCACTTCCCTGTGGTTCAGCGATTTGCAAAGTTGGCATGGGGTAAACATGGTTACTGTGACGCCATGATGAATGAAAATGGTGTTTACTTCTTCAAGTTCAATGATGAGGGAGGTTGTGCTCGTGTGGTGGAAGATGGACCTTTGATGATACGGGGTGTCCCGTTGTTTGTCTTTCCATGGGATCCTACTAAGGGACTGACGAAGCCGACCCACACTTCCTGTCCGCTGTGGGTGAAACTACACAATGTTCCTTTGGTTGCCTTTAATAAGGAAGGTATCAGTCGTATTGCGAGTGCCCTAGGGGTACCCAAGCAGATGGATGCGTGTACATCTGCCATGTCTGAGAAGGCATGGGGGAGGCCGGGGTTTGCCAAAGTGTTAGTTGAAATCTGGGCGGTCGGAGATTTGTAACGTGAGCTAGAGGTTGAAATCCCGTGTGTTAATGGAGGAGAGATTGTGAAAGTTAAGATTAGGGAGGAATACCTGTGGGAGCCGATTCAATGCTCCCACTGCCTTGTGTTTGGCCATAAACGTCAGTCGTGTGCCAAGGTCGTGGCAACAACGAAAAGGGATGCAAAAAAGGTTTTGGTGGATGATGATGGTTTTACTAAGGTGGAAAGAAAGCATTGGAGACCAAAAAATATCCAATCTAGGGTTGTGGGACAACCTGTTTCTCATCGTGAAGCCATGCATGGGAGCCAAGCCATGCAATCGGCTCAAAGTGAGCCGGCTCTTTCGGCGCCATCTCTGCGTGGGGAAGCCATGCGCGCCATGCATGGCGACGGATCTTCGCAGTCGGCTAGTTCAGCTGAGGGGTTGGGTGGAAAGCGAGTTGGAGATACTACGGAACTGTCAAGTGGGGTGACTAAGGGAGGTTCGGACGAGAGGCTTGATGAAGAACCTAGGGAGGTGGAGTTCATTGAAGACCATCGTAAGGATCATGGGTCTATCAAGCAGCCGAGGGTGTGTACCCCGCATACGAAGGCCTCCTTGACTAAAACTCCACGTACCGTGACTAAACCGATTCGGGGTATCCTTAAAAACTCAAATAGGTTTCATGCGTTGGTAGAAGATGATGGTGATGCGGCTAATGGAGGAGGTAGAAGCAAAGAAAGGGATGGGTCCGACAGCTCAGATAGCGTAGCTATGGAAGAGGGTGTCTCAAAATCCAACGGTACGTAATGATTAATCTAGCTATGTGGAATATTCGGGGTTTGAATTCCCCGGTTAAACAACGTGAAGTAAGAGAGCTTATTCATGTTAATGGAGCTAACTTATGTGCGATAGTGGAAACTCATGTTCAAAGGGAGGCTTTACCTAGTATCTGTAACCGCACGTTTGGTAGATGGGTGTGGGTCTCAAATCATTCTCGGTGTGAGTCGGGGACGAGAATTATCCTTGCTTGGGACATGCGCTTGATGGATGTTATGCTAATCGAGACGCATGGCCAATATTTACACTGTGAGGTACGCATTCGTGGGGAACCGCAACCATTTTTCATCTCGATAGTTTATGGAATGAATGATGAAACCCGGCGGCGTGAATTATGGTCGGGGCTGCGGAAATTTAAAGTTCTAATGGGTAATGTGCCATGGATGATTATGGGGGACTTCAATGCCATGTTGTTTCCGCATGATGGCTTGGGTGGATCTTCGAGAAGAAATAAGGGCATGGAAGATTTCTATAATTGTGTGGAAGACATCGAAGTATTTGATGTGTCGTATACAGGGATTCAGTACACTTGGTGTCAAAAACCGAGTGATGAGAGTGGGGTGCGCCGTAAACTGGATAGAGTCCTTGCAAATATCGCTTTTACAACCTTGTTTCATGATGCTTCTGTGAGGTTTTTGCCAAGGGGTGTTTCGGATCACTCCCCCGCAATCTTGAGTTTCAAGGGTGGTATTAGGAAGAAGGTTTGGGGTTTCAAGTTTGATAATTTTCTTGTGGAGCATCCGCTGTTTTTGCAGGAGGTTAAAAAAGTTTGGGATATTCCAATTGAAGGAAACTTCATGTACCGTGTGACTAGTCGTCTCAAGGCCTTAAAGGCCCCTCTCCGAGGGCTTAGGTCCCCTTAAGGCAATCTGGCTAAACGTGTGGAGGCCTTAAAACTGGAATTGGATGCCATTCAACATCGATGTGATAATGAACCGGATAATGCGGAGCTTATGGAGGATTTAGCTCATATCTGGATTGCTTACCAACAGTCGCTTTGGGATGAGGAGGTTGCGGCGAGGCAAAGAGCAAAGGTTAAATGGCTTGTCGAGGGGGATTCCAATACAAAATTTTTCCACAAAGTTATTAAGGAAAAACGACATGCGCAACATTGTCATTCGGTTTGCAATGCGGAGGGTGTGTACGTCCATGGAGAGGAAGTCCCTAATGTTTTTGTTGAGCATTTCCGTTCCTACTTTGGGACGAAAGATGACACGCTAAATGGGAATATGAATATGGAGGTGGATATGTTTGCCAACCAATTATCCCTCCATGATGCTCTAAGTATGGTCCGACCAATTACGAATGAGGAGATAAGGAGTGCTCTTTTCGAATAGGGAATGATAAGGCACCGGGTTCGGGTGGATACTCTTCAAAGTTCTTTAAAGCTGCTTGGGGAATTGTTGGCAGGGATGTGGGTTTGGCAATCCACAATTTCTTTTACCGAGGTCATCTGGCGAAAGAGGTAAACCATACGTTAATTTCCCTTATACCGAAATGTTTGAATGCCACAAGTCACGGATTTTCGGCCAATTGCGTGTTGCACGGTGCTTTATAAGTGTATCAGCAAAATTATTGTGGATAGAATGAAAGGTCACCTGAATGTCTTGGTGGGGGAAACACAATCAGCGTTTATACCGGGTAGAAGAATAGCTGATAATATCCTTATGGCCCATGAACTTGTGGTGGGCTACCACAAGACTACTGGTCCGCCTAGGTGCGCGTTTAAAATTGACATTCACAAAGCGTACGATACGGTTGATTGGGACTATCTCATTTATATGCTCTCCAATTTTGGTTTTCACCCGGTCTTGGTTAATTGGATTAAGGAGATGATCACTACGCCTTCTTACTCGGTTGCTTTAAATGGTGACTCTTATGGTTTTTTTAAAGGGGGTCGTGGCATTCGTCAAGGGATCCGTTATCCCCCTATTTGTTCACCCTTGTTATGGAAGGATTTGCTATGATCTTCAAACGTTGTATCCAAGAAGTGGGCACTTTTGGCTATCATAAAGGATGTGAAGACTTTGGCCTTACGCATCTTTGTTTTGCTGATGATTTGTTTGTTTTTACTTATGGGGATGTCGCATCGGTGGAAATTCTAAAGAAAGCGCTTCACCTCTTCAAAATCCGCTCTGGGCTCGCCCCAAATCTTGAGAAGAGTGAGGTCTTTTTGGGAATGTTCCAGAGGATTCAAAGGTGGCGATCCTCAATTGTCTTCCGTTCACTATGGGGTCGTTTCCCATACGCTATCTTGGGATTCCGTTGTCGCCTGTAAAGTTAAAGGCTGCAGATTTTGGAGGTCTCATTGCCAAGATAAAGGCTCGTGTGCAAAATTGGAAAACGAAATTCCTTTCGTTCGGGGGAAGGCGACAACTTATTATTTCGGTTTTGCAATCCATGCAACTCTATTGGATGGCCATCTTCCGTCTCCCCTCGGGTATCATTCATGAACTTGAAGCTATGTTTCGGAATTTTCTTTGGGCTCAAGGCGAATCTGCAAAAGGTAAATGTAAAGTTGCTTGGGATGTTGTTTGTCGTCCCCGTACTCATGGTGGTCTTGGGATTCGACGTCTGGCTGTCTGGAACCGTGCTTTACTTTGTCGCCATATATGGGATCTTTTGAACCATCGAAACACTTTGTGGGTTCGATGGGTACATCGGTTCTGCATTCGTTCGGATCAGTTTTGGATGGTTCGTAAGAGTATGCGGTGGTCGTGGGTTCTGAACAATATCCTTGACCTTCGTTCGTATGTGCGGAGATATTTTGTCATGCGAATTGGAGAGGGTACGGGTGTCAACGCTTGGGAGGACTCTTGGCTAGCCTGTGGCCATCTTTCGGCTTATATTCCTTATCGGTTCATTAGTGGCCAGGACTTTAACCCAGGGACTACAGTCCAGGAGTTGATAAATGGTCTGCATGGGGTCTGGCCGGTGGATTGGCAGCAAAGATTCCCTATCCTAACCTCTAACCCTCTTCCAGAGATTATGATTGGTCAAAAGGATGTTCTGTACTGGAAGAACACGGTAAATGATTTGGTGGATTTTGCGGTAAATGTGGTTGTTCGGAGCCTTTCTAATGAGCATAGTGCTATTCCTTGGTGTAGCACGGTATGGTGTAAAGGCCATATTCCTAAGCATGCGTTTTGCTTATGGACGGCTTGTCATAGACGTCTCCCAACGCATGATCGTATCTTGGCATGGCGACATGATCACCCGGATCTTCGTTATGTGTTTTGTTTGCATGGTGGGGATTCGCATAACCACTTGTTTTTTCAATGTCCATTTTCTAAGGAGGTTTGGGACAGAGTTCGGGTGAAAGTTGGTTGGAGGTTGTGTCCGGACACTTGGGATGATATTTTGATGGCCCTCTCTGATATGCATCGTAGACCGAAACATCTTCTTCACTGCTTGGGGCTTGCTGCCTCTGTTTACTTTATTTGGCAGGAACGGAATAAGAGGACTTTTACGGGTGTCAGGCGCACGGTGTCTGATATTGTGAAGATTATTGTTGAGATCGTCTTCATTCGGGATACTTGGAAGAGACAGCGTAAAGGCAACTTGAAGAGGATTGATGAAGGCATTCTGTGATGTGTTCTTGATGGTGCTTGCGTTTTGGCGTTTCTTTTGGAAGTGGCGGCTTTCTATTTTTTTCTGTTGCCTTCATTTTTCTGTTAGCCTTTGTCTGTTTTGGCTTCTTGTTGCGTGGTTTGGCCTTGTGTTGGCTTTTTACTGCTTTGTTGTCTGGATTGTGACTTGGCGGTTTGCCCGTTTTGCCTTTTTCTGTCTTTTATAAATTGCCTGGAGTTTTCCTCTCAAAAAAAAGATCAAGACTTGAAGGTTTCAAGACCGATTTTTATTTATATATCTTTAGGGGGAGATTGTTAGGACAATAAATGTCCTACATATTAGAAAGATATATAAATAATTATAGTGTTTAATTATAGAGTTTATTTAAATATTTGTAAAAGCCTTTAATCATAAATGGGCTTAGATTAGCTTGATGGGCCATGGGCCTTAGTGTTTAAAGCCTAGGTATTTAAGGTTATGTTAACCTTGAATTAGGTTAGACGATTCATTATCATTCTAGAGCTTATTGTTAGAAGTCGTTATTTTACTTTGATTGTAATATTCTTATAACGATTAATACTTTGAATGAATACGAGAGAGATGACAGCTTGAAATCATGAAACATTCGTGTTATTTCTCATTGAATCGTTGTTACCTGATCAATCTGGAACTAACAGTGTGCAAAGGATTTTTAAAGAAACAGGGATTTTCTCACTTAGACCATTAGGTCTAACCCTCATTTTTATTTTAAATATGTATTCCAGGTCGAGGATCAAGTAAGAGCAAATAAGGAGGTTAAACCGAGAATAGCTTTTGGGAAGACGATGTAGTGGAAGACTATGATGTGTTTAGTAGATACGGCATGTTTTTATTAATGTCAATTACTATGTAAACGTTGTAAAGATGTAATGAATGTTTGTAAAAGACTAGGGGACCGAATTTGTTATATAATGTATCTCTTGTTTTAACGACGTTATGCAATGTATGCTATTTGAACTATGTATGGGAGTACGGGATGTTACAGTGAGCAGACTTTGTCAACCTGTCAACGATCACCCAAATGGCATCAAATCCTTTCGGAGTCCTTGGTAACTTCGTGATGAAATCTGTAGTAATCTGATCCCATTTCCACATAGGTATTTCTAAACGTTGTAACTGACCAAAAGGCTTTTGATGTTCAATCTTTACTTTCTTACAAGTGGAGCAACCTTCCACACGCTGAGCAATATTTCTTTTCATTTCCGGCCACCAGTAAAATTGTCGTAGATCTTTATACATCTTATTCGTACTTGGATGAATAGTGAAACGAGATTGATGAGCTTCTTGTGTACCCGATCACGTAAATTACCCAGACGAGGCACCCAAATTCTGTTTCCCAGACACAGTAACCCACGATCATCTTTTACGAGTGATGCTGATATACCCACCAACCGTTCTGGTTTCAAGTGTTCTTCTTGGAAGGCTTCTACTTGACACTTCTTCAATTCGTCAAAGATGTTAGGTAGGAGTTCGACTCGTAGAGCAATGGCTTTTATTGTTCCACTTCTTTCTTGACGACTCAGTGCATCAGCTACCACATTTGCCTTTCTCGGATGATAGAGAATTTCACAGTCGTAGTCATTCACCAGTTCTAACCATCTTCTTTGCCTCATATTCATTTCTCGCTGATCGAAAAGATGTTGGAGACTCTTATGATCGGTAAAAATTTGACATTTAGAACCGTACAGATAATGTCTCCAAATCTTCAGCGCGAAAACAACTGCTGCAAGTTCCATGTCGTGTGTAGGATATTGTCGTTCATGATCTTTCAGTTGACGAGAAGCATAAGCAATAACTTTCCCACGCTGCATTAGTACACATCCCAATCCTAGTTTGGAAGCATCACTGTAAACAACAAAGTCGTTGGAACCTTCAGGTAGTGACAGTATCGGCGCGCTACAGAGTCTCTCTTTCAATATTCGGAATGCTTCATCATGTTCTGCTTTCCATTCAAACTTTATATTCTTTCGAGTCAGCTTGGTCAGAGGCGTAGCAATACGAGAGAAATCTTGTATAAACTTTCAATAGTAGCCGGCTAAACCCAGAAAACTTCGTACTTCGGTTGGCGTTCTCGGCGGTTCCCGCCTTTCAATTGCCTCTACTTTCATCGGATCAACTTGAATGCCTTTTTCCGAAACTACATGTCCGAGAAATTGGACTTCCCGTAGCCAGAATTCACATTTAGAAAATTTAGCATACAACTGTTCCTTCTTCAACAACTCCAGAATCAAACGAAGATGTCGTGTGTGCTCTTCTTTGGATCGGGAGTAGATAAGGATATCATTGATAAACACAATAACAAATTTATAAAGATATGGCTTACATACACAGTTCATTAAATCCATAAAGGCAGCTGGGGCATTCGTCAGGCCGAAGGGCATCACTAAGAATTCATAATGACCATACCTTGTGCGGAAAGCAGTTTTCAAAACATCTTCTTCTTTAACCTTCCGTTGGTGATAACCAGATCTTAGATCAATCTTGGAGAAATAGCAAGCTCCAACTAATTGGTCGAAGAGGTCATCAATTCTGGGAAGCGAATACTTGTTCTTGATTGTGCGCTTATTCAGTTCCCGATAATCAATACACATTCTCATCGACCCGTCTTTCTTTTTCACAAACAGCACTGGTGCTCCCCACAGTGAAGTATTGGGTCTGATGAAGCCCTTATCTGAAAGATCTTGCAGTTGCGTCATCATCTCTTTCATCTCTGGAGGTGCCAAACGATACGGTGCACGGGCAACAGGAGCGGCTCCAGGAATCAGATCTATGCCAAACTCTACTTGTCTAACGGGCGGAAGACTATTCAAGTCTTCTGGGAAAACTTCCGGAAATTCACAAACCACGGAAATATCTTCCAACTTATTCTTTTCTAGCTTAGTATCTATCACATAAGCTAAGTAACTCGGGCAGCCTTTATTAACACACTTACGAGCTTTCATCATAGAGATAAGGCAAGACTGATGATTTCTACGGTCACCATAAATCACTACTGGTCCCTTATCAGGTAAGACAACATTAATCAACTTTTTATCACAAACTATACTAGCCTGATTTTCGGCTAACCAATCTATTCCCACTACCACATCAAACTCGATCAAAGCTATAGGAAATAACTGAATAGGTACTCCACACCCATCTATATTTATAACACAACTATCAAATACCTCTTTAACTGGTACTTGATTATCATTTGCAGTATCTACCATTAATGTATGATCTAACACTTTAGGCTTTAAATGCATATAAGCAGCAAAAGAAGGAGACACAAACGATCGGTTTGCACTGGAGTCAAATAACACCTTAGCACGTGTAGAGTTTATTAAGAATGTACCTGTAACCACATCAGGAGTTTCCTCCGCTTCTTGTGCTGTCATCTGAAAGGCACGACCCCTAGCTCTTGGTAATTCTGGTCTTGGTACTACCGGCCTAACACCCGATGGTTTCACTGACGTACCACCCTGCTGTACTGTCCCCCGTGGACAATCAGACTGGATGTGATCAGAAGAATTGCATGAGAAACAAAATCGAGTTACCCGACAGTCTTTAGCAATATGGCCGGTCTTTCCACACTTGTAACAAACTCGAGGATCAACTTGACAATTTCCTTGATGAATACGATTGCACTTTGGACAAGGTCTTTCAGGTGGTCTGAAAGGTGTACGACTATCAAATCTCTTAAATCTAGACTTCTTTGGATCATACTGTAGTCCTTCCCATTTTCTTTTTCCAGTACTCTTATCACCAGTATCCCTTCCTCTATCCCGTTCCACATTTTCCGCGGCATCTACTGCGGCTGAGAAGGTTTCTGGTCCCTTTGCAATCACTAGACTTCTGATTTCTAACTTTAACCCGAAGATAAACCTTTCCATCTTAAGTGCCTCCGTGGCAACATAGTACTCTGCAAAACGAGACTTCTCCAGGAAACGAGCAGTATAATCCCTAACCGAAAAACTCCCTTGTTGCAGCTTCATGAATACTTCTTCCAATTGTCTAACTGCTGCTTGCGGACAAAACTGTCTCTTAAAAGCTGTAGTGAATTCGTCCCAAGAGAAAGTAGAATACACATCAGATCCTCTAGAGGTAATGAGAGCTTCCCACCAATATAACGCATCCGCCTTCAGCATTGCAGTTCCATATAGCACTCTATCTTTATTGGCACATTTACTGGTTTTGAAGATAACTTCTATTTCTTTTAGCCACCTCATAGCCTTCACTGGATCTCTTTCCCCTGAGTAGGTTGGAGGTTTGCAACTTAGAAACATTTTATAATCACACTTCCTTGGCACCGGTATGACAGTAGGTTTAATGGGCATCTCGTCTTCCACACCAGGATCTGGTATTTCAGTTTCAGTATTACGAGTTCGGTCGAACATAGCCTGTATACTTGCTTACAGTCTTCCCATTTCAGCCGTCAAGTCGTTTCTTGTAACAAATTCATTACCTCGCGACTGAACTCTGCCTCCAGTTCTGCCCCTGCCTCGTTCTCCCCCTCTTCCCCTTGTCCCGACTGTTGGATTAGTTCTACTAGGGTTTCCTTCTTCCTCCCTATTTGTACGTCGAGTGCCATTCTGTAGATTTCAACAAGGTTAATATACACGTAATCACATACCCCATATAATAAGGTTTTTCCAGTTCAAACATGTACCTATAAGTTCATGATTACACTGGCCAAATGTAATTTGAAATTACCTTACATGATGTTCCTTCTACCTTTTATACTTAGCATCCCAAGGTTCTAACATAATAGGGACATCCTACTTCACATGCAGTTTAAGTCTAGGTATAGATCCGAATACCTAAATCCCTAAAACTAGGGCTCTGATACCATCTGTAACGACCCGGTTCTCAAACATGCGTCAAATAACATATATTGCATAACATCGTTACATAACAAAAGATACATCGTATAACATGTACGGTCCCTTAGTCTTTACAATCATAGTAGATACTTCATTACAAACATTTTGCTACTAAATAACAAAGCTACAACTGCTAAACACATCACGGTCTTCAAAAAAAACGTAAGTCTTCCAAAAGCTAGTCATCGATTACCCTTCTTACTTGCTCTTACTTGATCCACGACCTGGAATACATATTTTTAAAACAAAATGAGGGTTAGACCTAGTGGTCTAAGTGAGAAAATCCCTGTCAGTTTAAAATCATTTGTACAAATACCATATACATAACACACACATAAATACCAATTATGACTCATGCAGTGTGTACTTTCCTGTCTCATTCCCATGGCCATATTAGATGGTTGCGAGCCAACTAATAAATTTACTCCGCTGTACTAAAATACAGCCAACACCGTTGTCCCTTCGTACAGCCAACTCCACCGGTCCTAAGCCCGGCCAACGTTCTCTCGTGTAGTGTAATAATCGTATAAATATAATATACCCTTCAATATATCATACTTCATACATATGCACATAATTACACAAATTATCACTTTCACAATCCACATATATGTATTCCAGTTTGAAAACATTTTAAAGTAAAACTCACCTGATTGCTTATCAAAACGCTTCCAAGCCTTTTCCAAAAGATTCAGTCTTTCACCCAGAATTCACAGAATCTGTAATAATTTAAATACAATTATCTCCTTACCAATTAATCGTATAAGACTTACTAGTACGCTTAGAACTCTAGATAACCTAAATCCTCAAATGTTTCCCCCAAACCCGAACTTAAGTCGAGTCCACAATATTTCCTATCCAAGAGTTGATAAAACACAAAGTTACGGAATACTCAAAAGTATCTAAAATCTCAAAATTGACCAAACAGCTAAAGTTTCCGGATACTACAAAATAATTCGGACAACACCACTTTCCGGACAACCTATACAATCCGAACAACACAACTTTCCGGACAGTATAAACAATCCGGACACTCGCACTATCCGGACACTCGCACTATCCGGACACTTACCGGAAACATACTCAATCCGAATAACACCCGGACACCAAAGCAATCCGGACACCATCCGGTATCTAATTTTAACCGGAAACTTATGGAAAAGAGGAACTTACCGGATACATGACTCGTTCGGATACTAGCGAGGAGAAACTACCGGACACATTCATATTGTGTCCGGAAACCTCTGTCGGTTTACCCAAAATTTACCCAGAATCGACAGAAAATTATACCAGACATGAAATCGCTGATTCTACTCCGATAGAAACCTTCTACTAACACTTACAAACATAAAACGTAAAGGAACATACCTTAATAACACTTTCAAGTACACCAAATTGAAGCCCTAGCCACAAGACCCTTCTTTCTTCTTCTTATCTTCTCAAAACACACACACACACACTCAATATACTGATATTTTCTGTTTGAAAATATCTGGAATAAAAAGGATATTTATATCCTAGACCCACTTTGCAATTATGGCTTAAACTATGCAAGAATGACGAAAACACCCCTAAGCTTATAAATTACCCAAACTTACCCTAAACATTCAATTATAAAGTTAACTAATTTTAACGGAATTAGAATTTAACTAACGAACTTACCCGGGGTATTACAGTTCCCATACTCGAGATCTGGTTTCTAACTGTTTTCGTTTCTTTATACTTTACGGAACAGCTGATTGAGTTACTGTAGGATTAGATTCAGAAGGAGGTTATTGACTATGTCTTTCAGGCTGAGACATATTAACTTTCTCCATCTATAATAAAAAATATTGATAACAAGTTAACAAAAATATTAAATATTCATTAAGATTATAACAAGATAGACGTATTAACTTTTTCCATCTATAATAAAAAATATTGATAACAAGTTAACAAAAATAATAAATATTCAATAAGATTATAACAAGATATACATATATGTTCATCACTAGCTCTTACTCGGGGTTGCTATGCCTACCCCCCTGCGAATGTATACCCCCCCCCCCCCCTGCAAATATCGTCTACTCTCACAAACAAAATAAATTTACCTTTTATACCCTTTTAATTATTTAATTAGTTTATTTTATACCTTTTACTTTTCTAGTTTTCATTTTACACCTTCATCATATTAACACATATAATCGTATATTAGCTAAAATACGTTTTAATTTGAACAAATTTCACCATTATAATCATCTCTTCGATACGTTCGAAATGTGCCCAATCTTGAATATTTTTTTATTTTTTTATTTTATTATATATCATATATACTACATAAAAATATTTTTTTATATTTACAATTCATACTCTTATAGTTAATTATTTAATTTATGGTACATCTCTTACCGTTCAAACTCATTAAGTTAAAAATTTATACAAAACTTTACTGTTATAGCTTTTAGGAGAGTTTTTTTTTGTCTCATTTATTTTTGAAACGCCAATGATTATAGAAAACTATTAAGATGTCCAAAAAACATATATATTAAAAGCTATTACATCAATCGTATTTAAAAAAATTGGCTTTGTATTATTTAATAGATCATTATCATAATTATATCAAGAGATCTTGTTAATCATAGTCCGCTAACGTTTTAAAACGAAATCTTAATATTTTTTTGAATGAAAATAAAAGTGTTATATTGTTTTATAAGTAAAATATTTATCTTGTAAAGTATTTTCTTTCTAAAAAAGTTAAATTTTACCATTTTGCATTTTAAGGGGTATTTGGGATTGCTTATTTAAAACAACTTATGCTTATTTTTAAAAGTGTTTATCAACTTATGTCGTGCTAATAACGAGTTGGGCGTAAAAATGTTATTTGAACAAATAAGTTATAAGCAGTTTCAAATAATCAACTTACAAAATACTTATATTTCAAACCTAAGTTTTAGATTTCTTTTAATTAAAATTTTGGTTTAAAATAGAATTTTATATTTTACTTTGGTGTAAATTTATATATGTGTCTATATTATATTATAAATTTTTTATGTTTATTTTCTTAGAAATTCTTAAATATTTCTATAAAACAAAAATAATATATGTGTTTATTATATACTGTAAAACATTTATTATAGCTAACTTATTACAATATTTGTTTATTATATAATGTAAAACAAAAATACTATAAAACATATATTATAGTAAATATTTCTTAAATTTATAGTATTTTTGTTTTATTCTTAATTAATATAATATATGTTTTAAATTTATACTAGAAGTCTACTCGCGCAATGCAACATGATATATCTCGATTTTATTGTTCTAAATTATTTTAATTGGTTTTGAAAAAACGATCAATTTTTTTTATAATTTTGTTTAAAGAATGGCGTTTTTTGAGGAGTTCGTGATTTGAGAATTTGAAAGTGGTTAGAGGTAAGGATTAATTAATAAGAGTCCACGATTTATGGATTTGAAAGTTGTTAAAAAATATTTTCTTAACGTATTTTAGTTAATATTGGGCTCATTTCGAAATAATATAATTAAATAAAAATATAAGAAGGTATCGACGAATAATAATATAATTAAGTCAAAAAATAACGTAAACGTATAACATATAATAATATAATTAAATAAAAAAATATTCAATATTTGGCTCATTTCGAAGGTGTCGACGAGACGATTATAATGGTGTAACTTGTTAAAATTAAAAAGTATTTTTTAACGTATTTTAATTAATATACCATTATATGTGTTAATATAATTAAAGTGTAAAATGATAAATAAAAAACTAAAAGGTATAAAATAAATTAAATAAATAAGTTTAAGGGTGTAAAGTGTAAATTTAAAATCAAATATTAAAAAAAGATTCGTTGTGAGGGGAGGGGGTGTATAAATGTGCATGGGGTGGATTTAGAATGGGGTTACTCCCGGTCCATTTTGTATACCCCTCCTACACCCTTATTTTGACATACTCACACTCATACACTAAATATTTTTTATTTTTTTATTTAAAAATTACATTTTACACTCTTATACTTATTTAATTAGTTTACTTATTACTTATTACTTTTTATTTTTTTAATTTTTATTTTACATCTTTATCATATTAACAAATATAATTGTATATTAGCTAAAATACGTTAAAAAAATGGGAATTTAATTAAAATACCCAAAATTTGACTTTGTTTTACCAAAATACCCATTTTCTTTCTGATTTTACCAAAATACCCATTTTTTCGCGAATAGAATCCGCGATCGCGGGCAAGGACCATTTTTGCTATTTTTGAAAATTGTCATCCCTCGAACGCCGGGGAGTGTCCCGCGGTGGACCAATTTTGGTGCTTTTTTGAATGTTTTGATTTGAAATTTACACTTTCAACCCCTATACTTATTTACTTACTTTACTTTATACCTTTTACTTTCATAATTTTAATTTTACATTTAACACATATAATCGTTTATTAACTAAAATACGTTAAAAATACGTTTTAATTTTAACAAGTTACACCATTATAATCGTCTCTTCGATACGTTCGAAATGAGTCCAATATTGAATTTTTTTGATTTATATATTTTAATATATATCATATACACTACATAAAAAATATTTTTTATATTTAAAATTCATTTTTTTAACGTATTTTCAATTTTGTTTTACACTGCTATCGCATTAACATAATAATCATATATTAACTAATTTATTAAATCGTTTTAAATTATTATTATTTGTATGTGTTTATAGATATCGTGAATGGCAATAGGACAAGGTTTCACGAGAAGAATATGAAATGGGGTTTTGACAACTTGGTATCACTGGACTCGTTTAAGAATTGTGAAAATGGGTATTTGGCGAATGATGATTCATGTGTGTTTGGAGCTGAAGTATTTGCAGTTACAGAGTATGCACAAAAGGATCGATGTCTGTCCACCACAAAGCCTCCGCCAATTTTTAATACTTACAATTGGACCATCGATAATAAAATAAATAAAACGTATTTTAACTATAAGAGTACCATAAATTAAATAATTAACTATAAGAATATGAATTTTAAATATAAAAAATATTTTTATGTAGTGTATATGATATATATTAAAATATATAAATCAAAAAAATTCAATATCGGGCTCATTTCGAACGTATCGAAGAGACGATTATAATGGTGTAACTTGTTAAAATTAAAACGTATTTTTAAAACGTATTTTAGTTAATAAACGATTATATGTGTTGAATGTAAAATTAAAATTATGAAAGTAAAAGGTATAAAGTAAACTAAGTAAATAAGTATAGGGGTTGAAAGTGTAAATTTCAAATCAAAACATTCAAAAAGCACCAAAATTGGTCCACCACGGGACACTCCCTCGTGATCGCGGGGTGAAAAGTTTTAAAAAATGGCAAAAATGGTCCCTGCCCGCGATCGCGGACCCTTTTCGCGGAAAAAATGGGTATTTTGGTAAAAACAGGAGAGAAATGGGTATTTTGGTAAATCAAAGTCAAACTTTGGGTATTTTAATTAAATTCCCTAAAAAATACGTTTTAATTTTAACAAGTTACATCATTATAATCGTCTCTTCGATACGTTCGAAATGAGCCCAATATTGAATATTTTTTGATTTAATTATTTTATTATATATCTTATATACTACATATAAATATTTTTTATATTTACAATTTATACCCTTATAGTTAATTATTTAATTTATGATACATATCTTACTTTTTCAATTTTGGTTTTACACTTTTATCACATTAACATAATAATCATATATTAACTAAAATATGTTAAAAATTTACGTTTTAACATATCACATTAGCATACATAATTACATATATATATATATACATATATATATATATATATATATATATATATATATATATATATACACATATATATATATATATTGAACGTCATTCGTTTAATAAATTGATTTAAAATAAAGTAAAGTTATTGATTTGAAATAAAATAAAGTTATTGACTCGAATTTTAAGTTTAGGTTTTCGAATTGCTTCGGGTTTAGATTAGTCGGATTTCGGGTTAGTGTCTGTTAGAAATTAGAAAACATTTCGATGGACTATAATTTACGATTTTCAAAAAATAATTACATAAATAATTATATTTATATAATATTTAAAAAATACATTTATATTATTTCGGGTTTTTGGACGGGTCGGGTAGTCAAAGATCAAGCCCAACCCGAACCTAAGTATCCCACAAAAAGTCGCGTTTACAATAACTGCTTCTGACTAAATAGTTTTTACCTCAAACTAAAAAGCTACAAATGCTTATCAGATAAATTTAAATGTAATTTTATATTCTTATCAGTTTGATGTTAGCCTTATTCCACTTCTTTGAGTTGATTACGAATGGCCCGTTAAGGACGACTTGGCTTATTAGCGAGAAAGTGCATAAAAGAATGTCATCTATCAATTAATAAAATAGGCTCAAGTACATTTGTATGTGGTTTAAAACACCACTGCATTTACAAGTAGAAATATATTTAAATTGTGACATACGCACTTTATACAACAATTAACTTGTTTTAGTTTAAAAAATGTAGTCAAAGATCAAACCCAACCCGAACCTAAGTATTTTACAAAAAGTAGCGTTTATATAATATTGGGCTCATTTCGAAATAATATAATTAAATCAAAAAATAAGAAGGTATCGACGAATAATAATATAATTAAATCAAAAAATAACGTAAACGTATGACATATAATAATATAATTAAATCAGATTAGTCGGATTTCGGGTTAGTGTCTGTTAGAAATTAGAAAACATTTCGATGGATTATAATTTACGATTTTCAAAAGATAATTACATAAATAATTATATTTATATAATATTTAAAAAATATATTTATATTATTTCGGGTTTTCGGACGGGTCGGGTAGTCAAAGATCAAACCCAACCCGAACCTAAGTATCCCACAAAAAGCCGCGTTTCGATTTTCGGATTTCAGGATATTCGGGTTTTGCACAAACACATTATTTCCGGTTGGAATTCGGGTTCAGATTTTGGACTATTCGGGTTATGAATTGTAAATATAAAAAATATTTTTATGTAGTATATATGACATATAATAAAATAATTAAATCAAAAAACATTCAATATTGGGCTCATTTACAAACGTAGATTAGATTTGTATGAAGAGTATATAGAGCGTATTTGTACTCGTGAATATATTGATTTAAATGAATAATCAGAGTTGAAATTTGTTGGAATAAAAAGAATTTATTTAACGTATTTTAGTTAATATTGGGCTCATTACAAAATAATATAATTAAATCAAAAAATAAGAAGGTATCGACGAATAATAATATAATTAAATCAAAAAATAACGTAAACGTATGACATATAATAATATAATTAAATCAAAAAATATTCAATATTTGGCTCATTTCGAAGGTATCGACGAGACGATTATAATGATGTAACTTTTTAAAATTAAAAAATATTTTTTAACGTATTTTAATTAATATACAATTATATGTGTTAATATAATGAAAGTGTAAAATGATAAATAGAAAACTAAAAGGTATAAAGTAAATTAATTAAATAAGTATAAGGGTGTGAAATGTAAATTTTCAAATAAAAAATAAAAAATTAAAGTATGTGAGGGGAGGGGTATACAACCCTTTTCCATATCTCTTCAATTATATATATGAATATATTATATCAATCTACTTTTAACTTTCAACCATACATAGTTACATACAACATCATGCATATAATATCATGTGCTTTTCTAAATACACCCCCTGCACACACACTGTGTGTGTATGCACAGTACACACTATGTGTGTGTTTCTGTGTGTGAGGGGGTGGGCTTAGCACCACCCTATTTCATACGTACTACATTGAATGATTAAAGTACACTATAATATCGTATCTCTCTCTCTCTCCATTATATATATTTTAAACCATTAATAAAATAATCAATAATATCAATGTATCATGCATGTGATCCGACAGAAGAACCTAGGCTATTTTAAATTATAAACTGCAATTTAAAAGTGTATATGCATATAAAGTTGTCGACATTCACAATTTCACATACCACAGTTACACCTCTCTCTCTCTCTCTCTATCTCTCTCTCTCTCTTTTATTACTTTATATATATATATATATATACTAACCATGAATGATGAAGCTGCAAATAAAAGTATATATGACATACATGATATGAACGCAACGACTAGTGACTAATATGGAGTTCGTAAGTCGTGACTTCGTGGAGACTGCCGACCGGAGAGTCGCAGTACACTGGTGGTCGGTGGCAGTGGGCACTTGTAATCGTGAGTCGTGACTGAGTTCTGGTCTTCTGGACTTCTGGAATCTTGAAGCGTACGGGATTAACGGGATTCACGTGATTAACCACTTCTTCTGGGTTTCACTTCACCATCGATCTCTACCATTAACCCCACCATGAAGGAGCTCTGGACAACCATGGCCTCTCTAATGGGTGTTTTAGCCTTCTGTCAAACCCTCCTCCACACCGTCATCCCACCGGAGCTCCGTTTTGCCTTTCTTAAACTCTTTCAACGCCTCTTCAACTGTTTCTCCTCCTACTGTTATTACGAAATCACCGAGATCGACGGCGTCAACACAAATGAACTCTACAACGCCGTTCAACTATATCTCTCCTCCTCCGCCTCATCCACCACCTCTGCCGCCGCCACCTCCAACCGCCTCTCACTTACTCGCGGTCTCAACTCCTCCGCCATCACCTTCGGTCTCTCCAACAACGACCGTCTTTGTGACGTTTTTAACGGCGTCTCTGTCGTCTGGGAACACATCGTCACGCCCCGACAATCGCAGACGTTCTCGTGGAGGCCATTGCCGGAGGAGAAGCGAGGGTTCACGCTTCGGATCAACAAAAGGGATAAACCTCATATCCTCGAACCCTACCTTGATTTCATCACTGAGAAAGCCAACGAAATCCGAAGGAAGAATCAAGATAGGTTGTTGTACACGAATTCCCGCGGCGGCTCCTTGGATTCTCGCGGACATCCATGGGAATCGGTGCCGTTTAAACATCCGAGCACATTTGAAACCCTAGCAATGGATCCGACCAAAAAGGCCGAGATAATGTCGGATCTCCGAGATTTCGCCGACGGTCAGGCGTTTTACAAACGAACTGGACGCGCGTGGAAACGAGGATACCTCTTGTACGGTCCACCCGGCACCGGCAAGTCAAGTATGATCGCTGCAATGGCGAATTTCCTTGGGTACGACATTTACGATCTCGAATTAACCGAGGTGAACACCAATTCGGAGCTCCGAAAGTTGCTTATGAAAACTAGTTCCAAATCCATCATCGTAATCGAAGACATTGACTGTTCTATAAACCTCACAAATCGTAAAAAGATCAACGGTGAAATAGGTAAACCGGAGATGAGAAACGGGCCGGGCGGTCTGGGTGGACCGGGCGATCCGGAGAACAGTGGGAGCAACAACTCCATTACGCTTTCGGGGTTGTTGAATTTCACTGACGGGTTATGGTCGTGTTGCGGGTCGGAGCGGATATTCGTTTTCACGACCAATCACATTGATAAACTTGACCCGGCATTGTTACGGAGCGGCCGAATGGATATGCACGTTTTCATGAACTACTGTTCTTTTCCGTCGCTCAAGATTCTGCTGAAGAATTACTTGGGGTGTGACGACGGCGACATCGAAACGGAGGTTTTGGAGAAGCTGTCGGCGGTGATCGATGAGGCGGAGATGACGCCGGCAGATATCAGCGAGGTGTTGATAAAAAACCGACGAGATAACGACAAGGCTTTGATGGAGGTGTTGGAGGCGTTGAGGACTAGGGCGGAGAAAAAAAAGTCGGTGAGGAGGCGACGACGAATAGAGGCGGAAGTGGAGGAGATGGCGGAGGAGGAAGAGAAGAGGGCGTTGGATAGTCCGAGAGAAGTTGGTGGTGCGGCGATTGGTGGTGGTGCCGAGGTAGAGCTAAAGTACAAGAAAGGTGGGAAAGAGGATAGAGAGGATAATTAATTAAATAATTTAATCACTTTTTTTTTGTTTTATAATTAATTATTAATCCCATTAAAACAGGGGTTTAGGGATATGGGAATTTTGGGTGGGGATTTGGATATCGAAAATTGGAAAATTCAAAATACGTGTTTGGTCCTTCATCTTTCACAAGTTTTTTGTTTCTTTATTTATTACAAAAACTGTCCTTAATTAATTTTTTAGTCAAGTTTAGGGTCGTTTACCGGGTAAGCAGTTATCGGTAAAGGTCACCACATTCATTTATCTTATAGGGAACATTTTCAGCCATGAAAATGGGTTGATGCCAGATAATAAATGTTTATAAGCCAGCATGCACTTACCGAGTAAGAGTCATCACTCTAATTTAACGGGTAAAACTCTCAATCCTTGTATTCCTTTTATCAGATAAGACTCTTAATCATTGTATTTCTCTTATCGAGTAAGATTCTCAGTACTTGTTATATTTTTTACCAATAAAATAATTGAACTGATAATAGTCTCTTATGTCAAATGCACCTTAATATATTTCTTTCAAACTTTAACTATGATACTGATATCAATTATTTTCTTTCCATATTTGAGATAGGTAATCAAGGAGAGTATTGTTGATTCATGAGATAATCTTCCATCAACTATATATTAGACAGTGTTTGATTTTTATCTAATTTTTAAATAAATAACTCATTTAGTCATTAGAAACTGAATAAATGGTCATATATATCTGCCACTCATAATTTACAATCTTATTTAAGATATGTATTAATAAAAAGAAGACAAAATAAATAAATCAAGTGGATCGTTATGATTTTTTATTATAAAAATTTTGGATTATTTTAATTAAAGAAAAGGTGTGATATATATATATATATATATATATATATATATTGTACATTATGAGAAGGATGTATGTATGATATGATCATCATGTTCAATATTACTTTAGTTATTTAGTCGTTTACCGAAAATAATGATGATATAATTAATATTATTATCTACTGTTACAATATGAGTTCGCTGATCTGATCTCCATGTGCCTTCTCTCGTTGGTTCTCTTTTTTCCAATATCTTATTTAGTTAATGGATAAATCTTTATAATAATAATAATAATTATTATTATTTTTAAATTACAATAATACCCTATTTGCTGTTCAGAACTTAAATAATTGTTTATTGTTTTTTAGGGTGATCAGAGACTTTATCTTTAATTGATATATGGGATTTATTTGGTAAATATTTATTTAAATGATAGATTGTATTAACATTATATGTATTTTATTTTAGTTCTTATTTTAAAGAACTATTTTTAAGTTTTAGATGTTTTGTTTTGAACAACTTGTTATGTGTTTAATGTTAACTAAAAAATGTATTATGTTTTTGATGTAATTTATAGAATGTTATTATAACATCATCAAAAAATAAATTGTGTATCAACAACTTTCTAAACAGATAACTATTTTAGAAAAATTTCTATTAAACTACTTGATTGAAACATTTATCTTAACCATTAAAATTAAGTTTTGGAAGTACTTTTTCTAAATAAAAACAAAAACAAAAACAAAAACAAAAACAAAAACAAAAACAAAAACAAAAACAAAAACAAAAACAAAAACAAAAATTTATATTTTACTTAGATGTAATTTACTATTATTTAAATGTGCAATGTGTTAAAGAGTTATTGATCTAACAGTATGTAAATTACTGGTAAACTAGTCTTTTTAAAAGCTAAAAGTTCAAAAAAAATTAAAAAATAAGGAATATATATTGTATATAACTATACTTAAAAATTTGTGGCAATTGAGGTTTAATCAATGCTGATGTCTTACGATTATAATTTGCCAATCGATTAGTCTAGGCATAGCCTAGCACACCATTCCAAAAAAAAATACTTCAAAAAAATATGAAGATATTTTAATTTTACTTGTAATGTGTTAAAGAGTTATTGATCTAACAGTATGTAAATTACTGGTAAACTATAGTCTTTTTAAAAGCTAAAAGTTCAAAAAAAATTAAAAAATAAGGAATATATATATTGTGTATAATTATACTTAAAAATTTGTGGCCACTGAGGTTTAATCAAGGCTGATGTCTTACGATTATAATTTGCCAATCGATTAGTCTAGGCATAGCCTAGCACACCATTCCAAAAAAAAATATACTTCAAAAAAATATGAAGATATTTTAATTTTACTTGTAAGCTTTGATTTTTAATTTCACACATAGATATTGACCAATAATTATAAAAATTTCAAAATATATTATTTTAGATGTTTAAAACAACTCATGGTTAGATTCTCCAGAAATTCTATGGTTCAAAAGCATTGCAAGTATATTTAGGGGACCAATCGATGAGCATTATTGGTTGAGACAAAAATAGAATAATCAAATATGTTTTACATAATTAAAGTTGGTTTTTAAAATGAGTAAATTATGTTTTTAGTCTCTATGGTTTATAAAAATTTGAAGTTTTAGTCCCTATGGTTTAGAAATCACGATTTTTATCCCTATCTTTTAATTCACTACCAATTTTGTATTTATTGCTCATTTTACACATTTATCATAATAACACATATAATCGTATATTAGCTCAATTACGTTAAAAAATACGTTTTAATTTTAACAAATTACACCATTATAATCGTCTCTTCGATACGTTCGAAATGAGCCAATATTGAATATTTTTTGATGTAATTATTTTATTATATATCATATATACTACATAAAAATATTTTTTATAATTACAATTCATACCCTTATAGTTAATTAATTAATTTATGGTACATCTCTTACTTTTTTAATTTTCGTTTTACATTCCTATCTCATTAACATAATAATCATATATTAACTAAAATATGTTAAAAATACGTTTTAACATGTCATATTAACATACATAATTACGTTAAAATACGTTAAGGAATTCGATATATATATATATATATATCGAACGTTTTAATAATTTGATTTGAAATAAAGAAAAGTTATTGATTTTAAATAAAGTAAAAATAATTCGATATATATATAGAACGAACGTTCATATCGTTCATATATCTCACTCTCCCTCTCTCCCTCTCTCACTCTATATATCGTTCATATATATGTATACAGGGCTGTAAACGAACCGAACGAACACGAACGGAGACTTGTTCGTGTTCGTTCGTTTAACTTAACCGAACAAACGAACGAACACGAACGGTAAACGAACGAAAGTTTTTGTGTTCATGTTCGTTCGTTAAGAAATTTTGTTTGTTCGTGTTCGTTTATGTTCGTTCATTAAGCGTTAAACGAACGTAAACGAACGAACTAAAATGAACATAAACGAACGAACTTAAATGAACGTAAACGAACGAACTTAAATGAACATAAACGAACATAAATGAACGAACGCAAATGAACAAAAAATAACCACTGTTACTCATCATTTCTTTCATAAAAAGTATCATAAGAAAATGAAAAATCGGGTTAACTTAGGAGGAATAAAAAAGAATTCTTAAGAATTAATTACTTAATGAATATACATATTAACGTCATACTACATAAACATATTTATATATATATAAACAAATGTAAACGAACATAAACGAACGAACATTAACGAACTTAAACGAACGAACATTAACGAACATAGATGAACGAACGTTCACGAACGTAAATGAACGAACGAGACCATTGTTCATGTTCGTTCATTTAACTAAACGAACAAGAAATTGTGTTCATGTTCGTTCATTTATTAAATAAACGAACATAAACGAACTTCCCGCCGAACGGTTCACGAACGGTTCACTGAACGTTCGGTTCGTTTACAGCCCTATGTATACATATATATCAAGTTGCAGATGACAAACATGGGAGAAGATTTGACACCAACATCAGAATTTGTCACCAACGAGGTACAATATTATGATAACTAACATTTAGGTTTATTAATACTTACGGGGACAAGTGAAAGTTATAACAAAATATAATAATTTCAGGTGTTCAATTCTCGAGAAGAAATAACTGAATGGGTGCACAACGTGGGACATTAGGTTGGTTGTGTTGTTATTATCAAAAGATCAAAGGCTTATCCAAATGGGGATGTTTATAAAGTCGTGTTTATGTGTGAACATGGTGGGGTTTAAAAAAGTAAAAAAGTTTCCAGTCAACATTCCAAATTAAAAAAATATTTGGAGACCTCACAAGCAGACTTAAAAAGAATTTTATCTCATATTCATCAAGTAATTCAGTGTAACATCTCGATTTTCTATATAAAGTGTTATGTTTGGTTTATTGAATAATTTGAGTATAATTATTTGATAGATTAATTTTAGAGTTTATCCCCGAGTAAGTTACGTTATTTGTTTTACGGAGTTATAAGTTAAGGGGTAAACTTTAATTTTAATTTATAAGTTGGAGGGTGAAAATTGGTAATTGATGAAAGTAGAGGGGGTTGTTTGGTTAAGTGGTGAAACATGTATCACCACCACCACCTCATGTACACACATATGTGGATAAGTGAGATATTTTCTTCACTTTTAGTTTGTGTATGTGTGTATGTTTTACGGTGCAGAGAGAGAGAGAGAGAGAGAGAGAGAGAGAGAGAGAGAGAGAGAGAGAGAGAGAGAGAGAGAGAGAGAGAGAGAGAGAGAGAGAAGAAGAAGCAAAACAGATTATTTCAGCTGGAAATCATAGTGCAATTTGAGGAAAACAAAGGTATATCTCTCACATAAATCCTTCCTCTCATATAGCTAAAGTTTTCTAATGGTTAAAATTGGGTTTTGATGATTTTGGAAAGATATGAGAAATCTTGAGTTATGAATAGTTTCTGCTAATGATATTAAGTATATCTGCATTTTTGTAGAAATTGTTATGGCTTAAAAATATAGATTTCTGGCTTAATTATGATTTCTGTGAGTTGAGACAAAGATGAACATCGCAACAGTGAATTGCGATAAAGATGGGTATTGCGATAAGGATGATTGTCGCAACAGTGAGTTGCGATAGAGTGAGTGTATCGCAACAGTGGGTTGCGATAAGAGTTATGTCGCAACAGTTGGTTGCGATAAGATGTTATATCGCAACAGTTGGTTGCGATAAGAGGGATATCGCAACAGTGGATTGCGATAAGTATGGTGTCGCAAGTAGTAGGTTGCGACAAGTGTAGATGCATTCCTTTGGGTTGCGATAAGTGTCGAGAATTTGGATTAATTAGGATTCTTAATCTTTGTACAATAGTTTGATATCAGTACAATATGTATTTGGATGTTTCAGACTT
This sequence comes from Saussurea involucrata, assembly GCA_033807775.1. Taxonomy (NCBI): domain Eukaryota; kingdom Viridiplantae; phylum Streptophyta; class Magnoliopsida; order Asterales; family Asteraceae; genus Saussurea; species Saussurea involucrata. The sequence continues at coordinate 118,428,336 of CM066314.1, forward strand.
TGGGAAGTTTAGTAATGGAAAGTCTTTACAACTTTAAGAAGTGAAGTAAGAGTGACGCTATTACTATCAGGTGAGTTCATTCTTACCTTACCTTTTTATAAATGTATTTCAAGTTATGGTAAGGTATATTTTTAAATGAATGTTTCCTAAATGAGTTTTGATAAGAAGCAAAATTGGTTATCTTGAAATTAATGGTTTTTGCTTAACTTCATTAACGTTATTTGAAAATGATTTATATTAAGCAATAACCTGCACGAGTACAAATAAGTGTAATGGATCCATAGGCACTAGTTTTTATGAACACATGGAATAGGCGTGGATTAATTGTAATTCCAGTGTGTATGATAAACGTGGAATAGGCGTGGACTAATCGTAATTCCCGTTTAGGTGAAATGAGGAATAGGCGTGGACTAATCGTAATTCCCATTTCACATTGATGAGAAATCGTAGGATATGCGTGGATTAATCGTAATTCCCGATTTCTAAGGAAGGAAAGAGATAGGCATGACTTAATTGTAATCTCTACTTCCTTTCCAAGAAATTGACATGTGTAATTGTGATTTCTTGGATATGAGCATTAATCTAGAATCCGTGGAGATTCGTAGTGGGCTCTGGAACATGATATCATGACTGACTTGGTGTCGGTCATATTCATGGAATCGGGTTTAATCCCGTCATCGTAAGATGTTGATACATATGGTAAGAAAAAGGTAAACCAGGTTTGTTATGCCTTGTTTACATTGATTTTAAAAGTCTTATTTTGAAACTGAATGTTCTCACTAGGCGTTAGCCTAATCGTTTCAAATTATATTTTTTTACCAGGTACTAGCTCGGGAAAGTAAAGGGCTGTGGGACGAGTGCATTCGAGTACATACTTTTGTGAAGAGTGGAGAAGTTAGCCTTAGTGAGGAGTTCTTGATAAATCCTAGATAACCGGGTTAATCTGATCTTAGTTGACAAGATTAGATTAATAGGTTATTTTATTTTGCATTGATGTATATATGAATCCTCAAGGTTAATTCTCTATTATGTATAAAAGTTTGGCAGATCTTATGGTTAACCTTGTTAGAATTAAGGTTTAAATTTACCCTGATTTTTAGGGTGTTACAATATGGTATCAGAGCATTAGTTTAAGTGAACTAGGTATGCTAGTGAGATACCTATACTTAAGCTGAGATGAATTAAGTTATGATTCGTGAGATATGGGTAGAAGTACTAAGACGGGTTAGTCTTAGAGTCGACGGAAATACGTGAAATTAGTACTGTAACGATGGTAATGAGGATTCGCATATATAGTATATTCACAATTTCAATTAGCTACTGTTATTATGAATATATTGTTACGCAAGCATGCTTATTTCTAAATTGTCATAGTGACTAATGAACGGTAAAGTACGTTTCGTGTATTTGGTTATGTGTAACCATTTCGTATGGTTATTTCTTTGTGTTATGTCAGAACGATGGTGAATACGCCACCAAGATCCCCTAATTCTTCGGAGGATAGGGCGGTGATTGATTGGTCGGTAGAAAAGCGACCTGAAATGGTTGGGACTCATGAAAGTCCGCCGAGGTTACCGTCTATGGGAGGAGCGGACAGTCGGGTACACAGAACGAGTACCAGTACCGTCAACCCGGAAACGTCGGAATCGACAATGGAATCTCGCATGATGGAGAACATGACACGAATGATGAACACGACAATGACACAACAAACAGATATGTTCATGAAAGCGTTGAATGATCGAAGTTCTGAACTACGACGAACGGAGACTGATACTGAGATAATAAATCAAATTCATAATCCTGTGACAGATGTAAACAGGAGGGTGGAAAAATTCTGCTCATATAAAACGTTTCTAAGCTGTAAACCGCCAGAGTTTACTGGAGCAGACAATCCGGTGGCATGCATGAATTGGCTCCGAGAAATGGAACAAGCTTTTCGAGCTTGTGAATGTGATGAGAAATCAAAGGTCAGATTTGGGTCTCAAATGTTACGAGGTAATGCGTTGACTTGGTGGAATATAGTGACGTCTACTATAACGGCTCTAGTCTTAGCTGCTATGACATGGGAGTCGTTCAAGAAAAAGATTTTGGAAGAATATTGCAATGAAAATGAAATGGATAGGATTGAGGAAGAGGTTCGGAATCTTAAGAAGGGTACTTCAACTGTTCGAAAGTACACTGAATCCTTCATGGAGAAGCTGAACTTAGTGGGGCATGTGGCTCCGACCGAGATGGAAAAGATTAAAGCTTATTTGAAGGGTTTGCAAGCGGACATGATGTCCCGGGTACGAAATGCTAAAGCTTCAACGTTGAGAGAAACAATTGAAGAAGCCAAAGTTATGGAGGAGGTTTATGCTAAAGACAAGGAAGAAAAGATGCAAGTGGGAGAGAAACGGAAATGGGAAGGTCGGTCAGAGTCTTCTCAGAAATCAAAAGCATCTGGCAAAAATGTTCGTTATGAATCTCGCCGGGAGCCGAATTGGTACCCGAAGTGTCGGAATAAGCACTTTGGTCCGTGTCGGGTGACCACGCTGGAATGTTATAAGTGTGGTAAAAGTAGACATACTTTGAATAACTGTCCTGTCCAAGGATCAACGTACTATGAGTGTAAACAACCCGGTCATTTCCGTCGAGATTGCCCAAAGCTGAAAAAGATTGGAGACCAAAGAAAGAAATCAATTATTCCAAGCCAACGGGTCGGACATTTCATATGACAGCTGACGAAGCCAAAGAATCAAAAGACGTCGTTTCAGGTACATTTCTCGTTAATTCCATTCCCGCGCGCATTTTATTTGACTGTGGTGCAAATTTGTCGTTTGTGTCCAAGTTGTTCTATCACAAGTTAGCTATGCCTGTCACTACCTTGGAAGATGCCTTAGTAGTCGAGATAGCTAACGGGTGTCAAGTCTTGGTTTACGAAAGACTTGAGGGTTGTTTTATTTCAGTAGGGGAAACGAAATTTCCGATCAACTTGTTGTTGATGAAAATTGGAGGGTTTGATATAATTGTGGGTATGGATTGTCTGACAGTCAACCAGGCAGAAATACATTGTGCAAAGAAATTAATTCGGATTCCGATGGCTGATAAGGATGATGTACTCATCTTTGGGGAAAAACGAAAAGGGGAAGTTCCATTAATTTCAGTTGCTAAAGCGCGTAAATGTTTGATGAAAGGATGTTCATCTTATCTAGCGTATGTTCTAGATATGAAGTCAGAAAAGAAACAAATGGAAGATATTAAGGTGGTACGTGAATTCCTGGACGTATTTCCCGATGATCTTCTAGGTCTACCGTCTGAACGACAAGTAGAGTTTCGTATTGATCTTATCCCTGGATCGGCACCAATAGCGCGTGCACCGTATCGCTTAGCGTCGGCCGAAATGAAAGAGATGATGTCTCAGCTACAAGAACTGTTGGGCAAAGGTTTTGTTAGACCAAGTTCTTCACCTTGGGGAGCTCCTGTATTGTTTGTTAAGAAAAAGGATGGCACTATCAGGATGTGCATCGACTACCGCGAGCTGAATAAGGTGACTATTAAGAACAAGTATCCGCTTCCAAGGATTGATGATCTGTTCGATCAACTCCAAGGTGCGGGATGCTTTTCAAAGATTGATCTGAGATCAAGGTACCATCAAGTCCGAGTAAGTGATGATGATATTCCTAAGACAGCGTTCAGAACGAGGTACGGGCATTATGAGTTTCTTGTAATGCCATTTGGGTTGACAAATGCTCCATCCGTGTTCATGGATCTGATGAATAGAGTATGTCGACCATTCTTAGACAAATCTGTCATTGTATTCATCGATGACATACTTGTTTATTCGGAGAATGAAGATGATCATGAATGCCATCTTTGTGGAGTCTTAGAAGTTCTAAGGAAGGAGAAATTATACGCAAAACTCTCGAAATGTGAATTATGGTTAAAAGAGGTACAATTTCTAGGGCATGTGATTACTTCGGAAGGAGTCAAAGTAGATCCAGCAAAGATAAAAGCAATGACGAACTGGGAGACACCGAAGAGCGCATCTGAAATAAGAAGTTTCTTGGGTCTAGCAGGTTACTACAGAAGATTTATTAAAGAATTCTCAAAGATTGCTTCTGCTTTGACCGTGTTGACTCGGAAGAATGTAAAGTTTGTTTGGACTGAAAAACAAGAGTCGACTTTCAGAACTTTACGTCAAAAGTTATGTGAAGCTCCTATTCTTGCACTACCGGAAGGAACGGAAGATCTAGTCATGTATAGTGACGCGTCAAAGATGGGTTTGGGGTGTGTGTTGATGCAACGAGGCAAGGTGATTGCTTATGCATCAAGATAACTCAAAGAACATGAGAAGAATTACCCTACCCACGATTTGGAATTAGCAGCAGTCGTGTTTGCATTAAAGTTGTGGCGACATTATCTGTATGGAACGAAGTGCACTCTTTACACTGATCACAAGAGCTTGAAGCATGTCTTTGATCAGAAGGAGTTGAATATGAGGCAGCGACGCTGGTTAGAACTACTTAAAGATTATGATTGTGAATTGCATTACCATCCCGGTAAAGCAAATGTGGTAGCTGATGCCTTAAGTAGAAAAGAATATAGTGGATGTTTACAAACGACCAACGCCAGAATTGATGTAACATCAAGTTTAGTTGAAAGGATAAAAGAGGCACAAGCGGAGGCCTTATTGGAAGAAAATCTGAAAGATGAAGTCATGAGCAAGCAGCATCTTCAACTGACTGAAGATAGCCGTGGAATTAAACTATTACAAGGTCGTATTTGGGTGCCAAAGGTTGGAGGGAATCGAGAGTTAATTCTCGAAGACGCCCATAAGTCTAAGTATTCTATACATCTTGGAAGCACTAAGATGTATAGGGATTTGAAACTGCACTATTGGTGGCCAGCTATGAAAGTAGATGTGGCAAGAATAGTAGAAAAGTGTGTGACATATTCGTTAGTAAAAGCCGAACATCAAAAGCTTTACGGAAGTTTCCAATCTTTGGAGATTCCGGAATGGAAGTGGGAAAAGATTACCATGGATTTTGTGACGAAGTTACCAAGGACACAAAAGGGTAACGACACTATATGGGTAATCGTGGATCGATTGATCAAAAGTGCTCACTTTTTGGCAATGAAAGAAGCATCGCCAATAGATAAATTGGCGAAGCTTTATATTGATGAAGTAGTGTCGAAGCATGGTATACCGGTGTCTATAGTTTCTGATCGTGATAGTCGGTTTACCTCGAGGTTTTGGCAGTCACTACAAGAAGAATTGGGTACGAGAGTTAATTTGAGAACTGCTTATCATCCACAAACGGATGGGCAAAGTGAAAGAACCATTCAAACTTTGGAAGATATGCTCAGGTCGTGTGTATTAGACTTTGGAGGTAACTGGGATACGCATCTACCGTAAGTAGAATTTGCATATAACAATAGTTATCATTCCAGTATCGGAAGAGCACATTTCGAAGCTTTGTATGGTCGGAAATGTATAATAGTTTCTGCTAATGATATTAAGTATATCTGCATTTTTGTAGAAAGTGTTATGGCTTAAAAATATAGATTTCTGGCTTAATTATGATTTCTGTGAGTTGAGACAAAGATGAACATCGCAGCAGTGAGTTGCGATAAAGATGGGTATTGCGATAAGGATGAATGTCGCAACAGTGAGTTGCGATAGAGTGAGTGTATCGCAACAGTGGGTTGCGATAAGAGTTATGTCGCAACAGTTGGTTGCGATAAAGAACTATGTCGCAATAGTTGGTTGCGATAAGATGTTATATCGCAACAGTTGGTTGCGATAAGAGGGATTTCGCAACAGTGGATTGCGATAAGTATGGTGTCGCAAGTAGTAGGTTGCGACAAGTGTAGATGCATTCCGTTGGGTTGCGATAAGTGTCGAAAATTTGGATTAATTAGGATTCTTAATCTTTGTACAGTAGCTTGATATCAGTACAATATGTATTTGGATGTTTCAGACTCTGGGAATTTTAGTAGCGGAAAGTCTTTACAACTTTAAGAAGTGAAGTAAGAGTGACGCTATTGCTGTCAGGTGAGTTCATTCTTACCTTACCTTTTTATACATGTATTTCAAGTTATGGTAAGGTATATTTTATAATGAATGTTTCCTAAATGACTTTTGATAAAAAGCAAAATTGGTTATCTTGAAATAAATGGTTTTTGCTTAACTTCATTAACGTTATTTGAAAATGATTTATATTAAGCAATAACCTGCACGAGCACAAATAAGTGTAATGGATCCATAGGCACTAGTTTTTATGAACACATGGAATAGGCGTGGACTAATCGTAATTCCAGTGTGTATGATAAACGTGGAATAGGCGTGGACTAATCGTAATTCCCATTTCACATTGATGAGAAATCATGGGATAGGCGTGGATTAATCGTAATTCCCGATTTCTAAGGAAGGAAAAAGATAGGCATGGCTTAATTGTAATCTCTACTTCCTTTCCAAGAAATTGACATGTGTAATTGTGATTTCTTGGATATGAGCATTAATCTAGAATCCGTGGAGATTCGTAGTGGGCTCTGGAACATGATATCATGACTGACTTGGTGTCGGTCATATTCATGGAATCGGGATTAATCCCGTCATCGTAAGATGTTGATACATATGGTAAGAAAAAGGTAAACCAGGTTTGTTATGCCTTGTTTACATTAATTTTAAAAGTATTATTTTGAAAACGAATGTTCTCACTAGGCATTAGCCTAATCGTTTCAAATTATATTTTCTTACCAGGTACTAGCTCTGGAAAGTAAAGGGTTGTGGGACGAGTGCATTCGAGTACATACTTTTGTGAAGAGTGGAGAAGTTAGCCTTAGTGAGGAGTTCTTGATAAATCCTAGATAACCGGTTTGATCTAATCTTAGTTGACAAGATTAGATTAATATGTTATTTTATTTTGCATTGATGTATATATGAATCCTCAAGGTTAATTCTCTATTATGTATAAAAGTTTGGCAGATCTTATGGTTAACCTTGTTAGAATTAAGGTTTAAATTTTCCCTGATTTTTTGGGTGTTACATTCAGTCACAAGACACGTCGATCAAAGCAAGTTTTGAAATGAGTAAAAATATTTGGAAACATCGAATTCAAAAACCACACTTTCAAAATTTGTGGGGCTTTGTGTTCATCTTATGCACTTGATATGATTTACAGTGAAAATGAGTGGTCTTTCGAGGCTAGCGTATTTTCTGAAAATTGTGGTTGTAAACTACGTACAAGTCATGGGTTGCCATGTGCGCATAAACAAGCACTATATACATGTCAAGGCGTACCCATCCAAACACGTGTCAATTGCAATAGTGCATGTTAATGGTAATCATCACATAAAAGTGGTATTAAACGGAGAATACCCAATGCTCACACTCATACACCATTGGACACGTTATCGACTTCAAGATGCAAGTACATGGATGTCCCATACAAATGTAGTTTAGATGTGTATGAAGAATATATAGAGCGTACTTGTACTCGTGGATATATTGATTTAAATGAATAATCAAAGTTGGAATTTGTTGGAATTAAAAGTATTTTTAACGTATTTTAGTTAATATTGGGCTCATTTCGAAATAATATATTTAAATAAAAAAATAAGAAGGTATCGACGAATAATAATATAATAAATTAATAAAATAACGTAAACGTATGACATATAATAATATAATTAAATCAAAAAAATTCAGTATTGGACTCATTTCGAAGGTATCGACGAGATGATTATAATGGTATAACTTGTTAAAATTAAAAAGTCTTTTTAACGTATTTTAGTTAATATACGATTATATGTGTTAACATAATGAAAGTGTAAAATGAAAAATAGAAAACTAAAAGGTATAAAGTAAATTAATTAAATACGTATAGGGGTGTGAAATGTAAATTTCAAATAAAAAATAAAAAAGTTGAAGTATGTGAGGGGAGGGGTATATTTAGAATAACCTTATAATTATTTATATAGGTTGAAAGTGTTGTCACAAAACTTGTTAGAACAAGTCACCTAGTATTTACTTCTATAAATCCATACCACCACTTCTTCTGAGTTTCACTTCACCATCGATCTCTACCATTAACCCCACTATAAAGGAGCTCTGGACAACCATGGCCTCTCTAATGGGTGTTTTAGCCTTCTGTCAAACCCTCCTCCACACCGTCATCCCACCGGAGCTCCGTTTTTCCTTTCATAAAAACTCTTTCAACGCCTCTTCAACTGTTTCTCCTCCTACTGTTATTACGAAATCACCGAGATCGACGACGTCAACACAAATGAACTCTACAACGCCGTTCAACTATATCTCTCCTCCTCTGCCTCATCCACCACCTCCGCCGCCGCCGCCACCATCACCAACCGCCTCTCACTTACTCGTGGTCTCAACTCCTCCGCCATCACCTTCGGTCTTTCCAACAACGACTGTCTTTGTGACATTTTCAACGGTGTCTCCGTCGTCTAGGAACACATCGTCACGCCCCGACAATCACAGACGTTCTCGTGGCGGCCATTGCCGGAAAAGAAGCGAGGGTTCACGCTTCGGATCAACAAAAGGGATAAACCTCACATCCTCGAACCCTACCTTGATTTCATTACTAAGAAAGCCAGCAAAATCCGAAGGAAGAATCAGGATAGGTTGCTATACACGAATTCCCGTGGCGGCTCTCTCGATTCTCGCGGACATCCATGGGAATCAGTTCCGTTTAAACATCCGAGCACATTTGAAACCCTAGCAATGGATCCGACCAAAAAGGCCGAGATAATGTCGGATCTCCGAGATTTCGCCGACGGTCAGGCGTTTTACAAACGAACTGGACGCGCGTGGAAACGAGGATACCTCTTGTACGGTTCACCCGGCACCGGCAAGTCAAGTATGATCGCTGCAATGGCGAATTTCCTTGGGTACAACATTTACGATCTCGAATTAACCGAGATGAACACCAATTCGGAGCTCTGAAAGTTGCTTATGAAAACCAGTTCCAAATCCATCATCGTAATCGAAGACATTGACTGTTCTATAAACCTCACAAATCGTAAAAAGATCAATGGTGAAATAGGTAAACCGGGGATGAGAAACGGGCCGGGCGGTCTGGGTGGATCGGGTGATCCGGAGAACAGTGGGAGCAACAACTCCATTACGCTTTCGGGGTTGTTGAATGTCACTGACGGGTTATGGTCGTGTTGCGGGTCGGAGCGGATATTCGTTTTCACGACCAATCACATTGAGAAACTTGACCCGACATTGTTAATGAGCGGCCGAATGGACATGCACGTTTTCATGAACTACTGTTCTTTTCCGTCGCTCAAGATTCTGCTGAAGAATTACTTGGGGTGTGACGACGGCGACATCGGAACGGAGGTTTTGGAGAAGCTGTCGGCGGTGATCGATGAGGCGGAGATGACGCCGGCAGATATCAACGAGGTGTTGATAAAAAAACCGACGAGATAACGACAAGGCTTTGAGGGAGGTGTTGGAGGCGTTGAGGACTAGGGAGGAGAAAAAAAGTCGGTGAGCAGGCGACGACGGATAGAGGCGGAAGTGGAGGAGATGGCGGAGGAGGAAGAGAAGAGGGCGTTGGATAGTACGAGAGAAGTTGGTGGTCCGGCGACTAGTGGTGGTGCCGAGGTAGAGCTAAAGTACAAGAAAGGTGGGAAAGAGGATAGAGAGGATAATTAATTAAATAATTTAATCACTTTTTTTTTGTTTTATAATTAATTATTAATCCCATTAAAACAGGGGTTCAGGGATATGGGAATTTTAGGTGGGGATTTGGATATCGAAAATTGGAAAATTCAAAATACATGTTTGGTCCTTCATCTTTCACAAGTTTTTTTGTTTCTTTATTTATTACAAAAACTGTCCTTAATTAAATTTTTAGTCAAGTTTAGGGTCGTTTACCGGGTAAGCAGTTATCGGTAAAGGTCACCACATTCATTTATCTTATAGGTAACATTTCCAGCCATGAAAATGGGTTGATGCCTGATAATAAATGTTTATAAGCTAGCATGCACTTACCGAGTAAAAGTCATCACTCTCATTTAACGGGTAAAACTCTCAATCCTTGTATTCCTTTTATCAGATAAGACTCTTAATCATTGTATTTCTCTTATCGAGTAAGATTCTCAGTACTTGTTATATTTTTTACCAATAAAATAATTGAACTGATAATAGTCTCTTATGTCAAATGCACCTTAATATATTTCTTTCAAACTTTAACTATGATACTGATATCAATTATTTTCTTTCCATATTTGAGATAGGTAATCAAGGAGAGTATTGTTGATTCATGAGATAATCTTCCATCAACTATATATTAGATAGTGTTTGATTTTTATCTAATTTTTAAATAAATAACTCATTTAGTCATTAGAAACCGAATAAATGGTCATATATATCTGCCACTCATAATTTACAATCTTATTTAAGATATGTATTAATAAAAAGAAGACAAAAAAATATATCAAGTGGATCGTTATGATTTTTTATTATAAAATTTTTGGATTATTTTAATTAAAGAAAAGGTGTGATATATATATATATATATATATATATATATATATATATATATATTGTACATTATGAGAAGGATGTATGTATGATATGATCATCATGTTCAATATTACTTTAGTTATTTAGTCGTTTACCGAAAATAATGATGATATAATTAATATTATTATCTACTGTTACAATATGAGTTCGCTGATCTGATCTCCATGTGCCTTCTCTCGTTGGTTCTCTTTTTTCCAATATCTTATTTAGTTAATGGATAAATCTTTATAATAATAATAATTATTATTATTTTTAAATTACAATAATACCCTATTTGCTGTTCAGAACTTAAATAATTGTTTATTGTTTTTAGGGTGATCAGAGACTTTATCTTTAATTGATATATGGGATTTATTTGGTAAATATTTATTTAAATGATAGATTGTATTAACATTATATGTATTTTATTTTAGTTCTTATTTTAAAGAACTATTTTTAAGTTTCAGATGTTTTGCTTTGAACAACTTGTTATGTGTTTAATGTAACTAAAAAATGTATTATGTTTTTGATGTAATTTATAGAATGTTATTATAACATCATCAAAAAATAAATTGTGTATCAACAACTTTCTAAACAGATAACTATTTTAGAAAAATTTCTATTAAACTACTTGATTGAAACATTTATTTTAACCATTAAAATTAAGTTTTGGAAGTATTTTTTCTAAATAAAAACAAAAACAAAAACAAAAACAAAAACAAAAACAAAACAAAAATTTATATTTTACTTAGATGTAATTTACTATTATTTAAATGTGCAATGTGTTAAAGAGTTATTGATCTAACAGTATGTAAATTACTGGTAAACTATAGTCTTTTTAAAAGCTAAAAGTTCAAAAAAAATTAAAAAATAAGGAATATATATTGTATATAACTATACTTAAAAATTTGTGGCAATTGAGGTTTAATCAAGGCTGATGTCTTACGATTATAATTTGCCAATCGATTAGTCTAGGCATAGCCTAGCACACCATTCCAAAAAAAATACTTCAAAAAAATATGAAGATATTTTAATTTTACTTGTAAGCTTTGATTTTTAATTTCACACATAGATATTGACCAATAATTATAAAAATTTCAAAATATATTATTTTAGATGTTTAAAACAACTCATGGTTAGATTCTCCAGGAATTCTATGGTTCAAAAGCATTGCAAGTATATTTAGGGGACCAATCGATGAGCATTATTGGTTGAGACAAAAATAGAATAATCAAATATGTTTTAGGCCATCAGTACCCCATCCCTCTATCTTTCAAAGATTCCAGTTCCACATCAGCGTTACATCAACTTTTCTCAATCCCTCACTCAATCCCTAAACACCCTTACCCCATTCCCTCAAACCCTTTTGCCACCTCATTTATTTTAATTCTTTTATTTATACATTTAATTATTTAACAAAATAAAAATATTTATATATTTTTAATAAATAAAAATAAGATAAATAATAAAAATAAAAATTCATACCATTCATTAAAAATAAAAATTACAAAATACAAAACACTACCAATTATGAAATTTTTGAATTTGCTCTTTTCTCGCTAAAGTAACCCTCAAAGCGTTTCCCGTAAGGTGATCATGCGGTGTCATGAAAAACTCGAAGTCTTTCTCAAATCGGTTTGAGCGTTCGATTTCGAGTTCTTGTTCCAACCTATGTCGTTCGAGTTTTGAGCGTTCGATTTCGAGATCGAGTTTTTTCATTTTGTATTCCATTGTATCATCAATCTTGTCGTTGAACGTCGTCAACAACTGAGTAACACTTTCGTCCGTATTCGTCCCGGACGTATTACTCGTTGATGTTTTTTTTGCCTTGTTTCTCCCGATGGGTCGTTGAATTTTCTCGTCATCGTCATCATCGGAAGGTTGGGTACGTTTTGAACCTCGCGATGAAGTTGTCGTCATCGTTGGAACGGCTCCCCATTTTGGACATTTTTTTAGGACGTCCCAAGCTTGTTCGTGAGTGAAAGCAACTTTATGGCGTGCTAGATACCGTTCGTGTGCCGTTCGGGATATATCGGCCTTACTCATCCCGCTTGATCTATTATTGAGCAAGTTGTTGTAGATGCCGCCAAACCAATTAATTCTTTTATTGAGGTCGTTGAACTTGCTATTGAGTTGATGGGTTGATCTATAACCTGGTTCACGACCCAAGCGAGTAAAGAACACATGCCCGATTTGGGCCCAAAAACTTCCTACATTTATGTAAAATTAAGTATAATAATAATAATAATAATAATAATAATAATAATAACAATAAAAATAATTACCACCGCTTTGTGAGTTACCGATAACGGGGTCCTCCGAAACGTCAACCCACGCCGACACTAACGCGAGTTCCTCGGCTTTACTCCACGTTTGTTTGGCGGCTTTCGTTGGTCTCGGATTTGATGGTTCCGGGTTAGATTGTTGTGTCGGGATAGATTGTGGTGTGTTCGGGGTAGAAGGTTGGGTTTCCGGAACAATGTCGTCTTCGAGTAGGGATGAGCAAATCGGACCGATTTCCCGAACCGAACCGGGACCGAACCGGTACCAGGTATTCGGTCCGGTATTCGGTTCCATATAATCTCCAAATTCGGTATTCGGTATTCGGTACCGGGATTTTCCCGAAAATACCGAAACCGAACCGGAATTTTAAAAGTCATTGTTTTTATAAAAAAACGTAAGTATGCATATCATCTCCTATATAAACTAAACTTATCTTTGCTAATCAAGATATATCATCTTCTAAACTAACCAAACCTTCTCCATAAACCCAAAAGATCGACCCCGCATACATAAACATCAAAAAATCGGTACCCTTACAAACACATCAAAAAATCGACAAATTTGGGATTCGGGAATTGCTTTGAAACACATTTGAAATATTACGAAGATGTTTTGGTTTGCTATTGGTTTTGATACACATTCGATACATTTTCATATTTTCGGTCCTAAGTGGTACTAGTACCGATTTTCCCGTCCCGAAACCGAAACCGAACCGGTACCGAACCGGTATATACGGTTCGGTTTTCGGTACCACTTTTTAGTCCCAAAAAAATTCGGTACCAACCGGTTCGGTCCCGGTTCGGTACCGGTCCGGTCCCGATCTCATCCCTATCGTCGAGATTGATTGCGGGTGAAGGAAGATTGTAGTTGGCCGGAGTAAAACCTTGTTCAATCAAACCGGGACGTGTAAATTGGTAAGGAAATTGTTGGTGAAATTGTTGGGGAAATTGTTGCGGATATTGTGGCGGATTTTGTTGCGACCATTGTGGCGGAATTTGTTGCGACCATTGCGGACGATAACCTTGTTGTGTAAACGCTTGGAAACCAAGCTTTTGATCTTCTTGCGATTGTGGTGTATTCGGTCGGTTACGACGGGATGTAGGTGTTCTGTTTGGATTCATGATGAGAGAGGTGTGAAAAATAAGAGGTTGAGAGAATTTGAGAGAGTTTGAGAGGTATGAAAAATAAGAGGTTGAGAGAATTTGAGAGAGTTTGAGAGGTGTGAAAAATAAGAGGTTGAGAGAATTTTAGAGAGTTTGAGAGGTGTGAGAAATAAGAGGTTGAGGGTTAAATATATAGTGGGATTAAATTGAGAAAAAAATGTATTTATTTTTGTTTAAAAAGAGCCGTTCAACGACATTATTTTTAAAAATTAAATAATTTTTTTTAATAAACCTTCGGGATGAATCGGGATCCCATCCCCGGAATCCATCCCGCCCCGCTGAGCCCGCAAGGCCCGTAGCCCACCCCCGCTGAACCCGAAGGCATCCCGAGCCCGGGTACAGATGGCCTTACATAATTAAAGTTGGTTTTTAAAATGAGTAAATTATGTTTTTAGTCTCTATGTGTAACGTCCCAATTTTTTTTTCCTAAAACATATATATATAAAGCATCCATATGTAAATAAACCGCAAATCTAATTGTTCAACGCAACGGAAGGTTTTCAGTTACTAAATAACAAAATGAAACTTGACTAAGTCTTGAATCATTCATCATGCCTTTATTCCAACGCCGACCCGGTTCTAGATTTACTCCTTCCCCTTGCTACTACTCCCGAGTGAGTGAAGACCTGGTTGCATAGTTATTTTGAAAAGGAGTTGGGTGAGCCTAGGGCCCAACGAATTCACGGTTTTATGCATGAAAACAATATCATAACAATTTTCACAAAGCATAGTAACTTGACATGCATGCGGTAAAATATTACAAGCTAACGACATTATGGGAGGTGCCTAACTCACACAGCTTTGCCTGGCGGACTCACAGAGCATGTTCGCGCTTACGGCTTAGGACAAGCTCACACAGCATGCTTGTCTTACCATAGTACACCCCCATAACCACACAAAATATCAGATATAAATCACATAAATCATGTCATGATGTTTGCATAAACGACATATCAAATTCTCGAGAACATTAAGAAATTTTATAAAAATATGCAACCGTTTAAAAATCACGTTAACTCACAGTATAAGCCGTTGTCCAAATCGTTCCTTGAAGTGGCTAGCGTCTCCCTACAAATCCAAGGCCATAATTTTTTTAGATTCTAATATCAAATACGACCCTAACGATAATCTCAAGTCATCCATGAGTCGATACCTTAGATTACAACTTGTTTCTAACACCCGACTAAATGAACTCTGAATTATTCGATTTCGTTTCCAGGCGACTACTTACCTACAATGCTTCAAGATGCTCTCACCTAAATTGAGTTTGTACATATATATATATATATATATATAATTATATATTGTCTGCACATTCTCAAGCTCATTGATGCAACTCATGAGATTCAAGTGTCATCCCAAGCATGCTTTACTATATATGTGTATACTAGTTACACCATGGTTTGGACCTTACTGTTTCTTCTATATTTGTTTTTGTTAATATATTTAAAGACAAAATAGTCCATTTGTCTTTTAATTTACAACAACCAAAATGACTATTATTATTGGCAAGAATATCTCAGAGGAAGATATTCACGTCCTAAATGAATTGGAAATCGAATCCCATATAAATAGGTATGGTTATTGTATAATTTTCATGGTCATCTCTTGTATTCATATATATATATATATATATATATATATATATATATATATATATATATATATATATATACCTATATAGCATCTCTTTGGAAACCTTACAACCTGCACAACGAAAGGCTCTTTTTTCGGATTCTTATTTACTGCATTAACGGTCATCTCTCTCGACTCAACTAGAAACATTTTATTTTTAACGACGACTTGACGAACCAGAATATTCAGTAGGTGTCTCATGGCTTGGGCGGAAGCTTTGTACCGAGGACACCTAATCGACAATATCGATGGTACCGATTGGGACACCGTCCGTGATCGGTGATCGAGACCACCTTATCGAGACCTCAATCATCTCGTCAAGGACTGAGATATCTATATACAATGAACGAAAGTGATCGAGCAAGGAAAATACTTACCGGTGAGTATCGAAACCGTTGCGAATCACCGAACCGTCACCGTCTTTCCTTTCTTAACTTGTTTCTTCTCTCAAATGCTTGTTGCTTATACTTGCAGGTCTATCACCTTTATATATGCATGAAAATCGTCGGTTTCGTCTATCCGAAGAGCCAAGGTCGTGGTTTAATTCATTGGCCGTTAAGGCCTTTCATTTGCATGCCAAATCTTTATAATTGCAACCATAAATCTCCAACTTCTTACACTTGACCTACTAGGTCCCTATACATATAAAATCCTTTTTTTGGGTTATTACAAACTTCCCCCCTTAACAAAATTTCGTCCTCGAAATTTGTCCTATGCAAATAAATGAGGGTATTTCAATCTCATCTCCTTCTCGAGTTCCCACGTTGCCTCTGGCCCTTTATGATGTCTCCATTGAACTTTAGCGAGGGCAATCTCCTTATTTCTTAGTTTCCTTACTTTTCTATCAACGATAGCTTCCGGTTCCTCATTGTAGCTCAAAGTTTTGTCCACCTTTACATCCTTAAGAGTTACCTATGCTCTTTCATCAGCCAGACACTTCCTTAGATTTGACACGTGGAACGTGTTATGAACGCCTTGAAGTTCTTCAGGAAGCTCCAACTTATAGGCAACCTCACCTACTCTTCCAGTTATCTTATAAGGGCCAATATAACGAGGACTTAGCTTTCCTCTCTTTCCAAAACGAACCACACCTTTCCATGGTGAGATCTTGAGCATAACTTTGTCCCCAACTTGAAATTCTACTGGCTTCCGTCTTTTGTCAGCATAACTTTTCTGTCTGACTTGAGCTATCTTCAACTTTTCCCTTATCTGGTTTATCTTGTTGGTAGTTTGCTGAACTATTTCAGGGCCAGCCAGTTGTCTTTCACCTACCTCATTCCAACATAATGGTGTTCGACACTTCTTTCCATACAAAACTTCATACGGTGCGGCTTGGAGGCTAGCGTGATAGCTGTTGTTATAGGCGAACTCTATCAATGGAAGATGACTCTCCCATGAGCCTGGAAAATCGATAGCACATGCTCGCAACATATCCTCTAGGGTTTGAATGGTCCTCTCGCTTTGACCATCCGTTTGCGGGTGATATGCTGTACTTAGCTTTACTTGTGAACCCAATTCCCTTTGAAAGCTTTGCCAAAATTTAGAGGTAAACCGACTGTCTCTATCAGAGATTATTGATGATGGAACACCATGCCGAGTCACAATCTCATCTATATAGAGCTTAGCTAGTCTCTCCATCGAGTATGTCTCCTTAATTGGCAAAAAATGTGCTGACTTGGTGAGTCTATCAACGATTACCCATATAACATCATACCCTTTTGGTGTTCTTGGCAACTTTGTTACAAAATCCATTGTGATTTGGTCCCACTTCCACATAGGAATTTCCAAGGGTTGCAACTTGCCATACGGTCATTGGTGTTCAACTTTAACTTTCAGACATGTCAAGCACCTTTCGGCATAATGAGCTATGTCCTTCTTCAACCCTGGCCACCAGTAAGATTGGCGAAGATCTTGATACATCTTATTGTTTTCCGGGTGGATAGAATACCAGGATTTATGAGCTTCATCTAACACAATTGGTTACGAAAGTTGCCTAAGCGAGGAATCCAAATTCTACTCTTATAGCACTTTAAACCTTGGTTGTTAACTTCAAGAAGCGGAACAATCCCTACCATTCTTTCAACCTTCAAGTTTTCTTCTGTTAAAGCTTCTTCCTGAACTTTCTTGAGTTCAACAATCCAACTAGGAGTCACCTCCATCCGCATTTCTTTAATCCTTATCCGATCACTCCTTTCTTTGCGACTCAGTACGTCAGCCACCACATTTGCCTTCCCGGGATGATACAAAATTTCACAGTCATAATCTTTCAGCAACTCCATCCACCTTTGTTGTCTCATGTTTAGTTCTTTTTGATCGAACAAATACTTTAGACTCTTGTGATCAGTATAGATTTGGCACTTCACCCCATATAAGTAGTGTCTCCAGATTTTCAATGCAAACACCATCGCTGCCAATTCCAAGTCATGCGTTGGATATCGCTTCCCAAATTGTTTATGTCCCGTTATGACGTAGTCATTGCACTTTCATGCGAGAAACCCTTTGTTTCTTAACTGTTTATTTTTCTTCACATCCTTAAAACTTACCACTTCCTTTTTATCTACCAAACACTTCTAGAAATTGGACAATTTATGTCACAAATCCCACTATACCAACTCGTTTATTTTCTGAAGCTCTAAACATCTTTTCCATTTTTGTAAATAACTCATTTTCTTATCTTGGATATCTTCAATACATCCCAACTTGAGCAATATTTTCTAACCAGTGATGGTCTGGTCTACATTCTGTCTCTCCGCCTTTTTAATGTTAGTTCCACAAACCGATTAACAGTTGTATTATAACTCTTCAAGTTTCTCTGTTTGAATACTCTTTGATAACCATTAACGTAGGTGAATGCTTTCAACGGTAAGTAGTTATTCCAAGTGTCATTAAAGGTTACCCCACATAAGTACCACCTTATCTTTCTTATCTATAAAATATGGAAATGTGATGCAAACGTTCATCATACTTGTCGCAAATTCTTCCACAACTCGAGTATGCATCCAACATCAAACCTTTTTATATCCAAGCACTTATGCATATATGTACTCATCTTTGACACAAGATGTCTTTATCTATTGAGTGTAGTCTACACAATCCTTTATGTAGATAATGCCTCAAAATATTTCGAGCTCCACTACTACTGCTACTAATTTCAACTCATACATTTTCAATTATGATGACGCACATACTATAAATATTCCCTTTTCACCATATGCATCATAGTTCCAACATTCGAGCATCAAAAAAAATAAAAATCATTTGTCTAATCTAGTAGAGACACTCTAGGCGCACTTCTTGGTCTTCCTTTCAATGTATGGCATACTTCATTTACTTTTTGGCCTGACTATATCGTATAGTTACATTACATATTTCATAGTAATTCAATCTTGTCGAGTACATAGACATCATTCATCTTGCTCCACTTTTAACACTTACAGATCGTGCTTGTACTAACAATCATAGATACCGACATTATGATGTTCACTAGGTAACTCTTATCTTTCCATATGGCTTTCTATAATACCTTTTATCAATTCAACTATCTTTACTTTAGTAACTTTTACCTCTAATAGTCATTCCCTCATCTTTTTGTGGCATCTGAAACATGTCAAGCATTCTTCGAAGGGTTTTGATTCAACATTGTCTCCTCTTGTTGATTCCAAGTGCCCACACTTTCTTTCATCAAACCGGATATATATATATATATATATATATATATATATATATATATATATATATATATATATATTACTAAAGGGCATATTACTTATGCCAAGATGCATTAATTTGCACATTATCGTTTCCATCTGTAAGATTCATGGTTCCTTTATGACTTCACATTAGTGTGATATGCTTAAATATCACAATGTTCATTATTGAATTTGATCAAGTCACTACTCGATTACCAACCCTTGAGTTATTTTACTATTTCGCCAATTTCATACTCGAATTCATCCCGTGAGAGACCATAAAGTTTAACTTAACTCGTCTTCCAAAAGAAAAATCTTTATCATGCATCGCGTTCATTCTAGAGTTTAGTCACAACTCTCCTTTGACGAAAAATATATGTACCATTAGTTGCCTTCACTACTTGTTCTACTAACTAATTAGTTAACTCCCCTTTCATAACACACATGCCACCATTTGGTTCTCATGGCCCAATTTTATAGTTATCATCTACTAGTTATTCTTAAAAAGGGCTCTTGATAATGACCATCTACATGCTCATTGATATTTTAGGTATTGTGAGTCATTCCTAACCTTGATGATCATAACGGCACATCTTTAATTATTTCATCCTCTTCAACTTGCATCAAAACTTACGTTGATTTCACTTAATGCAAAACGTCTCATGCATCCTTGTAGTATTCTAGCATGGTGCCTTTCTAGCTTTAACCATAAGCATAGTTTTATTGTCCCGGTTTTCATATCACGACACATGAACGTTGGCTATTTTATGGCTTATAAGGCATACACTTGGATAACCTTCCATTTAACCATAACATTTCTTACTTACTCCACGTGTTACATGATTACAATCATAAAACGTTTTTTTTTCACCTTCTCGCCTTCATACCTTGCTCAAAGCCACAAATGCTTACTAGCAATTGGCAGTTTCATCAAATCAAATAATTTAAATTACCCCCCCTAACCGCTCTCGAGATGTACCCGGAGGATAACAAAGACCTAGATACCAACAAGCCTAATTAACTGTAGTCTCACACACCGATACGATGTCTTTTCTTTTAAGAATTGATCATTTGAGAACTCTAAAATCTTCTCATAGGGTTTACATATGATCTCGATATTCCAACTCGTGGTTGTAAAATCCTTCAACTGGTCATGCATCTAATCAAGATAATCGATTCTTACCAGGAACCCGTTACTATAATCGATGACACTAATAACCTCGTTGCTAGTATCATATTTTACTATCCTTCCCGCCAATTGATATAAGAAATATTCATTATCTAGCTCAAATATGGATTGAATCAACTCATTATATCATTAGTACTTTGAATTTATTATATTCTTGAAGCTTAAATATTTTATTGTCACTCAAGAAAAAAACTAGCGAGAGTTTATCACCAAACTTTATCCCATAAAACACCCTTTTATCTCTACATTTTTTATTTATGTCTCATCTTACCATGTGCATTTTATCAATTACAGTGACATATCTATCAATGACATTATATCCAATGACATTACGCCACATAATGACTTCTCACCTTAGATTTGGTTTAATCCTAACCCCAAATTAACTTAACCCATCAAGAATAAAATCTTCCAATCTCAGTTTAAGTCTAGGTTTACAGTAACCTAATTCACTTAAACTCTGCTCTGATACCACTTGTAACGTCCCAATTTTTTTTCCTAAAACACATATATATATATATATATATATATATATATATATATATAAAGCATCCATATGTAAATAAACCGCAAATCTAATTGTTCAACGCAACGGAAGGTTTTCAGTTACTAAATAACAAAATGAAACTTGACTAAGTCTTGAATCATTCATCATGTCTTTATTCCAACGCCGACCCGGTTCTAGATTTACTCCTTCCCCTTGCTACTACTCCCGAGTGAGTGACGACCTGGTTGCATAGTTATTTTGAAAAGGAGTTGGGTGAGCCTAGGGCCCGGCGAATTCACGGTTTTATGCATGAAAACAATATCATAACAATTTTCACAAAGCATAGTAACTTGACATGCATGCGGTAAAATATTACAAGCTAACAACATTATGGGAGGTGCCTAACTCACACAGCTTTGCCTGGCGGACTCACAGAGCATGTTCGCGCTTACGGCTTAGGACAAGCTCACACAGCATGCTTGTCTTACCATAGTACACCCCCATAACCACACAAAATATCAGATATAAATCACATAAATCATGTCATGATGTTTGCATAAACGACATATCAAATTCTCGAGAACATTAAGAAATTTTATAAAAATATGCAACCGTTTAAAAATCACGTTAACTCACAGTATAAGCCGTTGTCCAAATCGTTCCTTGAAGTGGCTAGCGTCTCCCTACAAATCCAAGGCCATAATTTTTTTAGATTCTAATATCAAATACGACCCTAACGATAATCTCAAGTCATCCATGAGTCGATACCTTAGATTACAACTTGTTTCTAACACCCGACTAAATGAACTCCGAATTATTCGATTTCGTTTCCAGGCGACTACTTACCTACAATGCTTCAAGATGCTCTCACCTAAATTGAGTTTGTACATATATATATATATATATATATCTATTGTCTGCACATTCTCATGCTCATTGATGCAACTCATGAGATTCAAGTGTCATCCCAAGCATGCTTTATATGTATACTAGTTACACCATGGTTTGGACCTTACTGTTTCTTCTATATTTTTTTTTGTTAATATCTTTAAAGACAAAATAGTCCATTTGTCTTTTAATTTACAACAACCAAAATGACTATTATTATTGGCAAGAATATCTCAGAGGAAGATATTCACGTCCTAAATGAATTGGAAATCGAATCCCATATAAATAGGTATGGTTATTGTATAATTTTCATGGTCATCTCTTGTATTCATATATATATATATATATATATATATATATATATATATATATATATATATATATATATATATATATTATAATTTTCATGGTTCAAACGAGGAGCGTAACAATTTAAGAAAACGTGAGAAGCACCTCCCATGTACAAAATCACATGTGATTCACAACACAAGGACTAAAATCATATGTGATTACACGCGCGGTTTGTTACGCGGCTTGCGAAAGCGCGCGGCTTATCTCGCGGTTTGTGTTGTGAATCACATATGATTTTGTACATGGACGGTGCTCCTCACGTTTTCTTAAATAGGTACGCTCCTCGTATGAACCCGCCTCTCTATATATATATATATATATACCTATATATCATCTCTTTGGAAACCTTACAACCTGCACAACGAAAGGCTCTTTTTTCGGATTCTTATTTACTGCATTAACGGTCATCTCTCTCGACTCAACTAGAAACATTTTATTTTTAACGACGACTTGACGAACCAGAATATTCAGTAGGTGTCTCATGGCTTGGGCGGAAGCTTTGTACCGAGGACACCTAATCGACAATATCGATGGTACCGATTGGGACACCGTCCGTGATCGGTGATCGAGACCACCTTATCGAGGCCTCAATCATCTCGTCAAGGACTGAGATATCTATATACAATGAACGAAAGTGATCGAGCAAGGAAAATACTTACCGGTGAGTATCGAAACCGTTGCGAATCACCGAACCGTCACCGTCTTTCCTTTCTTAACTTGTTTCTTCTCTCAAATGCTTGTTGCTTATACTTGCAGGTCTATCACCTTTATATATGCATGAAAATCGTCGGTTTCGTCTATCCGAAGAGCCAAGGTCGTGGTTTAATTCATTGGCCGTTAAGGCCTTTCATTTGCATGCCAAATCTTTATAATTGCAACCATAAATCTCCAACTTCTTACACTTGACCTACTAGGTCCCTATACATATAAAATCCTTTTTTTTGGGTTATTACACTATGGTTTATTAAAATTTGAAGTTTTAGTCCCTATGGTTTAGAAATCACGATTTTTATCCCTATCTTTTAATTCACTACCAATTTTGTATTTATTGCTCATTTTACACATTTATCATAATAACACATATAACCGTATATTAGTTTAATTACGTTAAAAAATACGTTTTAATTTTAACAAGTTACACCATTATAATCGTCTCTTCGATACGTTCGAAATAGCCCAATATTGAATATTTTTTGATGTAATTATTTTATTATATATCGTATATACTACATAAAAATATTTTTTATAATTATAATTCATACCCTTATAGTTAATTAATTAATTTATGGTACATCTTTTACTTTTTTAGTTTTCGTTTTACACTTTTATCACATTAACATAATAATCATATATTAACTAAAATATGTTAAAAAATACGTTTTAACATATCACATTAACATACATAATTACGTTAAAATA
Source organism: Saussurea involucrata (assembly GCA_033807775.1). Taxonomy (NCBI): domain Eukaryota; kingdom Viridiplantae; phylum Streptophyta; class Magnoliopsida; order Asterales; family Asteraceae; genus Saussurea; species Saussurea involucrata. Next base: position 118,451,962 of record CM066314.1, read on the forward strand.
CGTTAAGAAATTCAATATATATATATATATATATATATATATATATATATATATATATATATATATAGGGAAGGGTTCAATAGAGAAGTCCAAATATTTAGAGAAATAGAGAAGTGATCTTGGCCACATTTATCCGGTCAAGATCGGCGGCTTTGACCGAGAAGCAGCGGATAATTACTCGCATGGTCTGCACAAGATAGAGGGATAGTTTCGTAAAAAATACACGGGCTGAGTTCATATATGAATCTGTGTGATTCACATATGAACTATACGTTCATATATGAACCTTTGTAATTCACATATAAACTCTTTTTAACTAATTCATATATGAACCTTTGTGATTCATATAGGAATCAGTTAATTTGTTCATATAAGAAGTAGTTAAAAAAAATTCATATATGAATCACAAAGATTCATATATGAACACAAAGGTTCATATATGAATTAGTTAAAAAAAATCATATATGAACACAAAGATTCATATATGAATCAATTAATTGGTTCAATTGATTCATATATGAACCTACAGTTAATTAGTTTTATATATGAAACACAAAGGTTCATATATGAATCACAAGATTCATATATGAATTAGTTATAAAGAGTTCATATGTGAATTACAAAGGTTCATATATGAACGTATAGTTCATATGTGAATCACACAGATTCATATATGAACTCAGCCCGTGTTTTTTGTAAAAGTTACGAAATTGCCCTTCTATTTTTGGAACAGCCGCAACTTTTGACCAGTCAAAGCCGCAATTTTTGACCAGTCAAAGCCGCAACTTTTGACCAATTATAACCGATCTTGACAGAATAAATGGCCAAGATCACTTCTCTATTTCTCTAAATATTTGGACTTCTCTATTGAACCTAAGGCTATATATATATATATGTATATATATACATATATATATATACATATATATATATATATATATATATATATATATATATATATATATATATATATTGAACGTTTTAATAATTTGATTTGAAATAAAGAAAAGTCATTGATTTTAAATAAAGTAAAAATAATTCGATATATATATATATATATATATATATATATATATATATATATATATATATATATATATATATATATATATATATATATATATATATATATATATATATATATATATATATATATATATCGAACGAACGTTCATATCGTTCATATCTCTCACTCTCACTCTCTCCCTCTCTCCCTCTAACTCTCTCCCTCTATACATCGTTCATATATATATATATATATATATATATATATATATATATATATATATATATCAAAGTTGCAGATGACAAACATGGGAGAAGATTTGACACCAACATCAGAATTTGTCACCAACAAGGTACAATATTATGATAACTAACATTTAGGTTTATTAATACTTACGGGGACAAGTGAAAGTTATAACAAAGATGCAGAATAACCAAATGGGTTCTCTCTCTCGTTTTGGCGATTAGGGTTTTCTGCGGGATGTGCCGTTTTTGATTCTTGCATGGATCTTGTAGCTATTCATTGGATCACAAGGTGTTAGTTATTCATTCTTTGCGATTCAATTCTAGTATTATTTTATTATCTTGCACATCGTGGGTCGGTGGAAAGTATACGACGGCTGTTTAGTTTTATCTTGCACATCGTGTTTTGCGATCGTGGGTCGGTGGTGATTGGTTTATATTATTTGGTGATTGTTTTGTTTAATCCTTCCTGTATTGTTTGGATTGGTTGGATTTTACGAAGGTTTTTGGTGTTCTCAATTCTGCGACAGAAGGGTTTTCTCCTCCATTATCGTTCGGTTTTGCCCCTTGTTATTTTGGCTACTTTGGTGTGCTCATTGGGTATTATCTCGTGTTTCCAGCACCTTCGTAAACAAGCTAGTTAAATCTGTGGGATCCAGCATTAAGGTGTACGCCTTGATCTTCGGTTCCCGGATTAGGGTTTCCCTAGTCTAAGGTTTCTCTCGGTTTCGTTTGCAGCGTGTTGGCTTCGAAATATTACTCGGTGATGTCTACCTCCGTGGCTGATTTGAATGGGGTTATGAGGACAAGGGAAGGTGTTGTGTTCTCGGAGACTGATCGGAATGTGCAGCTGCATACGGGTCCGAATCGATTGCATGGGGAGGGTGTACCACCCGCTGGCGTCATCCACTCTGCTGTCGTCATCCCTAGTGACGTCAGGCCTGCTGACGTCAGCCCTTTGCTTGCTGGCGACACTCCTACGGACAGCGTTCCGGTTTCGCTCGGGGTGTCGAATCATCCAACTGCAGCAAATTCTGCTAGTCTGAATGTGCAACTTGGTGGGGATAAGCGTGGGTCGGTTTTTGATCGCATATCAGGACTTAACGAAGATGCTTTGCGATATGGAGATGTCTCTAAAAGGAAGGAACAATTCTCTTATGCGGCTATTCTCAAGGACGTTTCGAACTCGACAGGTAATAGTGTTCCTTTTTTTCCTTTACCAGCGAAGGAGTCCACTAGGATTGACATTCCGGTAGAGCTTACGGAGAAGGCTGCGGGTACGTATAAAACTACATTATATGGCTATTTCCTTGGTCCTAGACCATATTTCCCCGCGGTTCAGAAGATTGTTCGGTCCTTATGGGGAAAGTTCGGGTTACAGGATTCTATGATGAATTCCAATGGTTTCTTATTCTTCCGGTTTGACAATGAACATGGCTTGCAACAGGTTCTTGAGGGGGGTCCTTGGATGGTACGTGGTATCCCGCTATTTCTCTTCCCTTGGGATCCTCAACAGGGTTTGATTAAACCTGAGCACAAAACATGCCCATTATGGGTTAAACTTCATAATATCCCGCTTGTTGCTTTTAATAGAGAGGGGGTCGGGAGAATTGCTAGTGCCCTTGGTGTTCCTAAAATGATGGATGATCACACGGCTTCGATGTGTGATAAGGTGTGGGGACGTCCGGGTTTTGCAAAGGTTCTGGTGGATGTTTGGGCGGTCGGTGAACTTAAAAGAGAGCTTCAGGTTGCGGTGCCTAATTTGCATGGGGGAAAAGAAGTTATTGTTCCGGTTACGGTGGAGTATATTTGGGAACCAACACAATGTTCACACTGTCGCGTGTTTGGCCATAAAATATCATCTTGTGTTAAAGATTCTATTGCTAACAGTAAATGTAAGGAACGTATGGTGGTTAAAGGGAGGGACTCAGATGGGTTTACGGTGGTCATAAATAAGAAGAGATATAATGCTAAGGACCAAGGGGGTACTAGACAAACATGGCGACCGAAACCCGCGGGAGCCTCTTCGGGAGCGGATATTGAGGTGGTTGTTCCGAGCATCAATAAGGGGGTTCCGGAGGTGAAATCGTTGGATCATGTATCAGGTCCGGAAGATAATGGTGGGGAAACGGTGATATCGTCAAAAGTTCAATCGCGGGAGGAACTCCCCACAAAGGTGGCGGATAGGGAATTACAGGAGGATAAGTTGCATGTGGATAGAAATAAGAGCAAGCTGTCGGAAGGCTCTTGCGATGGCAATAAAATACCCAAGCTTCGGGGTATTCTTAAAACTCCGGCTCCTTCTCGATGTGAGGTTCACCCCTCGGTTTTTAAGGCTAAGAGGTCCGTGTCCATTGATACTTCTAATTCTTTTGCAAGCCTTTCGGATAGTGATGATGTGGAAGAAGTGGATCGTGAATCTAATATGCATGATCCTTCTTTGGTTTTGGGACCGAATCCTTGGGTGTCGGGAGTGACAGACACCACCTCCAATCGGTCATCATGTTGAAAATCGGTGCATGGAATGTTCGCGGGCTTAATTCATCAATTAAGCAACGTGAAGCTAAATATTTTATTCGTTCTAATATGCTCTCGATGTGTGCTCTTTTGGAAACGCATGTTTCCACTTTGAATTTACCTACTATTGTTGCTCGTACTTTGGGATCTTGGTCGTGGATTTCAAATAATGTGTATAGTGACCGTAATACTCGCATTATTTTGGGATGGAATCCGTTGGCTTTTGATGTCACGCTTATAGATATGACGGATCAGCTTATTCATTGCAAGGTACATATTAAGGGATCTCAATCTGCTTTCTTTTTGTCTATTGTGTATGGTGATAATAACTTGGTCCGTAGACGGTCGTTATGGGGTGAGATGCGTCGGTTGGCGGCTGTTGTGAGCAGTGATCCATGGCTCGCCTTTGGGGATTTTAACATTACTCTCAACCCTATGGACAATGTTGGGGGTGGTGCTTATCGGGATCTTCGTATGGAGGAATTTGCGGATTGTGTTGGAGATATTGGTCTTTTTGATATCAGAAGTACGGGTATTTTTTATACTTGGGCTCAGAAGCCGGTTCATGGTGGAGGGATTTTAAGGAAACTTGATAGAGTCATGTTAAACGTCCCATTTCAAAGTTCCTTCAATCGAGCGACAGCCGAGTTTCTTCCCAGGGGAGTCTCTGATCATTGTCCGATGGTGGTGGCATTTGAAGGTGGTCGTCAAACAGGTAATAGACCTTTTAAGTTTGATAATTATCTTTCTACTCATCCGGAATTCTTACAGATTGTTAAGGATAAATGGGAAGTGCCGGTAATCGGCTCGTATGCTTTCCAACTTCTTTCCCACCTTAAGTCTGTTAAAACCCCTTTACGTAAGTTGAGGGCGGTTCATGGCAATCTAACAAAGCGTGTTGATACATTACGTGTCGAGATGGAAGTGGCTCAAAGGCAGGTGGATAATGATCCTCATAATTTGGACATTCGTGATGATCTGGTGCATGTTCTTATGGCATTCCAAAATGCGCTCCAGGATGAGGAAATGAACTTCCGACAACGGGCTAAGGTACGATGGATTCAAGAAGGTGACTTGAACACTTCTTTTTTCCATAAGGTTGTAAAGGAGAAACAGAATCGTAATTTAATTACCAGTGTTTGTAACTCGCAAGGGCTTTTAGTTCATGATGAGGCTGTTGGTCCTGCATTTGTTGACCACTTTCGGAAGATTCTGGGTGAGCGGGATGTTGCTGTATGTCCGCTAGTACCTATGGATCTCTTTCCGAATCGGTTGTCTATTGGAGATGCTAATTTTATGATTCGGCCGATTACGAAAGTCGAGGTTAAAAAAGTGATGTTTGAGATCGGGGATGATAGAGCGCCTGGCTCGGATGGTTTTTCCTCAAAATTTTTCAAGTCAGCGTGGGAAGTTGTTGGTAAGGATGTTGAGATGGCCGTTCAGGATTTCTTTTATCGGGGTCGTTTAGCACGGGAGCTGAACCACACTGCTATATGTTTAATCCCAAAGAAGCCTAATGCGTCTTCGGTTACTGATTTTAGGCCGATTTCCTTGTGTAATGTTATCTATAAATGCATCTCTAAAATCATATCTTGGAGGTTGAAGGATTCATTGGGTTTTCTGGTCTCTCCAAATCAGTCTGCTTTCATTCCTGGCAGGCAGATTTCTGATAATATTATGATGGCTCATGAAATATTGTCGGGTTATGGACGTAAAGATGGGCCGCCAAGGTGTTCTTTAAAAATTGATATTCAGAAAGCCTATGATTCGGTGGATTGGAATTTCTTATCTAATGTGTTGGTTGCTATGGGTTTTCATCCGATTATGCATCACTGGATTATGGAAGTGGTTTCGACTACTTCTTAATCAGTCGTTGTAAATGGAAAATCCTATGGGTTTTTTAAAGGTGCAAGAGGTATTCGCCAAGGGTGTCCTTTATCTCCTTATCTGTTTACATTGGTTATGGAGGCATTTTCTTGTCTATTCAAGAGGAAAATTGTGGAAGATCAGTCTTTTAGTTTCCACAAAGGATGCGCTCGTTTATCTCTAACTCACTTGTGTTTTGCGGATGATTTGATGGTATTCTGCAGGGGTGATGTTGATTCGGTGTCTGTGGTGAAGAAGGTTATAGATGAGTTTGCGGGAATGTCTGGGCTAAAGCCTAACATCTCAAAAAGCTCCATCTATAGCTCTAATGTGAATGAGGATACCATGCAGGAAATTACTTCGGTGTTGCCTTTTCAGGTTGGATCTCTGCCATTTCGTTATTTAGGAATTCCTTTGTCTTCAAAGAAGCTCTCGGTGGCTGATTTTGGTCCTTTGGTGGCCAAAGTTCGAGACCGTGTTCTGAATTGGAAGTCTAAATTTCTTTCGTTCGGGGGTCGTTTACAGCTTATTAAGTCGGTCTTGGAGTCACTTCAGTTGTATTGGATGCGGGTTTTCACCATACCTTCGTCGGTAGTGCATATAATAGAGGGAATCTTCCGAGATTTCTTATGGTCACATGGTGATTCGTCCCGTGGTCGGGCTCGAGTTGCATGGGATGAGGTTTGTCGGCCAAAAGAAGCAGGGGGTTTGGGATTAAAAAGATTATCCTTATGGAACCGTGCTTTACTTGTCTCACATATATGGGATGTTTTGAGGAAACGAAACTCAATATGGGTCTCTTGGATCTATCACTATAGATTAAGAGATGTTCACTTCTGGAATGCACCTATCTCTTCTAATTCTACTTGGCTTTGGAGAAGATTGCTTGATTTGCGTGAACAGGTTCGGCCTTTTTTTGTTCATATCGTTGGAAATGGTGAGGACACATATGCTTGGGAAGACAAGTGGATTAACGGAGGATATTTGGCAGCTCATATTCCATATCGTTACCTTCTTTTGGATGGGTTGACAAAACTTTCCAAGGTTAGCGATGTTATTAATCGGTTTCCTCATGCTTGGCCGCAAGATTGGATCTATCGATGGGACTTCTTAGCTACGGTCAGTATTCCTGTTTTATCGTCTGGGAAGGATTGTGTTATGTGGTGCAATTTACATAACTCTCTCACGCAGTTTAATGTATCCGAGGTTTGGCAAACGTTTTTTGGTCCGTATCAAAAGGTGTATTGGTATAACTTCTGTTGGTTCTCGAAACATATACCAAAGCATTCTTTTTGCTTGTGGCTAGCGATTCGGAAGAGACTCCCGACTCAGCGGAGGATGACGACTTGGAGAGAGGATGCGGATAATATGCTTTGTTCTTTATGTAATTCTTGCATGGATGATCATGATCACCTTTTCTTTCAATGCCCATTCTCTATGCAGGTTTGGTCGAGTATTAAGAATGAGGTGGGTATAAACTTGCAAGATCAATGGGAATTTCTTCTGGATGATATGGCTATGGGAAGATGGCATCCTGGAGATATCCGTCAGCGACTCTTGTTCGCGGCTGTGGTGTATTATATTTGGCAAGAACGTAATTTGCGTCTTTTTACGGATAGGAAGAGAACGCCGGATCTGCTTCTCCATGAACTTCGTAAAATTGTTAATATGAAGCTTGTGGGTACGCGATACATGCGGATCAGTCATGAGAGGGTTTTGGTTCCTAATTCCAATGGTTAAGCATGGAGTACTATCGCTTGCGGAATCTTTCGGTTTGGGCTATTAGTGCCTTGCTCCTTACGTTCTTGATGCTTGTTGTTTCTATCTGCCTTTGTTTGTTTTGGTTGCTTGTTGCTTGGTATTTCTTGAGCTGTAATATCTTTTGCTTTTTAGTGATCTTCTCCTATCCTTTTAGGGCCTGTCCTAATTGGTGGGAGATTTTCTTTCTCGGGAGGGAGTCCCTCGCCTTTTAGGTGTATTTTTCCTTTTCTTCGTTTGTTTGCCAGGAGTGCCGTCTCCTTTCCAAAAAAAGTTATAACAAAATATAATAATTCCAGGTGTTTAATTCTCGAGAAGAAATAACTGAATGGGTGCACAATGTGGGACATTCGGTTGGTTGTATTGTTATTATCAAAAGATCAAAGGCTTATCCAAATGGGGATGTTTATAAAGTCGTGTTTATGTGTGAACATGGTGGGGTTTACAAAAGTAAGAAAGTTTCCAGTTATCATTCCAAATTAAAAAAATATTTGGAGACCTCACAAGCTGTAACAACCCAAACCAAAATAACGCATAGCATTCATAATAATATAAACATCCCAAAATCTGTCTCAAAATTTCCATTACAAGTGTCATCAAAACTAGGTTGGCGGAAACAACCTATTCACAACTGAGAATATCAAAAAGCCTATAAGTAAAATAAACTCTATCTCTAGAAGCATCTGTACTCTAAGCCTGCTCTTTTCCCTTACGGGAGCTTCCTACAATCTGCTTACCTGAAAAGGTTTAGTTTGAAAAAATGCGAGGGTTAGACCATGAGGTCTAGTGAGCTCCCTCAACAGTTTGATAACATGCATATAAAACAGTTTGTAACTTTCAATCATAACATCTTTAATACAAAACTTTCAGATAATTCAACTCATGTAAATAGCACACTGAAGTCACTCGGAAGTGACAACGTGTCAGTCTCACACTGCCTTACTGGGTCACTCCTCTCATGGCATAAACGGGACACACCCCCCGATATGAACATTAGCGGGCCACACCCCCGACTTAGCCGATTTACATCTAACAGCAATGTATGCATACATCTCAAATAAACTTTCATATAATCAAAATCATGCGATAAAACATGGCATTTCATCTCTTTTACTTACTTCATAAAACACGTTTTAAAACACGTATTTTTAGTTAGAAAAACTCACATGGTGTTCTTAACAACTCTTCTTCTTTTACTTCTGACTTTCAATCGGGTTACCTGAGTAATGGAATGAAAGAGATAAGCTGACTAGATACTACTTAACCAGACACTCTACTTTCCGGATGAAACTAACCGGACACTCTACTTTCCGGATGAAACTATCCGGATGCCAACTTCCCGGTCGACACTGCTATCCGGGCGACCAAGCTTACCGGTTACTACTCGGATATTACCTGGACGACTATGCTATCCAGATGTCACCTATCCGGACAACCCCCCTTATCCGGACAGTCATCCCATCCGGGTTCCTTACCGGACACTTTGTCCGGGTACCTGCAGGAACTTTCCGGACGACGAGGTCTGTGACTTTAATGGAATCGAAACTTGCTAAAAACTCTTAACCAAAACGATTTCACGATACCCACAACATACTTAGTTCTGTCCTTACCATTTCTTTGCTACTTAACACAATTATGATTGTATAATTCCTTTTAAAGCATCCTTTTCAATTCTTAAAAAAAACCCTCAAACAATCCAATCAAACCTACTCTAGCAGTGAAGATCAAATGCAAGAATAGAAATCAGAGATTACCTGGAATCTCTTGATGAGGAGTTCTTCTTCCAATCTTTACAATTAAGCTCCTGGTTATTACAACACTCCCCCTCAAAAGAATTTCGTCCCCGGAATTCCATTATCGAAGAGATGAGGGTACTTGGACCTCATGTCCGCTTCTACCTCCCAAGTTGCCTCTTGCCCTTTATGAAACCGCCACTGAACCTTTACTAATCTGATCTCCCGGTTCCTCGATTTTTGTACCTTACTATCTACTATTTCTACTGGTTCCTCTATGTAAGTCAACTTCTCATCAACGTTGATATCCTCCAAAGGAACAACCACATCTGCCTCTGCCAAACACTTCTTTAAGTTCGAGATGTGAAACGCTGGATGAACTCCTCTTAATTCTTTTGGAAAATATAACTTGTATGCCACCGCTCCAACTCGCTCAATAATGACAAAAGGCCCCACATACATCGGTCTCAACTTCCCTTTCTTCCCGAAACGTACTACTCCTTTCCAAGGCGAGACTTTTAGCATTACTTTGTCCCCCACTTGAAATTCGATAGGCTTCCTTCTTTTGTTTGCGTACTTTATTTGCCGATCTTGCGAGACCCTCAGTTTCTCGCGAATTAGTTCTATCTTATCTGTCGTTATTTGCACAATTTCTAGACCTGCTAACTGTCTTTCTCCCACTTCATTCCAACACAACGACGTCCGACATTTCCATCCGTACAAGGCTTCGAACGGTGCTGCTTGGATGCTCGCGTGGTAACTATTGTTATACGATAACTCTATCAAGGGTAGGTGTACTTCCCAAGAACCCTTGAAATCAATTACACATGCTCGGAGCATATCTTCCAACGTTTGAATAGTCCTCTCGCTCTGGCCATCCATTTGGGGATGATATGTTGTGCTCAACTTCACTCGTGAACCCAACTCTAGATGAAGACTTCTCCAAAACGATGACGTAAACTGGCTATCTCGATCGGACACGATAGATCGCGGCACCCCGTGCCTTGATACGATCTCATTAATGTACAACCGAGGTAACTTCTCCAATGGATCCGATTCCCTGATTGGTAGAAAATGCGCGAACTTGGTGAGATTATCCACAATCACCCAAATCGCATCGTTACCCTTCGGAGTCCATGGTAACTTCGTAACGAACTCCATAGTGATGTTATCCCACTTCCATAGTGGTATCTCCGTAGACTGGAGTTCTCCATACGGTCGTTGATGTTCTGCTTTAACTTTCAAACACGTCACACATCGCTCCACAAAGTGAGCGATATCCTTTTTCATTCCTGGCTACCAATAAATCTGTCTTAAGTCTCGATACATCTTATTCGTCCCCGGGTGCATAGAATATCGCGACTTATGCGCTTCTTCCAGAATGCTTACTCTCAAGTTCCCCAACTTGGGAACCCACACCCGGTCCTTCATACACCTTAACCCACCGCTGTTGACACTGAGCAAAGATGTAATCCCAACGATCCTCTCACTCTTTAGATTCTCTTCTAACAATGCCTCCTCTTGAGACTTCTTGACCTCGTCCAGAAGACTCGAAGTCGCCTCGACCCTGAAGGCCACCACTTTGGTCGATCCTCCTCGCTTTTTCTGACTCAACGCGTCCGCTACTACATTTGCTTTACCCGGGTGGTAAAGGATCTCGCAGTCGTAGTCGTTCAATAATTCCATCCATCTCCTTTGTTTCATGTTTAATTACTCTTATGGTCGGTGTAGATCTGACACTTCACCCCGTACAAGTAGTGTCGCCATATTTTCAAAGCGAACTCCACCGCCGCTAGCTCCATGTCGTGCGTAGGGTAGTTCTTCTCGTGATCTTTCAACTGCCGAGATGCGTATGCAATTACCTTTTCGTACTGCATCAGCACACACCCTAACCCCAGCTTAGAAGCGTCACTGTAAATCACAAATCCTTCAGATCCATCTGCTAACGACAGAATTGGGGCGCTGCTCAGACTTTCCTTTAACTCTTCAAACGCGAATTCTTGTGCGTCGGTCCAAACGAACTTGACGCTCTTCCTCGTCAAAGCTGTTAACGGTGTGGCTATACAAGAGAAGTCCTGAATGAACTTCCGGTAATAGCCCGCTAATCCGAGAAAACTTCTCACTTCCGATGGCTACTTAGGCGGCTCCCAATCCTTGATAGCTTCGATCCTAGCAGGGTCCACCTTGATGCCATCCGCTGACACCACGTGGCCCAGAAACTGAACTTCCCTTAACCAAAACTCGCACTTTGAGAACTTTGCGTACAATTTCTCGCGCTTCAGCAATTCCAACGCTGCCCGAAGATGCTCCTCGTGTTTCTTACGGGTACGAGAGTAGATCAGGATATCGTCGATGAAGACGATTACACACTTGTCTAGCAACGAGCTACACACCCTGTTCATCAAATCCATGAACACTACTAGGGCATTAGTCAAGCCAAAGGGCATGACTAAGAACTCGTAGTGTCCGTATCTTGTACGAAAGGCTGTCTTGGGCATGTCTTCCTCTCTCACCTTTAGCTGATGGTAACCCGACCTCAAATCTATCTTCGAGAAGTAGCTCGCACCCTGCAACTGATCGAAGAGGTCATCAATCCTCGGAAGCGGGTACTTGTTCTTCACTGTTAACTTGTTGAGCTCGCGGTAATCTATGCACATCCGCATAGATCCGTCATTCTTCTTCAGAAAAAGTATCGGCGCTCCCCAAGGCGATGAGCTCGGACGAATGAAACCCTTGTCTAGTAACTCTTGCAGCTGCGTCATCATCTCTTTCATTTCTGCTGGTGCCAGACGATAGGGCGCACGTGCGATCGGTACCGCCCCAGGCATCAAATCTATTCTGAACTCTACTTGACGATGGGGGGCAGACTCGTCAAATCATCCGAAAACACTTCCGGGTACTCGCTGACTATAGGCACATCCCCTATTTCTTTCTTCTCTTTCTTAGCATCTAGCACATAAGCTAAATACCCCAGACATCCCTTCCCCAGACATCGCCTAGCTTTCAACATTGAAATCATACACGACTTTCCTATCTCGACGGTCCCCATAAATCACTACTTCCTTCTTATCAGGCAAGGCAATACGAATCAACTTCTTATTACACACTATGCTAGCGTCGTTCTCCGCTAACCAATCCATTCCTAGGACAACATCAAACTCCCCCATTCCATAGGGTACAAACGCAAAGGAAACGAGTGACCGTCTATGTCAATGCTACACCCCTTATAGACCTCTTTCACCCAGACTCGACTATCATCCGCCACTTCTACCTCAAACTCAAAGTTCAACCTCTTGGGTTTCACTTGCAATTTTCGAATAAAATTAGGCGTCATAAACGAACGATTGGCGCCCGAATCGAACAATACTTTAGCAAAAGTCGAGTCAATAGGGAAAGTACCTGTCACCACATCAGGAGTATTCACCGCCTCCTCTGCCGACATATGGAAAGCCCTCGCCTTTGCGCGAGTCGACTCCCCTTTTCTATCTCCGTCTCTTCCTCCACTATTTCTGCCGTAACCCTTTCTTAACTGCGGACATTCCGTCTTGACATGATCTGGCGAACCGCACTGATAACATGTCCTCAAACTGCGGCAGTCTCGAGCCATGTGCCCTGTTTTCCCGCACTTGAAACACCCGTCCTTATCTGCCAAACACTCTCCCTTATGCATTCGGTTACACTTGCCACACGGTCTCTCTTCTGGTCTGAACCCCACCCACAGCTCGGGTTTAGGCGCACTCGACCTCTTAGCATCGCGATTCGGTCCTTCCCATTTCCGCTTGTCTCCAACTCTCTCTGTCATCTGTCTATTCTTTTCTTTTTCTGTGAGCTCTGCAGTATCCACCGCAGCCTGAAAAGTAATCGGATCCTTCACTTGTACTAACTCCCTTACACTTCTCTTTAGTCCCCAAATGTATCTTTCTATGCGTCTCTCCTCAGTAGGCACATACAGTTCGGCAAACCGAGCCTTCTCAATAAACTTTGATGTGTACTCTTGGACTGACATCGTCCCTTGCTCTAATCCCAGAAATTCTTCCTCAAGCTTCTTATTTGCCGCTACTGGGCAAAACTGTGCCTTAAACCTCTTAGTGAATAACTCCCATGAAGTTGTCTTCGCAATCTCAGAACCCTTACCTCCCGTCTCGACATCCTACCAGAAAATGGCATCTGCCTTTAGCATAGACATGGCAAACAACACCCTGTCTTCCTCGGCACACTTGCTCGTGTCGAAAGCTAACTCCATCTCACGTATCCACCTCAGAGCTAATACTGGATTGCGCTCTCCGCTGAAAGTCAGAGGTTTACACGATGCAAACGTCTTAAAGGTACATCCCTTCACTGTCTTCGATTCATTAGCCACAAATGGAGTTGACATAGAGTGATCTCCCACCACGGTCGGAGGGAAACTAGATGCTTTGGTGTTAGTCTCATTCCCACTTTTAGTTCGCCCTTCTGATGTGTTCTTGATCTGATTTTCCAACAATGCCTGTAGAGTATCTTGCAGTTTACCCATCTCAGCCGTAAACTTCTCCTCAGTAACAAAAGCCTGATTCTGGTTTCTCCTCGGGTTGTCTGACTGAATTCCCCCACCTACTGAAGCGGTGCTTTCTTGGTGTAGGGGTTCACTCACTTCAGGTGCTCCCACACTTTTAGCTCGACGGCTGGTTGGCTTCTTCTTCCCTCCGTGGATTGCCACACCAGTCCCAACTGCCTGAGAGGCAATCGCAACGGTGGTCTACCTCGTCCTCTTCCTCGGCCTCCGCCCCTTCCGCGGGTGGCCGCTCATCTCGGAGGATTCACCGGTTCCTCCTCGAAGATCTCCTCCACGTGAATCTCTCTCACAACTGGAGTTGTACCCACCTCGGGCACGAATCTACTCCTCAAGGTTCTTTCAGACATACTGGATTACTGAAACAAGTCAAAATAAATTACTTAAGACTACTGCTCAAGAATAATAAGGCATTTTAAGCACATACATGTACCTGTAAATTCGCAATTACACTGGCCAGGTGTAATCCTGAATCTACCTTACATGACTATCCTTTCCACCCTATTAGTCTTATCCTAGTAATAGTGCGGACGTCCGCATAGTGCGGAAGTCCGCATGTCATCCGCGGAAGCAACAGAGAAAAATGGGAAATTGGTCGAAGCAAGGCCGGACGTCCGCGTATGTCAATCCGGACGTCTGCGATGCATCTGATGGAATTATTTGTTTGCTTTTAAGACTCTTCCCTCTCACTTTCCCCATTCCATTTCTCAGCTTCAACTCATCTCTCCCTCTCTCTCTAAAACCGAACTCTCTCTCTAGAAACCCTAAATCTCCCCTCTCCTCTTCATCCTTCTTCCCCAAAACAAACCCTCACCATTGTTGGAAACCTTAACCGTTCAAGAAACCTTTCACTTCATCTCCTTCATCAAGTTTCTAGGGTTTCACCCAACCCTTTTCACTCCACTTTGAAGATTAGGAGTTTGTGGTTCATCTTGGTAGCTCTAAGAGACATTTTGGTTGGTGGATTCAAGTATGGTTAAGGTAGTCTTCTTTTCTCTTCATTTATGAAGTTAGGGTTTTGATATAAGTGGGTATTTTGGTGTAAAATGGTTGGAGGATGATTCTACATGGTTAGATCTAATTATTGTTGGTTGGAAACTTATGGATCTAGGTTTTGGAGGTTTTGGCTTGAGGATTCAAGTTTTCAAAGGAGCTTACGTTTGGGGAAAATCTAGATTTAGCCTAAATCTAGCAAGGTGAGTTCAAGTTGATTTGTGAAAACTTTGTACATGCCTAAAATGTTATTTTCCAAATACTTGTGTGTTTTGCTTGAAATTATCAATTGTTGAGTTATTTGATGAGTTTAACTCTTTTGAAGTATTTAACTTCATAAATGTTGTAAAACACCCATATTTGGGATTTTTGGATATCTTGATGTGTTGAGATCATAAATATGTCCTTAAAAGATTTATTGCTCAAAATGAAATTTATTTGATGGTTTAATCATATCGGTGAAATTGATTTTATAAACCATTTGGGAAAATGCATAATTTAGTGTCAAGAGTCATTTTGGGAATTATAAGGGTATGAGTCCTTTCGGGAAAACCCTTTTGTTTAACCCGTGTCGAGTTTTGGGTTAATAATGATTTTTGTGGTACTTGTTTACCTAAACGATGTTTAAATGCATTTTATGCTATGATGACCGTTATTTATGGGTCTAATGAGTTTTGAGCATTTTGCTCGGTTTTGACTTTGAGAAAGTCTTGGGGGCATTTTGTCTGGTTTTGATGGCTCAATGTGGAGTCTTATTTATGATTGCATTTATTGCACATATTGCATATTATTGCACAATATTGATATTTACATGCTTAGGTGCGTTAGTCATTCCGGGATAGGCATGTTATTGTAGAATGTGTTGCATTGGATCCATAGGCACGTAAGTCAGTCTTTATTTGATGGTCTATTGGGTGTCGCGGGATTTGACCGGGCCCCATGCTATATAACCTTTACTTTTCCAGGAGTTTATGACCTTCGCCATGTCGGGGCAATGCCATGGTTGTATCCCCGCTTGTGCCGAGCCTTTGGCGGTATTCTTAGTAATATTTCGCTAAGGTCAGCTGTCTCTTTGGGCGTAACTTGAAAGGCGTCGTATGGGACACTTGGGCTTTTATGCAGTGAAGTGTCGTACGATTAACATTGTTTGAGTGGCGTACTTTTGTGTTCATCCACTCTCAATGGATACGGGTCTCCCCCGTCATTGGCCAATCTTACTTGGGATTTTATAATGTCCATGTTTTATTATTGTTGGTCTTATACATTTGACTGCGATTGGATGACTTTAATATTGGATTCCCCCCATGTATATTAAAGTTTAAATGAAGCAGGTCATTTCCATATTTACGGTATCTGGACTTTGTCACATTTTACGTTCGTGTGAGTATTGGTTCGTATCATGTTTTCGATGAAGTATTATATTTAAATGGATTGTTCTTCCATGATTTATGAGTTGAGTATTTTGTCGTCAACTATATTTGAAGGTTTTGCATAATATAGATTCATTCACGTGTTGAGTATGTTTGGATTGGAATTCATTTTAGAAAACGCTTTATGCCTTTTGGGAACTTTTCTCAATAATTTTGGGTGCGTTGGAAAATGAGTCATTTATATCCTTTTTGTAAACCCTTTTGGAAATCATAATCTTTGTCGCAAACTTTCATTTGAAGAATTATTTAAATCATGCTATAAACTCTTGAACTCACTAGGCGTTAGCCTAACCCTTTTTATTTGTCGGCATGTGCAACAGGTTCAGGTTTGGAATAGTTCTAGTAACACTGTGAAAGGTCGTGTGCTAGTAAAGTGCTCGAGAGGTGAATAGCTTAAGTGAAGTTTTCCGCATTCATCTTTGGGATTAGCAATTTGTACTTGGGTTAAGTAACACCCGATGTGGTTTTAATCTTTGTAACAAGACTTGAATTATATATTGTTTGAGGTTAACCATAGATTGTAATTTGAGGTATTTCACCTATTGAATTATAGGAAGAAATCCTGTTATTTCGGATGTATTATCGAAAATTTTAATTAGTTGCTCTTTCCTAATTCGAAGGGTGTTACAGAAGGTATCGACGAGACGATTATAATGGTGTAACTTGTTAAAATTAAAAAGTCTTTGTAACGTATTTTAGTTAATATACGATTATATGTGTTAATATAATGAAAGTGTAAAATGAAAAATAGAAAATTAAAAGGTATAAAGTAAATTAATTAAATAAGTATAGGGGTGTGAAATGTAACTTTCAAATAAAAAATAAAAAAGTTGAAGTATGTGAGGGGAAGGGGTATACAAACTTGCAGGGGGTATATTTAGAATAACCCTATAATTATTTATATAGGTTGAAAGTGTTGTCACAAAACTTGTTAGAACAAGTCACCTAGTATTTACTTCTATAAATCCCTGCAACCACTTCTTCTGGGTTTCACTTCACCATCGATCTCTACCATTAACCCCACCATGAAGGAGCTCTGGACAACCATGGCCTCTTTAATGGGTATTTTAGCCTTCTGTCAAACCCTCCTCCAAACCGTCATCCCACCGGAGCTCCGTTTTGCCTTTCTTAAAACTCTATCAACGCCTCTTCAATTGTTTCTCCTCCTACTGTTATTACGAAATCACCGAGATCGACGACGTCAACACAAATGAACTCTACAACGCCGTTCAGCTTTATCTCTCCTCCTCTGCCTCATCCACCACCTCCGCCGCCGCCACCTCCAACCGCCTCTCACTTACTCGTGGTCTCAACTCCTCCGCCATCACCTTCGGTCTCTCCAACAACGACCGTCTTTGTGACGTTTTCAACGGCGTCTCCGTCGTCTGGGAACACATCGTCATGCCCCGACAATCACAGACGTTCTCGTGGCGGCCATTTTCGGAGGAGAAGCGAGGGTTCACGCTTTAGATCAACAAAAGGGATAAACCTCACATCCTCGAACCCAACCTTGATTTCATCACTGAGAAAGCCAGCGAAATCCGAAGGAAGAATCAGGATAGGTTGCTGTACACGAATTCCCACGACGGCTCTCTCGATTCTCGCAGACATCCATGTGAATCGGTGTCGTTTAAACATCCGAGCACATTTGAAACCCTAGCAATGGATCCGACCAAAAAGGCCGAGATAATGTCGGATCTCTGAGATTTCGCCGACGGTCAGGCGTTTTACAAACGAACTGGACGCGCGTGGAAACGAGGATACACCTCTTGTACGGTCCACCCAGCACCGGCCAGTCAAGTATGATCGCTGCAATTGCGAATTTCCTTGGGTACGACATTTACTATCTCGAATTAACCGAGGTGAACACCAATTTGGAGCTCCGAAAGTTGCTTATGAAAACCAGTTCCAAATCCATCATCGTAATCGAAGACATTGACTGTTCTATAAACCTCACAAATCGTTAAAAGATCAACGGTGAAAGAGGCAAACCGGAGATGAGAAACGGGCCGGGCGGTCTGGGTGGACCGGGCGATCCGGAGAACAGTGGTAGCAACAACTCCATTACGCTTTCGAGGTTGTTGAATTTCACTGACGGGTTATGGTTGTGTTGCGGGTCGGAGCGGATATTCGTTTTCACGACCAATCACATTGAGAAACTTGACCCAGCATTGTTACGGAGCGGCCGAATGGATATGCACGTTTTCATGAACTATTGTTCTTTTCCGTCGCTCAAGATTCTGCGGAAGAATTACTTGGGGTGTGACGACGGCGACATCGGAATGGAGGTTTTGGAGAAGCTGTCGGCGGTGATCGATGAGGCGGAGATGACGCCAGAAGATATCATCGAGGTGTTGATAAAAAACCGGCGAGATAACGACAAGGCTTTGAGGGAGGTGTTGGAGGCTTGACGACTAGGGCGGAGAAAGAAAAGTCGGTGAGGAGGCAGCGGCGGATGGAGGCGGAAGTGGAGGAGATGGCAGAGGAGGAAAAGAGGGCGTTGTATAATCCGAGAGAAGTGGGTGGTGCGGCGACTGGTGGTGGTGCCGAGGTAGAACTAAAGTACAAGAAAGGTGGGAAAGAGGACGGAGAGGATAATTAATCAAAAAATTTAATCACTTTTTTTTTGTTTTATAATTAATTATTAATCCCATTAAAACAGGGGTTTGTGGATATGAGAATTTTGGGTGGGGATTTGGATATCAGAAATTGGAAAATTCAAAATACATGTTTGGTCCTTCAGATGTTTTGTTTTGAACATTATATGTATTTTATTTTAGTTCTTATTTTAAAGAACTATTTTTAAGTTTCAGATGTTTTGTTTTGAACAACTTGTTATGTGTTTAATGTAACTAAAAAATGTATTATGTTTTTGATGTAATTTATAGAATGTTATTATAACATCATCAAAAAATAAATTGTGTATCAACAACTTTCTAAACAGATAACTATTTTAGAAAAATTTATATTAAACTACTTGATTGAAACATTTATCTTAACCATTAAAACTAAGTTTTGGAAGTATTTTTCTAAACAAAAACAAAAACAAAAACAAAAACAAAAACAAAAACAAAAAGTGGCAAACTATTATTTAAATGTGCAATGCGTTAAAGAGTTATTGATCTAACAATATGTAAATTACTGGTAAACTATAGTCTTTTAAAAAGCTAAAAGTTCAAAAAAAAATTATAAAATAAGGAATATATATATATATATATTGTATATAACTATACTTAAAAATTTGTGGCCACTGAGGTTTAATCAAGGCTGATGTCTTACAGTTATAATTTACCAATCGATTAGTCTAGGCATAGCCTAGCACACCATACCAAAAAGAAAAACTATACTTCAAAAAAAATATGAAGATATTTTAATTTTACTTGTAAGCTTTGATTTTTAATTTCACACATAGATATTGACCAATAATTATAAAAATTTCAAAATATATTATTTTAGATGTTTAAAACAACTCATGGTTAGATTCTCCAGAAATTCTATGGTTCAAAAGCATTGCAAGGATATTTAGGGGACCAATCGATGAGCATTATTGGTTGAGACAAAAATAGAATAATCAAATATGTTTTACATAATTAAAGTTGGTTTTTAAAATTAGTAAATTATGTTTTTAGTCTCTATGGTTTATAAAAATTTGAAAATTTAGTCCCTATGGTTTAGAAATCACGATTTTTATCCCTATCTTTTAATACTACTAATTTTGTATTTATTGTTTACAACTTATTGTTGTTTTAGCCCCTATGGTTACAATTATATATTATTTTAGTCCCTTCTACTTAAGAAAAGGAATTAGCTCAAGAACGAAAAAACTTACCAACCATATGAACGAAAATTGCAATTATTAAACCACGAAAAAGATAATCAAATTATAACAAACCATAGGGATGAAAAATCTAAAGTGTATTTTTTTTAAAGAAGAATCATTAGGTGACAAAGAGTTGCATACATTTCTATTGCAAATATTTCACGGAATCAAATGTTTTACCTTTCTAAATAGATGTCAAGTTTGTATAAATCTTACTTTCTAAATCTTATTTTTTTGATGACATGTATTATAGTTTGATAATTATACCGAATAAATACTTTATACATGAATTATTACTAAAAGTTTGTATAGTGGGTGTTGAAGAAATGACATCACGCAAAGTATGAAACTCTTCAATGGTATGACATATGTATCAGTGAAATTGACAGTCATTTACTCCTATTAAGCTTCGTACTGATTTCATGTCATGCTGACCGAATTTGAGTTGGAGGGTTATGTGCTTTTGAAGATTAAACTTATGCAATATAGTATGATAGGTTTTTTTTGTAAGACAGTATGGTGGGGATATTGACCCGACTTGGAACAAGCTATGAGCTTATCAGGAGTAGAAGATATGAAAATTGGCATGAACATGCTATGCACGTTGAGTTGATCGATGCCATAACAAAACTATGGTTGAAGCACCATTACAAAACATTTATAGTAAAACATTTGAGCACATAACAAACACAAATTATTATATAAATTGCCCAAAGCACAATAGATTAAAGAGTTGCCTTCTAGTATGTGACAACTTGTTACCGAACTTGTGAAATAGGTTATGAAGTCCTGTTCTCATGACTAAATCGATGATTACAAACCAAGATCAACAGAAAAATGCATGATGACTACGAACTCATTAATTTAACCATTGATTTACTATGGTTTTTGGTTTATGTTGGATCTCATAGATCTCAAAAATTAAGAAGACCCCCTATATATACATTAGTGATCAAATACAAATTTTAATCTATGTTTTCATGGAAACTAATCCAAACAATTCAATAAGTTAGATTTTAAGGTATGATTTTTATTGTTTCATATGTTTTATACCTTTATGTTTACGCATGTGCTGCACATATAGAACGTACTGTTCGTGTATTTTTGAATACACAAAATAGTCCCGAGCATTTCATATATGAATCAGCATTTTATAAACATTGAAGTTTTACATGTGTTGTTTCCTATATGAAACAACACATGAAAACTTGTTTGTAAGTTTGTACATATATTTGTTTTCTATTTGATTTGCCTATATATATAGGGAATAAATATATATATATATAGTCATAATAAATTGTAAACCATCATTTTCGTGTAAACCGTCGATTTCATAGGTTTTTTTGATGAATTTTTTTATGGAATTGTTTATTTTGATGAAATTGTTTCATATCATTCATTTCTTGATAATTTTTTTTATGAAATTTGTAGTTTCATTGGATTTTTTCATTCTTATGAAACTGTTTCATATATTTTCGTTTTCACCTATGAAACTACAAATTTCATAAAAAAATGTCATCAAGAAATGAATGATATGAAACAATTTCATCAAAATAAACAATCCCATAAAAAAATTTCATCAAAAAACCTATGAAATCGACGGTTTACACAAAAATGATGGTTTACAATTTATTATCCTTCTCTCTCTCTCTCTCTCTCTCTCTCTATATATATATATATATATATATATATATATATATATATATATATATATATATATATATATATATATATATATATATATATATATATATATATATGGGTTAAGTTTCGGTGATAAGTGCCAAAATTGGTGAGAATTGGTTATCAACCGTTGGATGAGAAATGGACAAACATTAGGATAAGATGCACCGAGTCTAACACCCTAAAATTTTAAACAACAATTATAGAGAAATTTTTTGGGGAAATGGGAAGAAATAAAGCTTCTAAAATACGCCAACTAAAACCCATAAAATTCGGGATAGTTTGTACAAATTCAAAGTAACGAATATCGAGATATAAAACACAACAACCTACTTAATCTAGAAATGATTTAACTAGATTAACATGGGTGTTACTATATCTCCAAATATCTCTCTTTACAAAAGTTCCCCAAAAGCCCGACTACTAATGTGCTCCTAAATGCACGGTCGGCCAAATCAACACGTCTTAGACGCACCGCTAGTGGGACTTGTAATCCACATTCATACAACAACAAGTGTTAGACCGGAAGTCTAAAGAGATCTGATAAAGAAAATCACAATATACAAATATGGTAACAATATCATAAAAACAAGGTTACCGACTCCGATTGATATTAATTTACCAAACCTCAACTTTGCCATGATAGTCCACACCTGAACATAACACATAAGAGATATGTAACGTCCCAAAAATTACAATAAATTTTAACTTTAAAAATAGGCATTTTAATAAATAAAACCTTATTAAATATCCAACACCGTTTCGATTGCAAATTCAATAATAAATAATCTCAGTAATAATAAACAGCGGAAATTAAATTGTTTAATAATAACTCTAATCTCATGATTATAAAAACTCTTCACGCGCGCCAGTGTGTACCCGTCACGCCTTGGAGCCACAAGCACCTGAAACCACATTAAAATAGGAAAGGGTAAGCACAAGGCTTAGTGAATTCAAACCATATATAGGATCGCAATTATATCAGCATCACCCTTAAACAGCTAGTCTGAATGTGCAACTTGGTGGGGATAAGCGTGGTTCGGTTTTTGATCGCATATCAGGACTTAACGAAGATGCTTTGCGATATGGAGATGTCTCTAAAAGGAAGGAACAATTCTCTTATGCGGCTATTCTCAAGGACGTTTCGAACTCGACAGGTAATAGTGTTCCTTTTTTTCCTTTACCAGCGAAGGAGTCCACTAGGATTGACATTCCGGTAGAGCTTACGGAGAAGGCTGCGGGTACGTATAAAACTACATTATATGGCTATTTCCTTGGTCCTAGACCATATTTCCCCGCGGTTCAGAAGATTGTTCGGTCCTTATGGGGAAAGTTCGGGTTACAGGATTCTATGATGAATTCCAATGGTTTCTTATTCTTCCGGTTTGACAATGAACATGGCTTGCAACAGGTTCTTGAGGGGGGTCCTTGGATGGTACGTGGTATCCCGCTATTTCTCTTCCCTTGGGATCCTCAACAGGGTTTGATTAAACCTGAGCACAAAACATGCCCATTATGGGTTAAACTTCATAATATCCCGCTTGTTGCTTTTAATAGAGAGGGGGTCGGGAGAATTGCTAGTGCCCTTGATGTTCCTAAAATGATGGATGATCACACGGCTTCGATGTGTGATAAGGCGTGGGGACGTCCGGGTTTTGCAAAGGTTCTGGTGGATGTTTGGGCGGTCGGTGAACTTAAAAGAGAGCTTCAGGTTGCGGTGCCTAATTTGCATGGGGGAAAAGAAGTTATTGTTCCGGTTACGGTGGAGTATATTTGGGAACCAACACAATGTTCACACTGTCGTGTGTTTGGCCATAAAATATCATCTTGTGTTAAAGCTTCTATTGCTAACAGTAAAGGTAAGGAACGTATGGTGGTTAATGGGAGGGACTCAGATGGGTTTACGGTGGTCATAAATAAGAAGAGATATAATGCTAAGGACCAAGGGGGTACTAGACAAACATGGCGACCGAAACCCGCGGGAGCCTCTTCGGGAGCGAATATTGAGGTGGTTGTTCCGAGCATCAATAAGGGGGTTCCAGAGGTGAAATCGTTGGATCATGTATCAGGTCCGGAAGATAATGGTGGGGAAACGGTGATATCGTCAAAAGTTCAATCGCGGGAGGAACTCCCCACAAAGGTGGCGGATAGGGAATTACAGGAGGATAAGTTGCATGTGGATAGAAATAAGAGCAAGCTGTCGGAAGGCTCTTGCGATGGCAATAAAATACCCAAGCTTCGGGGTATTCTTAAAACTCCGGCTCCTTCTCGATGTGAGGTTCACCCCTCGGTTTTTAAGGCTAAGAGGTCCGTGTCCATTGATACTTCTAATTCTTTTGCAAGCCTTTCGGATAGTGATGATGTGGAAGAAGTGGGTCGTGAATCTAATATGCATGATCCTTCTTTGGTTTTGGGACCGAATCCTTGGGTGTCGGGAGTGACAGACACCACCTCCAATCGGTCATCATGTTGAAAATCGGTGCATGGAATGTTCGCGGGCTTAATTCATCAATTAAGCAACGTGAAGCTAAATAATTTATTCGTTCTAATATGCTCTCGATGTGTGCTCTTTTGGAAACGCATGTTTCCACTTTGAATTTACCTACTATTGTTGCTCGTACTTTGGGATCTTGGTCGTGGATTTCAAATAATGTGTATAGTGACCGTAATACTCGCATTATTTTGGGATGGAACCCGTTGGCTTTTGATGTCACGCTTATAGATATGACGGATCAGCTTATTCATTGCAAGGTACATATTAAGGGATCTCAATCTGCTTTCTTTTTGTCTATTGTGTATGGTGATAATAACTTGGTCCGTAGACGGTCGTTATGGGGTGAGATGCGTCGGTTGGCGGCTGTTGTGAGCAGTGATCCATGGCTCGCCTTTGGGGATTTTAACACTACTCTCAACCCTATGGACAGTGTTGGGGGTGGTGCTTATCGGGATCTTCGTATGGAGGAATTTGCGGATTGTGTTGGAGATATTGGTCTTTTTGATATCAGAAGTACGGGTATTTTTTATACTTGGGCTCAGAAGCCGGTTCATGGTGGAGGGATTTTAAGGAAACTTGATAGAGTCATGTTAAACGTCCCATTTCAAAGTTCCTTCAATCGAGCGACAGCCGAGTTTCTTCCCAGGGGAGTCTCTGATCATTGTCCGATGGTGGTGGCATTTGAAGGTGGTCGTCAAACAGGTAATAGACCTTTTAAGTTTGATAATTATCTTTCTACTCATCCGGAATTCTTACAGATTGTTAAGGATAAATGGGAAGTGCCGGTAATCGGCTCGTATGCTTTCCAACTTCTTTCCCACCTTAAGTCTGTTAAAACCCCTTTACGTAAGTTGAGGGCGGTTCATGGCAATCTAACAAAGCGTGTTGATACATTACGTGTCGAGATGGAAGTGGCTCAAAGGCAGGTGGATAATGATCCTCATAATTTGGACATTCGTGATGATCTGGTGCATGTTCTTATGGCATTCCAAAATGCGCTCCAGGATGAGGAAATGAACTTCCGACAACGGGCTAAGGTACGATGGATTCAAGAAGGTGACTTGAACACTTCTTTTTTCCATAAGGTTGTAAAGGAGAAACAGAATCGTAATTTAATTACCAGTGTTTGTAACTCGCAAGGGCTTTTAGTTCATGATGAGGCTGTTGGTCCTGCATTTGTTGACCACTTTCGGAAGATTCTGGGTGAGCGGGATGTTGCTGTATGTCCGCTAGTACCTATGGATCTCTTTCCGAATCGGTTGTCTATTGGAGATGCTAATTTTATGATTCGGCCGATTATGAAAGTCGAGGTTAAAAAAGCGATGTTTGAGATCGGGGATGATAGAGCGCCTGGCTCGGATGGTTTTTCCTCAAAATTTTTCAAGTCAGCGTGGGAAGTTGTTGGTAAGGATGTTGAGATGGCCGTTCAGGATTTCTTTTATCGGGGTCGTTTAGCACGGGAGCTGAACCACACTGCTATATGTTTAATCCCAAAGAAGCCTAATGCGTCTTCGGTTACTGATTTTAGGCCGATTTCCTTGTGTAATGTTATCTATAAATGCATCTCTAAAATCATATCTTGGAGGTTGAAGGATTCATTGGGTTTTCTGGTCTCTCCAAATCAGTCTGCTTTCATTCCTGGCAGGCAGATTTCTGATAATATTATGATGGCTCATGAAATATTGTCGGGTTATGGACGTAAAGATGGGCCGCCAAGGTGTTCTTTAAAAATTGATATTCAGAAAGCCTATGATTCGGTGGATTGGAATTTCTTATCTAATGTGTTGGTTGCTATGGGTTTTCATCCGATTATGCATCACTGGATTATGGAAGTGGTTTCGACTACTTCTTATTCAGTCGTTGTAAATGGAAAATCCTATGGGTTTTTTAAAGGTGCAAGAGGTATTCGCCAAGGGTGTCCTTTATCTCCTTATCTGTTTACATTGGTTATGGAGGCATTTTCTTGTCTATTCAAGAGGAAAATTGTGGAAGATCAGTCTTTTAGTTTCCACAAAGGATGCGCTCGTTTATCTCTAACTCACTTGTGTTTTGCGGATGATTTGATGGTATTCTGCAGGGGTGATGTTGATTCGGTGTTTGTGGTGAAGAAGGTTATAGATGAGTTTGCGGGAATGTCTGGGCTAAAGCCTAACATCTCAAAAAGCTCTATCTATAGCTCTAATGTGAATGATGATACCATGCAGGAAATTACTTCGGTGTTGCCTTTTCAGGTTGGATCTCTGCCATTTCGTTATTTAGGAATTCCTTTGTCTTCAAAGAAGCTCTCGGTGGCTGATTTTGGTCCTTTGGTGGCCAAAGTTCGAGACCGTGTTCTGAATTGGAAGTCTAAATTTCTTTCGTTCGGGGGTCGTTTACAGCTTATTAAGTCGGTCTTGGAGTCACTTCAGTTGTATTGGATGCGGGTTTTCACCATACCTTCGTCGGTAGTGCATATAATAGAGGGAATCTTCCGAGATTTCTTTTGGTCACATGGTGATTCGTCCCGTGGTCGGGCTCGAGTTGCATGGGATGAGGTTTGTCGGCCAAAAGAAGCAGGGGGTTTGGGATTAAAAAGATTATCCTTATGGAATCGTGCTTTACTTGTCTCACATATATGGGATGTTTTGAGGAAACGAAACTCAATATGGGTCTCTTGGATCTATCACTATAGATTAAGAGATGTTCACTTCTGGAATGCACCTATCTCTTCTAATTCTACTTGGCTTTGGAGAAGATTGCTTGATTTGCGTGAACAGGTTCGGCCTTTTTTTGTTCATATCGTTGGAAATGGTGAGGACACATATGCTTGGGAAGACAAGTGGATTAACGGAGGATATTTGGCAGCTCATATTCCATATCGTTACCTTCTTTTGGATGGGTTGACAAAACTTTCCAAGGTTAGCGATGTTATTAATCGGTTTCCTCATGCTTGGCCGCAAGATTGGATCTATCGATGGGACTTCTTAGCTACGGTCAGTATTCCTGTTTTATCGTCTGGGAAGGATTGTGTTATGTGGTGCAATTTACATAACTCTCTCACGCAGTTTAATGTATCCGAGGTTTGGCAAACGTTTTTTGGTCCGTATCAAAAGGTGTATTGGTATAACTTCTGTTGGTTCTCGAAACATATACCAAAGCATTCTTTTTGCTTGTGGCTAGCGATTCGGAAGAGACTCCCGACTCAGCGGAGGATGACGACTTGGAGAGAGGATGCGGATAATATGCTTTGTTCTTTATGTAATTCTTGCATGGATGATCATGATCACCTTTTCTTTCAATGCCCATTCTCTATGCAGGTTTGGTCGAGTATTAAGAATGAGGTGGGTATAAACTTGCAAGATCAATGGGAATTTCTTCTGGATGATATGGCTATGGGAAGATGGCATCCTGGAGATATCCGTCAACGACTCTTGTTCGCGGCTGTGGTGTATTATATTTGGCAAGAACGTAATTTGCGTCTTTTTACGGATAGGAAGAGAACGCCGGATCTGCTTCTCCATGAAGTTCGTAAAATTGTTAATATGAAGCTTGTGGGTACGCGATACATGCGGATCAGTCATGAGAGGGTTTTGGTTCCTAATTCCAATGGTTAAGCATGGAGTACTATCGCTTGCGGAATCTTTCAGTTTGGGCTATTAGTGCCTTGCTCCTTACGTTCTTGATGCTTGTTGTTTCTATCTGCCTTTGTTTGTTTTGGTTGCTTGTTGCTTGGTATTTCTTGAGCTGTAATATCTTTTGCTTTTTAGTGATCTTCTCCTATCCTTTTAGGGCCTGTCCTAATTGGTGGGAGATTTTCTTTCTCGGGAGGGAGTCCCTCGCCTTTTAGGTGTATTTTTCCTTTTCTTCGTTTGTTTGCCAGGAGTGCCGTCTCCTTTCCAAAAAAACCCTTAAACAGCTAGTTATCACAACCAACTCATACCATGCAATCACGTCTTGCACCCAAATTTATATATACCAAATATACCAGCACATATATTTCTTAGAACATCCATCAAGAAAATATATCACAATTAATAATAAGCCTTATACTTCTTGGAACGTCCATCAAGAAAATATAATCGCAACTCATTATACAAACACATATACTTCTTGGAACATTCATCAAGAAAATATATCACAATTAATAATAAGCCTTAGGTTGCGTTTGTTTTTTAAGAGGTCTGAAGTCTGAAATCTTATTTCACTTCTATTTTATAAGAGATGGTGCTGAAATCTGGAATCTGAATCATTAAGACTGTTTGTGTTTGTAAGATTTGAAGTCTGAAATCTGAATCTGAATTAATAAACCATTAAATATAAAATCTATTTCATTTACATTTTATCTATTTATTTGAAAATATATGAAATAAGAGGTTATGAGAGGTTTTAAGCTCTTTTTTTCTTTAAAAAAACAAACAGTCTTAATGACCAAATGTCTGAACGAAACAGATTTAAGAGGATTTCAGACTTTTTTTAAGAAAAACAAACAGACCCTTATACTTCTTGGAACGACCATCAAGAAAATATAATCGCAACTCATTATAAGCCATATACTTCTTGGAACACCCATCAAGAAGTACATCAATCACAGTTCAATATATATACACAATTATATATACCCCATAACACAATAATATCAACAAACAATCATAACTATCACACCCGAGCTATAGTAACACAAATATAATTTCCATCCTATATAGTGAGAGAACTCACCTCAAACGCAAAACTTATGTCCTCAACAGCAACACGAACCGGCCAACACCAACTCACCTCTTTCCACCTAAATAAGTGATATCAAACGTCAAAGCGAAGTCCTAACCCAAAGCCACGACTACTAGATTACAAGTTACACATTCCAGTTTTTACTCTAAAAACACAGGTCTGTTCGGGACCTGTTTAACCCCTTCTAAACTGATAAATCCAGAAATATTATTCCATAATCACAAAGTCCCATGTCTTAGGGTTCCAGGGACATATCGTACACGTTCTAACGATTTTTCTACAATTTAATACGAATTTTCTAAAAACAGGACACGAAGCTGTCATGTGCAGACCTGCTGTGAAAACAGCCATTTTACGCCTAGTTAGAGGCCGAACCAGACTTCCGCTAAAACAAGAAAAGTGTGTCCGACACAGAATGTGAACCGTGGGCACCGGATTCGCCTCAATCCGAGCTACGACGGAAAAATTATGGCCGTCGCAAAACTATGACAGGTTCACACTTTCCACATAAAATGACGATTTATAAAACGGTTCAAGGTTAATCGATTCGGGTTACGGTTTAGCTAATAAGATTTAGGTTTTAGGCAATCTGGGCTGGACCGTTGCCAGCACCACCCACTGCCACCTCCGGCGGCGGTGGTTTGCGGCGGCGGCGGCGACAATTGAGGTTTACGGCTTTGGCGATAACGAGAACGGAACAACCCGACTACCCTATCCCGTCCCACACACACACCCACACACAAGCAGCCACACGTGCATACCCGCTGTTGTCCACGCGGCGGCACACGGCGGCGGTCACACCGCCGGCAGCCATGGCTGCGGCGGTGGTGGTGGCGGTTTACGGTATTCTCGCGACGAAACAATACAAAAAAAAGACAACGGAAAGGAAAACGAACGACTACCTCGATGCGACTCCTCCTTCTCCCCGTTTCCGGCAGCAAACGACGGCGCTCCTCCTCTTCCCGGCGTCTCTCTCTCTCCGGCGAACTCTCTCTCTTCATGGCAGTCTCTCTCTCTCGCAGCACCCTCGTCGCCGGCAAGAACCAGCGGTGGCGCCGGCTGTGTGGTTGCTCCGGCACTTCTCTCTTTCTCGCTCTCCTTCTCTCTCTGGCAATCGATGACGCCGGCTGTGGTGGTTCTCGGGGGTGGTCGACGGCAGCAGGGGGTAGGGAGGGTTTAGGTGTTCGACGGCCGTGACTAGGGTGGAGAGGGAAGTAGGGTTTCGGTGGTTAGTTTGCGATGGACTAAACAAAAACGAGAGAAAGTGAGGGGGGGGGGGTCGGTCCATATGGCCGATCCCATGCACACACATTACACTCATGACACATTTAGTCCCTCACCTATCCAACACCTTACAATTTAACTTAAGTTTTCCCATCGATAATTGGTTAGGTATTTCTCGTTAATTCCGTTAGATACAAAGAACAACAAGAGAAAGAAAAATTAAATTAAATTAAATCTTACCGGGATACGGGCTTTACAACTCTCCCCCACTTGGATTAGACTTCGTCCTCGAAGTCTATGCCCGTGAATAGCTGTAGATGGTTCTCCCTCATCTCAACTCAGGTTCCCATGTTCACACGGAACCCTTTCGGTGTTTCCACTGGACCTTCACTAACTGGAATCTAAAATTTCTCACACCGTCTAAATATTCCTGAATACTTTTCTTACTACAAAACTCCTTCAGGTACACCGCAAATATGATCGGAGGAACACTCCAACAACTGGATTCATTCCTAGTCAAACGACTTCGATTGTCTCCCAACCATAGATAATCCTTACATCCCTATTCAAATTCAAGCTCTAACCATTCTAAAGTTGCTCACCAATATACCCGACAGGATACTCGAATCCGATCATTCCTATCATTATCTGTCAATTAACTTTCACAAGTTCTAATAGCCTCCCAAAATTTATTTCACACGAATCATCAAACCAGTAAATTTATAATCACCCACGAAGGTCATTCCACCATAACCATTCATCACAATTAAGCATCTCAGGGTTACTACTACCATCACCATAATTTACTTAAAATCGGCTACAATTCTCCAAATACACTAAAGGTGTTTGGCCTCAAGCCCAAAAGTCGACACCTAAATTTACTACTTACCTCAACAAGGTTACTGCGCAGTTATGCTCTTAATTACAAGGGCATCATTCCCTTAACCGATACTATTCGGCCTACAATACCAACACACGTGGAATACTCAACCTTCCACCGTCGACGTATCTTCCACACTCGCTCTACGAAGCCTAGTTACACCGTATCAAGATACACCTTAACGTCTACCTCCCAGATACGTCTCAAGGCCCGGCACATCGGAACTACCTCCCAGGTAAGTGCTCAAGACTATATCCTCCTAGTGCCTACTGGAAAGTCAAGGTCATAACACATGAATATCGGGGTCCCACCCCGAGATACCCAACCGACCATTACCAACGACTGACTGACATGACCAAGGATCCAATGCAAACAGTCTACCAACAACATGCCTATCCCGGAATGACTCACTCACCCAAACATGTAAATATTCAACGTGCAATAAATGCAGAACTGTGCAACAAAACTGTTAGCTTTAATTAGCTCCTAATTAAATGAATGTTTTATAAAGATATTTTAATGTTTTAGATATTTTCTTATAGATATTTACTTAGATATTTTATATAGATATTTTAGATATTGTCTAGATTTTAGATATCTTAAATATCTAATGTGTAAATGGCCTTATATAAGAGGTGTCCATAGTCTTATTTCAAGTAGTGAGAAATATAAAAAGCACACAAAAACACACATAGACTAGTTTCTTATGAGAGTCGTTTCATGTTTAGTGTGGTGTTCTTCAACATTTCTCCTCTCCATATTTAATCATCAATGAATATGAGATAAGTTTCTTTATGATTGTTCTTCATGTATATCTTATCTCTATATTTAAATATGGACTTTATATTTCTTCTATTGTTGCTCAAAAATGGGATCAACAATTGGTATCAGAGCCGATTGAAGAAACCTTTCTTCAAAATCGATCATCTATGCAACAATGGAAGTTTTAGATGGTTTAGTTTATGATATACTTCATGTGTGTGTTTTGATTCTTTCTCATTCATTGGTTTTATTTGATAAGCACTAAGTAGATGGTTGATCTATGATCTCATCCTTGTGTGTGCTTAAGTCCATAGCAATTCTTTTTGCATCTTGGTAGTAAGGTTGTTGATCTTTGTTTGATCTGACCTTTATTTTCAAGATTGGACTATCTTTGATCCAGATTTTGTTTGTCTTCCGCTGCTCAATAAACATTTATATATGAATAACAAAATCATTTGGGTCTTGAGAAAGTTGTTTGAGAAAGATTTGATGTTTTGTTAAATGTTCAAAGTCTGATCTGAAACGTTTTTTTTAAAACTTTGAGTTCTTCTAATTAGTTTTTTGACTTGATCAATTAGAGATCGAATTATTTGCACTCACGGTTTTAAAAATTATATGAAGATCGTCTTATCTTTTACATCAAATCAGATTTAATGACAGATTTGCACTGCTGTATTAAACTGATCATATCTCACTCATAAAAACACCGATTGATGCGATTCAAAAGGCCCTGGATTTCTAAGACACAGATGAACAGATTTCGTGTTTTGAGAATTCAGAGATTCGAAATTTATAAGGGTCATATGCATCGTTGAAGTAGACAACAGTGTGCTGATGGAAAGCTGAGAGCTGATGGCTGTCGCTGAAAGCTGAAGAAAGCCATCACTGAAAGCTGAAGAAAGCCATCGCTGAAAGCTGAAGAAAGCTGTCGCTGAAAGCTGAAGGCTGAAACCTAAGTGCTGTCGCTGAAAGCTGGAGCTGAGAGCTGAAAACCATCGCTGAAAAGAGCCATCGCTGAGCCATCGCTGAGCCATCGCTGAAACATCGATTATGGGTGGTATATAGGGGTGGTATCGAGTACAAACCAGTTAGTTTGTACAAACTCGTACAAACCATACCTAGCTTCATGATTTTGTAAATTTGGCTTCATGAATATATATATATATATATATTTTTTTTGGCTTCATGAATATATAATTTGGCTTCATGAATATATCATTTGGCATTTTTAACTAATTTTTTTTATAAAAATAAGGGTATTTTTGTAAAAAAATTAGTTAAAAATGCCAAATGATATATTCATGAAGCCAAATTATATATTCATGAAGCCAAAATTATATATATAGGGGTGGTATCGAGTACAAACCAGTTAGTTTGTATAAACTCGTACAAACCATACCTAGCTTCATGATTTTGTAAATTTGGCTTCATGAATATATATATATATATATTTTGGCTTCATGAATATATAATTTGGCTTCATGAATATATATATTTGGCATTTTTAACTAATTTTTTTACAAAAATAAGGGTATTTTTGTAAAAAAATTAGTTAAAAATGCCAAATGATATATTCATGAAGCCAAATTATATATTCATGAAGCCAATATATATATATATATATATATATATATATATATATATATATATATATATATATATTCATGAAGCCAAATTTACAAAATCATGAAGCTAGGTATGGGTTTTACGAGTTTGTACAAACTAACTGGTTTGTATTTGATACCCAGCCTATATATATATATATACACACACACGGGTTAATCGGGTGATTTTTGAGTTGAAAATTTTGACCCTGACCTTACCCGTTTAATTTTCGTGACGGGTCATGTCAACCCGTTTACTTAAACGGGTTGAAATGTATTACCCAAACCCGTTTATTTCGTGTCGAGTTCGTGTCGGGTTAGCGTGTCGTGTCAATTTTTGTCAGGTCTACTTACGTGACATTATTGCCTACTCAATCTAGACGAGCTACACCTCAAGGACTTCAATGTCCTTTATTGCCTACTCGCTAGTGGCCCTAGATGGCCAACAAAATATGGAGATATAACCCATACGGTCTAAATCCTCGTGCACAAGGAGTTAGACACCAATAATTTCTCGATACGACCATATGCAACTTAAGCAAAACAAAGCAAGCCGAAACATACTAATCCCACCATAAAGTACATAACAAGATACACCAAAAGTCCCAAATAGTTGTAAGTACAATAATCATACTCATCATTTACAACTTTTAGCTCGAGATCATTTTCGACCATTGTTTTAGTTGATAAATATCATTAAGGAAATTGGTTGCAAGGTAAATGTGTTTAAACTTGTCTTTAACTACAACTCCATAAAACCCTAGTTTTTAATCAAACCCAACTCCCAATCTACATTCATTTATCCATATCTACTTCACATTAGATAGGAATGTTAGTAGTAGAAAACTCATAAGTAAACAAAATCCATCAAATCTTCTTTTAGGTCAAAGACTCAAGTTCTCAATAAATGTGCAATAATGTTGTAGTAGGCGCATTTAATGAAGGTATAGAGACAAGAAACTCACCTATAAGGTTTGTAGGGTGAAACTCTAAAATGGAGCAAAACCATAGCAATGAGATGAACTCTTGAATCTTGAGAAGAAGGTGAAACCTTTTCTTGGAGATGATGAAACCCTAAGAATGGAAGTAAATGCTCCTCAAGGTTTGATCCTTGCAATAAATGAAAAAAAGGATGAGAAGAGTAGATCGAACTTACCCTAAACTGAAGAAAATCACTAGAGCTACTTCTTCCTCTTTGCTCAAAATCAGATAAATTAACCCTAAGACCCGACTGCAAGTTATACCCAAATTGGGCCCGTCGGTGACTATGAATCGCGATATTTCCCCTGGCACTATCGCTGGGCAATGTCGCCCAAAATGTACCATAACTCGGGGGCTGGGCACGATTGTGACATGCGAGAATGCCTCGGGCACTCACGCTAGGCATACTAACCAAGAACGTACCGAAAGGGGTGTAGCCCATGAGATAATGCCCTGCGATTATGCCCAAGGGAATTCTCGCCAGGCATAGTCGCTGGTGAGACCCCATGCTTCGATGTTTCGACTTTGCTCCGAGACTCCTATTTCTCACAAGCCACGCAACAATATGATGTGCATGCATGCATGGGAATTCAAACATTCTACCTCTACCAAGTAAAACTTTACGAAGTATGCGCCGACATAAAACATGAGGTGGTTTCCGCAAGGATGAAAGGATGCACTAAGGTTACTGAATTAGGAGAGATAGTTAAATCCAAAAATTTGGGGTGTTACAATCCTCCCCTTCTTAAAAAAGATTTCGTTCTCGAAATCTTAGGCTAACCGAAGAGATGAGGATGCCGCCTCTTCATATCTTTTTCCGATTCCCATGTCACATTTGCACCCCGGTGGTGCTTCCATTGAACCTTGACCATAACCACTTCCTTGTGACGGAGTCTCTTAGGTTTCCTTTCCAAAATGGTCTTGGGTTCTTCTACGCATTGATTATTGTCCACTCGAATTTCCGACAATGAAATGACACTTTCTTCTTCCGCCAAACCCTTGCGAAGATAACATACATGAAATGTAGGATGAATCTCACTCATCTCGGATGGTAGCTCTAGCTTGTAGGCTTGAAGTCCGATTCCTTCAATAATAGGGAAGGCCCAAGAAAACGAGGACTAAGCTTCCCCCGTTTCCCAAACCTGATACTCCCTTTCCACGACGACACTTTTTACATCACACGATCACCTACTTGAAACTCCACCGGTCTTCCTTCTTATCGGCGTATCTTATTTGGCGATCTTGTACCTCCTTCAATCGCTCCCGGATACCCTTTACCTTGTCTGCCGTTTCTTGCACAATTTCCGGTCCGGCGAATTGTTTCTTTCCCACCTCAAGCCAACAAACCGACGTTTTACAATTCCGGTCATACAAGACTTCAAATGGCGCCACACCCAAGCTCGAGTGATAACTATTGTTGTAGGCGAATTCCACTAACGGTAGATGAGTATCCTAATTTCCCCCAAAGTCGATAACACACGACCTGAACATGTCCTCTAACGTTTGAATAGTCCGTTCACTTTGCCCGTCTGTCTGAGGATGATACGTCGTGCTCAACTTTATCTTTGTATCCAATTCCTTTTGAAAGGCATTCCAAAAATGCGAACTGAAGCGACTATCACGATCGAACACAACTGACAATGGCACCCCGTGCCTTGAGACCACCTAGTTTATGTACAACCTTGTCAACCTATCCAAAGGAAAGGTTTCCCTCATGGCTAATAAATGTGCGCTCTTGGTCAACCGATCCATTATTACCCATATTGTGTCGTGACCCCTCAACGTTTGGTAGCTTTGTCATGAAGTCCATCGTGATATGATCCCACTTCCATTCCGCTATCTCCAACGATTGTAGGCTACCATAAGGCTGTTGGTTCTCGGCCTTAATATGTAAACATGTAACACACTTTTCCTCATAGCCGGCCACATCGAGTTTCATTACCAGCCACCAATAGTTTAGCTTCAAATCCCTATACAACTTTGTACTTCCAGGGTGTATAGAATATTTTGACTTGTGGGCGTCTTCCATTAATAGTTTTCGACATTCTCCGATCTTTGGCACCCAAATTCTCCCTTGGAAGAGTTTCAACCCTCTACCATCTTTAATTAAGAGAAGGTGTTGCTTCACCATGGACTCTTCCTTAAGTTTCGTTTCAAGTACCGCTTCGGCTTGCGCGACCCTAATCTTATCAAGAAAGCTCGAGACAACTTCAATCCTCGCAAGGAGGTTCGCACCATCCCACTATACTCTTTCCGACTTAAAGCGTCCGCCACCACATTTTCCTTGCCGGGATGGTATAATATTTCACAGTCGTAATCCTTAAAGCAATTCTAACCACTTTCGTTGGCGCATATTCAACTCCTTTTGTTCGAATACATACTTCAAACTTTTATGGCCGGTGTAGAATGTGCGTTTCGTACCATACAGGTAGTGTCACCATAACTTTAAGGCGAATACTACCGCCGCTAATTCGAGGTAGTGAGTTGGGTAATTTTTCTCGCGCTCCTTTAATTGCCTCGATGCATACGCTATCACCTTGACTCTTTGCATCAATACACAACCTAAACCCATCTTGGATGCGTCACTATAGACAACGATATCTTTCGTTCCCTCGAGAAGGGATAAAATTGGGGCTTCACATAATTTCCGTTGCAAAGTCCGAAATGCTTTCTATTGCGCATCGGTCCACACGGATTCCACGTTCTTCCGCGTTAAGTTCATCAAAGACGAAGCAATATTGGAGAAGTCTTGATTGCATCTTCGGTAGTATCCGACTAGACCCAAGAAGCTATGAATTTCCATTGGGCTCTTTGGAGGTTCCCAATTCATCACCGCCTCAACCTTCGAGGATCTATCTTCACTCCTTCTCGGGTCACCACATTTCCTAAGAATTGAACCTCCCACAACCAAAATTCACATTTAGAAAACTTAGCATACAACTTCTTCTTTCTTAGCAGTTCCAACATTTCCCTAAGGTGTTGCTCATGCTCCACATCATCCTTAGAGTACACTAAGATATCTTCAATGAACACAATAACTGACTTGTCCAAAAATGGTCGGCAAACTCGATTCATTAGATCCAAAAATGGCCGGCAAACTCGATGCGCAAAACAAAGCAATATGAAACATACTAATCCCACCATAAAGTATATAACAAGATACACCAAAAGTCCCAAATAGTTGTAGGTACCATAATCATACTCATCATTTACAACTTTTAGATCGAGATCATTTTCCACCATTGTTTTAGTTAATAAATATCATTAAGGAAATTGGTTGCAAGGTAAATGTGTTTAAACTTGTCTTTAACTACAAATCCATAAAACCCTAGTTTTTAATCAAACCAACTTGCAATCTACATTCATTTATCCATATCAACATCACATTAGATAGGAATGTTAGTAGTAGAAAACTCAAATGTGAACAAAATCCATCAAATCTTCTTTTAGGTCAAAGACTCAAGTCCTCAATAAATGTGCAATAACTGTTGTAGTAGATGTATTTAATGAAGGTATAGAGACAAGAAACTCACCTATAAGGTTTGTAGGGCGAAACCCTAAAACGGAGCAAAACCCTAATAATGGAGACGAACTCTTGAAGCTTGAGAAGAAGGCGAGCCCTTTTCTTGGAGATGATGAAACCCTAAGAATGGAAGTAAATGCTCCTCAAGGTTTGATCCTTGCAATTAATGAAAAGAGACGAGAAGAGTAGATGGAACTTACCCTAAAATGAAGAAAGTTGCTAGAGCTACTTCTTCCTCTTTGCTCAAAATCAGACAAATTAACCCCAAGACCCGACTGCAATTCATACCTAAATTGGGTCCGTCGATGACTATGACTCGCGACATTGCTCTTGGAAATGTCGCCCAAAATGTACCGTAACTCAAGGGCTGGGCGCGATTGTGACGTGTGAGTATGCCCCAGGCACTCACGCCGGGCATACTAGCCAAGAACGTATCGAGAGGTGTGTAGCCCATGCGATAATGCCGTGCGATTATGCCCAAGGGCATTCTCGCCGGGCATAGTCGTCGGTGAGACCCCATGCTTCTATTTTTCGACTTTGCTCCGAGACTCCTATTTCTCACAAGCCACGCAATAATCTGATGTGCATGCATGCATTGGAATTCAAACATTCTACCTCCACGAAGTAAAACTTTACGAAGTATGCGTCGACGTAAAACATGAGGTGGTTTTCGCAAGGATTAAAGGATGCAATAAGATTACTGAATTAGTAGAGATAACTAAACCCAAAACTTTGGGGTGTTACACCGAGATGCACCAGATCAATTCTCTTTTAAGCCGCAATTCATGGGAGGGTATTTGATTAAAAGTGATCAACGGTTTAAAAGTACTTCTCACGCTTCTCACCAAAAAAGTGATTTCTCACATGATCCCATGCCATATATATATATATATAGGCAAGGCCAATTTGCAAACCAGATAAATCTGGAAAACCGTACAAACTTTATCCTAGCCGCCCGATTAAAGATTAAAGAGAAAAACACTTTTAGTTATTTTAATTAATCATAAGGGAATGTTAGGTAGTATGTAATTGATTTTTTTCTTTTTTAAGAAAATAACAGTGCACAAGTTTAGAGATAATCTTAAATTTAATTTAGGCATTTTTTTTAACTTTGCAATTATCGTTTTTTTTTTATTTCATTTTGATTTAAGATTGAGAGTTTTTTGGTTTGTAATCGTTGAAGCTTTTTGATTCATCATGGAGTGTACAGACAAAGGAAGAAAAATCTTTAATGGAATGAGTTTTCGACAGTGGTATTGCATTCTGCTTATTTTTTGGGTTTACGAATGATGCTTGTACTACTGTTCATAAAGATGTCAATGAAGTTGGTGTAGTAGACTTGAACGATGTCAACTAACGTTATTGTGAACTACTTTTGAAGGAAGTAGTCGATAGCGGGTTTCTCAATGATTCTTTTTCTGGGTCTATGGACAACGGTGTGGATGATCATGAAAGGATGAATCGGGTCATGGCTAAGGGTGATACAACAAATTTGAACGATAAAGTAGGACTTTGCGACGGAGAAGATGAAACATGTATTATATGTTTTTTTGTCGTATTATAGTAAGTGAATCCGTTTTCAATCCTAAAATTACATTTGCAACACATAATATGCAACAATGTGCAGGATGTGAAATGTTTTCAGGTCATGAACATGCACAGTCGATGTTTCTCCTACCATGATTGTGTTCGACCATATCTTCAATGGAGGTTTTCTTTTGTAGAAAAAGTTTGCTCCATAGGGACGATAATTTGTGATGCAATTCGTAACTGTGCATGATGTGAAGATTTTTTTCATCTCATGAACATGCACAGTCGATGTTTCCTACTACCATGATTGCGATCAACCATATCTTCAATGGAGTTTTTTTTTTGCAAAAACGGTTTGCTTCGTAGGGACAATGATTTACGATGCAATCCTTATGCAACAGTGTGTAGGATGTGAAATTGTTTTCATGTCATGAACATGCACAATCGATATTTCTTCTACCATGATTGCGTTCAGCCATATCTTCAATGGAGGTTTTGTTTTTGCAGAAACGGTTTGCTCCGTAGGGATGACAATTTGTGATGCGATCCGTATTTTTTTATTAAGATAATGAGTTTTTTAGGGATTTGATTTCCAAGGAATTCATCTTACCATGTTTATCGGCTAGTGGGTTTCTGATGAAATTCCGAATTTGCCCTTAACAATGTAATTTCTATTGAAATTCATTTTATAATGAAATAGAAATTAAAATAAGTAAT
Source organism: Saussurea involucrata (assembly GCA_033807775.1). Lineage (NCBI taxonomy): Eukaryota > Viridiplantae > Streptophyta > Magnoliopsida > Asterales > Asteraceae > Saussurea > Saussurea involucrata. The sequence goes on from CM066314.1 coordinate 118,491,978, forward strand.
CAAAAAATATATTATGGACCGTAGATACAATAATGTAGGGCTATGATGTAGGTTTTACGGTTTGCGAGATTTATCTGGTTTGCAAATTAAACTTTCCCTATATATATGTATATATATAGGGAATGGTTCAAACGAGAACCCCTGTGATTTACGAAAACGTGAGAATACTTGTAAGCCAGGTCTTGCGTTTTAAATCAATGTTCAAGAGAATTTTAGGGATTTTTTAAATTTTAAATGAATATTAAAAAGTTTGTAAAAATATTAAAGACGTGGAGGGGTATAATTGAGAGTATGACATGATTAGTGTAGACTGTTCGACCGAGTTCCTTGATCACGTTCGACTATCACATGATTATTACATATGTGGTAATTGATTATCAACAATATTAAAGCAAACTGGTCAGCCTCTTAGATCATAAGATTAGCACAGACTGTTTGACCTTCTCCTCAATATCACACGATTATTACACGATAAGGTTATACTCGAGTTGTATGATCACGTACTATCACACGATTATCACAATTTGTATCACAATTTAGACGAGAGAGTTCGTATCACGATTAAGCACAGGTTGAATCACACAACTATCATATATTATATCACATAAGTTGTATCACAGTTGTATTACACAAGTTGTATCACACATGTATCACACAGGCTGTATCACGATTATCACATATTGTATCACAAATGATCAAGGTCCTAAATGGCGTGAGGCATGGTGTGGCGGCGAGTCCAAACGTCAAGCCTCAAGAGCCATGACGAAGCCATGGCATTTTCAAGGCATGACTTATGACGTCAAATTTCTAATTCATATATAATATTATATATCAAAACATATGTTTTGTAATGCTACCCAATGAGCCAATAGTAATAAGCAAGTTAAATTAGGTCATACATATTAAAAACTTGCAAATAAGACATTAAAAACGAAAAGAAAACTCAAATATCGCATTAAGAAAAATGCGCATTAGGCCATGGCGTGCCACGGGCTTAACTTGGCGTGAGACACAAGCCTTGTGCCATGGCGGCCGTGCGGCGAGTTTTTTAGAATAGTGCACATGGTGTATCACACAAATTGTTTCTCACACATTTATCACATATTGTTTCAAACAGATTGTACCATATGATTAAGTAAACTCGAGTAGACGTTCACTTGATTGCGTATCGCACGTTTATCATAGGGCTCCAAAATTGAGTTATTAGCCGATTTGGATGTAACATAATATGATATTAGAATATGTTTTAAAAATTATGGGATAATTACAATTAATTAAAATACCATAAAAATTATGAAAAATAGATATTACATTAGTACCTTCAATGATTTATTTTTATTTATTATAATTTAAATTATGGGATAATTAAGTTGGAGGCCCCCAACTGTTCTCCCATTTTCGCAAAACAGAGGGGTTCTAGTTTGAACTCCTGCTATATATTGTTAGAGCATTATTGTATTCAAGATTTACTGTAAAGTCAATGTACTGTATTAGTTCATACTGTATTGTAAATGCCTTTATACCTTGTATGTTATGGGTATAAATAGGCATGTCTAGTTCATTAGCTAGTAACAATCTAGAACACTTTCATGCTTAATGTCATTTGTAATCTTTGTTCAATATATGGATGATACATTTGCTCTCTAGATTCTCTCTACTAGATATTGATTTACATTGCTAGATCTGGGTTTATCATTGGGTATCAGAGCACAAACAGAAGTTTCAAGCAGATTAAGAAGCAAATTAGAGATTTTTTACACTGTTCTGAAGATTTCAGATCCTTCATCACTTACTGTTCATGATGATTTCTGACTGTTCTTCGATTACTATTCATCCAGATTTCACATTTTCTATCATTTTTTTTTATCTTTTTGATTGATTCTTGGCATCACAGTACTCGTTTTTCATCCCTGATCATCTTTAATTCACGAGTTTTTATCAGATTCTGCACTAAATTCATCGAATTTGATCATTTTACTCATTTTGTTCGAAAACCCTATTCTTACTGTTTTCGGATCTTAATTCGATTAAATCGATCGAATTAGGATTTGTGATCAATTGAAAAGTGTGTGGATTTTGATTTCGAACAAATCTATGCAATTTTCATATCAATTGATCAAGAATTGAAGAAATTATGGCAGTTTTAGTAATTTTTGGGTGTTAAGTGAAGGTTTCGGATCATTCATAGGGGATTCGGATCATTCATCAGGATTTTGGATTATTCAAGCTTGATTTCGGATCGTTCAACTTGGATTTTTGGTGTTTAAGCTTGATTTCGGATTTCAAAGAGAAGTGATAATTTTTACAAGTTTGGGTTTCGGATCCCTGAACATACGAAATCGTTGGTTTCGCATCCAGTGTAGTCCGAATTCAGTGGTTTCGGATCCTTATACATACGAAATTTGTTGGTTTCGGATCCTTTTACATACCAAATCTGTTGGTTTCGGATCCTTATACATACGAATCCATTGGTTTCGCATCCAACTTCATCTGAATCCATTGGTTTCGCATCCTTCTTGATCAGGATTCCGTGGTTTCGCATTCAACTTGATCCGAATTCGTGTTGATTAAAAAAAATTTATATAAATTCGTGTTGATTAAAAAAAAAGTATATTAAATTTTTTCTATAGTGTATTTCATACACTTTCTGCTTGATTTTCTGAAAGATTAACTTCTAGCAATACCAAAGAGAGAAATGGGTTTGAAGCAAACTATTAAAACAGAAATACCTCCAATATCACAAATTTCTATTAAATCAAACAATGAAAGTTTGAAGCAAACTCTTACAAAGGAGATACCTCAAATCTCACAAACTTTTGTTAAATCAAATAATGAAAGTTTGAAACAAACTTTTGTCAAAGATAATGCTTCAAATCCTTCAACTCCTGTTTCAAATAAAGAGGAAGAAAATGCTGATTTGAAGAGACAGATTTTAGACATTTCTTCTTCAAATGCTAAACTTACTAAAAGAATTACTGATCTTGAAGTTTATATTGCAGATCTTGAAGCAAAGAGAGACAACTCGAGTCTGCACGATCAAATCAAGAAACTTCAAGAGAAAGTAACAATCTTTCAAAAAGAAAATGCTGATCTGAAGAGCATTGAAGACAAGAGAGAGAAGGGGAACTCATATCTACGAGATCAAATAAAAAGAGTTCAAGAAAAGGAAACAAAGATGGAAAGAGAAAACGTTGAATTGAAAAAGAAGCTTTTAGAACGTGAAACAGAGTCACCTTCTTCAAAGAAAGTTCTTAAAGAAAAGGAAGTAATTGAACTGAAATGTATAAAACTTTCAAAACAAGTTTCTGACTTTGAGAAAGTTTTATTTCTTGAAAAAGAGAAGCTCGAAAAAGAAAGAGCTGTTTTTGAAACTGAACGAAAATCTTTTGAGATTAAAAGTTCTGAGCTTTCCATGAAAATCTCTGATTTAGAAAAGGAAAGAAAAGATTTTGCGGAAAAGAAAAATCTCTTTGAACAGGAAATAAAACTCTTAAAAAGAAAAATATGGAAACTTTCAAAGAGATTACTGATAAAAGAAAGTTTTTTAGAAAAAGATTTTGAATCGGAACGCAAACATTTTGAAGATGCGATTCTTAATCTTACCAAAAGATTATCTGGTTTATCAGCTAATATTATGAAGGATCAATTGATCAAATATGATCTCCAAAAGAAATTTGATCTAATTTTTAAAGAGAAAAATGTTTTGATAAACAATGTCAAAGAACTTGAAGACATCATTTTTAAATTTGATGTCTCAAAGCAGGTTAGTCCTAATACTATCTTTCAGACTCCATTTGTTAATTCAAATGATTCAGAATGCTCTTTTAAAACTGCTTCAAGTTCGAGTTTTAAAAACATTCATTCTAAACAATTTAATAGATCAACTGATTTCTCAAAATATCAGATTCGTTCAACAAATCTCTTCTATAATTCTTTGTTTGATAAATCAGATAATAAATCAACAGTGTCTAAAGTTAATACTTCCAAACCTGAAGAAGTTCCAGTCTTCAAGAAGGTGAAGATGGAATGGAGAGTCAAAGGCACAACAATTCCAAAGAAAGAAGTGCCAAAATCATCTGCCTCCACATCAAATGCTGAAAAGAACAATGCGCCAAAAGGTAAATCTTCTGTTCAACCTAATCCTATTCATTCCGCAAATCATCTGATTAGGTTGGCACATAAGAAAATCTGTTGTTCTTACTGTGGATCAAATGATTTTGTGCATAAAAACTATACTTCTTATTGGTACGGTACTTACAGTATTCCTTTTAAGAAATATACACCTAACACACTAGGACCCAAGTCCCGTTGGGTACCAAAATCTGCTTAATCTGTTTTGTAGGTTCTTCATGTGTTGTGCTGAATGTTACATATATACCACACACATGATTGAAAACAGAAGAGAAGCGGTGAATTTTTTGAAGAGTGTATGTACCATTAAGGGGGAGTAAAGAGATAATGGCTTCTGAACAATTCAGTTCAGGACCCGTACTTCAAAGACTAAGACTTCTAAACAAATCAGTTTAGAACTCATACTTCTCAGGTGATATCCTTAACTGTCACATCTTTCTGTTTCAAGGAACAAGTGGTGAAAGGTAATATTGCATTATGTTTTATTTCTACTGCTTTGAATGTTTGAATCATAACAAATTTAATTCAATGAGATGATTTTTTTTTAATTTTCATCAAATGAATAAAATGTGTGTCAAGGGTGATTTTACAAGTATTTTTGTATTATCTGAGTTATATTTGTTTCAACTTTCACTTCTGAAATAAATCGAAAGGTCAGCAAAACATGAATGAAATTATGCTGAATGCTCGAAATTAAGTAATTCTGGACTTAATAGAATATAATGCTCAAAAAGCCTATATGTCAGAATGATGGATGGAAACGAATATATGGGGGAAGCACTATGTTTTAGAACCAAGTGATTGAGATGCAACAAAAAAAATAATATCATTTAGTTTGAAAGTTTGTACTTGTGGCCTTTCTGGTTTGGGAGATTAAGTCCTAAGGGGTGCTCGACACCTAGTCCCTAAGGCCAACTGGTATGGGATCGACTGACCCAAATCCTGCTATAGAACCAGATAGAAAGCCATGTTTTACTGGTACAAATGGGTTTAAGATATATCGATGTGGCCTTTCTGGTTTGGGAGAGTAAGTTCCAAGGGGTGCTCGACGCCTAGCACCTAAGGCCAACTGGTCTGGGATCGGCTGACCCAAATCCTGCTATAGAACCAGATAGAAATCCATGTTTAACGGTGTATCTTATTCTTACTAAACTTTTTGATTAAAAGATGCCAATGAGCACAAAATTAAAAGATGCCAATGCGCACACATCTCTTGAAACTTGGGGATAAGACAAAGTCGCGATAAACCCGTAAATTTGTGAAAATCCTGATTTTGGACAAAGAGTGTGAGTAGAGCAAAGTATTCTTATATGTTTTAGAATTGCATATGCTTGAAGCTAATCATATTTCGCATGCTTTCACACCAAATAGATTTAATAAAGGGGTTGAAACTGAACATTTTTAACTTGATATGCAATGATGACTTGTATTTGAATCCAAACACATGCATTTGATTTCATTTGATTGAAAAATCTGTTAAATTTCTTTAAGTTGGATTTCTTTTGTAAAGTTTTCAAATGATCAAATGTTAGTAGTAATAAAATGTAGTTCAATGAATTTTATTTTCCTTATATAAATGTTTTCATTAAAGCACTGTATTTGAAATGAATAACTTTAATGAAATATATGCATACTTTCAGGGGGAGAAAACAAATTGCTCCAGAATTCTTATTTTGAGGGGGAGCAAGGTTATTCATTAAGGAGGAGATTGTTAGTGATACTTAGAGATGCGACTGAAATTGAAAAAGGTTTTTGATGATCATGATGCTCACAATCATCGAAAAAGGGGGAGAAATGTTTAATTCAATTTCATGTCGAAGATAATTCAAGATCAAAGAGATGAAGAAACTAAGTTCAAGAAATCATTCAAAATACAAGAAGTCCAAAATTCGTATGCTGGATTCGGATTGTTCAAAATTGCATTGGTTTCGGATCATGTGAAGTCTGAAATGTTGCTGAATTTGGTTATCTTAGATCTGAGAGATATTATTCTCGGATTGTTCTTACACCTAAAAGTTCAAAAAATATGGAGATTTCGCATCCAACTTGATCCGAATTGATGGTTTCGCATCTGCCTTGATTCGAATTCACATGGTTTCGCATCCTACATGATACGAATTGATGGTTTCGGATCCTTTTAATATGAGAAAATTAATATGAGAACTATGGTTCTTGCATCAAGAAGGTCTGATTGTAAAAGACTGATAATGCTACAAAGATCTGATTTTCATGTACAAGACTTAAAGATAATTTGATAGAATGTTTATTTGAGAAGATTGACTTTTCAATGTGAAAGACGCAGACTTTTCATATGTTTGACTGAAGATTCTTCAAAGATGAGAGTTTAAAGACTATCAAAGCATCAAAGTTCAACGTGAACTTGTGAAGATTCAACTGTTTGAAGAGTGCCAAAGCTGCAAAGTCTAAAGCGGTCAAAGTTAAAGTTTTGAAGCTCAAGTGCTGAAGACTGCTGCCATATTTTTAAATCTTGAATCAAAAGGGGGAGATTGTTAGAGCATTATTGTATTCAAGATTTACTGTAAAGTCAATGTACTGTATTAGTTCATACTGTATTGTAAATGCCTTTATACCTTGTATGTTATGGGTATAAATAGGCATGTCTAGTTCAATAGCTAGTAACAATCTAGAACAATTTCATGCTTAATGTCATTTGTAATCTTTGTTCAATATATGGATGACACATTTGCTCTCTAGATTCTCTCTACTAGATATTGATTTACATTGCTAGATCTGGGTTTATCATATATACATATATATATATATATATATATATATATATATATATATAAATATTTATACATATGTGTGAATGTATATATGCTTGTATCTTCGTAAAATGAGGTTGGATCCTACACACATAGTTCTTTCTATGTTTATGGATCCTTCTTATCAAGGATCTTTACTAGCTTGACTTGCTTAAGTGTATTTGTTTACTTTTTCAAGACAAATCATTGGTAAAAAAACATATGAAAAAGGAAGTTATAAGCATGACAATGAATGTATATAACAAGATTTTTTGTAGGCTCTGACAGAAACGTACCATCTAATAGAAAGAGAGGTGTAACCATTGGTTCCACGATATTAAAGTTAATGGCATGATCTTGTGGCTCAGTATGCAAGTGAACATGCTTAACCAAAACATATGATGACTACATGATAAAGTTAGAGACCAAAAGAGGTCAAGGATCAAGATGTGATTAGTAATATATATGTGCATAAGACTCATCTCAATCAAAATATTTGATACAACCACCAATAGTCAGATAAATTAAGCTTAATTCAATGTTATGAAGCAGATGGATCAAATATATAAGACTACACCACCCATGGTTTAGGGATGTGATAGTGCCTTGGTTCTTGTTATGGGATCAACAAGTTGAAGCTCATAAGCATTGATTTCTATCATAGGTATAGTTGTTATCTAGTCCCATATAATGCATTATAGTTCTTCTTTGCTCTTTATCATCTTGAATTTGTTGATCAAAGAGTACAAATGCAATAGAGCAAATATGTTGATTAGTAGCATATAAAGCAATTTGTCCATTTGATGCAATTTACTTACAAATTAAAGATTTCCAATTAATAGTTAGTTTATCAGTTAATTAGTCAAACATAGCTTATGTATTACAGTGACATTATTAACTTAAAACAAACATTTAGGAAAATAATGATCAAACTTGACACTAATCGAAGGCAAGATAAAGAGCCACAAGTTTGAAGAAGCGATAGAGGATGAAAGCACGCTAAATATGTTCTATCAAACAATAATGAACACACCTTTTAAGGTAGAAAAATAGTAATATACTTTGAGTGCCATTTGAAGAGTACATTAGGTCCTTTTATAAAGGACATTATCATTGTTTAGAGCTACATAAAATATTTAACATTTGAAATTATTCCTAAAATAATAACATTTTCTACCTAAGATGATAAAAATAATTGAGGCTTGAATTTCACAAGATTTGAATAAAAATAAAACAAAATCTAATAAAAATGCAAAAATTTCATAAAATTGGAGGAAGCTTCAAATAAGATCCTTGGATGTGAAAATTAGGTCCTAAAAAAGGCTGAGATGATCTCCATAATTTCGATGGCTTGTCATGATCTCCATAATTCCGTGTGATTCAAAGGTTATAACATTTTAAAGTCGGTTAATTTTGCACACAATTGTTTTTTTGTTCCTATTATTCTATACACCAGAAAACACAATTGTCATTATGCCTAGTATCAATAACTAGCTGTAATATTAGCCGAAAAAAATCCAATCCAACTAAATATGGAAATAGCCACATATATCTTCCTAATTAGTGGCCAATGCACTGAAACAATACAATAATAGATTTCAACCATTTTATGATATTACAAATAGAAATAACCTTGCAAACAAACATAAATATCGTGGTAGCTAATTTTACCTCACCTTTATGATATTTATATCAAACAAGCCCCACATTGTTAAGTGTAACAGTACTGTTTTTGATCATATTGTCATGAATTGAACAAAAACACTCTATGTATCACACTGTATAATAAATAGTTGCGTTCCACCAAACAAAAGCCAAACACCAAATATAAGATCTAAATACATGAGTTTGGCATTATTAATTCGATTATAACATATGGAAAGAGTGTGTGATGTGGCTTGTTTTGATTGGAAATGTTGGGAATTTGGATGGCACAAACAAGGTGACAATGTGCAATAATGGTGCTCAATTGCACCTCAAAAGATTCCTACTTTGCTTATAATTCAACCATCAACCCATTTATGGTACATACTTTAATAATTCAAAAGTTGGAGGGTGATTTTGACATGGGAAAAAAACGTTTGGTGTAAAAATGAAAAATTAACAAAGATCATGAGGGTGAATTAATTCCAATTTAAATAGATTTCATTTGTTATTAAGAAAAGTAACCGTTACTAACTAACGTGTTGTTACATTTGTTATTTAAGAAACAATGATAATAAATAATTAACCGACTTATAATAATAACTAGTCTTGGGCCCGTGCGTTGCACGGTGACGATAATTTATTTTCAAAGATAATGAGTTGAATTAAAATGAAACGTAATTCATCAATTAATATATATATATATATATATATATATATATATATATATATATATGTATATATATATATGTGTGTGTATATATATCAAAAAATAAACCAAGTCTTCATCATTGCTTACTGTTTTATTTTACACTATAATGTTTACCATTTGGTTGGTTTTGATTCCAAGCATGGTTATAGATGACCATTCATTCCTCTTTTTTATACCCATGATTTTCTTCCAAATTATCATATTTTCGCTAATGTGGGATAATTAAACATAATCTTATTTTGAGGAATACTCAAACCTCGTTGTTTGAAGTCATCATCTTTTGTTTCTCTTTTAAATTTGCACCACACTTTTTACCATTTGGTTGATTTTTATTCCTACCATGTTTATAAATTTCAAGACCTTTCTGTTAGCTCCAATCTTTATGATAAATAGAAGTATTGGAAAAATAGACTAAGTATCGACACCAACAGAAGCTCTGCCGAGTAACCGAGAAGATAAAAGTCTCCGACAGAGGCTCTGCCGGGTTAGCCAAGAAGACCGAAGTGAAGAAACAACAGAAGACTCTTCTAAGCGGACAAGGCCACAGAGCTTCTGTCATACTTGACAGAGCCTCTGTGGTAAAAAGAAGATCTACGCAAAAGATCTATACAAGGACAATAGTACTTCACACGATTTCTGCCATTCGAAGGTTCTGAAGATCACTCGTACAAAGGCGTGACCTAACAACTCCACGTGTCAAACTCTGATAGGTTTCAGCCTAAAGCAGAATACAGAGCATTTAATGAACGTTGTATCTGCAACAGTTCCAGAATAGTGTTTTGTACCTTCCAGCAACTGTTCCAAGCAGTGTATTAGTACCTACCATCTTTAGCATCTAGATCTTGTCCTCTTTAGGAGTAGTATAAATAGAAGGTTCATGTGAACACTTCTATTAAGCTTTTTACACAACACACACCTTTAGAGCAGTTTCTTGTCAAACCTTTCGGTGTTCTTGGTGTTCTTATTATATCAAATACAGTGAATCATTGAGCTATTTATCTGTCTTATTTACACTTCTTGTATTTAATATTGTGTGTTATTCTACCTCATAATATCTGTTAGTTCGTCAAAACGCTTCCGCATTATATATTGTTTGAACTAATTAGATAGAATCATCATTGTTAAGCAAAACAGGAACCAACAATTGGTATCAGAGCCTGCCTTGATTTTCTATATCAAGTGATCCATTCTTACAATGATTTTTGGTAGAAACTTGTACTGATATTAACCTGTTCTTCATTCCTTCTGTTTTTCTGCCACTCTCCACCTGTTCGACTTTGGGATACTTACAGAACCTGTTACTACAGTTAAATCTCCATTTTAGTACACTGCTCAAAGCTTTCAGAAAGCTTACCCTATTTTATGGAATTATCACTCTCTCAAAATGACAAATTCAAACAACTTCTTCACCGCTGGTTCCTTAACCAAGCCACCCACACTACTCAGAGATGAGTACCCTCAGTGGAAGATACGAATGATTCACTTCTTCGAGGGTACTGACAAAGAACTCATGCACTTTATCAACAATCCTCCTTACGTTCCCATGGTCACAGTACTACGTATTCCTGCCACAGGTGACACTCCTGAGGTTCCTGCGTACGAGAAATCAAAGACCAAGGAAAGGTGGTCCGAACCTGATTGGGCAAGATATGAGGTTGCTCAGAAAACAAAGAGACTTCTGATAATGGCCATACCCAATGACCTTTTTCAATCTTTAGATGCGTGTGAGTCTGCATACGATATGTGGAAGGAACTGGAAAAACAACTGGAGGGTGGGGCCAAAACTCAGAAGAACCGCAGAGCCCAATGCATAAATGAATACTATGCATTCAAAGCTCTGTCGACCGAATCTCTGCAGACGACATATGATCGGTTTAACTCTCTAATCAACAAGTGCAAGAAGTTCGGGATTCACAGAACTTCTGAAGAGAACAACGTCATGTTCCTAAAGAGCCTAAATGAAGAATGGCTCCAGTTGTCCATGTCTCTGCAAACAAATCAGGACTTAGACTCCTGGACTCTGTCAGATCTCTATGAAACATTGACAGCCCAAGAACCTCAAATCGCACAAGCAAAAGCACAAATCAGTGCACCTCTTGCACTGGTCGGTAAGACCACAGAAGCTAGAGAGAAGCCAAAGGAGAAAGCTGCAGAGGTAAAGAAGGAGAAGAAAAAGAAAATCTTGATCGTTGATAGTGAAGATGAGGAGGTGGTGGAAGAAGAAGAGACATCAATGGCCTCTATTGCTAAATCATTAGCCCCTTTGACAAGGGAATTCAGCAGAGGTTACCAGAAGAAGTCTGGCAATGAACGCTATGGAAGAGATGATCGAGGAAGAGAAGGGTCAAATGAAAGGAACGACAGAGGTAGCGACCAACAGAGGTCGACTGACAGAGGTGGTGACCGACAGAGGTCAGACGATAAAGTTGGCAACACTCCACAGAACCAAGTATGTTACAACTGTGGAAAGCCAGGCCGCTACGCCAATGAATGTAGAACTGAAAGAGTTGGTAACCGACATAGGTCGGACGACAGAGCTGGCAACGGTTCCCAGAACCAAGGATGCTTTAACTGTGGCAAGTCAGGTCATTATGCCGCTGACTGCAGGAGCAAATCTAACCGCCCACAGATGGACTCTGCTTACTACAAAAAGAAAGCGGAGTTTTATGCTCAGAAGTCGCTAATGGTGAATCAGGAGAACTGGCTGTCAGACGAATCATCTGATGAAGGCGACAAAAATGCCTTGTTCTGTGGAATGGCAGAGGTCAGCTCATCCGACTCCGATAGTGAGGTATCCACTTCTGACTCTAACTCTAGTCAAGCAGAAGCTGATTTGCTCAAACTACACTTTGAATACACAGAACTTAAAAAGACCTGCGAAAATATTCAAAAGAAGCTTACCTTCTTTGAGAGAGAAACTAGACTTCTCACTCAAGAAATGACTAAAATCTTTCAAGAAAAGGAAGAAATTGAAACAAATTGGAACAAACACCTAAATCCTTTGAAAGAAAAGATTTCTGAACTTAACTCTGCATTAAAAACAAAATCTAAAGAACTAATGGACGTTGAGACCAACAGAATGAACATTCTAGCTCTTAAACATAAATTTCAAAAGGAAAGAGAAGTCCTCTGTCAAGACTTACTCAGAAGTGATCTTTTAATTAAGAAATACCAAGATGCACAGAAGGTATATGAAAAAATTAACACACAAATAGGGAGACGGGGAATTGGCTTCTGTGATATAGATCCATACACCGGAAACAAAAGAAACAAATCCCTGTTATCTCTATTTCTCACTGGAAGTACAAGAAAACCTGGTTTTCCAAATCTACTCTCTGTTAGCAAAAGGCGAAAAGTCTCTGGGGAACCTCACATAAGGAAACCTCTGAAGATGACAAATGTGTGGTTTGAAAACACAGATTTGTCACCTTCAATCTTTGTCAAAAGAGAATCCAAACCTAAGAAATATATGAAAACTCAAGATCAGATAGGAATCTTCAAGTTTGGTAAACCCGATACTCAAACACAGGTTGCCTTTGTCTGCATGATAAACTCTGAAAATAAATTATCGGTAGAGGCTCCTGAGTTCAAGCCTAACGTTTCAGATGAAAAAGAGTTGATAGAAATCGGGAAAAACAACTTTTTCAAAAACTTTTGTACACCTTCTGTCGATCAAAATCTCTCTGAAGAAACCTTATCAGATACTTCTGGTGTCTTAAAAGATAGTCCCCTAGAAAAGGAAGAAAGTGAGTATGGCACATGCTCTGAGAGTCCAGCCTCTGTCGAAAGAGAACTAAGTGACTCAACCTCTGTATATGAGGATGATTCATCCTCTGACGAACCTGAGACTGACTCTAAGTCAGAGATAGGACCTTGTGACACAGAGGATTTTAAACTACCCTCTGGAGTTCTTAACAGAACTATTCCTCCCAAGGAAAAAATCACAAGAGTTCCTATCTGTCCAGACTTTTTGGACATGTGTATACAAGCCAAAACCTCTCTTGAGCTTGAAAAAATTAAACAACAAAAGGCTTTGTCCTCTCAAAATCCAACAAGTTCAAAGATTTTAAAATCCTTAAAGCCTATTAAAGAAAAACTAACATGGCAACAGAAGGGTAAATGGGCTAAAAATGACAAATCTTTTTCTTCTGTGACAGTGAAACCTGTAGAAGTTCACCACAGAAGGGGTCCACAGAAGGCTGCTCTCAACAAAGGATTTTTCAAAACAAAAATCTAGCCTACATAGGTCTTCTTGTAATAGGAAGTCAAATGTTAGGATAGAATGTAATGCCTCTGTGCCCCCATTCAATGTTTTTAATGAAAAGTTCAAGCAAATCTCTTCGCACATTCATTATTGTCATTGCTTTGATCTCATGTATAAATTAAGCCAACACTTCACAAATCCACATTGTTTACTCTCTGTACCCATAAAAAATGCTAAATTCAAGGGTAAGAAGAAACATAATGTTTTTTTGGAAAGGAGACGGCACTCCTGGCAAACAAACGAAGAAAAGGAAAAATACACCTAAAAGGCGAGGGACTCCCTCCCGAGAAAGAAAATCTCCCACCAATTAGGACAGGCCCTAAAAGGATAGGAGAAGATCACTAAAAAGAAAAAGATATTACAGCTCAAGAAATACCAAGCAACAAGCAACCAAAACAAACAAAGGCAGATAGAAACAACAAGCATCAAGAACGTAAGGAGCAAGGCACTAATAGCCCAAACTGAAAGATTCCGCAAGCGATAGTACTCCATGCTTAACCATTGGAATTAGGAACCAAAACCCTCTCATGACTGATCCGCATGTATCGCGTACCCACAAGCTTCATATTAACAATTTTACGAACTTCATGGAGAAGCAGATCCGGCGTTCTCTTCCTATCCGTAAAAAGACGCAAATTACGTTCTTGCCAAATATAATACACCACAGCCGCGAACAAGAGTCGCTGACGGATATCTCCACGATGCCATCTTCCCATAGCCATATCATCCAGAAGAAATTCCCATTGATCTTGCAAGTTTATACCCACCTCATTCTTAATACTCGACCAAACCTGCATAGAGAATGGGCATTGAAAGAAAAGGTGATCATGATCATCCATGCAAGAATTACATAAAGAACAAAGCATATTATCCGCATCCTCTCTCCAAGTCGTCATCCTCCGCTGAGTCGGGAGTCTCTTCCGAATCGCTAGCCACAAGCAAAAAGAATGCTTTGGTATATGTTTCGAGAACCAACAGAAGTTATACCAATACACCTTTTGATACGGACCAAAAAACGTTTGCCAAACCTCGGATACATTAAACTGCGTGAGAGAGTTATGTAAATTGCACCACATAACACAATCCTTCCCAGACGATAAAACAGGAATACTGACCGTAGCTAAGAAGTCCCATCGATAGATCCAATCTTGCGGCCAAGCATGAGGAAACCGATTAATAACATCGCTAACCTTGGAAAGTTTTGTCAACCCATCCAAAAGAAGGTAACGATATGGAATATGAGCTGCCAAATATCCTCCGTTAATCCACTTGTCTTCCCAAGCATATGTGTCCTCACCATTTCCAACGATATGAACAAAAAAAGGCCGAACCTGTTCACGCAAATCAAGCAATCTTCTCCAAAGCCAAGTAGAATTAGAAGAGATAGGTGCATTCCAGAAGTGAACATCTCTTAATCTATAGTGATAGATCCAAGAGACCCATATTGAGTTTCGTTTCCTCAAAACATCCCATATATGTGAGACAAGTAAAGCACGATTCCATAAGGATAATCTTTTTAATCCCAAACCCCCTGCTTCTTTTGGCCGACAAACCTCATCCCATGCAACTCGAGCCCGACCACGGGACGAATCACCATGTGACCATAAGAAATCTCGAAAGATTCCCTCTATTATATGCACTACCGACGAAGGTATGGTGAAAACCCGCATCCAATACAACTGAAGTGACTCCAAGACCGACTTAATAAGCTGTAAACGACCCCCGAACGAAAGAAATTTAGACTTCCAATTCAGAACACGGTCTCGAACTTTGGCCACCAAAGGACCAAAATCAGCCACCGAGAGCTTCTTTGAAGACAAAGGAATTCCTAAATAACGAAATGGCAGAGATCCAACCTGAAAAGGCAACACCGAAGTAATTTCCTGCATGGTATCATCATTCACATTAGAGCTATAGATAGAGCTTTTTGAGATGTTAGGCTTTAGCCCAGACATTCCCGCAAACTCATCTATAACCTTCTTCACCACAAACACCGAATCAACATCACCCCTGCAGAATACCATCAAATCATCCGCAAAACACAAGTGAGTTAGAGATAAACGAGCGCATCCTTTGTGGAAACTAAAAGACTGATCTTCCACAATTTTCCTCTTGAATAGACAAGAAAATGCCTCCATAACCAATGTAAACATATAAGGAGATAAAGGACACCCTTGGCGAATACCTCTTGCACCTTTAAAAAACCCATAGGATTTTCCATTTACAACGACTGAATAAGAAGTAGTCGAAACCACTTCCATAATCCAGTGATGCATAATCGGATGAAAACCCATAGCAACCAACACATTAGATAAGAAATTCCAATCCACCGAATCATAGGCTTTCTGAATATCAATTTTTAAAGAACACCTTGGCGGCCCATCTTTACGTCCATAACCCGACAATATTTCATGAGCCATCATAATATTATCAGAAATCTGCCTGCCAGGAATGAAAGCAGACTGATTTGGAGAGACCAGAAAACCCAATGAATCCTTCAACCTCCAAGATATGATTTTAGAGATGCATTTATAGATAACATTACACAAGGAAATCGGCCTAAAATCAGTAACCGAAGACGCATTAGGCTTCTTTGGGATTAAACATATAGCAGTGTGGTTCAGCTCCCGTGCTAAACGACCCCGATAAAAGAAATCCTGAACGGCCATCTCAACATCCTTACCAACAACTTCCCACGCTGACTTGAAAAATTTTGAGGAAAAACCATCCGAGCCAGGCGCTCTATCATCCCCGATCTCAAACATCGCTTTTTTAACCTCGACTTTCGTAATCGGCCGAATCATAAAATTAGCATCTCCAATAGACAACCGATTCGGAAAGAGATCCATAGGTACTAGCGGACATACAGCAACATCCCGCTCACCCAGAATCTTCCGAAAGTGGTCAACAAATGCAGGACCAACAGCCTCATCATGAACTAAAAGCCCTTGCGAGTTACAAACACTGGTAATTAAATTACGATTCTGTTTCTCCTTTACAACCTTATGGAAAAAAGAAGTGTTCAAGTCACCTTCTTGAATCCATCGTACCTTAGCCCGTTGTCGGAAGTTCATTTCCTCATCCTGGAGCGCATTTTGGAATGCCATAAGAACATGCACCAGATCATCACGAATGTCCAAATTATGAGGATCATTATCCACCTGCCTTTGAGCCACTTCCATCTCGACACGTAATGTATCAACACACTTTGTTAGATTGCCATGAACCGCCCTCAACTTACGTAAAGGGGTTTTAACAGACTTAAGGTGGGAAAGAAGTTGGAAAGCATACGAGCCGATTACCGGCACTTCCCATTTATCCTTAACAATCTGTAAGAATTCCGGATGAGTAGAAAGATAATTATCAAACTTAAAAGGTCTATTACCTGTTTGACGACCACCTTCAAATGCCACCACCATCGGACAATGATCAGAGACTCCCCTGGGAAGAAACTCGGCTGTCGCTCGATTGAAGGAACTTTGAAATGGGACGTTTAACATGACTCTATCAAGTTTCCTTAAAATCCCTCCACCATGAACCGGCTTCTGAGCCCAAGTATAAAAAATACCCGTACTTCTGATATCAAAAAGACCAATATCTCCAACACAATCCGCAAATTCCTCCATACGAAGATCCCGATAAGCACCACCCCCAACACTGTCCATAGGGTTGAGAGTAGTGTTAAAATCCCCAAAGGCGAGCCATGGATCACTGCTCACAACAGCCGCCAACCGACGCATCTCACCCCATAACGACCGTCTACGGACCAAGTTATTATCACCATACACAATAGACAAAAAGAAAGCAGATTGAGATCCCTTAATATGTAACTTTCAATGAATAAGCTGATCCGTCATATCTATAAGCGTGACATCAAAAGCCAACGGGTTCCATCCCAAAATAATGCGAGTATTACGGTCACTATACACATTATTTGAAATCCACGACCAAGATCCCAAAGTACGAGCAACAATAGTAGGTAAATTCAAAGTGGAAACATGCGTTTCCAAAAGAGCACACATCGAGAGCATATTAGAACGAATAAAATATTTAGCTTCACGTTGCTTAATTGATGAATTAAGCCCGCGAACATTCCATGCACCGATTTTCAACATGATGACCGATTGGAGGTGGTGTCTGTCACTCCCGACACCCAAGGATTCGGTCCCAAAACCAAAGAAGGATCATGCATATTAGATTCACGATCCACTTCTTCCACATCATCACTATCCGAAAGGCTTGCAAAAGAATTAGAAGTATCAATGGACACAGACCTCTTAGCCTTAAAAACCGAGGGGTGAACCTCACATCGAGAAGGAGCCGGAGTTTTAAGAATACCCCGAAGCTTGGGTATTTTATTGCCATCGCAAGAGCCTTCCGACAGCTTGCTCTTATTTCTATCCACATGCAACTTATCCTCCTGTAATTCCCTATCCGCCACCTTTGTGGGGAGTTCCTCCCGCGATTGAACTTTTGACGATATCACCGTTTCCCCACCATTATCTTCCGGACCTGATACATGATCCAACGATTTCACCTCCGGAACCCCCTTATTGATGCTCGGAACAACCACCTCAATATCCGCTCCCGAAGAGGCTCCCGCGGGTTTCGGTCGCCATGTTTGTCTAGTACCCCCTTGGTCCTTAGCATTATATCTCTTCTTATTTATGACCACCGTAAACCCATCTGAGTCCCTCCCATTAACCACCATACGTTCCTTACCTTTACTGTTAGCAATAGAAGCTTTAACACAAGATGATATTTTATGGCCAAACACGCGACAGTGTGAACATTGTGTTGGTTCCCAAATATACTCCACCGTAACCGGAACAATAACTTCTTTTCCCCCATGCAAATTAGGCACCGCAACCTGAAGCTCTCTTTTAAGTTCACCGACCGCCCAAACATCCACCAGAACCTTTGCAAAACCCGGACGTCCCCACGCCTTATCACACATCGAAGCCGTGTGATCATCCATCATTTTAGGAACACCAAGGGCACTAGCAATTCTCCCGACCCCCTCTCTATTAAAAGCAACAAGCGGGATATTATGAAGTTTAACCCATAATGGGCATGTTTTGTGCTCAGGTTTAATCAAACCCTGTTGAGGATCCCAAGGGAAGAGAAATAGCGGGATACCACGTACCATCCAAGGACCCCCCTCAAGAACCTGTTGCAAGCCATGTTCATTGTCAAACCGGAAGAATAAGAAACCATTGGAATTCATCATATAATCCTGTAACCCGAACTTTCCCCATAAGGACCGAACAATCTTCTGAACCGCGGGGAAATATGGTCTAGGACCAAGGAAATAGCCATATAATGTAGTTTTATACGTACCCGCAGCCTTCTCCGTAAGCTCTACCGGAATGTCAATCCTAGTGGACTCCTTCGCTGGTAAAGGAAAAAAAGGAACACTATTACCTGTCGAGTTCGAAACGTCCTTGAGAATAGCCGCATAAGAGAATTGTTCCTTCCTTTTAGAGACATCTCCATATCGCAAAGCATCTTCGTTAAGTCCTGATATGCGATCAAAAACCGAACCACGCTTATCCCCACCAAGTTGCACATTCAGACTAGCAGAATTTGCTGCAGTTGGATGATTCGACACCCCGAGCGAAACCGGAACGCTGTCCGTAGGAGTGTCGCCAGCAAGCAAAGGGCTGACGTCAGCAGGCCTGACGTCACTAGGGCTGACGACAGCAGAGTGGATGACGCCAGCGGGTGGTACACCCTCCCCATGCAATCGATTCGGACCCGTATGCAGAACACAACACCTTCCCTTGTCCTCATAACCCCATTCAAATCAGCCACGGAGGTAGACATCACCGAGTAATATTTCGAAGCCAACACGCTGCAAACGAAACCGAGAGAAACCTTAGACTAGGGAAACCCTAATCCGGGAACCGAAGATCAAGGCGTACACCTTAATGCTGGATCCCACAGATTTAACTAGCTTGTTTACGAAGGTGCTGGAAACACGAGATAATACCCAATGAGCACACCAAAGTAGTCAAAATAACAAGGGGCAAAACCAAACGATAATGGAGGAGAAAACCCTTCTGCCGCAGAATTGAGAACACCAAAAACCTTCGTAAAATCCAACCAATCCAAACAATACAGGAAGGATTAAACAAACAATCACCAAATAATATAAACCAATCACCACCGACCCACGATCGCAAAACACGATGTGCAAGATAAAACTAAACAGCCGTCGTATACTTTCCACCGACCCACGATGTGCAAGATAATAAAATAATACTAGAATTGAATCGCAAAGCATGAATAACTAACACCTTGTGATCCAATGAATAGCTACAAGATCCATGCAAGAATCAAAAACGGCACATCCCGCAGAAAACCCTAATCGCCAAAACGAGAGAGAGAACCCATTTTGTTTTAATTGTGAATGTTTCTTCAACAAAAGCTAAAGCTAAGTCCAAGAATGCTAAGGAAAACTTGAAAAGCCCTAACAAAACTGGACCCATTTGGATATGGGTACCTAAAACTCTCTGATTGTCTTGCAGAAGCAGTATGTGCCGATCTGGTATCTAGACTCCGGATGCTCGCTGCACATGACTGGCGACAGAGGTGTACTATCCACATACAAAGAAAAACACGATGGTGGATCTGTGACCTTTGGAGACAACAAAATGGGGTACATTAAAGGCTACAGAGTCATCAAGAAGGAAAACATATCCGTATGCAAAGTTGCATATGTGGATAGCCTTAAACACAATCTTCTCAGTGTTAGCCAACTCTGCGATACGGGTTTCGACGTGATGTTTAAAAGAACCTTCTGTTCTCTACAAGGTGAGGACACAGGAGTCGAACTTCTGCAAGCCGAACGAAGAGGCGATCTCTACCTAATGAACTTCTGTGCCAAGAACAAGGAATACAAGCTCTGTCTTGTTGTCTGTAAAAGCGAAGAAGCTTGGTTATGGCATAACAGGTTCTGTCATTTAAACTTTCATACTCTAGATAAGCTTGTTAAACTTGATTTAGTTAAAGGTCTGCCAAATGTCAAGTTTAATAAAGATCATTTGTGCTCTGCCTGCGAAATGGGAAAACTCAAAAGAGCTTCCCATAAAGGCAAAACTGATATATCTTGCACTAGGCCTCTGTACATGCTTCATGTCGACCTCTGCGGTCCAATTGCTACATAGAGCCTAGGTGGCAAGAAATATATACTTGTTTTGATCGACGAATACTCGAGATTTACATATGTTGAATTTGTCAGAAAGAAATCAGATGTTCCAAACATTCTGATAAATTTAATGAAAAGAATCTAAGTTCTGTATGAGTGCAGGATTCAGAAACTAAGAAGCGATAATGGCACAGAGTTCAAAAACTCTGTCATTGAAACCTATCTTACAGAAGAAGGCATTTCACAGAACTTCTCTGCTGCACGCACCCCACAACAAAATGGCGTGGTTGAACGAAAGAACCGCACGCTTGTGGAGGCTGCAAGAACTATGCTGGCAGCATGTGGATTACCAATGTCTTTTTGGGCAGAAGCAGTATCAACCGCATGCTACACCCAAAATCGATCAACCATTGTAAAAAGGCACATCAAAACACCTTATCATTTGATCAATAAAAGGCGACCAAACATGAAATTCTTTCATGTATTTGGATGCAAGTGCTTTGTATTAAATGATAGAGAAACAAGAGGAAAGTTTAAGGTGAAAGTAGATGAAGGAAAGTTCATAGGATACTCTGCCACTTCAAAAGCTTACAGAGTGTACCTTCTAAAGTCTTGATCCATCGTAGAAAGCATCAATGTATCTTTTGATGATTCCTTTCAAAAGACTTCTGAACAAATCAGTTCAGAACTCGGTCTAAAGAAGGAATCCTCTGGCATTTCAAAGACAAGAGAAGAAGACTTAAATCTTCTATTTGAAGAAATGTTCCATGATGATATTGATCCCTCTGCTGGTGTGACAACCGTCAATTTTGCGTTTCTGGATAGAACTGCACTGAACGTTTCAGTTATTCACATTATAGGTCATACAGTTCAATTTTTGCAATAAACCCAGTACAGTAGGAAAAAACTGAGGATCTTTGCCTAGAACCCCTCAAACTAGGGAATTATCCATAATTCTCATAAAATACCAATATAAAATACTTTAAATATATTTGTATATATATATATACATACATACCTTGCATTGTAAATGCTAGTAAATAAAACAAGTACCTTTATTTATATAAACTAGTATTAATTAACAAATTAAAAAAAAAATAAAAATAAAAATAAATCAAAAATCAAAATTTGTCAATAATTCAAACCCAATACCACTCTCCATCTCACCCTCTCTCTCCCTATCCCTTTTTATTATTTCCTCTTCTCAATACAACCTCATTTGCATATTACACATCTCTCTCTAGTTCTCACTCTAGATTTCTTCTTTACTTTTCTCTCTTTTCCTCTCAAGAACATCTTCAAAAACTCATCACATTTCAGCCCCTAACACATCCATCTCCAAGAAGATTCAAGTGTTTAAGGTAAATGCATGGGTGTTGGATGAAATCCACACACCCTTTTCTTACTCTTTTTGCTTTTCTTAAGTAATTTTTCTTCTTCTTCTACTCTTTCTTTAAAACTTTTGTTAAGAACCATCTACATACATCTTAATGTTTGTAGATTTACCACCATAACACTTGCATGTTATTAAAAAGGTGGTGAATCCATAATCAAACCAATGCTAAGATCAAAGATGGGTTCATAGCTTGCATGCATGTAGTTTTCTTAAAGGTCCATACTTTTGGATCCAAAAGTTGTATGGAAAACTCTTTGATTTCACCAAAAACATGTTTTAATCAACATTGCATGTGCCAAAAAGCTACTATTTTATGTTGTATGGAAAAGTTCTTGGCATAAAACACCCAAAAATCTTCAAAAAGACCCATTTTCAAATTTCTACAAAAGATGATTTGATAGATAGCATGCATGTGGTTTAAATGGTTTAAAAATATGTTTTGGAACTGAAAATATCTGTATGGGGATGAGTCAAGTCGGATTGCATGCAAGAAGAATAAAAATATTGCTAAAAGAACAAAATGATGCACATGCATAAAGTTTGGTTTTGACAGCAGGCTGCCAGATTTTACCCCTCTCTTCAAAAAGTCATATCTCACTCAATAATGCTTCAAATGAGGTGATTCTTTTCTGGAATTTGTTTTTATGAGTTAGTATTCTAACCCAACTGGAATTATTGAAAAATTTTAAGATTTCGACCTTCAAACAATTTTCATAAAAACAGTGCGCGAACATCAACGTTTTTTTGTAGCAGTTTACGTCAAGTATTATTTTATGTACTTAAACTCCTCTAAAAATTATGAAGCTCATGTCAAAAGTTTCCTAACACATTGAGTTATATGGACATGAAATATCATAACTTAAATGTCTTTGGAAGATATCCAAAAACGAACCAAAAGTGACAACAAATTCTGGACAACAAGATTAACTTTCTGCCTTGGTTAAAAACAAATTCTTAGACCCTTCTGATGATGAAATTGTGGTGATACTAACATGTCCATACTAATATAACTTACATACTATATGTAAACGCAATTTACATATATTCTAACATTTCGTTTTGAACCCTTTTCATCATCTTTATGATGAAATTGCGGTATATGCATATATGTACTATATATGACTTCTAACTTTATATATACTATATAACTCCTAACTTTAGACCCTTTTCATCACTCGTCATGACGAAATTGCGGTAACCTCATTCTATCACATGTAATGTATTAAATATTGATTACTAATATCGGTAAATTTCTTATAACTTACAAACTTAACCTCAACAAAGGCATTTTATGATGATTTGGATAACTAAGCGAAATCAAGGACTTAGGTTTAGAACATAGAAATCTTACTAGTGTCCTTACGTTCGTAGGATCGAAGTAGGATCGTGTGACGGATTGCATTACGCACCTCTTGGGAATATCTTCGCTTACCACCGTGAGTTTTCACAGCCCCTTTTTACTATTTTAAACATTTTGGGGTGAAAAACATGTTACGATTTTATTACGCACCAATTGTACTGTTTACTCAAAATGCTGAATTTTGCTCCGTATACTTACGCGCTATGGTATGTATGCTTATGTTAGTTGATTTTGAGTTTTGCTATTAAGTCCCCGGTTACTCTACATTACCCATTAACTCACGTTTCGAGCCGTTAGTATTATGGATAACATTATTTGGTTGACACCCACCCACCTCGCGAGTGCATAATTACTATTTTCCGTAATTCCGTAATTCCGTAAGCATGTTTGTGAGGAACATGCAGTTTGGGGCATTCCGTAAATAGGTTTGGGTAGTAGGCTCATTTCTTAACATATAATTCCATACGATACTATACCTTGCGCATTTTGACAAACGAACTCTTAACCCGTTATGCGGATTTACAAAAGTGTGTTTTACTACAACCAAATACTTATATCCACTTGTGCGGATTAAAACTGTTTCGATGACAAACTTATATCCACTTGTGCGGATTAAAACTGTTTCTATGAAAAACTTTGCTGTACTCATAAAAACATGTGAACTCACCAACTATTCAATAGTTGACCCTCTCATTTGCATGCTTTTCAGGAGATAGCAAGTAAGATTGGAACTTTAGAAGACACCACAAGTAGCTGCATCCAACACTATTTTCCTTATCATGTCAATTTTTGTTTTGGACATTTTGTATTTTTGAACAAGATGTAACTTTTGTAAACCTTTTAAGCTATGATGATTGTGTGTTGTCTTCCACCTTATGCAATGAAACCTTGAACTGTGACATCCTGTATTTCCGCTTTAGCGGGGTGTGACAGAAATGGTATCAGAGCCGAAGGTTATAGAGAATACCGGTCTTTCATTGGAAAAACCCAACTATAACCAAAATCCAAAATTGACATGAAAACAACTGAACCTACTACTAGTATAACTAAGTCTAGAATGGTATTAACAGACTTTAATTAAACATAGCCTGATCACCTATGTTCGATTAAGGAAGGTTAATGCGAGACTAGAAATGGTTATAGTAGGAGTATGTCGATTTTTACTTGCACTCTCTAGTAGCATGCATAGTGCGTAGACATTGCGTAGGAGAGACACTACACTTATGCGATTAGTAACTAAGTACACTTTTGCCTCAGTTTCACTATGTCATCATCATCATCCCACTCTCTCTCTTCTTACTCGGCCGATGAGTCGGGTTATGTCACCGGTCGTCCCCAAGTCAATTCGTCTAGTATCCAGGAGGATAAGGACCCCAGAAACACTGAATCGGATGTTGAAGTATCGAACGAGCGAGCTACCAACAATGGACCGAGAGTGTCACCGACCTCGGTACTACCCCGACCGACCCTAATAATTGTCCAACCGAACCCTAGAGGGCCCCGTATTACGCAAACGGCGAGAAAAAGCATCCCGATCCCGAGACGAGTAATGCTTAGGTCAGAACGTCCGGAGGCGCCGGAGCTGCCGCGTATAATCACCGACATGCCAATCGGACGAGTGTCCGGAATGCCCTGGGCGGAAGAGCAGCACTTAAGGGCAATGACGACCGAACTACACGGCTGTCAGGTGAGGGTAACTTACCAAGGACATGTCTTAACAGAACTGGTGGAGCTAACACACCTATTGTCCAATGTTTCGACCTAGGTTTTGGAGAGCGTTAAGACGGTTAGGCGGACCGCGGTGAGGGCGGAGCTTGCATGAGTGATTGGAGGAGTAGTACTCGCTATGCTTGTGTTGATGATCTTGATAGTTGTGTATTTGGGATGGTTTTAATTAGGATGATTGATAGTTTGGCAGCTTTTGATAAGACTATTAGGTTCAGAGGAAAACATTTTCTTGTGGTTATTATGAACTAAGTATTTTGGGTAATTTTAAGTGATTGATTGTATTAGATCTAAAAACTTTAGTATTAATGTAGGATGAACCTCAAAATTTTTATTGATTTTATCGGGATCACGGATAGGAGGATAGTGAGAATATCGGAGAAAAGGCTCAAGACTCTAGGCAGTTCAATGGTCCACACCCAAAGTGTAACAAATGTAACTACCATCATGAAGGAGCCTGCCCTATTGTGGCGATTGTAAACGAGTGGGTCATTACACCAAGTACTGTAGGATGGAAAAGGGTGTCAATGAAGGAAGAAGGGTATGCTTCGAGTGCGGAAGTCCGGATTACTTCCGGAATACGTACCTAAGATTGGGTAGGAGGCCGAGCAATAACAATAATGGGAATCAGGCAAGATAGGCCAATCAGGGAAATCAAGGAGGCCAAGCTCGAGGACGGGCATTTGTCATTGGAGCTGACGAAGCATGTCGCGACCCCAATGTGGTGACAGGTACGTTTCTTCTAAACAACCAATATGCATCAGTACTATTTGACACTGGAACGGATAGAAGTTTTGTTTCATTGGAATGTAGGCCACTAATTAACTTGGAATATAGGAGAATGTCGGATGCTTATATTATTGAGGTTGCTAATGGTCATAAATTTGAGGCTAAGGATGTAATTATAGATTGTACCTTGAATCTAGCAGATAAATTGTTTAGCGTTGATCTTATTCCTATTGAATTGGGGAGTTTTGACGTAGTAATAGGCATATATTGGTTATCCAAGAATCGAGCGGAGATCTGTTGTTTTGATAAGACGATTAGAGTACCGTTGCAAGACGGAGAAACCCTCGTTATACAAGGTAGCAAAGTTGGAAGAAGCCTAGAGATAGTGTCAAGTGTGAAAGTACATAAGTATTTGAGGAAGGAGTGCGTTAAATTTTGGCACTCATAGTTGAGAAGAAGTCCGAGGAAAGGGGAATCCAAGACATTCCGGTGGTGAAGAATCACCCGGAGGTGTTCCCCGACGATTTGCCTGGACTTCCCCCGTTTAGACAAGTGGAATTTTAAATTGACCTCATACCTGGAGCAACACCTATAGCTAAGGCACCGTACCACTTAGCACCTGCCGAAATGCAAGAGTTGTCAAGCCAACTCCAAGAACTTCTGGACAAGGACTTTATTAGGCCAAGTTCCTCACCTGGGAGAGCCCCAGTCCTGTTTGTCAAGAAGAAGGATGGGTCGTTTCGAATGTGCATCGATTAGGGAGCTAAACAAGTTGACAATCAAGAACCGATATCCTCTCCCGCGAATAGACGATTTTTTCGACCAGTTGCAGGGTGCAACTTACTTCTCGAAAATTTACCTTCGATCAGAATACCATCAGTTGAGAGTCCGTGAGGAGGACATTCCTAAAACAGCGTTTAGGACTCGCTATGGACACTATGAGTTTTTAGTCATGCCATTCAGATTGACGAGCGCGCCAGCTGTGTTTATGGATCTAATGAATAGGGTATGTAGACCATATCTTGATAAGTTTGTAATTGTATTCATCGACGATATATTGATCTACTCTCGGAGTAAGAAGAATCACGAGCAACATCTAAAAGTGATTCTAGAACTTCTCAAGGAGCAGAAACTGTATGCCAAATTCTCTAAGTGCGAATTTTGGATTCGAGAAGTACACTTCTTTGGTCATGTGATTGGGGAGAAAGGGATTCACGTGGACCCGGCTAAAGTGGAAGCCATTCGGAAATGGGAAGCCCAAAGACTCCAACGGAAATTCGCCAATTTCTAGGTTTGGCAGGTTATTATCTGCGTTTCATCGAGAATTTCTCTAAGATTGCTAAACCCCTCACCGCGTTAACACAAAAGGATAGGAAATTCGCTTGGGGAGTTTCGCAAGAGGAAGCGTTTGAACTTTTGAAGAAGAAGTTGTGCAATGCACCGATCTTAGCTTTACCGGAAGGAACGGAAAATTTTGTGGTGTATTGTGATGCATCACATCAGGGATTAGACTGCGTATTCATGCAAAATGATAAGGTGATAGCATACGTCTCGAGACAATTAAAAGTTCATGAGAAGAACTATACTACACACGATTTAGAGCTTGGAGCTGTGGTGTTCGCGTTAAAGATTTGGAGACATTATTTGTACGACACTAAATGCACCATCTTCACCGATCATAAGAGTCTTCAGCATATCCTAGACCAGAAAATGCTCAACATGAGACAAAGGAGATGGGTAGAACTACTCATCAATTATGATTATGAAATTCGCTATCATCTAGGCAAGGCCAATGTAGTAGCTGATGCCCAAAGTAAGAAGGAAAGGGTAAAACCTTCACGTGTACGAGCAATGGGAGCGCTTGTACAAACGAGTTTAAAGACTCAAATTCTTGAAGCTCTGACCGAAGCAATGAAAACGGAAAACTTGAAGGACGAAACCCTTCACATCATAGAAAGTAGATTTGAAGCTAAGGTTGATGGAGTATGTTATTTCAAGGACAGAGTTTGGATTCCAGAAACTAACAACATACGGGAAACGATTTTGAATGAAGCCCACAAGTCTAGATATTCAATTCATCCGGGAGCGGATAAGATGTATAAGGAATTAAGGGAAAAATTATTGGTGACCAGGAATAAAGAAAGATATCGCCTTGTACGTAGGGAAATGTTTAACTTGCTCAAAGGTCAAAACTGTATATCAGAAACCATATGGTCTGTTACAACAACTAGAGATTTCCCAGTGGAAATGGGAACAAATAACCATGGATTTTATAACCAAGCTTCCGAGAACTGCTAAAGGGCACGACTCGATTTGGGTTATAGTAGATCGATTTACGAAGTCTGCATATTTCTTGCGTATTCTGGAAGGCTATAAGATGGAGAAGCTTGCTCAAATCTACATCAAGGAAATCGTCACGCGACATGGAGTCCCAATTTCCATCATATCAGATAGAGATAGCCGCTTCACATCACGATTTTGGCAGTCACTTCAAAGAGTGTTAGGTACGCAGTTGAATTTGAGCACTGCCTATCATCCTCAAACAGATGGCCAGAGTGAGCAAACCATTCAGATGTTGGAGGACATGCTTCGGGCATGTGTGATAGACTTCGGAGGAAGTTGGGATAACCACTTGCCTTTGGTCGAGTTTTCTTATAACAATAGCTATCACACCAGTATTCAGTGTGCGCTATTTGAAGCTTTGTATGGACGCAAGTGTCTTTCACCCCTTTATGGGTTAGAAATTGGAGATAGACAGCTATCTAGACCCGATATTGTACAGGAAATTACCGACAAGATTGCAACCATTTGAGATATCCGAAAGGATTGGTCCAGTAGCGTATAGACTCAATTTGCCTAAGGAGCAAACTGTTATCCATGATACGCTTCATGTGTCAAACCTCAAGAAATGTCTAGTTGACGAATCATTAATCATACCTCTAGAAAAGGTTCAAATTAATGATAAGTTGCATATCATAGAAGAACCAAGTGAGGTCCTCGGTAGAGAAGATAAGCGTCTTAGGCGAAGTAAAATTCCGATTGTGAAAGTTCGCTGGAACACAAGGCGTGAGCCTGAGTATACATGGGAACGAGAGGATTACATGATGCATAAGTATCCTCACCTCTTTGCTAACAAACCGGTTAAGGACGGAAGTTCTTGAATTTCGGGACGAAATTCTTTTAACCGGGGAGACTGTGACAACCGTCAATTTTGCGTTTCAGGATAGAACTGCACTGAACGTTTCAGTTATTCACATTATAGGTCACACAGTTCAATTTTAGCAATAAACCCAGTACAGTAGGAAAAATCTAAGGATTTTTGCCTAGAACCCCTCAAACTAGGGAATTATCCATAAATCTCATAAAATGCCAATATAAAATACTTTAAATATATTTGTATATATATATATACATACCTTGCATTGTAAATGCTAGTAAATAAAACAAGTACCTTTATTTATATAAACTAGTATTAATTAACAAATTAAAAATAAAATAAAAATAAATCAAAAATCAAAATTTGTCAATAATTCAAACCCAATACCACTCTCCATCTCACCCTCTCTCTCCCTACCCCTTTTTATTATTTCCTCTTCTCAATACAACCTCATTTGCATATTACACATCTCTCTCTAGTTCTCACTCTAGATTTCCTCTTTACTTTTCTCTCTTTTCCTCTCAAGAACATCTTCAAAAACTCATCACATTTCAGCCCCTAACACATCCATCTCCAAGAAGATTCAAGTGTTTAAGGTAAATGCATGGGTGTTGGATGAAATCCACATACCCTTTTCTTACTCTTTTTGCTTTTCTTAAGTAATTTTTCTTCTTCTTCTACTCTTTCTTTAAAACTTTTGTTAAGAACCATCTACATACATCTTAATGTTTATAGATTTACCACCATAACACTTGCGTGTTATTAAAAAGCTGGTGAATCCATAATCAAACCAATGTTAAGATCAAAGATAGGTTCATAGCTTGCATGCATGTAGTTTTCTTAACGATCCATACTTTTTGATCCAAAAGTTGTATGGAAAACTCTTTGATTTCACCAAAAACATATTTTAATCAACATTGCATGTGCCAAAAAGCTACTATTTTATGTTGTATGGAAAAGTTATTGGCATAAAACACCCAAAAATCTTCAAAAAGACTCATTTTCAAATTTCTACAAAAGATGATTTGATAGATAGCATGCATGTGGTTTAAATGGTTTAAAAATATGTTTTGGAACTGAAAATATTTGTATGGGGATGAGTCAACTCGGATTGCATGCAAGAAGAATAAAAATATTGCTAAAAGAACAAAATGATGCACATGCATAAAGTTTGGTTTTGACAGCATGCTGCCAGATTTTACCTCTCTCTTCAAAAAGTCAAATCTCACTCAATAATGCTCCAAATGAGGTGATTTTTTTTATGGAATTTGTTTTTATGAGTTAGGATTCAAACCCAACTGGAATTATTGAGAAATATTAAGATTTCGACCTTCAAAAAGTCACATCTCACTCAATAATGCGCGAACAACAACGTTTTTTTATAGCAATTTACGTCAAGTATTGTTTTATGTACTTAAACTCCTCTAAAAATTATGAAGCTCATGTCAAACGTTTCCTAACACATTGAGTTATCTGGACATGAAATATCATAACTTAAATGTCTTTGGAAGATATCCAAAAACGAACCAAAAGTGACAACAAATTCTGGACAGCAAGATTAACTTTATGCCTTGGTTAAAAACAAATTCTTAGACCCTTTTCATCACTTCTTGTGATGAAATTGTGGTGATACTAACATGACCATACTAATATAACTTACATACTATATGTAAACGCATTTTACATATATTCTAACCTTTCGTTTTGAAGCCTTTTTATCATCTTTATGATGAAATTGCGGTATATGCATATATGTACTATATATGACTTCTAACTTTATATATACTATATAACTCCTAACTTTAGACCCTTTTCGTCACTCGTCATGATGAAATTGCGGTAACCTCATTCTATCATATGTAATGTATTAAATATTGATTACTAATATCAGTAAATTTCTTATAACATACAAACTTAACCTCAACAAAGGCATTTTATGATGATTTGGATAACTAAGCGAAATCAAGGACTAAGGTTTAGAACATAGAATCTTACTAGTGTCCTTACGTTCGTAGGATCGAAGTAGGATCGTGTGACGGATTGCATTACGCACCTCTTGGGAATATCTTCGCTTACCACCGTGAGTTTTCACAGCCCCTTTTTACTATTTTATACATTTTAGGGTGAAAAGCATGTTACGATTTTATTACGCACCGATTGTACTGTTTACTCAAAATGCTGAATTTTGCTACGTATACTTACGCGCTATGGTATGTATGCTTATGTTAGTTGATTTTGAGTTTTGCTATTAAGTCCCCGATTACTCTACATTACCCATTAACTCACGTTTCGAGCCGTTAGTATTATGGATAACGTTATTTGGTTGACACCCACTCACCTCGCGAGTGAATAATTACTATTTTCCGTAATTCCGTAATTCCGTAAGCATGTTTGTGAGGAACATGCAGTTTGGGGCATTCCGTAATTAGGTTTGGGTAGTGGGCTCATTTCTTAACATATAATTGCATACGATACTATACCTTGCGCATTTTGACAAACGAACTCTTAACCCGTTATGCGGATTTACAAAAGTGTGTTTTACTACAACCGAATACTTATATCCACTTGTGAGGATTAAAACTTGTTAAGTCTAAAATATATCTTCAAGATTTAATGATAAAGTCAAAGTCAAAGTCAATGTATTTTGTGTTAGTGAAAGTCAAACTTAGCTTAATGTCTTGTATAGATCTTAGGTATAAATAGATTTGTTTAGACTAATCATGTAACTAAGAGAGCATAACTCATATCTTGTAAAATACAGAGAGCTAATAATACAAGATCTACTTTCTCTCTCTACACTCTCTCTCTAGATCTTGTGTGAATTCTTGGTTGATTGATCATATTTTCTGGGGGAGAAAACAAATTGCTCCAGAATTCTTAGTTTGAGGGGGAGCAAGATTGTTCATTAAGGAGGAGATTGTTCGTGATACTCCGAGACACGACTGAAATTGAAAATAGTTTTCGATGATCATGATGATCACTTTCATCGAAAAAGGGGGAGAAATGTTGAATTCAATTTCATGTCAAAGAGAATAAAGAAGATTTCGTCTCAAGATAGAAAAAGGGGGAGAATTCTTCTTCAATAGTTTAAGAAAAACCGATTGATCATCCTGTGATCTCTTTTTCTTAAACTTGTGCTATATTGTGAATATCATTACTGAAGCAAGAATTTCTCAAATCAAAGAAAGAAAAAAGGGGAGAATTCTTCAAGAGTTTAAGAAAAATCGATTGATCATCTTGTGATCTCTTTTTCTTAAATTTGTGTTTATCAGTACCAAAGTGCCTTGTGTGAAGAAACAAATTCTCCAAATCGAAGAAAGAAAATCCCCGCCAGATCCCCGTCTGAAGATTTTGTGACAAGTTGACTTTGACAAGCCAAAGACTGCTGTTCTCAAAATGATTAAATCTTGAATCCAAGGGGGAGATTGTTAAGTCTAAAATATGTCTTCAAGATTTAATGATAAAGTTAAAGTCAAAGTCAATGTATTTTGTGTTAGTGAAAGTCAAACTTAGCTTAATGTCTTGTATAGATCTTAGGTATAAATAGGTTTGTTTAGACTAATCATGTAACTAAGAGAGCATAACTCATATCTTGTAAAATACAGAGAGCTAATAACACACGATCTACTTTCTCTCTCTACACTCTCTCTCTAGATCTTGTGTGAATTCTTGGTTGATTGATCATATTTTCTGGGGGAGAAAACAAATTGCTCCAGAATTCTTAGTTTGAGGGGGAGCAAGATTGTTCATTAAGGAGGAGATTGTTCGTGATACTCCGAGACACGACTGAAATTGAAAATAGTTTTCGATGATCATGATGATCACTTTCATCGAAAAAGGGGGAGAAATGTTGAATTCAATTTCATGTCAAAGAGAATAAAGAAGATTTCGTCTCAAGATAGAAAAAGGGGGAGAATTCTTCTTCAAGAGTTTAAGAAAAACCGATTGATCATCCTGTGATCTCTTTTTCTTAAACTTGTGCTATATTGTGAATATCATTACTGAAGCAAGAATTTCTCAAATCAAAGAAAGAAAAAAGGGGAGAATTCTTCAAGAGTTTATGAAAAATCGATTGATCATCTTGTGATCTCTTTTTCTTAAATTTGTGTTTATCGGTACCAAAGTGCCTTGTGTGAAGAAACAAATTCTCCAAATCGAAGAAAGAAAATCCCCGCCAGATCCCCGTCTGAAGATTTTGTGACAAGTTGACTTTGACAAGCCAAAGACTGCTGTTCTCAAAATGATTAAATCTTGAATCCAAGGGGGAGATTGTTAAGTCTAAAATATGTCTTCAAGATTTAATGATAAAGTTAAAGTCAAAGTCAATGTATTTTGTGTTAGTGAAAGTCAAACTTAGCTTAATGTCTTGTATAGATCTTAGGTATAAATAGGTTTGTTTAGACTAATCATGTAACTAAGAGAGCATAACTCATATCTTGTAAAATACAGAGAGCTAATAACACACGATCTACTTTCTCTCTCTACACTCTCTCTCTAGATCTTGTGTGAATTCTTGGTTGATTGATCATGTTGGTTCCCGTTTTGTTTTAAACAAGATTATCAGATCTATTAGTTCAAGTTTAAGTTTGATGCGGAAGCGTATTTGAAGAACTAATAGATATGTTTGATTGATTTAGAACACAATATAAATAAACAGTGAACAAGAAATAATATCTCAAAGTTTACTGAATATATATATCAATAATAGATTTAAGAACAGTGAGTAAGCAAAGCTTTTAAAACAGATATGACTCTCAAAGTATATAAGCTATTTGTTCTTGATGTTTTTTTCTCTTAATTCTCGATTGGATCATGGAGGCAGTTTCTACCACATCTTATTCGGTTATGGTGAATGGTCAGACCTACGGTTTTATTAAAGGCAAGCGGGGCATTAGGCAAGGATGCCCTCTTTCACCATATTTGTTTACTCTTGTGATGGAAGCCTTCACGTGTTTCCTACAGCGAAGAATTGTGGAAGATTCTGATTTTCGGTATCATAAGGGTTGCTCACGGCTCTCCCTTACGCACCTCTGTTTTGCTGATGATCTTATGGTCTTTACGAGGGGAGACGTTTCATCGGTCCGGATTCTTAAACGTGCTTTAGATGACTTTGCTAAGGCATCAGGGTTGAAACCGAGTATGGCAAAGAGTTCGGTGTATTTCTCGAATGTGGACGAGACGGTTAAGAATGATATTACGGCTGTTCTGCCTTTTCAACGGGGCACACTTCCTTTTCGGTATCTTGGTGTTCCGCTTTCTTCTAGGCGTCTTCGAGTTTCTGATTTCAACCCCTTTACCACAAGGGTACGTGCTAGAATATTGAACTGGAAATCGAAGTTCTTGTCTTTTGGTGGTCGTTTGCAGCTTGTGAAGTCGGTTCTTGAATCCTTACAGCTCTACTGGATGTTGGTTT
The DNA here is from genome assembly GCA_033807775.1 of Saussurea involucrata. Taxonomy (NCBI): domain Eukaryota; kingdom Viridiplantae; phylum Streptophyta; class Magnoliopsida; order Asterales; family Asteraceae; genus Saussurea; species Saussurea involucrata. The sequence continues at coordinate 118,526,424 of CM066314.1, forward strand.
TCACTATACCTTCTTCGGTGGTTCATACATTAGAAGGATTATTTCGTGATTTTCTTTGGAGCCGAGGTGACCCATCGAGGGGAAGGGTTAGGGTTGCATGGGCTGATGTGTGCAAGCCGAAGAAAATGGGAGGATTGGGCCTTAAACGTTTATCAACATGGAATCGTGCGTTGCTTACGTCACATGTTTGGGATATTTTGAGGAAGAGAAATTCGGTTTGGGTGTCTTGGATATACGAATACCGTCTTCGTGGTGCTGCCTTTTGGACCTTGCCGATTACTGCGTCGTCTACTTGGGTTTGGCGTAGACTTTTGGCTCTTCGGGAACATGTTAGACCGAGGTTTATGCATATTATTGGGGATGGTCGTTCCACACATGCATGGGAGGATACTTGGCTAGATGTGGGTTACTTAGCTAAATATCTCTCGTATCGTTTAATTCGGGATAGCGGTTATGAGCCGAACGCTAAGGTGGCGGATGTTCTTATATCCATGCAAAATTGGCCTATGAGGTGGGTGCAACGGTGTTCTGACCTGGATGCTGTCCCCATTCCCAACATTCAGCCGCATATCCATGATCAGATTATGTGGCGAAATAATTTTAATCATCTTGTTCCATTTATGGTGTCGGAAGTTTGGAAATCGCTTGATGGGCCGTATCAGGAAGTTTCTTGGCATAAGGTGTGTTGGTTCCCAAAGCATATCCCAAAACATTCGTTTTGCTTATGGCTGGCGTTTCGGAGGCGGCTACCTACTCAAGATCGTATGCAAGTGTGGAGAAATGATACCATGACATGTAGTTTGTGCAATCAAGGTATGGATTCGCATAATCACTTATTTTTCACTTGTTCGTACTCGGCCAGTGTGTGGAGAGTCAAGAAGTTGGAAATGCATGCCACCTCGGTCTCAGATTCATGGGAGGAAATTCTTGATGATATCCACCATAGGCGGTGGCATCCGGGTGAAGTTCGTATGAAGTTACTGTTTGCAGCTACCATATACTTTTTATGGCAGGAGCGCAATAATCGACTATTCACGACTAGACGGAGGAATGATCATCAGCTTGTTATGGAGATAAAGAAGATTGTTATGTTGCGTATGGTGGGATTGGGTGGCCAAAGATCTGGGGCTACGAGAGATGGAGCTTGAGGATGATTTGGTTTTTTATCATGTGTCGGCGCATTGAGTCTGTGTGTGTCTCTCTTTTTTGTGGGGTATTTGTGTTGTTGGTGTAGTGTTAGCTGATTGTATGTCGTTGTGTTTATTTTGGTTGCTAGCACTTTGGTATTTTTTGTCGAAAATGTTTGATTTTGTAGTTGGGTTCCTTCCCTCGTTTTGGGCCTGTCCTTTACTGTGGGTGGAATTCCTTTCTGGGAGGGAGTCCCTCGCCGTTTAGGTGTATTTTTTTCTTTTTTGTCAATATATTGCCAGGAGTGCCGCCTCCTTTCAAAAAAAAATATGAGTCTTCCTTATATACTACTCGAAGGGGACCATAGAGCATAAGCTACTATTCAGAACAGACGGTATGAATAGTGGAACGGATGGCATGAACAGTTGGACGTGCTGTATTGCATTTAATGCAACAGACGTCTATTATGTACTAAGCCCTATTGAATCCAATCAGAGTTTGACACGTTGAAGATGGACAGGGCATGCTACCATGCAAGTTGATGAACAGGTCCAGTAACAGTAGTAAGATATTATAAATATCTTCAGGTCTTTTAGAGAGGACCACAAAGGCTCTGTAAAGTGTTACAGAGGTTCTGCGGTCTGGTCCTTTGTAGAGCAGTCTTCACCGGATTCCGAGTCTTTGGTCTTCTTTGTGCGTATGACAGAGCTTCTGTAGGACGCCTCTTTAGCTTCTGTAGCTTCTTGACCTTGATCTCTCGGTAAGTTCGGCAGAGCCTCTGTAAGAGGCTTTCTTCACTTGGCCTATTTTTCACTACTTCTAAATAATTCTACGATTAGGAAGATTGAAGCTAACAATCTCCCCCTAAGTAGTGAAAAATAAAAAATTGACATTTAAGTATTTTTAGGCTAAGTTAGATAAGACAGAGGTTAAACAATACCTCGAAAGTTCTTTCATTCAGAGATATGCCAGAGGCATTTTATATTTGAGTACAATGAAAGATAAACTTTAACATGGTTTGCAGAGATTGGTTGTTTGAGAATCAGATTTTGGCGTCTATGAAATCGTTGAAGCTTCTGTTGTCTCTTCCGACTTCTCTGATCTCTTTGTAGAAACTGATGCAGAGTTCTCTTAAGCGTATTGTAGCATCAATCTCTCTGATGAGGGTATCTGCAACGTCTCTATCCATGTGCTCGGTATCTCTGTATTTTACAAGGTTTGCTCTGAACTTGTTCAGAGTACTAGTTGCGTACTTCTGACAATCCATACTTACAAAAAGTTTGACTTCGCCTTGTGGGTTTTGAAATACTAACCCGAATATTGGTTCTGTAATGATTGAGTTGGGCACGGCGTCAGGTGGGCAGCGATCCTCTGGTGGTCGTAGATTCAGATGTTTAAGACCAAGATCCTTTCCCAGCTGAAAGTCTGTCAGACTGTAGATTAGAAGCCTTTCCCTCATTGTTTTTCTCAACACTTGATAGGCTCTGGTGTTTGGCTCTGTGTTGTAGTTGTCCTTCGTCCATTGTAGAAGTTTAGGTAGATCATAGGGATTCAGATTCCTTATGTCAGCATCAGTGAAGGTGGTTTCTGAATTGTTTACCCTTTTGACTCTGTAAAGATTGTACCTGACTCTTGGATAGGTTCTTGTGAAGGAGAACCTGCAGAAGATTACCTTTTTGATTTTATGAATTGAGAAGACTTCTGCTTTGGTTCTTGGCTTTGTTCTGCTGAAGATGTTCTCAAATTCTTCTCTGATGTTCGGATTTGTGATTTGGTCTATTGGATGGAGGTTCTGAAAGGGTTGTTTGTAGAGATATTTGTACACCACTTCTTCCATTTCTTCATATGTTGGACCATGTGGTGGTACTTGTCTTCTGAGAGTCTCCATCTGTTGAACAACTTCTGCAGCTCTGCCAGTAAGTGGAAAGTCTGACAGGGGCTTTAATCCATATGCCCAGTCCTCTTCTTCAGGCTTTGGAGTTTGAAAGGCATCAAAGGAGCTCTTCATCAGTTTTTCTGTAGGATTGGGCACTGATTTCTTTTTCTTGGGCTCTTCTTTCATTTTTGCCTTTCCCTTATCTTTGGCTTTTGGAGGTGCAGAACCTGTTGATTCTGTAGGTTTGGTTGTTGGTGCTTCTGTTGGAATGACGGGAGTTGCCTCTATAGGTTTTGACACTTGTGTTTGGGAGGACTTTTGTGGCGTTGGTTCTGTTGGCTTGATTTGCCCTGTAACCTCTGTTGGAGGTTCTTTGGTGACTTCTTCTGTGAGCTTGGTTTCTGTTGGTGAAGGTTGGATATCAAATCTTCTTGCCATTTTGAAAGCTAATGTGAACCTGTGCCTTTCTTCTTTTCTCTGCGCCATTCGTTCAGTCATTGTTTTGTGCATATTCCTTAGAACAGAAGAAGCAGAGGTCGTTGCTCTTTTTGGTTTGTGGGCAATAGACTTTCTTCTTGGGATGGATTGGGGTTTTTCTGTTGGTTTTGTAGTTTGGGAGGGAAGATCTTCTTCTGTGGAGGATGACAGATGTTGAACATCTACTCCAAACATTGTAGGGAATTCCACAGAGGTGGGTGTTGCCCCTGTGGTCTTTTGAGCTTCTGGTACATGGGTTTCTTCAGCGGTTGATTCCACAGAGATGGGTGTTGTCTCTGTGGTCTGTTGAGTTTGTTGATCTTTGGTTTGTTGTGGAGGGGCTTGGCTGATTGGTTCTGCTGCGATTGGTGGAGCATGTAGTCCTCTGGTCGTAGCTTTCTCCCTTATATTCTCCCCCTCAGGATGATCTGATGGACTAGGATGGTCATCATCAGAGTCATCCTGACTCTTATCAGAAGTACCCTATGCTCTGCAGGAAGCTTTGGGTTTCTTTGGTAGTTCTGCTCCTGCGGCCATCAACTTCGTACATACATCTTCACAGAGGCCGATTAGAGTTGCAAGCTCTGCTTCTGTGTTGAAGCGTATTTTGCCGACACTTTTTCTGAATTCTTTAACGTAGTTGGCATTTGCAGAAGTGAAGGAGACGATGACTTTTGTGACCTGGTTTATCACATTTTGCCCGAGCTCTGTTAGCTGTGCTCTGGTCATGTAGTCTTTTGGCTGCATCAGTATTGTGTTGCGCATTGCTTCTGCTTGAACATTTTGCAGAGCCTTCTGTAGATCTGTAGGTGTGAGGCTCTGTGATTTGTTGGATTGCTTGTTCATTTGTTCAAGGAAATGCTTGACTGATTCCTTGAATGCAGATGTTGCAGCTATTCCGAAATCTTTAGCAGTAGAAGTGGCTGTAGTTGTGGCAGTTGTTTGAGCAGAAGACTTCATCTCTGTTATGGCGGATTTCACCTCTGTGGATAGATTATCCATTTTGGTGTTCAGATTTCGTAAGGCTGTTGATGTTGTCTCTGCAAAAGATGTGAAAGAGCTTTGCAACTCTTTCATGGTTTGGTTCACAGAGGTGACAAGGGTTTGGAACTCATCCCTTGATACTTGTGTCCCTGTTGTAATCTCTGGAGGAACACATTCGTCTCCAGAGTGAGTCCCTGCTCCTGGGACACCTTCGTTCACCCTTGTTTGTACGATGGGGGTGGAAGGATTTCCATCTGATCTTTGAGAAGAAACAAGAGTTTCAGTCTCTACAGAAGTTCTGGGAAGAACAGTGTCCAAATCCACTCCAGAGGTGGGTATCGGAATGTTCTTCTGTTGACTTGGAGACTTGTCTAGAGTCTCTTCGTCTATGTGCTCACTACTTCTCTCTGAAAGAAGTGTTGGCCCTACTTTGTGCGTGGCAGAGGAAACGAATTCCTCTGTAGGGTGTTCTGATGTGATCTGGGGCGATTGATCACGAACTATAGGTGAGTCTCTCTGAGGAGACTCCCTAGGAATGGATTCCCCGGTTTCTGTGGGCACAGAAGTCGAAAGAGTGACCTCTGGCTGGATGGGTTGGGTTTGGATCGAGCTGTGCTGCTCTTTTTCAATAACTCCTTCTGCAGCTAGACCTGCGGAGTTAGATGTGTGGGTTGCACTGGGAGGGGGTGAAGGATGTGTGCCTTCTGCAACTTCGGCATCTTTTCTTGTTTCTTCCTATGTTAAGCATCCAAGCATCACTTCATTATCAATCATTTCAGCCTCTATCGCTATCCTTTGGCTTGGTGCTTCTTCCCTAGCTTCTTTTGAAGTTCCTTGCTCTGTGACTAAGAAGTCGTACATTGGATGAGAGTCGTATAATTGCATGACATGTGGATGATATAGACCTTTCCGGATTTGGTCAGCTTCTTCTTCATCAGAACCTACCTCTGAGACCTCTATACCTTCGACATCTTTTTCTTTTTCTTTTTCTTTTCCTCCTATTCTTTCTAAAACCTCTGTAACCTCTTCTCTATTCCACTCAGCTTCTGAGGCCTGGTTTGGACTCCTTCTGTGGACGTCCAGTCCCTGTTAGATGAAGGGGTTCTGTAAAATGTTAGGGGTTTCAGATGGTTGATCTCTGGGGGTTTGATCATCTTCTTGCAGATTGGTGTCAATTCCAGAGATAGAGAAGTCTTGTTCTTCTGAGGTGTGGTGGTCAAGTGGTTGTGTCGTCCACCCAGCTGTATTTAGGGTGCTGGCAATTTCAGGGTGTTGAAGAAAATCATTCAAGCTGCCTTGATGAGCGAATCGATCTGGGGATTCATAAGGTGATTGATATCCCTCTTCTGCAACTTCGACTTCTGTAGTTTCTTCTTCTGCAGTATCTTCGACCCGGGTTCCTGCGACCTCTTCTTCATCCACTTCTGCAGCTGCCTCTTCTGCGATGGTAACCATCTGATCAAGTGATTTTCCATGCTTCTTTTTGGTCTTCCTCCTCTTGGGTTTTGGTGTTCCTTCTTCTGTGGGTTTTGATTTTCTTTTCTTTGGTTTTGGAGAAGAGGGAGGAGCAGAGGAGCCAACTTCTGTGGCACGAGGAGGTGAAGGTTGATCTTCTGCAATGTTTGTAGAGGTGCCTTCTGCAGTTTTCCTCTTCTTTGTTTTTGGGGTAGAGGCAGAGGCTTTAGAAGAAGATCTCTTTCCTATGAGCTCGTCACGTTTGGCCATAAAACTTCGTTGGATTTCCAAATGTTTTGCCAGTTTCTTCTTCTTCGATTTTGTAGAGAGGGGTTCTACAACTATTGTTCCTAAGGGAACACCTAAACACGGGGGTGTCACAGGGCTCGGTTCTGGAGTCCTGTGATCGCGTATATACTCTTGCTTAAGGGTTTTGTTCGTGGCATATTTCAGAAGCCTTTTTGAAAGAGGTCTGCAGTGGTTGTAGCCTTCTGTATGATCGGTGGGGATGTTCTAGTTCATCGGGAACTTTTTGGGAATTGGTCCTTCCATTGGCCATTTCTGCATCATTAGCAGAGGTTCGAACAGAACACCCAAGATTCTTTGGAATTGCAGAGGCGGTAGATATGTGGGATCAGTCTCTTTAGCCATTAAGGTGTTGTTCTTTCTGTCGATTGTATTGATGATCTCCTGCAGCATGATGGTCGAGTAATCGAGTGGGAGATCGTAGTAGACCCCATACATGATGGTTAAGATCTGATGCGAGCTTTGATCAATGATGCCTATCTTCCCTGTCAGGCATCTGTTGAGGATCGAAAACAAGGTGTTCCACAAAGGTGGTAGTCTGCCTCTGCGGAAGTCATTTCTTTTCCTCAGGTGGGTGTTGTACCCAAGCGTTTCTACAAAACGACAGAGCTCGTCGTCTGTAGGTTGTTCTGCATATTTTTTCAATCCCAGAAGACCTCTAGTTGGTAAATTGAACTCCAGAGAGAACATTGTTCTATTAAATTTGAGTTCCAGATGCTCTGAGTTGTCCGGCTTTGAGATGTACCCTTTGATCAAAGAATCATCTTTATCATATCTGCAGCTCTGCCAAAATTGGTTCAAATACCTAACAGGTATTTTCTTTGGGGTTCTTGAAAGTAGAGGGAAGAGTATATGATTTTCCATTATGTGCAGAAGAATGGCATGGACTTCGCCGAAAGGAGTGGGTGAGGGGACCAAATAGCAATTGTTGGATTTGATTGGCAGTACCTTTTCGAAATGATCCTTTGCTATAAAGTTTTGAAGATGTGTGGTCGGAGCAAAGTCTGCTGTGTCGCCGGAATCTTCTTGTTCAATATTTTTGGCGAGATGGGGGTTTTCTGAATGTTCAGAATGAGCAGGTGAGTGTTCTGGTGAGTTCACCGGAGAGTGTGCAGGGGAGATAGCTTGAGAAGATGAAGCCATTTGGTAAGAAGAATAGGAGTCTTGCAAGTGTTTGCAGGGTTTCGCCGGAGAAGAATGAGAGTTTGTAAAGGTTTTATGAGAAGGTAAGCTTGGGTTTTATATGAGTGTAAAATGGTAGAATTTGGAAGAGTGAAAATATATGGCAATGGATAGATATTTGGAATCCGTACTCGAGTTAGAACGGCGGGTTCAACTTTCCATAGAAAACGTTCCATGTACGCCTAATGAAAAAGAGACACGTAGGCCATGTCAGAGGATGACAGGACGTCGTGCGCGGCCCATTAATGCTAGACGCGTGGGGTTGTTCTTAGACATATGAAATTCACTCTCAGTTAAAAGTAACCGTTATTTTTATAGAAATGCCCAAGTTGCATATTGACAGAACCTCTGTGGTTTACAGAAGCTTCTGTAATTTTGAAAAAACTTGATGTTCATTGCCTCATATATCTCATTGTTATCATGACTCTGTAGGTTCTTCTTTAACCAAAACATTTGTAAAGGCATTGGAGAGGATTAATAGGATTTTAGTGAAGAAATTTCGTTCAGAGGTTTTGAGGATCTGTAGGAACTTGCAGAAGCTCTGTCAGGGCCAGCAGAAGCTCTATGAAAGAAAATTTCTTATAACTAAAAATCTATCAACGATTTTGATCATCCAAGTTTTGATTTGTACTCAGAAACGTTTTTCGGACATATTTGAAAGTTGGTGTCCGAAAAAACTATTATGGAAAAAGTTTTGTTCGTGAAGGTCATGGTGTCTGTATTCGGTTTCCGAGATAACATTCCAAAAGATCGATAGAGGTTAATTTGCGATCACATAGCATATTTCTTGCAGAGCCTCTGTTGAGCTCAGCAGAGGCTCTATGACCTCAAATTTCTCATAACTTGAATTTTATGACACTTTTTGATCTTTTGATTTTTGGCATGTTATTCATTGTATATTTAGGACATATTTGACAATTTGTGTCCCAGAAAACTGTTTTCAAAAACCTTTTGTACGAGAGACATACCTTTTTGGTTCTTCTTTTCTCGGCAGTGATGTCTGACTTCTGTCGATATAGATTCATCGACACTCTTCTTTGGTTCCCCTTGAAAGATTAACCTCTGTAGATTATTTGAAGGTCCCGTTTGCTCCCCCTTGATCTAATCACCTCTGTAGATCAAGTAATTTCCTTTTGCTCCCCCTTGACCTATGCTTGGATAAAAAAATGATAAGTTTTGCATAGAATATATAGGTCATGTTTTTACAGAGGTTCCGGGGGGGTCGTCAGAGGTTCTGAGCAGACCCACAGAAGCTCTGTGATATCAAGAACTATTTAAGATTGAGAATTTACATACAGAAAGAAATCAATCAAAGCATTTAAATAAAGTAGTAGAAATATATACTTATTCACAGAAGATAAAGCTATAGTTACAGAGGATTTTCACGTCATATTAATCATTCCTAACTTACCCACCAAGAAATTGAATCTTTTCTCGTCTAATGCTTTGGTGAATAAGTCCGCGAGTTGATATTCTGTGGGCACGAAATGCATCTCGATTGTACCGTGTTCAACATGATGTTTCAAGAAGTGGTACCTTATATCGATATGCTTGGTTTTGGAATGTTGCACAGGATTGGCAGAGATGGCAATGGCACTTTTGGAATCACAGAAGATGGGTATTTTGAATAGAATGTGGCCGTAGTCTTTTAGCTGAGTCTTCATCCACAGAACCTGAGAACAACAGCTAGCAGCAGCAACGTATTCAGCTTCTGCCGTAGATGTTGATACACAGTTCTGCTTTTTGGAGGTCCAACTGACTAGCTTACCACCTAGGAATTGACAACTCCCAGAGGTACTCTTTCTGTCGAGCATGCATCCTCCATAGTCTGAATCTGTATAAGCTTTAAGACAAAAGCCAGAGTTCTGTGGATACCAGAGACCAAGATTTTTCCCTTTAGGTATCTAAAGATTCTCTTAACAACATCATAATGTGATTTCTTAGGATTAGCTTGATAACGTGCACAAAGACATGTGGCATGCATAATGTCAAGTCTGCTTGCAGTTAAGTATAACAGAGATCCAATCATGCCTCTGTAGAGAGTGCATTCTACAGAGCTGCCATTTGGATCTAAGGATAACTTATTTCCAGTGGCCATTGGAGTTTTTATTGCAGAGGTATCAGAAAGGCTATATTTGCAAAGAATGTCAGAGACATATTTGTCCTGATTTATAAAAATTCCTTGTGATGATTGTTTGACTTGGAGTCCGAGGAAGAATGTTAATTCTCCCATCATACTCATTTCAAACTCACTCTGCATGAGTTTTTCAAAACTTGTGCACTCCTCTGTATTAGTAGACACAAAAATTATGTCGTCCACATAGATTTGTACAAGCATTATTTCACTGTTTTTACGTTTATAGAATAAGGTAGTATCTGTTGTACCTCTGTCGTAGCCATTGACTAGAAGAAAAGTAGAAAGTCGTTCGTACCATGCTCTTGGAGCCTGTTTCAGTCCGTACAGAGCCTTTTCAAGGTAGTATACATGCCTTGGGAACTTTGAGCTTTCAAACCCTGGTGGCTGATTTACGTAAACCTCTTCTTGGATTTCACCGTTGAGAAAAGCTGATTTTACGTCCATCTGATAAACTTTAAATCCTCTGTGGGCTGCGAAGGCTAAGAATATTCTTATTGCTTCGAGCCGAGCGACAGGGGCAAAAGTCTCATCGTAGTCTATGCCTTCTTCTTGTCTATATCCCTTGGCCACTAATTGTGCTTTGTTTCTGATGACGACTCCATCTTCATCCTTCTTATTTCTGTAGACCCACTTAGTCCCAATGGCCTGTTTCCCTCGTGGCAGAGGTACTAAAGTCCATACTCTGTTATGCTCAAACTGCAGAAGCTCTTCTTGCATGGCGTCTACCCAGTTTGGGTCATCTAGGGCTTCAGAAATCTTCTTTGGTTCTATCACACTAATAAAATTTGTAAAGAAACAAAAATTAGCAGTGGCAGACCTGGTTTTTATCGTGTCAGAAGGTTCGCCGATTATTTGGCTTGGAGGATGGCTTTTTGTCCACTTAGTTGTGCGTGGAAGGTGGTCACCAATGTCATCGAATCTTTCTTCAGAGGCTTCTTGTTGTTCTTCTTCTTCTTGTATAGCCTCTGTAGTAGTGCGTGCCTTTGTAGTTGATCCTACAGCTTGTGGAATGATTGGTATGAGAGGTGGTGGAGTTTGTTCCTCTAAGGACGTATAGACTTGGTCCTCTATATCCTCTGTAATTGGTTCCTCTGTGGATTGTGAAGTTTGATTTTCAGCAGCTTCTATGGTCGTTTTCCTTGTTGTTTCATCTTCTGCGATCTCTACCTCGGTATTTGCATCTGTAGTATTTACAAAAGAAGATGAAGCATTATTTGGTCCAGTTAGAGTCATACCTGTTGGATTTTGACCGATGGAAGATGGTTCTTCAGAAGCTCTGATGGTTCCAACAGAGGGATCAATGTCATCGTGGAATATCTCAAAAAATAGAAGATTTAAGTCTTCTTTTGCTTGTGAGATGCCAGAGGATTCCCCTTTAAGTCCAAGTTCTGAACTGATTTGTTCAGAAGTCTTCTGGCATGAATCATCAAAAGAAACATTGATGCTTTCTACAATTTTGCGAGACCTTGTAAGGAATTCTCTCTAGGCTTTGGAAGTGGCAGAGTATCCAATGAATTTGCCTTCGTCAGCTTTTACCTCAAACTTTCCTCTGGAATCTCTGTCGTTTAAAACAAAGCATTTACATCCGAACACATGGAAAAATTTGATGTTTGGCCGCCTTTTGTTGATTAATTCGTAAGGAGTCTTGAGGTGTCTTTTCACAATGGTTGAACGATTCTGTGTATAACAAGCAGTAGAAATCGCTTCTGCCCAAAAGTTCATCGGTAATCCGCATGCTGATAGCATAGCTCTTGCGGCCTCCACAAGCGTTCGATTCTTTCTTTTGACTACGCCGTTCTGCTGTGGAGTGCGTGTGGCAGAGAAGTTCTGTGATATTCCTTCTGTAGAAAGATAGGCTTCAATGACAGAGTTTTTAAATTATGTGCCATTGTCACTTCTTAACTTCTGTATTCTGCATTCATAAAGAACTTGGATTCTTTTCATTAGATTTATCAAGATGATTGGAACATCTGATTTATTTCGAACAAATTCAACCCATGTGAAACGCGAATACTCATCAATTAAGACAAGTATGTATTTCTTGCCACCTAGGCTCTGTATGGCAATGGGACCGCAGAGGTCAACATGAAGCATGTACAGAGGTCTAGTGCAAGACACATCTGTTTTGCCTCTATGGGAAGCTCTTCTGAGTTTTCCCATTTCACAGGCAGAACACAAGTGATCTTTATTAAATTTAACATTAGGCAACCCTTTAACTAGATCAAGTTTGACCAGTTTATCCAAGGTGTGAAAGTTCAAGTGACAGAACCTGTTATGCCATAACCAGGCTTCCTCACTTTTGCAGGCTACAAGGCAAACTTTGTCTTTGTTCTTGGAACTGAAATTCATTAGATACAGATCACCTCTTCTTTCGGCTCGCAGAAGTTCCATTCCTGTGTCTTCACTTTGCAGAGAGCAGAAAGTTCTTTTGAATAAGACATCAAATCCTTTATCACAGAGTTGACTTACACTGAGTAGGTTGTGTTTAAGGCCATTAACATATGCAACTTTGTATACAGAGACGTTTTCTTTCTGTATGACTCCATAGCCTTTGATGTTTCCCTTCTTGTTGTCTCCAAATGTTACAGATCCACCATCGTGTGTTTCTTTGTACGTGGATAGTAAACTTCTGTCGCCAGTCATGTGCCTTGAGCATCCGGAGTCAAGATACCAAATTGGCACAAACTGCTTCTGTAAAATAATCACAGAGACTTAGGTACCCATATCCACATGGGTCCAATATTGTTAGAATTTTTCAAGTTTGCCTTAGCATTCTTGAAATACATTTTATCTTTTATAGAAGACTCAGATTGTTTCTTTCTAGGTTCTGACTTTGGAGTTTGAATTTTAGTGGAGAGAAAGCAATCTGGACTTGAGAAGTGATTATTGAATTTGAACATAAGATCAAAGCAATGACAGTATTGAATATGAGACGTGATTTGCTTGAACTTTTCATTGAATTTATTGAACTGAGCCACAGAGGCATTACATTCTTTCTTAACATTAGATTTCCTATTGCAAGAAGATCTATGAGTACTAGAATGTTGATTTTAAAAGCTTTGTTTAGTTCTTGCCTTCTGTGAGTCTCTTCTGTGGTGAACATCTTTCTTCACTGTCATAGAGGAAAAAGATTTGTTAACTTTAGGCCATGTTCCCTTTTGTTGACAAGTGGGATTTTCGTTAATTTGCTTTAAAGGTTTTCAAAATTTTGAACTTTTAGGATCTACAGAGGTCTTCTTTAACCTATCAAGCTCAGCAGAGGTTTTGACTTGTAAATACATGTTCAGAAAATTTGGGCAGATAGGTATCTCTGTGATTTTCTCTTTTGGAGAAATAGTTCTGTTAAGAACTTCAGAGGAGAATTTAACATCCTCTGTGTCATAGTGAACTATCCCGGACGTAACATCAGTCACTGAGTCGTCAGAAGATGAATCGTCCTCATATACAGAGGTTGATTCATCTCTTTCGACAGAGGATGGAGTTTCCGAGCATGTATCATACGAGCTTTCTTCCTCTGTAAAATAATTTTCATAGATGGCAGAGGTTTCTGATAAGATCTCTTCAGCGAGAATTTTATCTACAGAAGATGTACAAAAGTTTTCTACAACGTTTGTTTTCCATACTTCCAAAATTTCCTTTTCAATTGTTTCTGTAAGTTTTTCTTCTGAAAAAGTGGGTGTAAACTCAGGAGCTTCTGCTGATAATTTCTTTTCAACATTTTTCATACAGACAAAAGCAACCTGCGTTTGAGTCTCTGGTTTACCAAACTTAAAGATACCAATCTGATCTTGCGTTTTCAGATATTTCTTTGGTTTGATTCCTCTATTGACAGAGGTTGAAGATGATGAATCTGTGTTTTCAAACCACACATTGATCATCTTCGTATGTTTCCTTAAGTGAGGTTCCACAGAGATTTTAGCCCTTTTACTTACAGAGAGTAAGTTTGGAAAATCTGGTTTGTTTGTTTTTCCCAACACAAACAGAGAAGACAGAGGTTTAATTCTTTTGCCTTCAACACCTAGGGTAATATCATTGTACCCTATACCTCGTCTTCCTATTTGTGAGTTTACTTTTTCATAAACCTTCTGTGCATCTTTATAGTTTTTGAGTAAAACTTCTCTTCTGAGTAGATCTTGCCAAAGTACCTCTCTCTGTCTTTGAAAGTATTCCTTGAGAGCTCTTATGTCAGTAGTTTCACTCCTGGAAACTGAAAGTTCTTTTGTTTTGATTTTTAACTCCGAGGATAATTCAGAAATTTGTTTTTTTAAAGAATCTAGATTTTTGTTCCAATTCTTTTCTATTCTCTCCTTTTCTTCAAAAATTTTGGCTTTTTCTTGAGTGAGAAGCCGTACTTCTCTCTCATTAAAGGTGAGTCTTTTCTGAATGCCTTCATTTAATTCTTTTAGTTCAATTAGTTCAATAAGTTTAAGTGAATCATTATCTACAGAACTAGTACAAGAGGTAGAGTTTGAAGTGGATACCTCAGTGTTAGTGCCGGAGTCGACTTCTGCCATGCCACAAAATAGGGCATTGGTTGTGTATTCTTCGTCAGAGGTAGAGTCTGACTCGAAGTCCTCTTTGTTCGCCTCAGAATGCCCTTTGTTCGCGAATAGGGATTTTTGTGCATAATACTCAGCCTTCTTTTTGTAAAAAGCTGAGTCCTTCTATGGGCGATTTGATCTGCTTCTGCACTCATTAGCGAAATGGCCTGGCTTCTAGCACGATCGTCGGACTTTTGTCGGTCTCCACCTTTCTCCGATCGGCATTCATTTGCGTAATGACCAGGCTTGCCACATTTGTAGCATTCTTGTTGTATGTGGCTCATCTTGTCATCTATCCTCTGTCGGTCACTACTTCTGTAGTTTCTGTCGCTTGACCTCTGTCGGTCACTTCTATCATCTGACCTCTGTCGGTCACTTGATTCTTCTCTTCTTCCGTTATCTCTACTGTCACCTTGGTTGTCTCTGCCATATCGATCATTTCTTGAACCTCTTTGGTTTCCTCTGAACTCTCTTGTCAACAGAGCTAAGGATTTAGCTAATGACGCAAAAGTTATCTCTTCTTCTATCAGCTCGTCTTCTTCGCTATCAATCATCACTATCTTCTTCTTTTCCTTTTTCTTTTCCTCTGTTGCTTTCTCATTTCTTGGTCTCTCTGTAGCCTCTGTAGATTTACTAACCAATGCATATGGTGCAATGGTTAGTGTTTTAGCCTGTGCTATTTGAGGTTCTTGTGCGGCTAGTGTTCCATAGAGATCAGAGAGAGTCCAGGAGTCTAGATCTTGGTTTGTTTGTAAGGACATAGACAGCTGGAGCCATTCATCATTCAGGCTTTTTAGAAACATGACATTATTTTCTTCTGAGGTTCTGTGAATGCCAGACTTTCTACATTTGTTTATGAGAGAGTTGAACCTGTCGTACGTCGTTAGCAGAGATTCTGTTGCAGAGGCTCTGAATGCATGATATTCATTTATGTACTGTGCCCTTCGGTTCTTCTGCGTTTTAGCACCCCCTTCCAACTGTCTTTCTAATTCTTTCCAAAGATCGTGTGCAGTTTCGCATGCATCTAAGGATTGAAAAAGTTCGTTGGGGATAGCCATTATCAATATTCTTTTTGTTTTCTGTGCAACTTCATCTTCTGCCTTATCTTCATTTGACCATTCTTCTTTTGGCTTCGGTTTTTGATGTTCAGGGATTTCAGGAGATTCAGCAGTAGCTGGTACTCGTGGTACTACTATCATGGGAACAGGAGGAAGGTTGTAAAGATATTGTACTAGATTTTTTTCAGTACCCTCAAAGAAATGGACCATTCTTATTTTCCATTGAGGATACTCATCTCGAAGGAGAGTAGGAGGCTTGGTGAGTGAACCAGCAGTAAAGAAGTTATTTGTATTTGTCATTGTAAAGGTTCTGAAAAGATAGTATGATTAAAGAGTATGAGTCTGATGATCTGGAAAGTTTTCTGGGTTTAAACAGTTTCCAGAGTACACTTTAATGGAGTTTTAATCCTAGAAATGAGGAATAGGTTAAAAAGGAATGATGTCTATCACCAATCTTGTAACAAAGAGGATCACTTGATATTGAAAATCAAGGTATGCTCTGATACCAATTGTTGGTTCCCGTTTTGTTTTAAACAAGATTATCAGATCTATTAGTTCAAGTTTAAGTTTGATGCGGAAGCGTATTTGAAGAACTAATAGATATGTTTGATTGATTTAGAACACAATATAAATAAACAGTGAACAAGAAATAATATCTCAAAGTTTACTGAATATATATATATATATATCAAGAATAGATTTAAGAACAGTGAGTAAGCAAAGCTTTTAAAACAGATATGACTCTCAAAGTATATAAGCTATTTGTTCTTGATGTTTTTTTCTCTTAATTCTTGATTAGGAAGAACTCAACATGAGTCTTCCTCTATCATCCTCCGAAGAAGATCAACCATCCCAATCACCAAAACCAAAATCACCAAAAGAACTCCCCTCTCCAACACCAAAATCACCAGAAGCTGTAACAATAAAACCTCTATCTCCCACACCCAAGACTAGAACCAAGACCATTGCTCACAAAAGAAAACATCTGAGCAAAACAATAGAAGCCTCACCAACAAAACCCACATCACCAACCAAGTCCTCAAAAACACAAGTGCGAAAACCTACAGAGGCAACCCCCAAAACTACAGAGGCACCCTCAGAAATCCAAAAGACAAATCCCACAGAGGTAACCCCATCTCTACAAGAAGATCTTCAGCCGAAGGCAAAAGACAAAGGCAAGGGGATAATGACAGAGGAACCCAAGAAGAAGAAACATAAGCATCAACCAACAGAGAAATTCATGAAAAGCTCCTTCGATGCTTATGTTACACCAAAACCAGAAGAAGAAGACTCGGCTTTAGGTGCCACCCCTCTGTCAAACATACCTGTTCTGGATCCAAAGAAAAAGCTCACAGAGGATCGAGTGGCAGAAATTAAGAAGAAAATGGATGCTCTGCGCAGACCCATGCCTCCAGTTGGTGCACCTCCACCTCAAATGGAAGAAGTGGTATACAGGTATCTCTACAACAGAACTGCCAGAGATCCAATGCCACCAATGGTCCAAGATCCCGAACTTCGTGCTGACCTTGAAAACATCTTCACAAGAACAAAACCCAAGCCAAAACACGAAGTCTTCTCAATCGAAAAAATCGACAAGGTCATATATTGTAAGTTTTCTCAAACCAGAACTACACCTAAGGTTTCCTATAATATATACAAGGTCAAAAGGGAGAACAAAACCATGAATCAATTCTCAGATGCTGATCTGAGAAATCTAAATCCCTACGACCTACCCGACCTTCTGCTCTGGACAAAAGAAAACTTCACAACAGATGCACATCGAAGGGCATACAGGGTAATAAGGAACGCCATGCGTGAGAAACTTCTGCTATACAATATTGTCGACTTCCAATTAGCACGAGATCTCGGAGTAAGAAACCTCGCTCTCCGACCACCAGAAGATGACTGCCCATCCTCTGCCATACCAAACTCGATTATTACATCTCCAAGAGTTGGGCTAGTTTATCAAGATCCTGCTGGGAAGTCAAGATTGTTCGTAGAAATGGACTGTCAGAAGTATGCAACAAGTACTTTGACAGAGCTAAGAGCAAGCCTCGTAGAGCATAGAGGAACAAAGCAAATAGATCGGGTTAATGCAGATAGACTGATAGAAGTCATCGGTTCAACAATCAACTTTCGAAACCTCTGCATCAGCTTCTATCACGAGCTTAAGGAATTAGGATTCGACAACAGAAGTTTCAACGACTTCAAAGACGCCAAAGTCTGATATCCTCTACCAACATCTATTACTCTTACTTTCATCATGTAATCAAATGTAAGTGTCTCTGGCACATCTTTTATGAAAGAAAAATATCAACAGAGGTGAAATACCTCCTGTCGTGTTCTTAGTCTACAAAACCTTGCATGTTTCAAATTTTTATTTTTCAATACTTAGGGGGAGATTGTTAGCTCCAATCTTTATGATAAATAGAAGTATTGGAAAAATAGACTAAGTATCGACACCAACAAAAGCTCTGCTGAGTAGCCGAGTAACCGAGAAGACAGAAGTCTCCGACAGAGGCTCTGCCGGGTTAGCCAAGAAGACCGAAGTGAAGAAACAACAGAAGACTCTTCTAAGCGGGCAAGGCCACAGAGCTTCTGTAATACTTGACAGAGCCTCTATGGTAAAAAGAAGATCTACGCAAAAGATCTATACAACGACAATAGTACTTCACACGATTTCTGCCATTCGAAGGTTCTGAAGATCACTCGTACAAAGGCGTGACCTGACAACTCCACGTGTCAAACTCTGATAGGTTTCAGCCTAAAGCAGAATACGGAGCATTTAATGAACGTTGTATCTGCAACAGTTCCAGAATAGTGTTTTGTACCTTCTAGCAACTGTTCCAAGCAGTGTATTAGTACCTACCATCTTTAGTATCTATATCTTGTCCCCTTTAGGAGTAGTATAAATAGAAGGTTCGTGTGAACTCTTCTATTAAGCTTTTTACACAACACACACACACCTTTAGAGCAGTTTCTTGTCAAACCTTTCGGTGTTCTTGGTGTTCTTATTATATCAAATACAGTGAATCATTGAGCTATTTATCTGTCTTATTTACACTTCTTGTATTTGATATTGTGTGTTATTCTACCTCATAATATATGTTAGTTCGTCAAAACGTTTCCGCATTATATATTGTTTGAACTAATTAGATAGAATCATCATTGTTAAGCAAAATAGGAACCAACACTTTCATTCCTCTTTTTAATATTCATCATCTTCTTCCAAACTATCATATTCCCATCAGTGTGGGATGATAAAAATCAACCTTATTTCTAGATTTTAGGGATACTTAAACCTCATGTTGTGAAATCATCACCATTGGTTTTTCCTTTTATCTCACAGTCCAATTTTTACCATTTAGTTGTATTTGATTTCAACCAAGGTTATAGATTTCAACTTTTCATCCCTCTTTTTATACCCATATATTTCTTTCAAACTATCATATTACCACCAATTTGGGATGACGAAACTTAACCTATTTTAAGATTTGAGGAATTCTCTCAAGTCATCATCATTGGGTTCTCTTTAATTTTTTACTATTAGTTTTTCCATTTGGTTGGTTTTGATTCCAACCATGGTTATAGATTTCAAGCCATTCATCCCTCTTTTAATACCTATCATCTTTTTCCAAACTATTATATCACCACCAATGTGGGGTGATGAAACTCAATCTTATTTCAATATTTGAGGAATACTCAAACCTAATGGTCCAAAGTCATCATCCTCGGTTTCTCTTTTAATTTTGCCTAATAATTTTTATGATTTGGTTAGTTTTGATCTGACTATGGTTATAGATTTCAAAACATTCTATCACTCTTTCATATACTATCATATTCCCACCAATGTGGGATGATGAAACTCAACCTTATTTCAAGATTCAAGGAATACACATAACTTAATGGTCCCAAGTCATCATACTTGGTTTCTCTTTTAATTTTGCACCATAGTTTTTACCATTTGGTTAGTTTTAATCCAACCATTGTTATAGATTCAAACCTTCCATCACCCTTTAACATACCCATTATATTTTTCCAAACTATTATTTGTCCATCAATGTGGGATGATAAACTTAACCTTATTTTAAGATTTAGGAATACTCAAACCAAATGGTTCGAAGTCATATCTTTGGTTTATCCTTTAAATTTTCACTATATATAACATTTACTATTTGAATGATTTTGATTCCAACCATGGTAATAGATTTCAAAACCTTACATTCCTATTTTTATACCCATCATTTTCTTTCAAACTATCATATTATTAATAAAGGGAGATGATAAATCTCAACCTTATTAAAAGATTTGAGAAATACTCAAACCTCATAGTCCCAAGTCCTCATCTCTGGTTTCTATTTTAATTTTGAACTATAATTTTAATCATTTGGTTGGTTTTGATTCAAACCATGGTTATAGATTTCAAACCATCTATCTCCCTTTTAACATTTATCATCTTCTTCCAACCTATCATATTCCCACCTTTGTAGGATAATAAAACTCAACATTACGTTAAATTTTAAGGAATAATCATACCTCATGGTTCCAATTCATCATCATTGGTTTCACTTTTATTTTGCGCTATATATTTTTTACCATTTGGTTGGTTATGATTCCAATCATGGTTATAGATTTCAAAACCTTCCATCACCTTTTTATATTGGTTTCGTCGTTTTGATTCCAACCGTAGATTTCAAAACCTTACATCCCTATTTTTATACCCATTATTTTCTTTCAAACTATCATATTACCAACAAAGGGAGAAGCTAAATCTTAACCTTATTAAAAGATTTGAGAAATACTCAAACATCATAGTCCTAAGTCATCACTTGTTTGTTTCTATTTTAATTTTGCACTATATTTTTTTTATCATTTGGTTGGTTATGATTCCAACCATAGTTATAGATTTCAAAGCCTTTCATCATTCTTTTATATGTACTCACTATATTCTTCCAAACTATAATCTTCCCACCAATGTGGGATGATGAAACTCAAACTATAATCCATCCTTTTCTTATACTCATTTCGTACTTCAAAACTTGCATCTTCTCACCAATGTGGGATGATGCAAAAATAAGGTAAGCTACATTGAGCCGACCACACATGAAAGCAAAAACATGAAAGCATACATCATCTTTTTCTTATAGCCATTCCTTCTTAACTTTCATCTTTTCACCAATGTGGAATGATGAAACTCAACCACACAACACCATTCATCCCTCATTTCCTACTTCAAAACTTTCATGTTGTCACCAATGTGGGATGATAAAACTCAACCACATTTCAATCTTTGTGGAATACTCAACTCTCGTGATGCCAAGTCATTCTTGGTGGTTTCTCCTTTAATATATATATATATATTGATTCTTATAGCCATTTCTACTTCAAAACTTTTATCTCTTCACCAATGTGGGATGATGAAACTCAACCACACAAAAACATTCATCCCTCTATTCTTATACTCATTTCATACTTCAAACTTGCATCTTCTCACCAATGTGGGATGATGCAAAAATAAGGTAAGCTAAATGAGCCAATCACATTAATTGATACAAAATCATCAATAACTCTTTTCTTATAGTCACTTCCTACTTCAAAACTTTCATTTTGTCACCAATGTAGGATGATAAACTCAAACACATTTCAATCTTTGTGGAATACTCAACTCTCATGATGTCAAGTCTCAAGATTTAACTACAATCCACCATTTGAGAATACTCAATTCTCATGGTGCCACCTCAGCTCTTCTTGGTTATTGCTTTTCTATATATAAAGATAAAGATTGATAATTTCAACATGTTGATATTGATATTTTAATTTATTAGGGCAGTCTAAAATGAGTCAAATTTATTAGTTATCACAAAAGCATTATTTTAATTATTTGTCATATATATAGATTACAAAATTGAGTCAACCACATGAGTTGACACAAAAACATTCACCCCTTCTTACTTATACACACTTCATACTTTAGAACTTGCATTGTTGGTCCCAAAAGGGTTATACAAGTTTGTAGATAGGGGGTTGAATACAAACACACGATTTTTATCTTTCTAAATTGTTTATTGATATGTATCAAACAATTTACAGTTTGTTGCGGAAAAAGATTAAGGAACAAACCTAATCTAAACAAACTATGAGAACACTAAGAGTTCTTGCACTAGAAATAGATAGAAAGAAGATTAAGAAAACTAAAGAAGGTTTTCTTTCACACAGAAGTTCAGCGAGAGAGGAATTGCCGAGTACTTCAAAATGAAGTAGGGTTTCCTTTATATACTGCATGCATTTAATGCAAGTCAGTATACCTTTACACGTGGCAGCCGCTGGTTGGTTGCATGATTTGACTTCAGTAGACAACCTAGTAGCCGCATGATGAACAGTGTAGTAGCAGAGTTGGTTGTACGATTCTGGACAATAGGGATGACCGTTCTGACAAAATCGTACGGAGGCGTGCAAGGGGATAAGACAAAAGTTTCTTGTAGAGGATGCTTCATGATCAGCGTTCGCTGAATGATTCTTTATCAGCGGATGATAAAGTTTAGCGTTTGCTAAAGTCTTCTACTTGAAACTTCACGTGGGATGGACAAGTCTTGGCTTCACTGATATCCGCATCAGGTCACTAGTAGACTTAGTCGCTGGTTCTTTGGCTTGATCTTCGACTTCAGCGTAGAACATAATTGACGTAAATCTTGTCTTCAGGGATCATAAGTAAACAACATAAATTATCAGCGATCATCAGTGAGACTGAACATGCTCAGGGCTCACTGATGTACAGTGTTCGCTGAAGTATAAATTTGAAGCGTATGTTTTTCATCAGCGATACTAAACACACTTAGTATACTATTTTTGATGACAAAACATTAATACATATTGTCTACTTACAATTTTCACTAAGTGTTTCTTAGAGTCATTATCAAATCACTGAGGGTTTGGATAAACAATCTCCCACTATTTGATGATGACATAGCAATAAAGGAAAATTGCTAAGTAAGAAAACATAAGGATAAAAATAACTCCTAAAATACGTGTCCCATTTACTGTTTTCAGGGATCTTTTCTAGTACTGATGGAGTAAAGTACATTCACTGAAAATTTTCATTAACTTCGTAAAGATTACAAGGGGAAGTGGAAAAATTACAAGTAGAGTGAATAATAATTACAAGTACAAAAAGTTACAAGCCGATAAAGATAGAAGAATTACAAAAAGTGACCCTATCAGCTATACAGGTTCTTTCTTGGCGAGAAGTTCGTCAAGAGTATCAGTTCCAGGAATCATCCAATCAGGGACTTTCACTCCCTGATCTCTTCTTTTCTTTGCTTCTTTGAAGATCAGGGGCTTCAGGAAGATTGCTTGGATGTCCTTGTTGTAGTCACACCAATAAAGTAAATCTCTGAGCTGGTCGATGGGAGCTTTGTGTAGCTCAGAGACTCATTGAAAACATGGGCGACCAGTGCACTCGTAGAAGAAAATGTCGTAGGGATTACTTAAAACCTTACCAGGGATGAATGTTTCAGCGGGAGGTAGAGAGACATCGAGTCCTGAGAGATCAGGATCAGGACCAAGAACTGCTTCACGAGAAAAGTCGATCCCCGTTTCATTCCTTATCGGAGGGCCTGAAGTTGAGGATTTCTTATTCTTAGTAGTAGGTCGCTTGGACTGAATTGGAGGAGGTCGTGGGATGTCAATTGCTGAAGCTACCATATCGATCAGTCTGTTCAAGACTTTTTCGACGTAGATCTTGTATGCTGAGCGTGATTGTTGAATAGCTACCCTCATCTCCAACAATTCAGGGAAGCCAAGCTTGTCAATGTCTGACATGTAGCGAGTTGACTTGTATCCATTACTGGAACATCGCTTACCATTCTCCCTTTCAGGGAAACAGATTTAATCCTTAAATTGTGACTTCTGTAATGGCACTTCTGTTTACACCAGGTCAGTGTAGAGTCACTGACCGTTGTTTTCTCTTGACTTCTCTTCTGTGCGTCCTTGATCAACTTTCGTTGGACAGCTATAGGGAACCTTTTCAGATCTGGATACTTGACTGAACGTTGAACGAGTTCTAAGGTGAATTCTTTGTGTTTTTGTTCAGCCTTCTTTCATTCAGCCAGGAGCTTTTCTGTAACAACCCAGTCTAAATAAAGCCTACATAGCATTTAGATTTAAAGAATTACAAAACTGGGTCCCAAAAATTTCGTTACATCTATCTCAAAACCTGGCGGAAACAACCTATACACAACTGAGGACATACTAGTCTATATACGTGACAATGGCACTGTCTCTAACTGCATCTGTACTCACGTTTTGCTCTACTCTCTTATTTGAGCCTCCTACCGCTTGCTTACCTGAAAAGGTTAGTTTGGAAAATGCGAGGGTTAGACCATGAGGTCTAGTGAGCTCCATCCTGACAGTTCTAAAAAATAATTTAAAAACGATTTATAACTTTCACATATAAAACTTTCACATATAAAACATTCACATATCTTTTCATAAACTTTCACGGATAAATCCGCTCCCGTAAATGGAACCCTGAAGTCACTCAAGAGTGACAACGAGTCAGTCTCACGCTGCCTTACTGGGTCACACCTCCCATGGCATAAACGGAACCTCCCCCCGACGTGAGCACTGGCGGGACCTCCCCCCGACTTAGCCAATTTACGTCTACCACAATGTATGCATACATCTCATTCAACTTTACATAACACTTTCATGCAATAAAACCATACAAATAAAGCATGGCATTTCTCTTTACTTACTTACTTCAGAAAACACGTTAAAAGCACGTATTTTGGGTTAGAAAAACTCACCTGGCGCTTTAGCGAACTTCTCGCTTCAAAACCTCTTACTTACGCTCCTGACCTCTAGGTGGAACACCTAAAATTGCAGAAAACGTATCTCGTAAATCTAACAATTAATACTCGAGCTTGTTTCCGATCTTAATCCAAATTTATCTAATTTGGTAGATTACACTTCTAGTCCAAAATCATTATTAATGGACTCTGCTTACCGATCCAAGTGAAATAGCATTCTGGATCCATTAATTTACCCAACACCGGAACTTTTGGATTAAAAAGAATACCCAACTCCGAATCCCCAACATAATATTAATAACACCGGATCCTAAATATCAATACTACCGGATCATGCCTTTAAATATCAATTCCAGCCCAAACAAGCATTCCGGTCCACGTGGTTTACTTCCGGTACATGTGGGATTCCGAATCTCTTTTTAGGAATGCATTACCGGAACTGAAGCAAAACAACACCGGAACACGTGACTTACTAATTCAATTGAAATTAATGGATGCCTCATGCCCCCCTCACGTGACCCAAAATAATTGAATTGAAGTTTCATGGATGCATCACGTGGCCCATCATTCTCATTCCGAATTAATACCAAGTTGTGGGTTACGGCCTAAAACCAAATGCATTTAAGATCCGGATCTCACGTGACTACATTTCGGATCCTAATTAATTGTACATTCCGGATCTACCAATTACAGTAAATTCTGGTTCTATTTTTAAATTAATTATGGATCACGAGAGAGGCCCAATTCCAGACTTTATTAAATTTCTCAGTTCCGGATCCTTACGGTTCCGGACAACAATCCAGACTCAATGCGATACTGATTAATTAATCTCAATTGATTATTAAATCCCTCTCTCAACAGAATGAATATTCCTATTACCATTAATCTAGTTATGACAATTAAATAATCCTTTTAATGCTTTCCTTTTCAATTTTTCAAGCAAAGCTCACAAATACACCAAACCTAGCAACAATTCTAATCCAGGGTTTGAGAGAAAGGTTTACCTGATATGATTCCTTGCAGAATAACTTCAATCCCACCTCCTCTTCAAGTTTGTAAATCGATGATGTTTTTCCCAAATGAAATAATTGCACACCTCTTTCTCTGATCTTTCTCTCAGCCGCACAGTAATTGATTCCCTAGGGTTTTTGAGCCCAAAAGAGGGTTTTTATACCTTCCCAATATTTACAATTTGGCCCCTGATCTTTAAACTTTAAAATTTTCTCCCACAACACTTCAATCTCTCCAATAAAAATTCCCGGTTATTACAACACTCCTCCCTCAAAAGAGTTACGTCCTCAG
Source organism: Saussurea involucrata (assembly GCA_033807775.1). Lineage (NCBI taxonomy): Eukaryota > Viridiplantae > Streptophyta > Magnoliopsida > Asterales > Asteraceae > Saussurea > Saussurea involucrata. Next base: position 118,551,677 of record CM066314.1, read on the forward strand.
AATTCCTTTATCAAAGAGACGAGGATACTTGGACCTCATGTCCGCTTCTACCTCCCAAGTTGCCCCTTGCCCTAAATGATATCTCCATTGAACTTTTACCAGGCGAACCTCTTTGTTCCTTGTTTTGCGAACCTTACTGTCCACAATCTCTATCGGTTCCTTGACATAAGTCAACTTCTCATCAACGCTGATATCATCTAAGAAACGGCCACCTCTGGTTCTGTCAAACATCTCCTTAAGTTCGAGACATGAAACGCCGAATGAAGTCCCTTTCAATTCCTCGATACTTCCAACTTGTAAGCTACTGCCCCTACTCGTTTTATAATAACGAACGTCAACTCCTCATCGCCTGCACTCTTTGCAAGGTCGCCATCATCTCAACTTCGAACATCTGCTCTCCAAAATATAGACGTGCATCGCACTATGAATTCCTCCCAAACTCATCTGGCACCACAAGATCGTGCACTAATTATACAACTTCCCTAACTTCGATGGTTCCAAAATCGCAGTCCACTTCACTTTCTCTCAAATGCACCACTCCAACTACGGGTCGTCCCCCACATCAAGCTGCCCCTTTCTCAAACTCGGGGTCCAGAAGTCTTATGCTTCTCAGTCCCACCAAGTTGGTTCCACTCGATTGTCCCAAACTGTGCTGATGGAAAACATAACCGTACTCCATACTTTGAGACCGCTCTCAATGAGTCACCACCTTGCTATATCGCCATCTTGTACCAAATACTTGTAACCTTCCTGATCACTATACACGCTTGAATACTAACTGATAAATCCAAGGCCAGTCGCACCTCAATTTGCTCGCTTCCGTCCACACATCGGGACTCACGGTTTTAAAACACGTAAAATTAAGGTATCTCATACCTCTTTACTTCCTTAAAAGAAGGAAATTTGGCGGAATTTCCCACCGCAACAACAAGAATCTTAGACCAGGAATAATCACTCACTTGACAAATTGGCACAAGGCCACCCTTGCACATCCCGACGAACTCACACCTAAGAGTTCCCTCATCGGTTACATGCAATTCTAGATTACTTCTTCCAACCGACATACATCTATACAGATCATACTTCCTTCCCGAATCACATCGGCTACAGCTCGACAACTAATCCGTACGTTCTCACCACTTCATCGCTTCACACTTAATGTGACTAACAGTAGGAAACTTCCATAATTCCTTATTGAAGTGTTCACCTATCCGAATTGAACTTATCCTGAGAACACATCAATTCTTCATCGCTTGCCACAAGCGTTCAGTCATATCTCTCATAACTTCGGTTACCCTCACTCAACTAGGAGGAGTAATCATGATCACACCATACTAATCTCAGTAGTTTATCACTGAACCTCATTCAACCGTCTTTTCAACTTCTTTCCCGCACTTAAAACATACACAAATCCCCTTTCTCTATACTCTTTCCAGGAGTACGCACACTTACCGATGTCAATCTGTACTCACTACTCCACCTCTTCGGTGTTACAATCAAGCTTACTGCTTCTAACCTACTCACTTGGTCCGACATAGTATCTTCACCTCCCCACGTTAGCGTGGAGTACCGCCACCAAACACTACTTGCCCATCTCATCCGACCCTTCCACATGCTGAAACACTTTCTCATTATTATACATAACCAAAAAATACTTAGTTTCTCATTTGGATAACCACCCACTACTGCTCCGACATTCTATTCCGAAAATAGCCATATCACAAAGCCAACTTACAACCCACGTGCTCCACAACTTGATTAACAGATCGTACACCTCATCCAGAATCTCCAAAAAGGTTTCCATCTAAGGCTTCCTCTTTCTAACATCACACTACTACAACATTGGCTGGCACATTTATCTTGGCAATTGATGCCACTACTTATCCGTACATTCTCCACCTATAACATCACACTGCCCACCAAGTCTCTCATGGTCATTCGTGCACAATTCGAACTTGCCTTCATATTCCTCCGCATAAATAACCGTGTTTATCTTGCTACTTTGTCTTATACCAACTCTAAATCAACAACTCACAAGTTCCCGACTAACTCAAACATATTCGATTCTTGCTAGTTCTTTGCGATTCCAAACCATTACATAGACAGGGCACGTTCCCTCACAGATCGATATAATTTATATGCCCACACGAGGTGTTCCATCATTATGGATACATCTTTCCAGAATGGCCTCCTACATTTACCCACACGGTGGTAATTCTCTCCGCTTCCAACCTCTTGACAACACCTTCAACTCCAGACATATAAATAGTTGTCGACTTTAATAATAACAGTCGAGTTGTGGATGCTTTCCTAACTTTTTCGTCATCAAAGGTTCCTAACAGGACCTAGTTCTTCCATCATATCAGGATCATCTACACATCCCGTCGTTCTCATTTCACAACTTACACGTGCAACGTCAACATTGCAAGATCACCTTAAAACTCTTATTCGACGTCGAGGATATTTCATTTCTGCCTCACCACACCACTCATAACGAGTTGCTAATACCAACACCTTGATGACTTCTAGTCCCTCCCCTGGACACAACCGTCCCTCGGCAACAATATTTCCAGTCACCGCACAAGGGTACAGACCCTCATATAATCGACACTAAAGTCCACTTCCGACTCTTCCACTGTCCACCTCTCCTCTTTAACACAATTACCAAAGCTACAAACATTCTCCCCTGACTTGTCCAACACCTCTCCACTCTCGGAGTTCTTCCTTGGCTTAAAATGTAATACTCTACGACCTAGTGAGTTCATAGCCTTCATGCATGACAACGCGATAAATAAATCATTTCGCACATTTTCTCATTTTTAAGAACAACACATGCAAATAACTTGGGTACACATGACCCCAGTACTCTCACAACTCCAATGCCCTGCACAACGATCTCGAGACTCATTTGCATGCATCTTTCCGTAAAACTTAATCTTACTCAACCAAAACGATGTTGTTGCGACAATAATGTATTGAATGAAAATTTTTTCATATGACAAAAATTCTGAAAGAAATTACCGACACAAGGTAAACCAGTCGGTTCTCACACTCATTTATATGACTTCAACATGTCAATTATTCATTTTGGTTATAAAAGTTTTGCTGACAAATGTTTTCTTGACTTTTTGCAACAATTTAACTTATCATGAAAAGTGTGAAGTATTTTGCAAATTGCTAAGCTCAAAATTTCATTGTGCGACGTAAAATGGAATTGCCTTTTTCTTTAAATACACGCTTGCGCATACTGACTCAATCCCGACCAAAAATTGCTATTTATGCATTTGCTTTTAATAAAAAAAAATCATGTAACACACACAAGGACGCAATGCATGAAATTCTATGTGCAAAGGAAGGCTACTCACTCAAACAAGGTCAATCGTTTTACTCACACAACTTATCATTGACGCTCTACTTTCGACGAGTGGTCGCCCTCTCGGCCTTGCAACACTTGTTATAAATGCATTCCACGACCCACTTACTCAACCATTTCATACTATTTTCGCCTCGATCAATCATCTTACAATCTACCTCTACACGATTTCAATCCGACATTGGAAAGCTCGACTAAAGAGTCATCACTCTAATCCTCCACTCGCTCTTGAATTGACACTTTCAAGATCTCGACACTGTTTTCCTTACCATCCCAACTGATCTACCGCACGGTTTCTACAACTGGGACTCACCAGAGCCGGGAGTCTTACTCAAAAGCAATCGTTCATCCTTGTCGATCCTACGAAGATCTATCTCTAGACGACTCATAACATTCCAACCAACATTTCTCCTCTACAATGTATAGATACATCACATCATAAATGATCTTTTACAATACTTTCCCAACAATGGGTCTCAATCTATCCCTCAGGGATCTTACTGACATTCTAGATTACTGGAACATAACATATAAACTAGCTTAAGACTACAACATCGGAATAATAAGGCGGGTTAAGCACATACATGTACCTGTAAATTCGCAATTACACTGGCCATGTGTAATCCCAAACTTAACTTACATGTCCGTCCTCGGTGCCCTATTAGTCCTATTTCTATAATAGTGCCCTCCTAACGCATTTCTTGATTCTCAGTTGTGATTTCTACTCCCAAAGTTTAAGTTTAGGCCCGTCCGGTCACCTAAATCTCTTTAACTATGGCTCTGATACCAATTGTAACAACCCAGTCTAAATAAAGCCTACATAGCATTTAAATTTAAAGAATTACAAAACTGGGTCCCAAAAATTTTGTTACATCTATCTCAAAACTTAGGTTGGCGGAAACAACCTATACACAACTGAGGACATACTAGTCTCTATACGTGACAATGGCACTGTCTCTAACTGCATCTGTACTCACGTTCTACTCTACTCTCTTATTAGAGCATCCTACCGCTTGCTTACCTGAAAAGGTTAGTTTGGAAAATGCGAGGGTTAGACCATGAGGTCTAGTGAGCTCCCTCCTGACAGTTCTCAAAAATCATTTAAAAACGATTTATAACTTCACATATAAAACTTTCACATATCTTTTCATAAACTTTCACGTATAAATCCGCTCCCGTAAATGGCACCCTGAAGTCACTCAAGAGTGACAACGAGTCAGTCTCATGCTGCCTTACTGGGTCACACCTCCCATGGCATAAATGGAACCTCCCCCCGACGTCAGCACGGCGGAACCTCCACCCGACTTAGCCAATTTACGTCTACCACAATGTATGCATACATCTCATTCAACTTTACATAACACTTTCATGCAATAAAATCATACAAATAAAGCATTGCATTTCTCTTTACTTACTTACTTCAGAAAAGTCGTTAAAAGCACGTATTTTGGGTTAGAAAAGCTCACCTGGCGCTTTAGCAAACTTCTCGCTTCAAAACCTCTTACTTACGCTCCTGACCTCTAGGTGGAACACCTAAAATTGCAGAAAACGTATCTCGTAAATCTAACAATTAATACTCGAGCTTGTTTACGATCTTAATCCAAATTTATCTAATTTGGTAGATTACACTTCTAGTCTAAAATCATTATTAATGGACTATGCTTACCGATCCAAGTGAAATAGCATTCTGGATCCATTTATTTACCCAACACCGGAACTTTTGGATTAAAAAGAATACCCAACTCCGAATCCCCAACATAATAATAATAACACCGGATCCTAAATATCAATACTACCGGATCATGCCTTTAAATATCGGATCCTACTTTCCAGCCCAAATATAAATACATTCCGTTTTTTATTTTAACTTTGCATTTCGTATTCCAATTATTTTAAGCCCACTCACCAATTCCGGACTGATAAATAAAAGTATTCCGGATCGGCCCAACAAGCATTCCGGTCCACGTGGTTTACTTCCGGTACATGTGGGATTCCGGATCTCTTTTTAGGAATGCATTACCGGAACTGAAGCAAAACAACACCGGAACACGTGACTTACTAATTCAATTGAAATTAATGTATGCCTCATGCCCCCTCACGTGACCCAAAACAATTGCATTGAAATTTCATGGATGCATCACGTGGCCCACCATTCTCATTCCGAATTAATACCAAGCTGTGGGTTACGGCCCAAAACCAAATGCATTTAAGATCCGGATCTCACGTGACTATATTCCGGATCTACCAATTTCAGTAAGTTCCGGTTCTATTTTTAAATTAATTTCGGATCACGAGAGAGGCCTAATTCCGGACTTTATTAAATTTCTCAGTTCCGGACCTCATTACTCTCTCAGTTCCGGATCTTATAAAATTCTCAATTCCGGATCCATACGGTTCCGGACAACAATCCAGACTCAGTGCGATACTGATTAATTCATCTCAATTGATTCTTAAATCCCTCTCTCAACAGAATGAATATTCCAATTACCATTAATCGAGTTATGACAATTAAATAATCCTTTTAATGCTTCCCTTTTCAAAATTTCAAGCAAAGCTCACAAATACACCAAACCTAGCAACAATTCTAATCCAGGGTTTGAGAGAAAGGTTTACGTGGTATGATTCCTTGCAGAATAACTTCAATCTCACCTCCTCTTCAAGTTTGTAAATCGATGATGTTTTTCCCAGATGAAATAGTTGCACACCTCTTTCTCTGATCTTTCTCTCAACCGCACAGTAATTGATTCCCTAGGGTTTTTGAGCCCAAAAGAGGGTTTTTATACATTCCTAATATTTACAATTTGTCCCCTGATCTTTAAAATTTAAAAATTTCTCCCACAACACTTCAATCTCTCCAATAAAAATTCCCGGTTATTACATTTTCAGACTTAAAAGACTCAGCGATTTCTCTGTTTGAGAAGAACTTTAGGTGAGGAGGGACAATGCGCTGATCTTCCAGTTTCTGGATCATCGTTGCTCTCTTTAAGTTTTCATCTTCACTTGACTTTTTAAGAGTCAATGAAGGTCTGTTGGGATGAGAGAGCAGTTCTTCTTCTTCATCAAAAGTTTCATCGGTATCAGCAAAGTTCAGGACCGGGATTATTTGTTGTTCTTCAGCTCTAGAGGCTGGGATTATTGGTGAAGTGTGGGGAGCTTCATCTTGACCCTCAAGCAGGGGAGAGGACTAGCTGAAACAAAATGATCACATAAGTTAGATCATTTGGGAGAAGTGATAGAGAAATGATGAGTTAAGTGTTTAGAGGTTTGAGTGAGAGAAGGATTGAGATTGAGAATGGATAGAGGAGGGATGCAGTGTAGGGAAATAAAATCTAACATACCTGACAAACTGGATTTTTGAGTAAAATAGACAGGTTTGGTCCCCTTTTTGTTTTCCTTGATTGGCCGCATTCGCTGGAGATTTGGGTTTGGTCCCCTCCCCTTGTTCTTTTATACCGACTCCCTTTTGAGCAGGAATAATTGCTTGCCTGGAAGAAGAAACCTTCATCATCATCATCATCATCTTTTGGTGATGATGAAGGTTCGTCATCTTTCAGATCTAGGTCTTCTTCATCTTCAGCGTTAGCGTCCTCATCAGTCTCTGAGGATTCAACAAGCACAAGAGAGTTTGCCTGTTCTTTGAAATGCTCCCCCTCAGAATGAAAGGGACTTCTTTTGGTTCCCTTAGGATTTGCATCATCCTGAGGTTCTTCATCATTAACCTCCCCCTCAGAAACATGGGGAAGGCCTTCGTCACTCTTTTCCTTCTCCCCCTCCTCCACATGTTGGATGGGGGAGGTAGCAGCAGCAGCTGTAGCAGCAAATACCTGTTCAGGCCTCTTGGCTTCTGGGCCAGGATGTCCTGAACTACCTTCCATCGCTGCTACTCTGTCTTCTAGTCCAGAGATAGTAGGAGTGGCTTTAAGAATGAAGTCCACGGCCAACTCCATTTTCTCTGTATCAACCTGAGAGAAATGGGATAAGGGGACCGTGAGTGCTTCGATGCGCTTCAGGATTCGTTTGAGCAAGTCGTTTGAGGTGTCGACTTTCTGAGCGAGGCCACTCACCTCACTTTTCAGGGACGTTATCTCCCCCTTATGATTAGAGACCTCTGTCTTCAGCGATGTGACTTCGCTGGAAAAGTTTGAGAAGTTGGAGGAGAGGTCGGTGTTTGTGGTGTTAAGAGTGGAGATGGTGGAAGTGTTGTTTATGATGGCTTGCTTCACAGTATTTAGACCACCATCAAGCTTGGTGACGTCAGCGTTCTCAGCTTTGTCTTTGACAGAGTCGGCTATTTTCCTCAGCGTCTCCCCAGCGTCTGTAACCGCTGAGGAGTTGTTGGTGATGGGGGTGGTGAATTTTTTCACCTTTTCAGCGATCTCCTTGAGGGAGTTGCTGATTGTGCCCAAGTTAGGACCTGTAAAAGTAGAAAACCTGTGAGCAAAGGAAAGCTCAAAAGTTGGGGGTCCAGAGAGAGTAGTGTTTAGGATACCTGTAGGTGGGTCGGAGAAGTTGTGGATATCTGGATGACCTGAGTAATAGGCCATGTAAATCTCCAATGAGGAAGGTCTAAAAGCACCTGCAGGTCCTTGGTTCTACTAAATCATCCACTGTAGGTCAGCAGCAGCATTGTTATCTAGATGGATGATGTTTGTAGTTGATGCAGTAGGGAAGATGAATTGTGAAGAGACCAAAGAATGAGAGGGATGAGCAAAGGTTGTGAAGAGGGTGGTGGTAGCAGTGTCAGCGTTGGATCCGCTGGAAATTCTCTCAGCAGTGCTTTGAGGCGCTGTGGAGTGGGGGTTCTCATCCAAGAAAGTTTCAGTGAACTGAGGCACTGAAGCTGATATGGACTGGGTGGGTTCAGTGGATGTGGCGGAGTGTGCCATGAAACTATCCGTCGTCGTCCGCAGAGGGACCAACGTAGAGTCTTCAGCCTGGGAAGGCTTGGGTTGCTCCTTTGAAATCTTCTTGATCTTATGGATGCCAAGGGGGCAGTGGATTGTTTCCTATTTTTGGAAGAGGTGGTGGTTACAGCCTGGGTATCAGCGGTTGGGTTGACCGCTGCCGTGGAGGTAGCTGCAAAAGAAGAAGAAGAAGGAGAGCGGAGAAGAGTAAGAAGAGTAGAGAGACGTACCTTGTTGGAGACAAGCTTGAAGTCAAGCACCTTCGGGCCAACCTGAGAAAGTTTCAGGTTGCCAACCTTGGGGTATTCATCTTTCAGGCCATGAGCAACAAATGGCGCTGAGAAAGCGAGGATAAGGAACTACCACTGGTTGTTCAGGCATCTCCACTCTCTCCAACAGGTCTTCAAAGATCATTCTGGCCCAATCGACGTGAAGACCTTTCAGTAGGGCGTAGGACATAATAGTTTGATGTTTGGAGGCCTGATCCGTAGAGCCCGTCTTGGCAGTCATACCGCTTATGATATGAGCAAAAATGAAATTCAGCTCAGAGGGCATCTTGTTCTTGAGGATCATAGTGAGCTTCTTCTCACGGATGCCTTCACGATCAGGGTTCCATGTGTACCGCATGCAGTCGAGGAAATGGATGATTTCTGCCTTTCCTTATGGAGAGTTGGGGATCATGGAATGGGACGAATGGATGAGCTTTCGAGCCACTGGGAAGGTTCAGGGCTGAGCGTATCGCTCCAGGGTTGATTTGGGCTTCGCCAAGTTCGATTTCGAAGGCGATAACGTCGTACTGGCGGTTAGGGTTTTTGGTGGATATGGCAGTGGTACGGTGAGCTGTGTACCAGAATTGTTGTAGGATCCTTTTGTGGGCTGGGGGCTTAATGGTCATGGCTGTTGAAAGAGGCCAGGTCTTGATGAAGTTTACTGCATCATCAAGATGTGTGACCATCTTTTTCTTGGAGAATTCCAAGAGAGCGTAAGGGTTGTTGGATTGGAATGTGATCTGGTTCATTGAGAGCTTCATGTTGGCAGCTCTTTGGAAGGCAGGGACAGAAGGAGCAGTGGTTGCAGCAACATCAGTGTTGGAGGCCATTTCTGTTCATAATAACAAAAGATGAGACAAAAACTTAAAATGGAAAAAGTTTCCAAAATAAGGGTTTTTAGAGTTTTCAAGTGTCCATTTTGGGAAAGAGGGTAAAAAGGGTTTCTAGTTCTGAAATAAGTTTAAAAACTAGTGATTTTTCTTGTTTTACCAGTTTCCTTTTAGGGAAAGGATTCTGGAAAAACGTATGAAAAACATAAGTTTAAGATTTTGATTTTAAACTTATAGACCAACTCGTAAACAAGTTGTATTCATGAAATCATGAAGGAAATGATTTCATTTTTTGAAAGTTTCTTTGTTTGATCTTTTAAAGAACAAGAATAAGATCAAAAACAAGTTTAGAGAGGATTAAAGGAAGAAAATATGAACATGAGTTGTTGAAATGCGAGGAGATGAGCACAAATTCTTAAGAAATCCAAATGCAAGGGAGTCCTATTGCCTTAAGAGAGTTCGAATGTATAAAGGGTAAAAATTTAAACTCGAGGGTTTATATAGTGAGAGTAGAGAGAGAAACTAATGAGCGGGAAAAGTTTCTCATGATGACACGTGACACGTCCCTTGAATCTTATTGGACGAGGGAACGGCGAAACGGGCGAACGTGTCAGATGAAAGTTCGTGCCAAGGGTTATCCATTGTATGACGTCACAAACGTCCTTTCACATTTTAAGTTGTCTCTGACAGTTTTTGGAAAAACTCAGGGACATTTTAAAACATTTGAGAAGCACTTATTGGAAATATCTGTGAGATTTTAGAGTTTCAAAAGAATCACTGAAAGGAAGAGATATTCAGTGATGTAAATTTTTTTGAAACGTTTAAGAGATAGAACGACCTTGTGATCAGGGAACCTTTTATTCTGAGATTAAATGATGAATGAGGATATATAAAAAAATTATCACTGATCCAATGCTAACCACTAAAGATTTTAATCTTCTAGGTTCAACATTCCAAGGTCGCTGATGAGAAAGTTGAATCTTGTCTCATCAAGAGGTTTGGTGAAAAGATCAGCTAACTGAAAGTCAGTTGGGATAAAATATGAGTTCTATATAACCATTTATCACATGATCTCTAATAAAATGATACCTGATCTCGATATGTTTGGTCTTTGAGTGTAGCACTGGATTGTTTGCTATGGCGATGGCACTAGTGCTGTCACAATAGATTGGAATTTTAGAGAGCTGAAGGTCATAGTCCAATAGTTGATTTCTCATCCATAAGACCTGAGAGCAACAGCTTCCAGCGGCTACGTACTCAACTTCAGCGGTTGATGTGGACACTGAGTTTTGCTTTTTACTTGTCCAACTCACCAGCTTTCCACCCAGGAGCTGACAGCCTCCTGTGGTGCTTTTCCTACCCAATTTGCATCATGCAAAATCACTATCTGAATAGGTGATTAGATCAAACCCTGAGTCTTTGGGATACCAAAGACCTAGGTTAGGAGTACCGTTAAGGTATCGGAAAATACGCTTTATAACGATCAAATGTGATTCCTTAGGTTCAAATTTATATCGTTCACATAAACAAGTAGCATACATAATATCAGGACGAATCGCTGTAAGATACAGAAGAGAGCCGATCATCCCATGGTACGCTGTGACATTAACAGGTTTCCCTGAAGGATCTTTGTTAAGTGTCAGCGGCGGTGCCATTGGGGTTTTCATAGCTGAGCTTTGAGTTAAATCAAGCTTTTTCAGCATATCTTTAACATACTTACCTTGGTGAATGAAAGTGCCTTTTTCATTCTGCTTGATTTGAAGACCAAGGAAATATGTCAGTTCACCCATCATACTCATTTTATATTCAGCTTTCATTCTTTCAGCGAAACGAGTACATAAATTGGGGTTAGTAGAACCAATTATAATATCATCGACATATATTTGAACAAGAATGATATGACCTTTTACTTTCCTGAAAAATAGAGTTTTATCGATTTTACCACGCTCAAAATTTTCAATATGGAGGTAAGTTAAGAGAGTATCATACCATGCACGAGGAGCTTGCTTTAAGCCATAAAGTGCCTTATCCAGCTTATATACATAACCTGGATGCTTAGGATCAGTGAATCCTGGAGGTTGTTCAACATACACTTCTTCATTCAGCCTTCCATTTAGGAATGCTGATTTTATATCCATCTGATATACCTTGAAGTCTCTGTGAACAGTGTATGCTAAGAATAGACAAATTGCTTCGAGTCTTGCTACTGGGGCAAATGTTTGGTCGTAGTTTATGCCTTCCTCTTGTTTGTATCCCTGAGCAACAAGACGAGCCTTATTGCGGGTTACAGTTCCATGTTCATCCAACTTGTTTCGATAGACCCACTTAGTGCCTATCACTGACTTATCAGATGGTTTTGGAACGAGATTCCAAACTTTGTTTTTTCAAATTCTGTCAGCTCTTCTTGCATAGCGCTGACCCAATTTGGATCTCTAAGGGCATCATCTGTTTTCTTTGGTTCAATCAGAGAAATAAAGTTAACAAATAAAAAATGTTACCAGAACTTCGTCGAGTCTGAACACCAACATTTGGATCACCAAGAATCTGATCAATAGGGTGATTGATAGTCCATCACTGAGCCGGAGCATGATTCACTGACTCAATTTGAACTTCTGGAGGAGTTAAAGAAGAGGCTTCAGCAACTTCAGGTATTTCAGGCAAAAGCGGAAGAGGTTCAAATGACATTTCATTCACTGATTGCTGAGAAGTAGATGGGATATCTGAGGTAGATGGTTCAGAAGCAGGCATAGTGTTAAGAGGGACAGTTGAAACCCATGACGATTCAGCTTCACTTGTTTGCATGCTTGGGATGATGGTAGGATCATCATCAGCGGTAGGGATATTGACCCGAGGATTGGGAATGCTTTCCAAGTCCCCAAGATGAGAGAACATCCATTGATTCAGTTCTTCTGTATCAGCAGAGGGTCTTGAATTCGCTGAACGGGATTCGTCAAATGTGACATGTATTGGTTCTTCTACAGTTTGTTTTCTACGATTGAAGACTCTGAAGGCTTTAGAGATTGAAGAATATCCAAGAAAGATTCCATCATCAGCCTTGGGATCAAACTTTCCAAGGGTATCTCTGTTGTTCAGTATGAAACACTGACATCCAAAGATATGAAGAAAGCTAATAGAAGGCTTTCTCCCTTGGAAAAGTTCGTAGGTTGTTTTCTTGAATCTTTTGACAATCAGCGACCTGTTTTGAGTAAAACAAGCAGTGTTGACAGCTTCTGCCCAGAACTGAGTAGGCAGATGAGAATCACTGAGCATTGAACGTGCAGCTTCGATGATCGTTCGATTTCTTCTTTCAGCGACTCCATTTTATTGCGGTGTTCTCACTGAAGAAAAGTTGTGAGAAATACACTTGCTTTCAAAGAGGTTTTCACGGGAACTGTTTTTGACTTCAGTCCCGTGATCACTCCTTATTGAGCGAACGGTCATATTATTCAGGACTTCCATTTTCCTGACAAAGGCGATGAGTTCATCAGGGGTTTCACTCTTAGAACGGAGGAACATAACCCAGGTGTAGCGAGAGAATTCATCAACAATGACCAGTGTATATTTCTTTCCTGCGATGGATTGTTTGTTGACAGGACCAAACACATCCATGTGACGAAGTTAAAGAGGAGAAGACATTGAGGAAACTTGCTTTGACTTGAAGCTTGCTTTGGTTTGTTTCCCTTTTTCACATGCTGAACATAGAGATTCATTAACGTATGAATGTTGACGAAGACCAGTGACTAACTCTTTTGAAGAAAGAGTATTCAGTGACTTGAAGTTTAGATGAGAGAGCCTCTTATGCCATAGCCAGTTGACATCAGATGAGGCTTTGGAGAAGTAACAAGAATTCTCAGTGGTTGTTGAGTCCATGTTTATAACATAAACATTTTCCAGACGGTATCCGCTGAGAGCGGCTTTGTCCTTTTTGTCAGTGACAAAGCAGGATTCCTTAGTGAAACACACTTTGTAGTCCTTGTCGCATAGCTGACTGATGCTCAGAAGATTATGCTTCAGCCCTTCAACATATGCGACTCTTCTGAAGGTAGTTGTACCATTAGAGAGTACACCAAACCCTCGGGTATAGCCTTTTCCATTTCCACCAAAGGTCACAGAGGGACCTTTCTCTTCCTTGTATTCAGCGAGCAGGTTCTTTTTGCCAGTCATGTGTCTTGAGCATCTGCTATTGAGATACCAGATACCCTTCAGGACCTGCAAACAAAGGAAGATTAGTTTGATTTGGGTACCCATTTTACTATGGGTCTACATTTGTCAGTGGTGGTAGAGGAAGTGGAAGGTTCAGCAATCTTCGCAGCATTTGAAGATTCAGCTTCAGTGACATTCTTCACTTTGGTTAATTTCTTAACCTCAGTGGTGTCTTTCATCTTGGCCCGATTTCTATCAGGGATGATCTTCTTTGCCTTGGGGGTAGTCTTCTTTACCTTGGCTAATTTCTCAGCCTTGGTGGATGTGGGGCACTTACTAGCCATGTGATCGGTAAGTCCACAGTGAAAACATTTCCTATAGGTAAAGTAGCTTTAGGACCATTTGCATGCTTAGTAGAGATTTTTAAATGGACAGGGCCAGCACCAAGAATACCTTTAGCATTGGAAATTGGAGGAACTATCAGTTCTATGGATTTCTTACCAATTACATCCACTCTTATTTTAGGAGTAGATCGCTGAATGAATTCAGAGATCTTGGTCCTAGAAGTAGAGGGATGACTTGCTGAAGGTTTTGAGACTTTCAGCTTAGGTACATTGGTACTATTCTGAGGTTTTTGAATAGCTTTTTCTTTACCCTTATAAATTAAGGTAGAACTTTCCTCAGGGATGGGAGTTTTAGAAGACGAACACTGAGACGAAGAGGTGTCAGGGATAGATGACACGAACATTCCAAATTTAAGCATGAAACGATCAGTGGTTGGTTCTTCAGCGTCAGCTTTATAACCAAGACCACGTTTGTCACTCAGGGGAATCTGAGCACCAATTATCTCAGTAATCGTTGTTGAGGATTTACACCATCCTTTAACAGTAGCCTTTTCAGCCTTTAATGCAGCGATAGCTTCTTCTCGCTCAATACTGATGATTTGATTTAAGTAGACCTGATCTTTCAAATTATCTTCTATTTTAGAAAGTTTATGAATTTCTAAGTGACAGTTTTTAAGCTGTTCAGCGAGATCATTATTTTGTTTTTCAGCTTTGGTCTTGCCATTCATGGCATCATACAAATCAACAGTTAATAGATCGATGGTTCGACGTCTATCAATGTCATTAACGACTGAAGTAGAAGTATCAGTAGAAAGATTTGATACCTGAGAGGTAGAGGTAGAAGTAGATGGAATTTCAGCTTTTTCTTCCTCTTCTTCTATTTGGGCAATGAGGCAGAGATTTGCCTCATCATCATTATCAGAGTCAGATGATTCTTCATCAGAAGCAGCCCAGTCATGATCTTCAGCGATCAGGCCTTTTCCTTTCTTTTTGTATGCTTTCAGCTTAGCATACTTTTCTTTCAGCTTCTGGTATTTGTCATCTCTAGCCCTAGGGTTAGAGGATTTCTTGTAGGAAGAAGATGAAGGTTTGAAGATTTTCTTTGACCTGCATTCACTAGCAAAGTGTCCTACTTTTTCACAGTTAAAGCAGGTAGTAGTGGCCTTATCTACAGGAGTTGAAGATTTGGGCTTGTCAGTGAGGGAAAGAGGTTTATTTCTTCTGAAGTTACTCTTTCTGGCAAATTTCTTGAAGGAATTAGTCAGGAGTGCCAGAGATTCATCAAGTTCTGAAGGATCAGCGTCTGATGAATCATCAGAGTTAGATTCCAACTCAGTGATATTGACAGTAGAATGCTGAGTGGGTACCAACTCTGAGGAGAGTAAAGCAACAGGTGTGCTTTTGGAATCTTTAACAAGATTCTTCTTAAGTTGACACGACTGCTCATGATTGAGCATAGTGCCAAATAAGGTAGAGAGGGTCATGAATTTAAGATCCTTAGAAAACTTAAGACACATGGAATAATTGTCCCAGCTTTCAGGAAGACTTTCCAGAAACTTTGTCAGGATCTCAAAGTTAGAATATTCCTTACCAACGGGTTTTAAGTCAATGATTAAACAGTTAAACCGTTGATGTATTTCAGAGAGGGTTTCATTCTTACCACAGATGAAACTTTCGTACTGTCTTACCAGGTTGATCTTTCTCGAATCCTGGACTTCAGTAGTACCTTCATATTGAACACATATAGTGTCCCACATGGCTTTGGAACTCTTCAGGTTCATGATGGAGTGGTAGACTTCATCAGGAAGAGCCATTGAGATGATAGATATGGCCTTAGTATCGATGGCCAGCTTCTTCTTGTCTTCATCAGTCCACGTGTTAACTTCCCAGGGAATGATTTGTTCAGGGATGGCAGCTCTAGTAGCAGTGGCTGGAAGAGCAGGGTCTATAATGAAAGGAACATATGGTCCATTTTCAATATTGTAAGGTATAGTGGGATCTACACCTTCCAAGAAAAGCATCATCCTATTTTTCCAAAGATTGAAATTATCTTCGCTAAATCTAGGGGGTTTGGCAAGAAATCCATTATCGATATAGTTTGTATTTGTGGAGTTTGCCATAATGAAGAATAGCAAGGAAGAGAGAAAGAGAGAGTATAAGCAAGATATTATTTATTAGATTAAACAAACTTCTCTGATGCAACTTGTTGGTCCCAAAGTGGTTATACAAGTTTATAGAAGGGGGGGTTGAATACATACACACGATTTTTATCTTTCTAAATTGTTTATTGATATGTATCAAACAATTTACAGTTTGTTGCGGAACAAGATTAAGGAATAAACCTAATCTAAACAAACTATGAGAACACTAAGAGTTCTTGCCTTACTTTTGCGTCATCCTACACCATATTTCAATATTTGAGGATTACTCAAATCCTATGGTGCCAAGTCATTCTGCCAACCACATGAATTGATACAAAATCATCAATCACTCTTTTCATATAGCCATTTCCTACTTCAAAACTTTCATTTTGTCACCAATATGGGATGATAAACTCAAACACATTTCAATCTTTATGGAATACTCAACTCTCATGATGTCAAGTCTCAAGATTTAACTACAATCCACCATTTGAGAATACTCAATTCTCATGGTGCCACCTCAACTCTTCTTGTTATTGCTTATATATATATAAAGATAAAGATTGATGATTTCAACATGTTGATATTGATATATTAATTTATTAGGGTAATCTAAAATGAGTCAAATTTATTAGTTATCACAAAAGCATTATTTTAATTATTTGACATATATATAGATTACTAAATTGAGTCAACCACATGAGTTGTCACAAAAACATTCACCCCTTCTTCCTTATACACACTTCATACTTTAGAACTTGCATCTTCTCACCGATGTGGGATGACGCAAAAGTAAGGTAAGCTAAATGAGCCAACCACGTGAATTGACACAAAACATCCACCCCTCTTTTTTATAGCCACTTCCTACTTCAAACTTTCACCTTTTTACCAATGTGGGATGATAAAACTCAACCACATTTCAATAGTTGAGGATTACTCAAATCCTATGGTGTCAAGTCATTCTTGGTGGTTTCTTCTTTATATATATATATATATATATATATATATATATATATATATATATATTGATATGTAGTTTTAACATAGTTTACTTTTGTTTAAAAAAACATAATTTACTTATAACATGATAAATGGGTCACTGATATATTGGGTCTGTCCTTTATGGTGGGTGTGGCTCTTCATTGGGAGGGAGTCCCTCGCCGTATAGGTGTATTTTTCCTTTTTTTTGTCAATATATTGCCAGGAGTGCCGCCTCCTTTCCAAAAAAAGAATACATATAACATGTTAATTAGAACATTTCTCTTTTTGGTAATTATTAAAATTTACCTAAAATACATGGATCGATATTATAGAAAACAAAGATTAAAACTTGTGGGTAAAAAGCAACCTAGCTAATACTTTGTAATTAGGTGACATTTGGTATATAGACATGACTAGACTGGATCGAACCAAACATGACGAGTCGTTAATCTGTTATTTGGCATTAATAAGACTAGACATGAATGAGCTAGATAAATTGCCCCTAAATATTGTTTAATGATATTATATGGTGGTAGAAGTGAAGGTGGTGATTATGGCGGAGGCAAAGGTAGTCAATGGTGATGGTGATGGACGTGGAGACAGTGCTGACTCAAAAATGACAATGATTGTAGAGGACGTTGAGATGGTGGTGGGTAGTGGATGCCAACAGTAGTGGAGGAGGTAGAGGTGGTGTTGATGGACGGTAGTAGTGGTAGCCGATAGCCCAACATGGTGTTGTGTAATGGTCGCGACGATGATGGGTGGTGGTTCCAAACTGTAAAAACACATACAAACCTTATTCTCCACTATTCACTTTATTATAGTTAATTATCTGATTTAATCATCCAAACACCCTCTAAGTAAATTTATAAGAAAATTTCTGTATTTTTTAAGACAACTTAAATTAAAATAAAAATTGTGCTAAAAAGAAAGACATAAGCATCCCATCCATTCAATATTTATTTGGTAAAAAGGAAGGTATTTAAATAAATAAGTCAATGAATTAAGAGAGAGCATGATGACATATTCCAAAAGAAGCAGGTGATGTCCACATTGAAATCCTTTGAAAAGGGTGAGAAGATGACTGTGTTTAGCGGATAAGATTAGAGGGACAGTTTTGTAAAATCACAAAAAGAAGAAAACACGATGAAATTATTTGAGGAGTTTATGTTTGCAAAAAGAGGAAGATTTTGATTCCGATACTCCAAAAGAAACATACAACTTTGACATAATTTCTTTGTTTGATTTCGTTTTGTGAGTTGGAAAGTTCTCCATACTTTTCATTTCCAGTTTTGGTCAAAAAAGAGGCCATAATTTCCAAATATATATATATATATATAATATACACATGTAGTAATAATAAGATTTTTTTTGAAAGCAAAAGAATGAGACCCCTACCGAGCTTCGGCATTGCCATCACCCAGACGGATTCCATTTGTTTCATTAATAGGAAGAGTAGAACTATTGTTACGATTACAAAGATTTAAAAAAGGAGGCATGACATGATAAATAAAAGGACAAGCAAGAGAACAAGAATGTCTCGCAGTCAAGTGAGCCATCTCGTTTGCTTGTCGCCTAGTAGCATGAACCGAGAAGTAGGTCTTGGCGTTAAGAATGCGTCTGATGTCTTTTATAATGTCCCCAAACTCAGAGTGATCAGTAGTGGCGTCGTAGATGGCATCAACTACCGTCTTGGCATCCGTTTCGAAAATAACATTGCTATCATCCCGGTTGGAAATCCAAAAGAGGGCATCGCGAATGGCTAACGCCTCGCACTCCCGGATGAGGGGAAGCGAGCAAATCGGGGTAGCTTTTGCTGCAATGAAATCTCCATTACTGTTACGAAGGACGGCCCCAAGACCCGCAGAAGAATTAGAAAGGAAGACTGCAGGGTCCACGTTACACTTTAAAAAGCCACTCCTCGGCGGTGTCCAAGGGGCCGGGTTAGCCCGAAGGGTGGAGTCTATTGCCACCATCGAAAGGTTTTTGGAAACCTTCCAATCCAAAAGAACTTGATTTGCTCGCCGAATAGCCAAGGAAGGATCACAAGGGCCATCATTCCAAAGGATATCATTCCGTTGAAACCAAATACTCCACAAGATCATGAGGAACTTTTCGCCTAGATGCGTATGGTTTTCATTGAGGTAGCCGAAGGAGAGTTCATGGAACGAATTCACAATGTTGGCTTTTTCGTCGATAGCGTTCCAAATACCCGCCTCTTGCCAAATTGGACGAACCATGGGGCAATCCACGAGAGCGTGCCAAACATTTTCCTCATTTCTATTACAAAGGGGGCAAATAGGGGATACCTGAATCCCTCTTGATTGAAGCGCATTCCGGGTGGGTAAAATGTCTCTAAGCGCCCGACACGCAAAAAATTTAACTTTATTTGGACTGTTGGTCTTCCAAATAATTTTCCAGTCTCCATCCACAAAGAGATGTCCCATTGGCGCAAGTTTTTTGGTGATAGTACGGTAACTGGATTTAACGAAGTAAATGCCGTCAAGAGCCCAATGCCAAACGAGTTTGTCATCCCGAGAACCCATCGGGGGAGGAAGTTGAAGAATCATGGTACTATCTCGAGGGGAAAAGAGTTGATTGATCAAGACCACATTTCAATCGAGAGTTTGAGGATCCATTAAATCTCTTACGGTCAAGTTGGTTCGGCCAGAATCAATCGGAGTTTCGATTTTAAAATTCGAGTCGTCACGAAGCCATTGGTCATTTCACACATTTATCGATAGGCCATTTCCAACTTTCCAACGAAGACCCGTTTGAAGAACGAGTTGCGAGTGCCAAATACTCCTCCAAATGAAACTTGGGGTGCTCCCCAAGTGAGCCGTCATAAAATTTCCATGAGGGTAATATTTAGCTTTGATGATACGGCTAACAAGAGAGGTAGGGTTAGAGATAAGGCGCCACCCTTGTTTCCCAAGCATAACAAGGTTGAAAGCCGTAAAGTCCCGAAAACCAAGACCACCAAAATTTTGTGGGGGGCAAAGCTTGTCCCACGAAAGCCAATTTACCGAACGGGGGCCATCCGAATTTCGTCTCCACCAAAACGAGTTTATCATCCTTTCAAGGTTCTGAATGATTGTGATCGGAATGAGAAAAACGTTCATATAGTAGACCGGGATAGCCTGGGCAACGACTTTAATAAGGGTGGACTTTCCTGCGGTGGAGATGGGTTTTTTACTCCAATTTTGCAGTTTCGACCAAAATGTCTTTCTTTTATGTGGCGGAAAATGCATTTCTTTGAACGACCGACTAGCGAAGGGATCCCGAGATATCGCCCTATGTTTATGGGGTTGTGGATCCCAAGAATTTGGGAGAAACCATGCATAAGGTCGGGAGCAAGGTTATTGCTACCCATAATGCCCGATTTAGCGTAATTTATGGCTTGACCGGAAGCTTCTTCATAGGATGTGAGTATGTGTTTGAGATGGCGGATTTCATCGACCGTGGCCCTGCAAAAGAAAAATGCATCATCGGCAAAGAAAAGATGAGAAATGGCGGGGGGGGGGGGGGGGAGGGGGGGGGGGGGCTTGCCGCTTTACAACCATGGATACGCCCGATCGACTATTCGAAATTCAGGTAGGCCGAGCGGCCCTCCATGCAAATAATAAAGAGGTAGGGAGAAAGCGGGTCTCCTTAGCGGATGCCTCTTTTCGAGAAGATAGGGCCGACCAAGTCATTGTTCACTTTAACAAAATACTTCACAGTCTCGACGCTCAACATAATCATATTAGTCCAACGAGGAGGAAATCCCAAGGCCGTTAACATTTGTCGGAGAAATTCCCAGTTTAAGCGGTCATAGGCTTTGCTTATGTCGACTTTGATGGCCACTTCCCCCATTTTCTTTCGAGTGTTGCGGTGCATGGAGTGAAGCATTTTGAAGGCAATAATGATGTTGTCCGTAATCAACCGATCTTTGACGAAAGCCGTTTGGTTGCCCGAAATGAGCGAAGGTAGAAAAGGTTTGATTTGGTTCGCCACAACTTTGGTGACAATCTTCATTATAACATTGCAAAGCGCGATGGGTCTATAATCTTTAAGTGTTTCCAGAGTATCAACTTTGGGTATAAGGGTTATGATAGTGTCGTTGACACCCGTCGGGAGTGTACCATTGTCGAGCCATTGTTTTCCGGCAAAGAAAATGTCATCACCTAGGGTGTCCCATTTCTTTTGGAAAAAATGAGGATTGAAGCCATCCGGCCCCAGTGATTTATCCGGGTGCATTTGGAACAACGCTTTTTTGAACTCTTCCTTAGTGAAGGGGGAGTTAAGTCGGGTTAAGTCGTGATCCGAAATTATATTATTGACAAGGTTGGTGATCACATTCGGGTTCTCGAAACTGGCCGAGAAGGTTCGATTAAAGTGGTTGTTAGTGTTCATTTTATGTTGTATTCAAGTTAAGGGACTAAATGTGTAAATAGTAGATCTAGGTATAAAAGGCCTAGATCTCCTTGTTTTTTACTAACACTTTCACTTCTATATCATTTTACTCTCTGTGAGTTTTTCTCTACATTTTGTAACAAGTTCTTGATGATTAATGAGAGATGACCAGATTATATCATAGATCTTGTTTAGATTACTTGTATCTTGGGATCACAAGTGGTATCAGAGCCTAGCAGATTGCGATTTGTGAAGATTTCTTGGAGAAAATTGGGCATTTTTGAAGAATTCCGATTTTCTACATTTCTGCGATTTTGAAAGTGTTTTGGCTTGTGATTTTATCATAGATTTGTTCGAATTGATACACTGAATCAATTCGTGCAAAGTTATAGTATCAGAACAAGATTTTCGAAGGATTTCTGCAGATTTTTGTAGATTTCTGCAGATTTTACTGTGTTGTTCGAGAAATGTATCTTCTGATGTGTTCTTGGTGATATTTCCTGAACAAAGAGTGTTCAGATTGTGTGTGCGAATCACCCTACGAAGTTTCAAATGAATTGGATTTGATTTGAGCAAGTTAGGATACTTAGAAAATTTTTGGATCTCGGCACTCATAACTGTCGCACGATACTAACATTCATAACTGTCGCACGATTCTTGACCGACTTCACATTTTAGTCGCACAAGACTTGTACGAGAGTTACTGTTCTTTGAGCCTAGTCTCACAAGGCGTGTCCGACAGTTACTGTTCAGAAATCCAAGTCGTACAAAGTTCGTCCGAGAGTTACTGTTTGCATTTTTAGTCGTACACGTGTTAAACCCTAAAGATCAATCAAGATAGAGAAGATATGAATTCGTCATCCAATTATCAAGAACACTGTTACAAGCTCTCTAAGGATATGAGTTATGAGTTATGAGAGACTTCCCCTAACTAACTACAACTAAGCTATTTATACTTAACACAATACAAGGTGTAAACAACACAATACAACTCAATACATTGACTTTGACTTTGACCTTTCTATATTTAAACCTTGAAGACATATTGCACTAACAATCTCCCCCTTGGATTCAAGGTTTAAACAAATGCGATCAGCAAGCTTTAGCTTTCTTGAAACTTCGGTCTTCATCAAAGCTTGTCAAAGTCAAAACGTCATCCAATCTTCAAATGGCAAATAACGAACTTCTTTCTTCGAACAAGAGAATATGAATCTTCACACAAAGCTTTTTAATACAATTAAGCACAAGTTCAAGAAAAAGAGATCACTGAAAGGATCAATCGATTTTCCTCAAACTCTTGAAGAATTCTCCCCATTACCATTGACTTGAGAATTTCATTCTTCAGTGTCGATCTTCATAAACGCGCGAGTTCAAAAGAAAGAGATCACTGAAATGATCAATCGATTTCTTAAAAACTCTTGAAGAATAAAACTCCCCCTATCATTTCTTGAAACGACGTCTTCTTTCTACAAATCTCCCGGTTGACATTAAAACGAATCTTTGATTTTAAACTTTCTTTGACATGAAATTGATGTAGACATTCTCCCCCTTTTTCGATGAAAGTGAGCATCACGAGCATCGAAAATCTTTTCAATTTCAGTCACGGACAATCTCCCTCTTCAAAAACATTTCTTCCCCTTGAAAAACACGAACAATCTCCCCATAAACGAAAGATCTTGCCCCCCCCTAAAAATAAGAATTGTAGAGCAAGTTGATTTTCTCCCCCTGAAAATTTGCATAAAAATCATATAAGCGCACATTTTAACAAACTTATATAAAGAAAATAGAATTCATTGAACAACATTTTATAACTACTAACATTTAATCATTTGAACACCAAACAAAAGAAATTCAACTTAATGAAATGTAACAGATATTTCCATCAAGTGAAATCAAATGCATGCGTTTGGATTCAAAACAAGACATCATCGCATATCGAGTTACAAAAGTTCAATTTCAACCCCTTTATAAAATCTATTTGGTGGACTAGCATGCGAAATATGATTAGCAACAAGCAAATGCACCTCTAAAACCTATAAGAATACTTTGCTCTTACTCACACTATTTGTCCAAAAACAGAATTTTCACAAATTTACAGGTTTATCGCGACTTTGTATTTTCCCCAAGTTTCAAGAGATGTGTGCTCTTAGGCATCTTTTCATATTGTGCACATTGGCAACTTTTATTATGTGCTCATTAGCATCTTTTATAATCAAACAGTTTATTAAGACTAAGATACACCGTAAACGTAACTTTCTAACTGGTCCTATAGCAGGATTTGGGTCAGCCGATCCCAGACCAGTTGGCCTTAGGGGCTAGGTGACAAGCACCCCTTGGAACTTACTCTCCCAAACCAGAAAGGCTACATCAATATACCTTAATCCCATCTGTACCAGTAGAACATGGCTTTCTACCTGGTTCTATAGCAGGATTTAGGTCAGCGAATCCCAGATCAGTTGATCTTAGGGGCTAGGTAACGAGTACCCCTTGGGACTTAATCTCCCAAACCAGATAGGCCACAGGCACAGACTATCAAACTGAATGATAATATTATATATATATATATATATATATATAATATTTTATTTTATTATTATTATAGCATCTCAATCACTTGGTTCAAAAACGTAGTGCTTCTCCCATATTTTCGTTTCCATTCATGATTAAAACGAATAGGCTTTGTGAGCATTGTATTCTGTATAAGTCTAGATTTACACAATTTTGCGCTTATATCAAAATCCAAACATGTTTCGCTGACCTTTCGACTTATTTCAGAAGCGAAAGTAGAAACAAATATAACTCCGACGATACAAAAATGCTCGTAAAATCATCCTTAAGACACATTTTATTCATTGAATGAAAAAATTGAAGAATTTCACTTCATTGAATTAAAATTGTGAAGGTTCAAACTTTCAACGTTAGTAGAAATAAAATACAACACAATGTTACCTTTTTATCACTTGATTTGAGAAACAAAAAGATATGGCAGTTAAAGTTCAAAAAGATATCACCTGATAAGTACAAGTTCTAAATTGATTTGTTTAGAAGTCATAGCCATTGAAGTACGGGTCCTGAACTAAATTGTTCAGAAGCCATTACCGTTGAAGGAAGATCAGCATAGTATTTTGTAGAGAGAATGTAGAGAGAATCTAGATAGCAAACTTGTCATCCATATATAGATCTCTGAAGTACAAATGACAAAAAAGATCAAGAGGTTATGCAAAATATCAAAGGAACTCCTTTATATAGCAGGACATGACAAACCCATGCCTCTACCAAGGAATAACAGTACAAAGAGTTAATACTGTCTTGATAGCTACAAATAGTGCTCTAACAATCTCCCCCTTAGCTATCAAGGCAGGAAGGGTCTTCTTCTTCTTCGGAAACCAAGATAGGTTTCAATTCTTCTCATAACCATTCTGAAGTTCAATCTTTCATCAATCTCTTCAATGGCTCTAGATAAGACTCTTCTAGGTCTTGAAGACATCCAAGTAATCTTTCTTTCAGCATCATGTCTCTTGAGCTTTTCGACTAACTGAAGTCTTACAATCTTAAGCGTACCATCAGAATATTTTTCCAACTCATTAAACCGAATGAATATCTTGTTTGCACTATTTCTGAACACAACACCAAACTCTGGATCTGCAATCACACAATATAAAGGCATCCTCATCAATCCAGTCAATTCTTGATTTGGTCTTAACAGATTTACTCTTGGTTGATAGCTTTCCACACCCATCTGCAAATCATGACACTGTGTGAACAAAACGTGTCTTCTCAGAAATCTCTTAATGGCATTCAAAGCAAGAGTCACATTTTCCCTTCTGATCTGAAGATCTCTGAAATGATGATACATGAACTCAAAATCTTCTATCGTTAGGTGACAAAAATCTGCTTCAGTAAATCTATAATCTCTGCAATCTTGCCTTTGAACAAGAAACTTTGGATACCACAATTTGTAGTATAACCTGGCCGTTACCTCCTTTATAGTCACAATCAATTTCTTGCTCCTCACGTCTTTTTTCTTTTGGCACTTGTCTCTTAGGAAGAACATATACTCAAACTTGTATTCGGCTGTTTGATCTGTAATACCCAACATGGCGTAAGGATTCAAATTTATGATTCTATGTATAAACAGTCTTCTTTCAGCTTCTTCCAAGAAAGGTGTTCTCAAATACAAAGTTCTTTGTTGTTGTTCAAGTTCAGACAATTTTTTACTCCGCGAGGATGAAGGACCAGGTTGATCAACTGGATTAGAAGGACCAACTTCGTCATGACTAGGAATAATAGGTGGTACTAAAGGTGTAGTGGATTGAGGATCAGTCTCTTCGGGTTTTATTGTTTTGAAAACCTTATCATCAGATAATCCTAGACCCATCTTTGGATTATAAAATCGTTTATCTTTTGGATTACTGGTTAACAAATTCAGCGTTTGCTCAGATTGACCTCTTTTGTAGTTTAAGTCTTCAAGCTGCTTGATCTTTTCAATGACTTCTTTTCTTTCATCAGAAAGAACCTTCATTTTGAACTGAAAATCTATGTTTTCATCATTTATATCTGTTATTTTCTTCTTTAACTCAGAAATTTCAGTTTCAAGTGTTTTAACATTTGATCTAATGATTTCTTTCTCCTTTTCTCTATCTTCAGCTAAACATTTATAAAGAAGTGCTTCATCATGATATTTCAGCTTTAAGCTTTTCTCATCTTCCAATTTCTTTTGCACTTTTTCAATTTTCTTTTGAGGTTTTTTAAATTTCTCATTAAGCTCAAATATCACGATTTGCATTTCTTCATATTTATCACCTTCAGTTTCAGATTCATTTTCAGAATTATCAGAATAAAGAGGAGTATTAGAAGGATATAGAGATGGTACCTCGGATTCCAGATCTTCCTCGTCAAGTTTAGCCATCAAACTGTGCTTCACTTGAGTAAAGTGAGCTTCTTCATCATCTGAAGAATCCATGAGCCATATTTCTTCTTCAGCATTTACTGGCTTTCCGGTTTCTTTGGCTTTTGCGAGATGTGCTTTACGCTGATAATATTCAGAATCCTTAATCTTCTTTAACTGACAATCTCTGGCAAAATGTCCTGGCTTTCCGCAGTTATAACAGTTTCGGTCGTCTCTATCCTTCTTTTCTTCCCTTTCATTTTTCTCAACTTTCTCCTCTTTTTCTTCTTCCTCTTGATCCTTGTTCTCAAACCTTTTGTATCTGTTCACTTTGTTGTAATCAGGTTTGATTTTTGAATGAACCTTCTTTTTGCCATATTTGTTTTGAAATCTGTTAGTTAACAAGGCTAATTTTTCAGCTATCTCATTCATTTCATCTCCAGAACTGCTACTTTTATCATCATCATCAGAACTTATCTTCTTTTTTCTTATTCCAGAAATCAAAGCCTTTGTTTTCATAGCTCCACTCTTCTTGTGTTCACTCAGAAGGGCTAAAGATTCTTCGAACTTTTTATCCTTTTCTTTGACTTCTTTTACCTTTTCTTCGTGTTGACCCAGAATGCTGAAAATGTCGGTCAACTTCTCATCATCCATATCCCTTGACATTTGAAGCTGAATAGAGTATGAATCCCATTCCGGCAGTAAATTCTTGACAAACTTGTAATTAATTTCCGATTCAGATTTGTCAACTCCATTCCTTCTCTAATCATTAAGAATGATGTTGTAACGGTCATAGGTCTCTTTCAATGATTCTCCATCTCTAGCTATAAACCCTTCATAAGCATTAATACTTTGATTCCTTTTTGTCTTCATGGATTTTGATGAGCCCTTAATGCCTTTCTAGCTCATCCCAAATTTCCTTAGCTGAATTTCGACTGTCTACACGATTGTAGATATTATTTGGAATGGCCATTGTCATGTATGTCAAAGCTTGCTCATCAATTTCTACTTTAGCTTTGTCGGCTTCACTGTAATATTTGTATTCTTTTTCTATTTTTCTCGGAAGAATCTCCTGACTTGTTTCAGTTTCAGCGATACCACCAACCTCAATGTATGCTTTGTAAGGACCCTTTTGAATAGACAGCATGAGATCTCTGTTCTGATGATTCAGAAATTGAGTCATTCTCCTTTTCCATTGAGAATACTCTTCGGCAATCAAGACTGGAGGCTTGTTCTTAGAACCCATACTCAACATATCTCTCGACATCTTCTGACAATTGGCTAGAAGAATGATCGTTCAGAAGATCAAGCAGTAAGTGTAAAAAAAAATACACTTAAAAGAATTCGAATTCAACAGATGCTAAGTATAGAATTCGAATTCAACTGACACTTCCAAGAATTCGGATGCACTTAGGTTCGAAATCAACAATCCGAATTCGAAATTCTAACTCAGCTTGGTACGAAATCACTCAATTCGGACTTAACTGAATCCGAAATCCCGCAATTCGAACTTAACTGAGTCCGAAATCACCCAATTCGAACTTAACAGAGTTCGATATCACCCAATTCGAACATAACAGGGTTCGAAATCACCCAATTCGAACTTATCAGGGATCGAATTCTATACTTTGAAAATCAAAACCAACTCAGATTAATCCACAACTTCTCAATTTGAATGATCAACGATTCGAAATCAACTCAATTCTTGTGTAGACTAATCCGCAACTAGCAGAATTCGAACCTAACAGAGTTCGAATTCAATGAATTCGAAAGCTTCTCGAGTCGAAATCTACACTTGTGATGACCAAGAACACTCCGAATTCCCTTGAATAATCTGAATTCTGTATGAATGATCCGAATTCACTAAGAATAATCCGAATTCTTCACTTTGAACACGAAAATCACTGATTCTGCCATAACTCTTTCAATTCTTGATCAAATGAGATGAAACTTATATCGATTTGTTCGTAATCAAAATCCGCACACTTTTCTTGTTGATCACAACTCGCAATTCGATCGATTTAAACGAATTATGATCCAAAACAGTGAATTTTGAGTTTTCGAACAACAATCCAAAATTCGATCAAATTGTGTGAATCTGTGCAGTAAATGATGATAATCCAAGAATTAAAAGTTTTCAGTGATCAATTCCGAGTGCAGTAATGCTAAGAAATGATCCAAGAAATCAAAATCTAGAAAAACTTTATGTCTGAATAATAAGTGTTCAGATGAACAGTGATGAACAAAAGATCCGAATTCTTCAAGGTCAGTGCAAAAAATCTTCAATTTGGTCTTTGATCTGCTTGAATCTCCTGTTAAGCTCTGATACCAAATGTGAAACCAGTTCCTATTAGGTAATCATCAAATCATCCATTGATCTTAAACATAATAGAGATTTACATAAGAATGATGCACTTTCTCTCTCTAGAATGCTCTCACTTCTCTCTCTAGAATATTACAATTAAGATCACTAATCAATTGCTTTCTTTTGACTTCCTTAAGACTTGCTTAACATCTAAGCTAACTAATCCTATTTATACCTAGGATTACAAAGCATTAAATCTAATCTACTTTGACTTTTCATGACTTTGACTTTTACATTTGACTTTACAAGCTTTGACTAATTACAAGACT
Organism: Saussurea involucrata; assembly: GCA_033807775.1. NCBI lineage: Eukaryota > Viridiplantae > Streptophyta > Magnoliopsida > Asterales > Asteraceae > Saussurea > Saussurea involucrata. The sequence goes on from CM066314.1 coordinate 118,580,579, forward strand.
TTACAATAAATCTTGAATACAATAATGCTCTAACAATCTCCCCCTTTGGATTCAAGATTTAAAAAAATATAGCAGCAGTCTTCAGTACTTGATCTTCAATACTTTATCTTTGACCGCTTTAAACTTTGAGGCTCAGATAATCTTCAAATAGCTTTATCTCCAAGTGTTCACGGCGAACTATATGCTTTGACACTCTTTAAGAACTCAGCTTTGAAGAATCTTCAGACAAACATGAAAAGTCTTTGTCTTTCTCTTTGAAAAATCAATCTTCTTCAATAAAATCTTCAACAGATTGTCTTCAAGTCTTGAACATGAAATTCAGATCTTTATATAAAACCATCAATTCGGAACAAGAGGAATCAGAAACTATTAGAGTTTGGATCAGAAAGATGTGAAACCATCCACATTTTTGAACTTTTAGGTGTAAGCGCATTCCGAGAACCACTCAGAACTAAGATAACCAAATTCAGCAACATTTGGACTTCACATGATCCTTCTCCCCCTGATCTTCAATCTTTGTTCACGAATCTTTGACTTGAAAGTTCTTTGACATGAAATATCTTTGACTTGAAAGCTCTTTCACATGAAATTGAATTAAACATTTCTCCCCCTTTTTCGATGAAAGTGAGCATCATTATCATCGAAAACCTTCTTCAATTTCAGTCGTGTCTCTTAGTATTACTAACAATCTCCTCCTTAGTGGATAACCTTGCTCCCCCTCAAAATAAGAATTCTGGAGCAATTTGTTTTCTCCCCCTAAAAGTATGCATATATTTCAATAACGTACAGTATTTGAAATTGTAGCACAAATTTTAAGACAAATTTACACAAGGAAAATAAAATTCATTGAACTTCATTTTATAACTACTAACATTTGATCATTTGAAAGCTTTACAAAAGAAATTCAACTTAATGAAATTTAACAATATTTCAATCAAATGAAATCAAATGCATGTGTTTGGATTCAAAAACAAGACATCATTACATATCAAGTTACAAACGTTCAGTTTCAACCCCTTTATTAAATCTATTTGGTGTGCTAGCATGCGAAATATGATTAGCATCAAGCGTATGCAATTCTAAAACATATAAGAATACTTTGCTCTACTCACACTATTTGTCCAAAATCAGAATTTCATAAATTTACGGGTTTATCGCGACTTTGTATTTTTCCCAAGTTTCAAGAGATGTGTGCTCATTGGCATCTTTTCTTTTGTGCACATTGGCATCTTTTGATTTTGTGCACATTGGCATCTTTTGATATTGTGCTCATTGGCATCTTTTAATCAAAAAGTTTAGTTAGAATAAGATACACCGTTAAACATGGCTTTCTATCTGGTTCTATAGCAGGATTTGGGTTAGCAGATCCCAGACCAGTTGGCCTTAGGTGCTAGGTGACGAGCACCCCTTAGAACTTAATTTCCCAAACCAGAAAGGCCACATCGATATATCTTAAACCCATTTGTACCAGTAGAACATGGCTTTCTATCTGGTTCTATTGCAGGATTTGGGTCAGCCGATCCCAGACCAGTTGATCTTAGGGACTAGGTGTCGAGCACCCCTTAGGACTTACTCTCCCAAACCAGAAAGGCCACAGGCATAAACTTTCAAACTAAATGATAGTGCAACAATTTTATCTCAATCACTTGGTTCTAAAACATAGTGCTTCGCCCATATTTTCATTTCCATCCATCATTTTGACATTTAGGCTCTTTTTTTTTGCATTATATTCTATATAAGTTCAGATTCACAAAACTTTGAGCATTCAGCATAATTTCATTCATGTTTTGCTGACCTTTCGATTTATTTCAGAGGTGAAAGTTGAAACAAATATAACTCGGATAAAACAAAAATACTTGTAAAATCATCTTTTAGCACACATTTCATTCATTGAATGAAAATTGAAAATTTCATCTCATTGAATTAAATTTGTAAAGATTCAAGTTTTCAAAGCAGTAGAAACAAAATATGATCCAATGTTACCTTTCACCACTTGTTCCTTGAAACAGAAAGATGTAACAGTTAAGGATATCACCTGAGAAGTATGAGTTCTAAACTGATTTGTTTAGAAGTCTTAGTCTTTGAAGTACGGGTCCTGAACTGAATTGTTCAGAAGCCAAAGTCGTTGAAGCACGGGTTTTGAACTGATATGTTCAAAAGCCAAAGAAACCGGAAAGCCAGTAAATGCTGAAGAAGAAATATGGCTCTTCCTTTTACCTTCCATTGCATGTTGACTCTTTTGTAGGAAGGAAGATCAGCATAGTATTTGGAAGACATATCCACAGAATGCTCGTAGAAAATGTTAGAAGGACGCATCGGACATTCTGAAAAACACTTGGAGTTATTGAACGACCTCACTTTGTCTTTTAAGGCATTTCGTTCCTTTGTCATCAACTCGAGCTTCTTCCGAATATCACAATTCACCCTCTTTTTCTTCATGATATCTATAGATAAACCTGCCAAGTTCTTTGTCAGCTTTTGTATCTCTTGCTGAAAGATCTTCCGTTCTACAAAAAAATCATCCTTTACGCTCTTTGATTGGAACTCAGCTTTCTTTCTCTTTTCTAACTCACCTCTTTCCAAATCCAACTCCTCTTGTAGTTCAGAAATTTTCTCTGAAAGTTTCCCATTCTTCACTTCAAAGTCTTTCCTTTGATCCTCAAATTCAACTCTCTCTTTTTCCAACCTTTGCTTCTCTAAAAATAATACTTTCTGAAAATCTGAATTCTGCTTGGAAAGTTCTTGGAATTTGAGTTCAAACACTTTGATGTCTTCACAATCTTTATCCTTCATCTTCAACGCTTTCTCAAGATCAGAAATTCATTGAACTAAAGCCATTCTTTCTTTCTTGTGAGCTTCTCTTTCTTCTTCTATCAATCTCTCCATATCTGACAGTCTCTTTGAAAGCTCAATAAGCTTCTCACAATTTTCAATTATTTGCAATTTCAGTTCCTTCCGTTCTTTGAGGAGCTTGTCTCTAAATGCATCTGCAGACTTGATATTGAAATAATACATTTCTTTATCGGATGTACATTGAGGACTAAAGCAATACACCATTGTTACGAAAAGTGCACACGAACAGCAGGGACAAATCTAAAAACTAACTACAAGGACTGAATTTAACAAACACTGAAACTAACTCAAGACTTAACTACAAACTAACCGAAGAAAATAACAGAAGGACCAAAATTGTAAAAGAAACTAACTAATAACTATAGGGACTGGAAATGACAAATCCTAAAAACTAACTAAAATGACCAAAAATAGTAATCTTAGAAAATACTAACTAGAGGGACTAAAAGAGTTAAATCTAGAAACTTTAACCACAGGGACTCAAAATTGAATTAACCTAAAACTTAAACTAAAGGGACCTAAAGTGTAATAACCTAAAACTAATATTAAATCTAATATGAATCTAGACGTAAATCCAAACCAAACACAAATTCCTAATGAACCTAGACCAACGTGATGACCAGATACGTTCTAATTAAAAAATCAAAAAAAAAGTAAACTACTGTTCATCTTCCCCAGAAAAAACTAAAACACCCGATCTGAGACCTTCTTTCGTTGATATCTCCCTCAATCCTTGACCAAAAAACACAAAACCATTTCCGTTGGTTTCAGAATTCGATGACAAACAGAATGGTACTAAGCAACCTTGATCATGCAACCAACCACCGGCAAACCCATTTTTCCGGTGAGCTTCTGTTTTCCGGCAAAGAAAGCAGTTTCCGGTAAACAACTTGAGGTTTGCGTAACAATGGCTTACGAAAAGTCACTGTTCTCGCAGTGGAAGCTTACGAAAAGTAGGGTTTGCGTAGGAGAAGGATACGAAAAGTTGACTTTTTGCACAGATGAGGGTTACGAAAAGTGTGGTTTGCGTAGGAGAGGTTTACGAAAAGTTGCTGAAATCTCAACAATGAATTACGAAAACCTGATAAGATACCTGCCTTGCGAAAACCTGATATGATTACGAAAACCTGATATGATACCTGCGAAAACCAGTGAATTCTCACATAAAATCACAAACCTGATATAAGATACCTGCCTTGCGAAAACCTGATATGATTACGAAAACCTGGTACGAATCTTTTGAGAAAAAATGGTGAGAACCTTGTGAAAACCTTGAACAACCCTTGATATCTTTCTTTCAAAACATATATATCCTTTGAAAACCTCTTATTTGGAATCTGAATGGATCGATCAGGACTGATACGAACAAAACCAAAAATCTGAATAATCTCAAAATTGATGCTAAAATCCTTGAAATTCCTGCAATTAATCTTCACAAATCAGTTAGAAACACGATTTCTAACAAATCTTCTTCAATCTTCAACTTCTGAAACCCTCTAATTCTCAAAATCAAAATCCCAACCAGTAGCTAGATACGAACACTCCAAAAACCCTGAAAAACTTTAAATCGAACCCCAAATCTTCTGAATTAGGCTTTGATGTAAGAATGAAATCTGTTCAGATCATCACCACGAATCCAAAGAATCAAATAACGAACAAATTCGATCAAACAATATCAAAATTTGATAAAATCACAAGAAAATGAGATTTTCTTGAAAAATTCAAGAAAATGAGATTTTCTTGAAAAATTCAAGAAAATCAATCAAATTTTCTTGTAAAAACACCAAATCAGAATGAATTTCCAGTAAAATTCCTTCTCTGAATCTTGATCCTGCTCTGATACCAATTGTTAAACCCTAAAGATCAATCAAGATAGAGAAGATATGAATTCGTCATCCAATTATCAAGAACACTGTTACAAGCTCTCTAAGGATATGAGTTATGAGTTATGAGAGACTTCCCCTAACTAACTACAACTAAGCTATTTATACTAAACACAATACAAGGTGTAAACAACACAATACAACTCAATACATTGACTTTGACCTTTCTATATTTAAACCTTGAAGACATATTGCACTAACAACACGTTCTGTCCGACTAAATTTGTTGATTTTTCTAGTCGTACACGTTCTGTCTGACTACGACTGTACATCCGAGAGTTGTCCGACAGTCGTACTGTTGACTTGTTTCTGCCCAACAGTTGACTATTTTCACAAATTCGCTTATCTGTTTAAAGATCAAAACAAGTAATTTTTCAAGATGATGAGAAATGATATCATGAATTCTTTGGGAACTGATTCTAGACCCCCGATTTTAATTGAAAGAGAATATGAACAGTGGAAGGAAAGGTTTGAGGATTTTCTTGAGCGACAACAAAATGGGTTACACTTGTTAGATTCGCTTAGAAATGGTCCAATGCAACATGTGTATAAAGATGTTCCAGTTCCAAATACACAAAACACAACAGTTCCTAAATTGGTTCCCGTAACTGATTATAATGTTGATCAAAAGGCTAGATATGATGCAGATAAAAAGGCAAGATCATATGTAATCTTGGGGATTCGAAATGAAGTTTTCAACAAGATTGATAGCTACAAGGATACTGCAAATAACATGTGGAGACAGTTAGAGAAAATGTTGCAAGGGTCTAAGATTGGCAGTCAGATGAAAATCACTTTGAGCATAAACAAATATGAAGCGTTTAGAGCTAAGGAGGATGAGACATTTTATCAAACTTATGATAGATTCATGATTCTACTCAATGAGCTTAGTAAGAACAAGGTCAAAAAGGATCTAATTGAGATAAATGTCAAATTTCTTAGCATCCTACAACCCGAGTGGAAGAGTGTTTCTAGGAAAATGAAACAAAATCCTAGACTGTCTACAATGCCATTACATGAGCTGTATGAGACCATGTTGCAAGACGAAGAGGAAATAGAAGAGATAAGAGAGGAAAAGAATAAGAAAAAGAAGAAAGAGATTTCTCAAGAACCAATTGCACTTAAAGCCGAGATGCAATCAACCAGTTTTATTGATGAGTTTGGAATGTATGATACTGGTTACAAGGGTAATATTTCTGATAATGGTGTCGAATTAGAACAAGCGATGATTCTACTCACAAGGCACTTTCAGAAGAAGTTTTACAAACCACAGTCATCAAACAACAATCTGAGGTATACTTCTAGTTCACAAAAGATTAGAACAACAGTTATGAGAGGTAACCGTTTGGAGAACAAAGGTTTGAAAATGTTGATAAGAGTTCACATAAGACATCATCCATCTCCTCCTTAATCTTTACCACAGTTTGATCCTCTTCCGAATCAATATAAATCAATTCTTGTAAGAACTCATCTGCCATTATTTCCTCATCAGTTCTGTTATCACATCCTTGAGGCTTTTCAACCGTAGGATTGATATCATCTAGAACACCAACATCAGCACTTTCACCCACTTGAGTACCACCAACATTACCGGTACCCGTTTCCACGTTTGTTTCCACATTCTCAGTAACATGAGTGCCCGAACCACTACCTTGCGCAACCCTTTGTCTAACACTTCTCTCCCCCTCATGGTGATCATGATTGGGATCTTGATCATCATATCTCCGTTTGGTGGTTTGGGCTTGAATCCCACACTTTTCTTCCACCGCTTTCATTCGGTTTGATAGGGATGTGAAGCCAGAAGAGATAGCTTTGGTTAGGTTGGATATGGATTGTTGTAGGGTGTTAAGTGAATCTGGTAATGTGGCTTGTTGTTCGGTTTGGCGTCTAAGTAGACCAAGAATGTCTACTTCTTCTTGAGTATTAGCATTGCCTTGTTCTAGTAAACGGGTAAGTAACTGGGATTTCAATTCGTGTAAAGGTAAATTAGGATATACCTTTGGGTTAGGCTGGGATTTTGGTTGAGATTTTTGGTTGAGTGTCGGATGGTGCGAATGAAGAATCAGCAACATACTTTCCTTTAACAAACTTTTGTACATCTGCAGATAATTTCTCAACAATTTCTTTCAATTCGGACATCTGAGATTTCTGAGTGTTGGAGAGAGATTGGATGGCTAATTCGAGCAACTTCTTTGATACATAGTTGTGAGGAGGAGGACCCACCAAAGACTGAACGGCACGAGCTTGTTCCGGGGTAATACCCAGACCACTTAGGTTTCTGGTTGACATAGCAGTCGAAGAGACTATATGGCCTATGTTCAATGCTGGCATGGTGTTGACATTGATAGGACTTCCGCTCTGTCCTCGTGAAGCACCAACGAATGGCGGCAACACTCAGGGCGTTCCGGTTGGGTCACTACGAACTCCAACGTTTTGTGTCACCATAGATGAAGTGACGAACGGTCTCCGTGTCCTAGGAAAGAAAGTAAAATCAAATGGTTCTAGACTCAATCTGTGAACAAATGAAGGTGGTGGTCGGGGCAATTACCATCCTGTTTCAATATCAGCAGACACCGAGTGTGTCGCCGATAGTGTTTGTGCTAATCCCCTGTGAGAATATGAAACATTAACTAGTGAAGAAGTTGATGACTGGATGAGTGGGGTTGTGCATTGCATAGTTGGGTCCACTATGACTTCTTCAATGTCTCGTGGCGACGGACGCTCACTGACAGTAGATGTGGCTACCCGGCTAGACACGGTTTGGTTAGGATCATTAGTTAAAACTTTTGTTGATCCTGTCTCACACACACCATCTTTTTTTCTTTCCTTCTCACTCAACCTCACTTGTTTTTCTGTTTCAACTAATACTCCCTCATTTCCCATTATAACTCCTCCAATATCAGAATCAGTAACGACATTTTCAACAACAGTATCAAGAGACTCCATATTTTGACCATCATCATCATCTGAGTCATTATCCGCTTTTTCATCATCAGCATTAGCATCATCATCATCCGAACTAGCATCATATACAAGGTTTGCTGGATCATCAATATCAGCATCAAGATCATCGGATTCTTCTTCATTATCCTCAGAACCAAGAATTTCCTCATCGTCATCATCCTCAAAGATCTTTGACTTTGATGACTTGGACTACTGACCAAGAGCACCCCCAACTCCTTTTCCCCTTACATCACTTTTACCTCTCAACACACCCTATTCAGGTACCCCAGTATCCTGAACTCTCTCACTAACTACTGGACCCTCACCACTCTCACCTAATTGGTTGGCACCTTGGGTAGGCCCTATCGGTCCTGGTCGGGTCATTAGTGCATTCTCTTCTCTATACTCACTCGAGAATGGTGACTCTTGGTCAGCGTAAGCGAGTAGTGCTTCAGGTAACTCATAATAGTAGGAAAAGTTAGACCTTTTGGAAATCGGAGAGACTTCATGTAGTTGGTCGGACCAAGAACTGCTCTGTCGCGTCTCGGTATCTGTTGGTTAGCCTCCATAATAGAATAATGATAATCTGAAGATACCTCTGAAACGGTACAAATGATCTGGCTTTTGATGGTTTTGTCTTGTTGGTGACCACCTCGATCAGATCATTCCATATAGAAATAGCAAAGTCAATTTTCCGGTCAAAAACCATAGCATGGAACATTCTGATCACTGAAATACTGACCGTGTCGACTCCCGTGTACATCTATTCACAACACTGAATAGTGTGTAATAGATCGGCGGTAGATAATTCCTTTTCAACTTTGATGTACTGGTCAGCACTCTATGATTCAGACGTGGATCATTGTAACCCATCCGCATAATATCTCAGCACAAATCTTCTTCAGACACCATCTCCTCAAAATTAGGAGTATAAGGAAGATCTAGAACTCTCCGCAACCTTCTCAAAGTGATCTTGGCATCAAAGTGATCCACTTTCAGAGTAAAGTAGCTATTTGAATCTTCCCGTGGTACATACTGGATATTATACATACTTGTTGCAAGATAGATCTCCGGAACTTTTTGTGTCTTTTCAAGAGCAGTACGAAGAGGGTGACATTTAAGAATCTCCATAATCAACTGATAATCCATTCTGACGTTGAAATCTAGAGTGTAGTTGTTTGGTTTTAGCTCCTTTTTGTCTCTTGGAAGAATTAGTTCATCGTCTAGATTTTGAGCGTTCACCGAAGGATGTGATGAACGATGAGATGGGAACACTGTGTTCTCGTCAGAAGAAATACCGTCACCCTACTCTTGCATATGTGCCATGGTCTATGATTGACAAAATTAGACCATATGGATATGAGTAATTTTTCGCCAAAAGTTTTCAAAAAAAATCCTAAGTGAGGGCTACTGTCGGACAACATATCAAGTCGCATGACACTAACAGTCGGACAAAGCTGTATGACTTAAAGTTGTCGGACAAGCTTTCTGAGACAGTTATGAATACATGTTGTGTGCTACAGTTTTGAACAATGAAGAACATAGTATTGTGCGACAGTTTTGAGTTTTCGAACAATGATGAACACTCAAACCCAAAACTAAGATTTTTCAATGAAATGCTTATCAAACTAGTACCCTATGTGCGTTTTTCTACCAGAAGTGATATCCTAACATCTTTTCCTATCAATGCTAACACACAGATTAGACTATGAAGGGTTTTCTAAAACCCCTTTTCGACTTTTCTAAATATCAACACAGCATATGATATGATCGATGAAATGCGATGTAAACAGATTAAGAATGATACCTGAATCGATTTGAATCCACAGAAGTCAATGAACAGCAACAACGATCCAAAATGGATTTCTAACATTGTGAGAGAATCGTGTAGAACTAAAGTCGGAAAATGAAAAGACTTTGAAAATCGCACTATATAAAGATCTTAGGTCAGATGACACGTGTCATGAATTGATTGGTCCAAGGTTTGACCAACACATGTCAGATAGTCGTACGAAACAATGTATGAGTATCTCTTCTTATTCGTATGATACAGTGACCGACTAAGGTGAAATCATGAACAGTAACTGTCGCACGATGCTTGTGCGACTAGGAATGCTAGTCGGACAAAGCATCTACGACTTGGCATTATGAACAGTGAGTGTCGTACAAATCATGTACGACTAGGATTGCTAGTCGTATAAGACTTGTGCGACTACTTTGTAGACTTGGAAAAAAATTCACAAAATTTGAACTTTTGAACTTTTCAAAAATTTGAACTTTTCAGATTAAGAGTTGTTCAATGTTCTTAGAAAACATTTTGCTCCCCCTACAAAGATGCATAAGATTTGACAAAATTATTTTCATCAAGTAGGGTTTGCGAAAATCATTTGAGATAGAATAAGTACCTTCGTTGTTTTGAACACACTCTTCTTCTTTGTTAAATGTTCCCCCTTGAAACATGCTCACATACATTTATCGCTCCCCCTAAACACATGAACCACACACAAAACTGCACAAGTAATATCAATTGAAGTACATACGTTAAAAAGAATAAAATTGAAATCTACTTTGTAAAATACTGAAAGAAAACTAAATTTGAGCAAATCATAATGGATATTCAATAATATGAGAATAAGTATTCTTCACTCAAATTTATCAAAATTTGAATGACTAAGAATTATTTTCAAAATGTTGAATAAAAGTTATGACTAATCAAACTTTCAAATTCAACATGCCTAGCTTTGAGACAAGAAAGTTGAAACGTTTCTCATCCAAAGCCTTGGTAAACAAGTCGGCGAGTTGAAATCCAGTAGAAACAAAATAGAGTTCAATTGTACCTTTTTCGACATGATCTTTAATAAAATGATACCGTACGTCGATGTGCTTGGTTTTCGTGTGTTGAACCGGATTGACAGATATAGCAATTGCAGACTTACTATCACAATAAATTGGGATCTTTTCGTACTTACACGCGAAGTCCATCAGTTGGGTATTCATACAGATAACTTGTGAACAACAACTAGCGGCCGCGACGTATTCTGTCTCCGCCGCCGAAGTTGACACACAGTTCTGTTTCTTTGACGCCCAACTTACCAACTAATCTCCCAAAAATTGAATATGTCCGGATGTGCTCTTCCGGTCCAATAGGCTACCACCGTGATCTGCATCGGAGTAGGTTGTTAATTGGAATCCCATGCCTTTGGGATACCATAGACCAAGGTAGGTAGTTCCTTTGAGATAGCGGAAGATGCGCTTGACGGCTCCTAGATGAGATTCCTTAGGATTCGCCTGAAATCTCGCACAAAAACAAGTAGCGAACATAATATCCGGGCGACTAGCAGTTAAGTACATTAAAGATCCGATCATACCTCGATAGTGTCGTATATCAGTTTCCTTACCATGAGGATCTGGACCGATCTTTGGATGTGGTGCCATCGGTGTTCCAATGGAAGTACAATTTTCCATTTTGAATTTCTTCAAAATGTCAAATATATACTTTGACTGATTGATGAATATCCCCGTAGAGAACTGTTTGACTTGCAATCTAAGAAAGAAGTTGATCTCTCCCATCATGCTCATCTAAAATCTAGTAATCATCAGATCAGAAAACCATGTACATAAACCACGGTTAGATGCGCCAAATATTATATCATCTACATATATTTGTACTATAATCATCTCACCGTCTTTACGTGTAGAAACCAGGATTCAATCTTACAATCAATATGCACAATCAAACAGTAGAATGATAGAGATTTAGATCAACGCACTTGTATTCAATTAAGAACAGATTACAAATCTAGAGAGAATCTCTCAAAGATTACAAAAGTGAATACAAAGATATGCGGAAAGTTATGCCAAAGATTAGTTAGCCTACAGTTGCTAACAACTATATATACTGTAAGGAAAGGCTAAAGCTACAGTACATATGAGAAACAGACTAATAGAACTATTACACGTGTCCTATATAGTAACTGAATATAACTGAAAATATCCTAAGACATAAGTTCTGAACAACATGTTCAGAACTTCTGAACATCCTTCTGATCAAGCACTTCAGAACTTCCTTCAAGCACTTGTGATATTTTCTTCATCATCTTCAGAAGTTCTAGGTCTCCTACTCAGAACTCTGACCCTTCTGTTCAGATTCCACGCTTGTAATCTTTTCGAGACTTCTCAGATCAGAACTTCTGAGTCTTCTAACTCAGAACTCTGAGTCTTCTATTCAGATCCAACACTTGTAACTTTTGACAAAACTTCAAATCTAACAATCTCCCCCTTTTTGTCAAATAGTCCTGTACTTTTCATCATCATATTCTTTTAGTGCTGGAACAATATTCAAAACCAGTACATTTCTCAAAGTAAGCCTTCTGTTAATCTTTTCTATGATCTCTTGAATCTCTTCAACTTGTTTTCCCTTTTGTAACTTTTTCTCCAGACTGTATTTGATGAACCTTAAAGTTCCTGAACAATATTTTGCCACTTCTTTTGATCTGAAGAAAATCTTTTCATTTCTGTCATTTCTTAAGAAGACTCCCAACTCTGGATATCTTGTAACATTTCCACTTTTCAGAAGATTCAGATTTTGATGCTCATTATTTGGCTTTGAGAGATATACACATGGCCTTTGTAAATACAGAGCAATTTGAAAATCTGTTTCAGTAAAGTAGTAGACTTTTCCATCTTCTCTTAAGACTTCAAATGAGTAATATTCATGTTTCATGAACTTCTTCTCTTTCAATTCTCTAATCCCTGTGATTAAGAAATCTGAATATACTGATTCTTTTGGTTTTCCTAAGCGCTTTGACATTTCACCACGAAGACATTGATGTATCTCTGTTCTGGCATGATAAACACTTAGAAAGTTTACTTCTTTTGGCTTAAAGAAGTTAGGAAGAGCATACTCCAGAAAGTAACCATTAACATCAACAGGTATTTCTTCTTCATTAGCCTCAGACTTTTCTAGTTGATCTGCATCTTTCATTTGAACATCTTGTGAAGACACATCTGGAATTTCTTCTTCAACTTCTTCTGAGTAAACACCATTTACTTGATATTCAGCTGGAAAAACAAAATCTCTGTGTAACAACTTCTTTGGATTTACTTCTGAAAGTAACCATTCATTGCAATTTCTGATCTTGTTTCTGAGTTCAAGTCTTTTAGTGACACATCTAATACATTTTTCTCTCACAGAAACTCTGACATTCTCAACATAAGCTTGCATCTTCATTACTGTCTTCTTCAGAGTAGCATCACTATACTTTACTAGATCATTCAATCTGAATAGAATGACTTGGTTGAATTCTGAATGAATGAATCTTTCATTTCCAACTTCTTCACTCACAAAGCCATCAAAGTTGCTTATTACTTCAAGGGTTGTGATTGGACTTGTCAAGTTACATTTCTCTTTCCTTGACTCAATTGCCAACTGAAAATCATACAAATAAAGATTTCTGACATATATTCCCAGAACTCTTCTACATTCAAGTTCTATCCAAGCATCTTCAGTACCAGCAAAGAATTTCACCAAGAAAATTTGATCTTCCAAGAACAATCTGTGAAAATCAAAACTTTTCATGTTCACCTTTAAGTTTCCTTCTTTCAATACATTCAGATCAACATATCTCAGACCATCAAATTCTTCACTTAGAAAGTCTAACACCTTCGCAATTCTTTTCTGAACATGTAGCTTTTCATCAGTCTTTCTTAACCTGTTTGAAGCTTCCACGTATATCATCTGAATCCTCTCATCCAAGAATCCATCAATAAATTTTTCAATGTCAACAAACTCATCATCTTTGCAGTAGACAGATTCATAATTGTCTTCAGGGAAAATACTATCATACAAGTTTCTTGCCAATGGTGTATCTTCTCTTTCAACAATAAAGTCACATAAAGGTTCTTCAAGAATGGGTAAATCAATTCTGGGAATCACAATTGGCCTTCTGTAAGTGTAGAAAGGCATAAAGAAGTCTTCAACTTTCACAAGATTTTCTTCTGATACATCTTCAAAGAAATATTCTGCAATGTCTTTTACAAACTGCTTTGTGTATCTTACAGAGTGATCTTCTTCTCCCAACAAGGTAATTGGCCTCACCAATCTGATAACTCTTTGAACATTCTGAATGTTAAGAGCTGTGACCAGCTCACTATGCAATTCCTTATCAAAATATCATTCTCTTCAAGTTCAGAATTAAGAAGTTCCCTTCTGGTATAAGGAACTATCTCTAAACAAGTGTTAATCTCAGAACTTTCAATCAATCTTTCTTCAGAGATATCTGCCATACTTATTTCACACCATTCTTCAGAAGAATCTGTCATTTCTTCTATAACATTATTCTGATCTGATATAACCTTATCTGATCCAAAAATATCCATATTTTCAGTCTCATCATTCTGATCAGTATCTGCCATAAGAATTTCAGTTTCATCAGAATTAATCTCCATCTCTGTATTCAACACCAATTCCTCTGTTTTACTTGAGTTGTCACTTCCCATCTTTTCCATTTCCATCTCTTCCTCAGTATCTGAACTAATAGTATGAACCTCAACCAACTTCTCAGGTTCTGTTGATTTTTCCACTTCTGCTGATTCATCAACTACTTGAATATTTTCTGAATTTTGAACCTCTGCAACTGCTAACTGCATATCAGAAATCTCAAAATCTGCTAAGTCAATATCAGCAACCTCAAAATTATGCTTTTGCCTTTTCTCCCCCTTTTGATGATCATGAGGATCATTATCATCAAACTTCCTTTTTAAATTCTGAGTTGATTCTTCTTCAGGTTCAGCTACAGACATAGGCATGATGGCTAATGGCTTTGAAACACTAGCCAATGTTGAACTGAAAGCTTGTAACAATGAAGATTTCATATCATTCATATTCCTTACTAACTCCTTTTGAAATTCTGACATACTATCCTTGATCTCCTTTTTGTGAGATTCCAAGGACACTTTCATTCCATCCACCTTTTGTTCAACAGATTTTGCTTTGCCTTCCAACAAGAGTTTGAGATCTTTCACCTCATTTTTCAAAGAATCCACCGTACTCTCCAATTTTTCAACTTTTTCCCCAACACCTCATTTTGTTTCTGAATCTTTTCAAATTCAGAAGATTCTAACTGTGAACCTAAACCAACAGATGGTCCATTTTCCAAGTGTTCTGAGAACTCTTGGCCTGTAGGTGCCACAAAGACACCATGTACCACAGAGGCACTATGTAATGAAGCTTTTGAGATGTTCACTTCACCAGGACATCCATCCAATCCTTGACAACCAATATTAGGAGTGTCTATGGATGTTGTTACAGGAATACGAAATTCCTGTGATGTGCTAGTGTTGAAAAACATTTCAGGCCCAAATTGGATATTACTGTGTAATCCAGACTCAAAGTGTTGAATGAAATCTTGGGATTTATCACCTCCCTCCAAATGAGTTTGGGGTGGTTCCCCTGTTTGAATTAAAACAATAGTATGTTGAAATACTTCTGAGTGGCTTGGGATGGGTTGTTCAGGTTCCACCACTGGGTCCATGGTGTTTTCTTCAATGTTAGTCACCAAGAGTTGTGAACCAACAGTAGATGTGGCTACCCGAATTAATTCAGCTGGATCAGAACCATCTCTTTCTCTTTGAGATTCTCTTAACAATCTCTCATCCTCACCACGCTCTATCTGTTTTTCAACTCCCATACTAACCAATCTCTCTGAATTTTCCCTCTCCATTCTCTCAGAATGTTCTCCCCCTTGAACATTCTCCCCCTCCCTATTTTGATTTGACCCCTCACCTCTCATCTCAGGTTGTTCCTCATGGGTAGGGTCTTGAGGTTGTTCAAGTCCCATTGAGGTGCAATAAACTGTTAAAATCTCACTGTCCCTTGGAATATACTGCCTAAGAGACCTTGGAAGAAGTCTTTGATTTGGAAAATTCTGATTTTTAGAACTAGAAATCATCTTACCCATATAAAAGATTGGTCCATGCTCCTCATTCGCTCTTCTTGGAATATTTGTGTTTTCTCTCATAGCATACCAAATCACAATCTGCCAATACCCTTGATAAGGTATATATGTAAGTGGAGTAACCCTTGTCTTCTTTTCTTTGGCCTTCTGATTCTTCTCAAAGGTGTTCTTCATATCTTCCCAAAGAATTGCAATATAATCATAATGTCTGTTTTTCACCAACCCATGAAATATTTGCAGAATTTGCCTTGAGCCTTGATCAAGAGAACTATTCTTCCCAGATAAACATTTATTCATAATGTTGAACAAACAAGCCCAAATTGGTGGTAATTTGTTTCTTCTGAACAAACTTAGGGTTCTCAACTCTTCATTATACCCCAATCTCATAAATTCAGCAATTAATTCTTCTGTCAATGGAGAATCTTCAAAATCTAATCTTCCTTCTAAATCATCTTTATCTGGTAAATTCAGCATATCTCTTAAAATTTGTATAGTCAAAGTCAAAGAAACTCCCCCAACTTCATATACAAATTTATTTCCCTCTAGCCTTAAATGCTTCCACCATTGTTGTATATACTGAACAGGAACCGATTTCTTCTTTGTAAACCACTTTTTGAATGGATGATACTTCAATAACTCCATGATTATTTTATGTTCTTCTTTAAATCTGCTTTCATCAAACAATAACACACAATTGTTTTCCAATAGCCTCAAATACTCTCTCTCAGGAACAATCCTTTCACCATGATTAGGTCTTCCAGACATGACTGACCTAACTGCACTCTGTTCGTGTTGAATGTTCTCATTTCCCTCATCTGCGTTTCCCTCTGATTCATCCATATGTTCATCCCATGCTTCTCCTCCAAGATTACCTTGTACAATGTTATCTCCTATTACCCCTTCATCTACGGCTCTATTTTCAGGTCTTTGAACTTCATCATCATCTGATTCTGATTCAAACAATGATTTTGATGAATGTAATGAAATGGCTCTATTTCTCCTTGAACCAGACATGATCGTAATGTGGAATTTTGAAAGAAAACAAGATCAATGAACTCAGGAATTGTGCGTTTCTCACTTTTCACTCTTGGAATTCAAATAATTTTGAAAGAGGGATTTTAAGATCTATTTAAAATCCGCGAAGCTGAAAGGATTTAACGATGAAAAGGCGCTTTTTGTCAAAGTTATAACAGATTCAAACACTGTGAAATGCCACAAAGGATATTAAAATGAAAAGACATGGCATTTTCAATTGAATAAGAAGATGACACGTGTTACTTGATAGAAATTAACACAAGTTAAAAGTTCTGAGTAACACGCTCAGAGTTCTGAGAAAGCATACTCAGAAGTTCTGAGTACACAGTTCAGAAGAAATTCCCTTAGAACCAAAATTCATTTAAAATCAACTTCTGATTATATAAAAAACATTTAATCATCTAGAAGTAGTTTGAACAGATAGAAAATTATTTTATCATCAATATTCTGTTCTTTTAATGGTGATTTGTGATTTCTAAAAAATCATTTAAAATCTAACATCTGAATTTGAAAACTTTTGAAACATTCAGAAGTAGTTTTGAACAAGTATAAAAATATTTTATCATTGAAAGCTTGTTCTCCTTAGAATGATTGGTGATAAGAGAAGAATACAAACCTTTTAATCATCTTGGAATGATTTCTGAAGAATATCAATGCTCCCCTTGACTTTAGCATATACTCAAACACATATTAGACATAAAGGTAGAAAAAAAAATTCAGGAAAAAATAATCTATAGAATCGAAATACTTGTATTTGTCATAAATGAATTTTTGAAAGATAGTCAGAAGTTCTGAATAACCTAATCAAAATTTAAAAAAATTGGAAGTTGGATTTCTGAAGTATTGACTCAGAAGATCTGAACTCAAGACTCAGAAGTTCTGAACTTAAGAGTCAGAATTCTGAATAAGAGACTCAGAGTTCTGAGTACACTACTCAGAGAATCTTACTTAGAAAAACTTTATCATTTCTGAAAAATAGCAAATGTAATCAATTTGTCAGATTAAGCATTCCTATTTTACATATAAGAAAAGTAAACCTTTTGTGATCAAGAGGCTTTGTGAGCAAGTCAGCCAATTGATACTTTGTATGCACAAAGTGCATCTCTATAGTTCCCTTTTCAACATAGACTTTAATAAAATGATACCTTACATCAATATGCTTGGTCTTTGAGTGCTGAACAGGATTCTGAGTTATTGCAATGGCACTTTCTGAATCACAATATATGGGAATTTTGTTGAGTTGATATCCATAGTCCATGAGTTGTGTTCTCATCCACAAAGTTTGAGAGCAGCAGGCAGCAGCAACAACATACACTGCTTCAGCAGTGGATGTGGATACACAGTTTTGCTTCTTTGAAGCCCAACTCACAATCTTATCTCCCAAAAAGTGACAAGCACCAGATGTACTTTTCCTGTCCAACCTGCTTCCTGCATGATCAGCATCAGTAAAACCAGTTAATTTGAAATCAGTCTCTTTTGGATACCAAAGGCCCAAATCTGGTGAACCTTTCAGATATCTTAATATCCTCTTAACAGCTAGCAAATGAGATTCTTTTGGATTTGATTGAAATCTAGCACAAAAACAAGTAGCAAACATAATATCTGGTCTACTAGAAGTTAGGTAAAGAAGAGATCCTATCATGCCTCTATAAATCTTGTTATCTGCTGGAACTCCATTGAGATCTGATAAATCCAGATTTGTGCAACAATATAGAAATCGAAATAGATGAACAATAAGAACAAATGATTTCAACTGGTCATCCCTGTCATTCACTTTCAGAGAGAATAATACAATACTATTTGGAAAGTAAAAGGATGATTAGCTTGTTTTTCCAAGCTAATCTTACATTAAATACAATAGGCCCGTGGTTAACAAGCCCACGACCCGTTCACTAATAAGCTCTAATTTAAACAAATACAATTCAACCCTTGAACTTTAAATCAACTATAAAACCTGCCCTAACAATCTCCCCCTTTGATTTGAAGTTCGAGTTGGCGCTCTAGATCTCTCAAGTTGAAGACATATCTTTTGCGGAGCGCGAAGTGTACCTCGAACAATTTGATGGCGCGGCGATAGTCGATGCGATCTTTAATCATTTCCAAGGCATTCCGAGCAGTTACTTCATTCGGATTCGGAACATAAGAATACCTTGGATTTTCAGACTCGTGCTGAATAATCTTTCGAAGAGCATCTCTGTAACACCCCGCTAAAGCGGAAACACGGAATGTACAGCTCAAGTTTCATAGCAAAAGTTACAAGATCACATCAACCATCAAAATACATTCAGAAGGTTAAACCTTGTCTTTTACAATTGTTTTTAAAAAAGGGAAATGAACATAAAATTAAAGATAGTAAAGAAAGCTTCATCACGTGTAGCCTTCCTAAGATCCAACTGAAAAGCATGTAAATGAGAGTGTCAACTAATGCACTAGTTGGTGAGATCACAGGTTTAATGAGTATAACACCGCTTGCCATAGCAAAATAGTTTAAATCCGCACAAGGGATAAATAAATCGGTTATGAAAAACCACTTGCTCAGGGTAATCGTATGGAAAATGCTAAGTTATTGAGCCCGTTACCCGACCTATACCGACAGAATCGCCCCGACGCATGTTCTATTGCCAACAATGCGCAAATATAAACAATAATTATGCACTCAAACAAGCGCTACTTGTGAGTGGGATGTCAACCCAAATAACATTATCCATAATTACCAACGGCTCACACTCGTGAGTTAAACGGGTAACGTAAAATAAACGGGGACTTTTGAACGATAGCAAAAGAAACTCAAACTTACAACATTTGCAACAACATAGATACCATAGAGCATAAACAAGTATAGCAAGTTTCGTATTTCCAAGAAAACGAAATAATCGATGCGTAAAATAGTTGTAGTAACGACATGCTTTTCACCCCAAAATATGTAATACATTGAAAAAGGGGCTGTGAACTCACATCTACAGTATTAATACTTGAGGTAGAGTTTGAAATGGATACCTTAGTGTCAGTGCCGGAGTCAACTTCTGCCATGCCACAGAATAGGGCATTTGTGGGAAATTCATCGTCAGAGGTAGAGTCTGACTCGAAGTCCTCCTTGTTTGCCTCAGAATGCCCTCTGTTCGCCATTAGGGATTTTTGCGCATAATACTCAGCCTTCTTTTTGTAAAAAGCTGAGTCCTTCTGTGGGCGATTTTGTCTACTTCTGCATTCTTTTGCGAAATGGCCGCAGTTGAAACAACCTTGGGAGGTGTTTCCAGTTCGATCTTCGGACTTCTGTTGGTCTCCACCTTTCTCTGTTCGGCATTCGTTTGCGTAATGACCAGCCTTACCACATTTGTAGCATTCTTGTGTGTGGCCTACCTTGTCATCTGATCTCTGTCGGTCATTTCCTCTGTAGCTTCTGTCGCTCAACCTCTGTTGGTCATCATTTCTGTAGTCTGACCTCTGTTGGTTACTTGATTCTTCTCTTCTTCCATCATCTCTTCTACCAGAATTCCTTTGGTTATTTCTAAACTCTCTTGTCAATAGAGCCATTGATTTAGCTAATGATGCAAGAGTTATTTCTTCCTCTATCAGCTCGTCTTCTTCGCTATCAATCATTACCATCTTCTTTTTCTCCTCTGTAGATCTCTCATTTCTTGGTCTGTCCGTAGCCTCTGTTGAATTACTAACCAATGCGTATGGTACAATGGTTAGTGTTTTAGCTTGAGCTATTTGAGGCTCTTGTGCGGCTAGTGTTCCATAGAGATCAGAGAGTGTCCAGGAGTCTAGATCTTGATTTGTTTGTAAAGACATAGACAACTGAAGCCACTTATCGTTCAGGCTCTTTAGAAACATGACGTTATTTTCTTCCGTGGTTCTGTGAATACCAGACTTTCTGCATTTGTTTATGAGAGAGTTGAACCGATCGTATGTTGTTTGCAGAGATTCTGTTGCAGAGGCTCTGAAGGCATGATACTCGTTTATGTATTGTGCTCTTCGGTTCTTCTGTGTTTTAGCACCCCTTCCAGTTGTCTTTCTAATTCTTTCCAAAGATCGTGCGCTGTTTCGCATGCATCTAAAGATTGAAATATTTCGTTGGGGATAGCCATGATTAATATTCTTTTCGTTTTCTGTGCAACTTCATTTTCTGCCTTATCTTCATCTGACCAGTCTACTTTTGGCTTAGGTTTTTTATGTTCAGGGATTTCAAGAGATTCATCAGTAGCTGGTACACATGGCATAGTTATCATAGGAACCGGAGGAAGATTATAAAGATATTGTTTGAGATTTTTTTCAGTACCCTCAAAAAAATGAACCATTCTTATTTTCCATTGAGGACACTCATCTCTAAGAAGAGTAGGAGGTTTAGTTAATGAGCCAGCAGTAAAAAAGTTATTGGTATTTGTCATTTTGAGAAAAGGATAATCTGATGGAGGATTTATGAGTATGAAGATCTGAAAGTTTTTCTGGGTACAACTAATATCCAGAAATATGGTGATGAAGAGAGAAAATAATCTATCAGATAAAAGTTGTAAAACGAGGATCACTTGATATTGAAAATCAAGCTTTGCTCTGATACCAATTGTTGGTTCCCGTTTTGCTTTAAACAAGATTATCAGATCTATTAGTTCAAGTTAATGTTTGATGCGGAAGCGTATTTGAAGAACTAACAGATAAGTTTGATAGATTTAGACCAAAATATAAATAAACAGTGAACAGAATATTATATCTTAAAGTTTACTGAATATATAAAATAAGAACAGGTTTAAGAACTGTGAGTAAGAAAAGCTTCAAAACAGATATCACTTTTAAGGTGAATAAGCTTTTGTGTTCTTGTCATGTTGTATTTTTAAGTGATAAGGAAGAACTCAACATGAGTCTTCCTTATATACTACTCTAAAGGGGACCATAAAGCATATGCTACTATTCAGACGGTACTGATGAATAGTTGAACGGATGTCGTGAATAGTTGCAAGTGTGGCATGAACAGTCAGACGTGTCGTATTGCATTTAATGCAGCAGACGTCTATTATGTACTAAGCCCTATTGAATCCAATCAGAGTTTGTCACGTCGACGTTGGACAGGGCATGCTACCATGCAAGTTGATGAACAGGTCCTGTAACAGTAGCAAGATATTGTAAATATCTTCAAGTCTTATTGTGAGGACCACAGAGGCTCTGTAATGAGTTACAGAGGTTCTGCGGTCTGGTCCTCTTTGGAGCAGTCTTCCCCGGATTCCGAGTTATTGATCTTCTTTGCGGGTATGACAGAGCTTCTGTAGCGCGCCTCTTTAGCTTCTGTAGATTCTTGATCTTGATCTCTCGGTAAGTCCGGCAGAGCCTCTGTAAGAGGCTTTCTTCACTTAGCCTATTTTTCACTACTTCTAAATACTTCTTTGATTAGGAAGATTGAAGCTAACAATAGTGTGTATTTGGAATGCTTTCATTCGATAAGTTCTTTTCAGATCAATTTTGTTGGGAGTTTAAAGCAGATTATAAGTGTCATATTCGATTTTGATCAAGAAACCCGTTAGATCGATGATCCGAGACTTCAACAGCATGCAATCTCGCCGGAAAATCGGTTTTGCCGGAAATCTTAGTTTTCACCGATTTTTTTGCCACAGATTTGCTAGTTTTATCATTTCGATATTTGGAATTAATTGACGTGAATTCCAGCATGAAATCAGATATTTTTAGTGGTGTTGGATGTCACTTCGCCGGAAAAACGAAATGGCCGGAATTTTCGCCGGAGAAAGTTGTTAGATCGACGGCGAAGTGTTTCTCGATTAATGATCTCAATTTTCTTATTGGTTTCCATTTTTTATGATGACTAAGCATAATGGAATCAATTGGAGTCCGTTTTGATCGTGGAAATGGAAAGCAAATTGGAAGTGTATTAAACAGTTCATGAATTGTGGTTTTGGTGACAGAGATGAACAGTAAACTAACTGTCAGTTAGTGGACAGTTAGTTTTTCTAGAAAAATTTGGTCCAATTTTCGTTAGTGTGGTTAAATTTCGCAGATTTTGCTAATGGAACTCGTGTGGCATCACTCATATATCTTGTTTGTCACAAATTCATCTCCACGACATCGATTTGTGTACGATTCCTCGAAATCCCTACCGAGTAGAGCGTATTTTTACCGTTCCTCCTTCGAGCAAATTCGGACCAAGCTCTTAAGCCGAATTCTTACTCAACTCGTTGTCCAAAGACGTATTCTCTATTTTACACTAAATGCATACACTTTGAAGATGATTTTAGTGCATTTAGTCGGGGTTATGGAGTACATTGGATCCGATTTTTGAAAGTTGAAAATATGATGAATAAGGGCAACTTTCAAGGCGGAGCCGAGCCTACATTGAAGAATACACCGCTAAAGTTTTTCAAGAAAATCAAGGGGAGAGGAGTTAAAGACTTTAAAGTGATTTTACTTTCCAAAACTTTAGGGGGAGAATGTTATGACATTTAAGTTGTCCTAAATATTAGAAAGTTTTGTAAAGTAATGAATTTGGGCCTAATGGGCTTTGACATGTAAATGGGCTTGGTCTTACTTGTTGTAACAAGGGGGAAGGGCTATAAATAGGTCATTTCATGTTATTTGTAATCATAAATTCATAATACAAAATGTAGCTCTAAAACACTTTTGTGTTCTCTCTCTAGATTAGTTTACATTTCTATAATAAATTGTTCTCTCCTTCCTCATCTTGTTACATATTACTTGAAGTGTTGAAGATCATAGACTCACAGATTGTGCCTGCACTTAAAGAATTTAACGAAGATCAATATAGGAGTGTTTGACAAAAAGAGGGATATTGTTATATCTGAAGTTTTGTCAAAAACACAAGTGTTGACATCTGAGCAGAAGACTCAGAGTTCTGAGTAGGAGACTCAGAACTTCTGATGTTAAAGTTGAAAATGTCCAAGTGCGTAAAGGATGTTCTGAAGTGCTTGATCAGAAGGATGTTCAGAAGTTCTGAACATGTTGTTCAGAACTTATGTCTTAGGATATTTTTCTTTATATTCTGTTACTAATTAGGACACGTGTAATTGTTCTATTAGTCTTTCACTTATATGTACTGTAGCTTTAGCATCTCTTTACAGTATATATAGAAGTTAGCACTGTTAAGCTAACTAACGTTTGCGCATATCTTTGTATTCACTTGTAATCTTTGAGAGACTCTCTCTCTAGATCTGTAATCTGTTCTTAATCGAATACAAAGCTTTTGGATCTAATTCTCTATCATTTACTATTCAATTGTTCATAATTGATTGTAAGATTGAATCCTGGTTTCTACATTGCTCATGATGGTTCAGGTGCAGCTTCTGTAGTTGATGGTATTTCTGTGCTTGTATTTAGAGTTTCAGCTTGAGGAGGTATTTCAATAAGAGTAGGAATTGAATCCTCTGAAGATGTTGAACCTGAATCCTCATTTTCTTCTGGTGTTGATTCCTCTGTAGTCGCATGGATAGTAATTTCCAATTGCTCTGTCAGAGAGTCCTTATTCACAGTATCCTCTGCTAGCTCCCCCTCAACGTTTGTACCTACACAATTAGTGGAAGAGGGTGAAGTATTTGAGGGACCAGTTAGAGATAAACCTTGACTTGTCTAGTCCGTAGAGGATGAATCTCCTGAAGCTCTGTGAACTTCAGCAGAGGGATTAGCTTCATCGTTGACCATATCTTCGAATAACAGATTTAACTCTGCTTCTCTTGATGTTGAAACGCCAGAGGTTTCATTATTCTGCCCGAGTTCTGAACTGATTTGTTTAGAAGTCTTTTGGAATGAATCATCAAAATGAAACATTAATGCTTTCTCCAATTGTTCGAGTCCATGGAACATAGATTATGTAGGCCTTAGAAGTCGCAGAATACCTAATGAATTTCCCTTCATCTGCCTTACGATAGAACATCCCAAGGTGTTCTCTATCGTTAAGGACAAAGCACCTACGCCCACCAAACACATGAAAGAATTTGATGTTTGGCTTTCTCTGGTTTATCAACTGATATGGTGTCATGATGTGCCTCTTCACTACTGTTGATCGATTTTGAGTGAAGCATGCAGTAGAGACAACTTCTGCCCAGAAAGAGATGGGTAATCCATAGGCTGTGAGCATAGTTCTTGCACCCTCCATAAGCGTGCGATTTTTACGCTCAACCACGCCATTCTGTTGTGGAGTGCGTGTATCAGAGAAACTTTGCGAGATTCCTTCCTTTGTGAGATAAGCTTTAATGATGGAGTTTTTGAACTTTGTCCCATTTTCTCTCCTTACCTTCTTCACCCTGCACTCATAGAGAACCTGGATTCTCTTCATTAGATTAATCTAGATGTTTGGAACATCTAACTTCTTTCGGACAAATTCTACCTAGGTATATCTTGAAAATTTGTTAGATCTGAAGTTTTGTCAAAACACGAGTGTTGATATCTGAACAGAAGACTTAGAGTTCTGAGTAAGAAGACTCAGAAGTTCTGTACTG
The DNA here is from genome assembly GCA_033807775.1 of Saussurea involucrata. NCBI lineage: Eukaryota > Viridiplantae > Streptophyta > Magnoliopsida > Asterales > Asteraceae > Saussurea > Saussurea involucrata. Next base: position 118,605,704 of record CM066314.1, read on the forward strand.
AAAAGACTACTAAATGTAAAGTCTGAATAGAAGGTTCAGAGTTCTAAGTAGGAGACTCGGAACTTCTGAAGATGAAGATGAAAATATTCAAGTGCTTGATGGATGTTCTGAAGTGCTTGATCAGAAGGATGTTCAGAAGTTCTGCACATGTTGTTCAGAACTTATTGTTAGATCTGAGTTTTGTCAATAAACTAAGTGTTAAAGGTCTGATGAGAAGACTCAGATGTTCTGATATGAAGAGTCAGAAGTCTGAGAAGAAGAGTCAGAAGTAGAGCCAGAAGTTCTGAGAAGCCTTGTCAGAAGAACGTTCAGAAGTTCTGAACAACTTGTTCAGAACTTATAACTAGATACTTTCCTTAGTGTTTAGTTAACTAATTAGGACACGTGTATTGTTCCTATTAGTCATTCATATTTGTACTGTAGCTTTAATATTTCCGTTGCAGTATATATAGTAGTTAGCACTACATTGCTAACTGATTTTCCCCGAATATATTTGTATTCTCTTTTTGTAATCTTTGAGATTCTCTCTCTCTAAGATCTGTAATTCTGTTCTTCATTGAATACAATTGGGCTTGATCATATTACTTCTCAATTACTGTTTCATACATTGTTGTATTGATTGTAAGAGTAAATCCTGGACTTACACTTATGTCTTAGGATATTTTCATTTATATTCTGTTACTAATTAGGATACGTGTAATTGTTCTATTAGTCTTTCACATATATGTACTGTAGTTTTAGCTTTCCTTTTTAGTATATATAGAAGTTAGCAACTGTAAGCTAACTAACTTTCCGCATAACTTTGTATTCACTTTGTAATCTTTGAGAGATTCTCTCTCTAGATATGTAATCTGTTATTGATTGAATACAAAGATGTTTGATCCAATTCTCTATCATTTCACAGTTTGATTGTTCGTAATTGTTCATAATTGATTGTAAGATTGAATCATGGTTTCTATAATTGGTATCAGAGCCAATCAACAAACAAATTTGTTCAAGATCGTGTTCTTGAGGGTTTCTAGATCGTGTTCTTGAAGATTTCTTGATCAATTCGATAATTGATTCCGCTGCTACTCGTAATTCTTGAATTCTTAGTAATTCTTGAATTTGTTTTGTTTTTGTTCAAGAAATTCGAATTTGTCTTTCTGTTGAATCGATTAAATTCAATTCATCTTACAAATCATGTCTTCTAAAGAATTTCTCTCGATGGGGTCTAAGACGAAGCCATCTGTTCTAATTCCAGAAGAGTATCGACAATAGAAGATCCGAATTATCCAATTCTTGGATAATATTGATGAGAATTTGATGATTTCTATTCGCGAAGGTCCAATAGAAGTATATGTTGATGTTGCTGCTACACCTGCAACTGATACTACTCCGGAAATTCCTGCTACCAGAGTGAAGAAAAGTTTTTCACAATACACAGAAGTACAGAAACAGAGACATGCAATTGATAAAAGAGCTCTTACTTTGTTGACTTTGGCAATTCCTAATGAAGTCTTCAATAGAATTGATAGTGGAACATCTGCAAAGGAAATGTGGGATGAACTGGAAAAGCAGGTGCTTGGAACAACCAAATCAATTCAAGCAAAACTAAATCAATGCATCAATGCTTATGAAAGATTCAAAGCAAAGGAATCTGAAAGTTTAAATCAGACTTATAACAAGTTTTGCACAATATTGAATGATCTTAGAAGGAATGGGCTAAAGAAAACTAAGTCAGAGATCAACTACAAGTTTCTGAAGTGTCTTAATTCACAATGGTCATCTTTTGCCATTAGTCTCCAGATGAACAAAGATATGTGTGAGGAAGATCTGAATGATCTGTTTTGTGTTCTGAATCAGCATGAGGATTCTGTTAAGCAAGTGGTTGAGGAAAAGAAAAGTGTTTCTGATCAATTAGATTTACTTTCAAAATCCAAAATAACCAAAACATCCAGGAAATCTGTGTTTTTGTCTGAAATACCAAAGTTAGAGGAGGAATCTGAGAAGGAAGAAGGATCTGAGGAAGATGATGATATCAAGCTGATTGCTGAGAAATTAGCATTGTTGACTAATACTTTTAACAAAAGGTATGGAAAGAAGAGATTTGAGGGTAAGTTCAGAAAAGAACAGGGGAGTTCAGATGAGAAATATAAGAAGAAAGATGATAGAGAGGAAAACAAATATGAGAAGAAAGAAGAGAAGGAAGAAAGAAAAGAGAAGGATCTTTTTTTCAAGTGTGGAAAACCTGGTCATTTTTCAAGGGACTGCAGAGTGAAAGTGGTTAAAGACTATGAGTACTATGCAAAGAAAGCGCAACTTGCCAAAACCAAAGACAGTGGAATTGAATTATTGGCAGAACAAGAGAATTGGCTGTATTATTCTTCTGATGAAGAGAATTGCATCCACTTTTCACAAATGCAAAGTTATATGGCTAAGATGAGGAATGAAGATTCTGACTATGAGGATGCGAGTTCTGAATTTTCTGCTGAGGTACATCCTGCTCTTGAAATAGATTTAATGACTCAAATTGGTAATATGAATTCTGAATTTGTTAAACTCAGAAAACAGATAAAAGGTGAAAGGATTCTGGTTAACAAATTCAGAACAGAAAAAGAAATAATTAAAGAACAATTTGAAGAATCTGAGGTTGAAAAACAAAAAGTCAGAAAAGAGAATTCCGATCTTTTGAAAAAGATTTCTGAATTGAAAATTGAACTCTCAAAAGTAAAAGATGGAAAGGTTGATTTGCAAATTAAATTTGATATGTTGCTTGATGAAAGAAAGAATTTATATACAAAAATCAAAGAGTTGGAAGACCTTAATCTAAACAGAGGTCAAACTCAACAAACTTTGAGTCTTCTCACAAGCAATGTTAAAGACACAAGATTTTATAATCCAAAAATGGGATTAGGATTGGAGGAAAATGTTATTTTGAAAAGGGCTCCAACAAATCTTTATGATTTTGATAAATTACATGTTCCTAAACCAGAAATCCCAGAGATTGTTGAAATTTTTGTGAGACCTGCAAGTTCAATAACAAGTTCTGATAATCTACAAAAATCAAGTCCTGAAAAAGCAAAAGAAATTATTTCTGAATCAAAAACTGAGAAGTCAGAAGTTTCAGAAGACAAGCTTAAGAAAGAGATTTCAAAACCAACAGAAGAGAAACCAAGATTTAATGATGCTAAATTCAAATATGACTCTCTGAATGTTAGTTACAAAAATAAACAACCAAGTTTTTCTTATACAGAAATTGAGAGTATATTTGATGCAAGCAAGGTTTCTGAACACAAGGAAAATTCTGAGACAGCGAGTCAGAATTCTGAGGCTTCTAATCAGAATTCTGAGTTTGTTGGTCAGAATTCTGAATCAACTGAAAATCCTGAGTTTAAGTCAGAAAGTTTCTCGGAACTTGAAAAGAGATTTAAACTTGTTAATCAAGAACTTGAAGAATTAAGGAAAAGTTTTGATGAACTTGAAAATGATTTATGTGATGTTGATTTTAAACTTGAAGAAGTTTTTTAAAGGAAAACAAAACTTATGTCCAGAAAATAACAGAGCTTGAGAAGTTAAAGTCTTAGTATTATCTTTTTAAGATTAATCCTGTAAAAGAAAATAAGAAATTCTTTGATGAATCAAGTACATTTGAACATGGTGAATCATCTGAATCATCCACTAATTCTGGAAAGTTGAATGTTTTAGAAAGAGAAGATTGCAAAAGGAAAGATGATCTGAAAAGGATTTCTGAGGAGATTGGATTGAATACTACTTCTGAACCTAAAGCTAGTAATTCATGTAATAGATGCAATTGTAATCTAAATACTATCAATAAAAGCAAAAAGACTTTTGATTCAGATCTGTTGTCACTTGCAAGAAAGAATCTTAAATGTGTTCAATGTGGTAGTCATTCATTTCAATTCTCTCAAAAAAGTCAAAATTCAAAAATATCTTTTAAAATTTTTTATACAACCAAAATAAATCAGAATTCAGAAAAGAAGACTGTAATGGTTTCTCAAACTCAGACAAAAGGAAAGAAGATTGAAAACATTTCTCAATCTAAATCAAAAGGAGAGAAGAATGAAAACTTGTTTCAAACTAAAGAAAAGAAGACTGAAAGTGTTTCTCAGTCTCAACCTAAAGTTTTCAAGAAGAAAATAAACAATTTTGTGAACAGAAAATGTTCTGATTTCATAAAAGTTCAAGGAAAGTGGTGCTTAAAAGAAGACTTTGAATGGAAAGTTAAAGGAACATTTGTTAAATCAGATATCAAAGCTAACAAAGTACCCATTCCAATATGGGTACCTAAATCTAACTAATTGTTTTTGCAGGGCTGTCATGTGTGGTTTTTAGATTCTGGAGCATCAAGACACATGACAGGTCATAAGTCTTCTCTGACAAATTTCACAGAAAAGGTTGGAGGAGCAGTTAACTTTGGCAATAACAGTAAAGGACAAGTTAGAGGCTATGGATATTTAACAAAAGTAGATTTGACCATTCAGAAAGTTTTCTATGTGGAAGGCTTACAACATAATTTGTTCAGCATAAGTCAGATTTTGGACAGTTTCTACCAGATCAAGTTCAGCATAACAGGTTGCTTATTTCTGACTGAGAAAGATATAAAGGTGTTCTGGGCCAAAAGACATATGGACTTATTTGTGGTTAACTTTTCAAAGATTCAAGCTTTAACCCCAGTATGTCTATTGTCAAATGCAACTGCAAATGAATGTTGGCTATGGCACAGAAGGTGTTCTCATTTGAATTTTAAGGATCTGAACAATCTTGTTGGCAAACATTTGGTTAAAGGATTACCAAATATCAAGTTTGAGAAGGAATCATTATGTTCAGCATGTGAAATGGGAAAGATGAAGAAGAGTTCTCACAAGTTGAAAATGGATTCTTCATGCATGTCACCATTAGAGATGATACATACAGATTTGTGTGGTCCTATTTCAGTTCAATCAATAGGAGGAAAGAAGTATATACTTGTCATTGTTGATGAGTATTCAAGATACACATGGGTTGAATTCTTAAAAGCAAAATCTAAGGCTGCTACAACACTGATTAATTTCATCAAAAGAATTCAAGTATTCTTACAACTTCTAGTTCAGAAAATAAGGAGTGACAAAGGAACAGAGTTCAGAACTTTTTGCAAAGCTCTGGGATTTCTCATAATTTTTCTGTTTTCAGAACTCCTCAACAAAATGGAGTTGTTGAAAGAAAGAACCAAACCCTAATTGAAGCTGCAAGAACCATGTTGGCCTATTCAAACCATCCAACCTTCCTATGGGCTGAAGCAATTGCTACTGCTTGTTTTACAGAAAACAGGACTTTGATCAATAAAAGACTGAATAAAACTGCTTATGAACTGATTAACAAAAGAAAACCATTGATTAAATTCTTTCATGTTTTTGGTTGCAGATGCTATGTTCTAAAGGATAGAGAAAATCTTGGTAAATTTGATAAAAAGGCAGATGAAGGATACTTTGTTGGTTATTCACTAACTTCCAAAGCATTAAGAAACTACAACAGAAGAACCAAGAGGATTATGGAAAGCATCAATGTCACATTTGATGAGTCAAGATTAAGGACTTCTGAATAAAACAGTTCAGGACTCAATCAGGATAAGCAAAAAATGACGTCTGAATCATATTCTAATCCTAACTGTTCAGAACTCAATTTATTGTTTAAGGATGCATTTGTAGAATTAACTTCTGAATCTTATGCAGACTTTGAAAATTCTAAAATGGTTCAAGAAATGAAAAGGGGAAGTTCAGAGGTTCAAACAACAGTAATTTCGGATACTGGTCCATCTGAGGAATGTCCAATTTTGATCAATACAAGTGATGAAATTTCTGAGCCTAGTATTCAGAATTCTGACCAAGGTATTCAGAGTTCTGGAGATGTCAATCAGAATTCTGGACATGGTACTCAGACTTCTGGGCAAGATACTCAGAACTCTGAACAAGTCATTCAGAATTCTGACTCTACTACTCAGAATCCAAATTTGGATGTTACACCTCAACACATCTTAGAACAAAGGGACAGTTCAGAATTACATGCTGTTATGGATGAGAATGATACAGACAACAATTTTGAAGATATTAATGTGCTTCCAAGTTCAAACAAATGGACAAAAGACCATCCTATTCATCAAGTAATAGGAGATCCATCAGTGGGAGTACAGACTAGGTCAGCAATAGCAAATGAAGCAATGTTTGCAGGATTTTTAAGTGTGATTGAACCTAAGAAAGCCACTGAAGCCCTAGAGGATCCAGACTAGATTTTAGCAATGCAATATGAATTGCTACAGTTTACAAGAAACAAAGTTTGGAGACTCATTCCAAGGCCTGAAGGAAAATCCATTATTAGAACAAAATGGGTATTCAGAAACAAGAAAGATGAGTCAGGTGTTGTAGTCAGAAACAAGGCTAGATTGGTTGCTAAGGGATATTCTCAACAAGAAGGAATAGACTATAATGAGACATTTGCACCTGTGGCAAGAAGAGAAGCAATCAGAATATTCTTGGCCTATACTGCACATAAGAACTTCAAAGTGTACCAAATTGATGTTAAATCAGCCTTTCTGAATGGTATACTTCATGAAGAAGTTTATGTCTATCAACCAGAAGGATTTGTTGATCCTGAGTTTCCAGATCATGTGTATGTTTTAGATAAAGCATTGTATGGTCTGAAACAAGCCCCAAGAGCCTGGTATGACACTCTAACTCAATACTTATTAGAATCTGGCTTCAAGAAAGGTAAAATTGACACTACTTTATTTTTAAAGAAAGAAGGTGATGAATTGATTTTGATTCAGATATATGTAGATGATATAATATTTGGTTCTACAAATGCAGAATTATGTGAGGATTTCTCAGAAATAATGAAATCTAAATTTGAGATGAGCATGATGGGAGAATTGAACTTTTTCCTTGGTCTTCAAGTAAAACAATTACCAACTGGAATTTTTTTAAATCAAGGAAAATATGCAAAAGATATTCTGAAAAAGTTTAAGATGTCTGATTCTGCTGCTCTGAGAACACCAATGGCAACAAATGTCAAGTTAGATGCTTATCTCTCTAGAGTTTCAGTAGATAACAAGGTTTATAGAGGCATGATAGGGTCTTTACTTTATCTGACTGCAAGTAGACCAGATATCATGTTTGCTACATGTTTTTGTGCTAGATTGCAATCAAATCCAAAAGAATCTCATTTGCTGGCTGTCAAAAGAATCTTATGATATCTCAAAGGTTCACCTAATTTGCGCCTTTGGTATCCAAAAGAGACTGATTTCAAATTAACTGCCTTTACTGATGCTGATCATGCAGGAAGCAGGTTGGACAGGAAAAGTACTTCTGGTGCTTGTCACTTTTTGGGAGATAAGATAGTGAGTTGGGCTTCAAAGAAGCAAAATTGTGTGTCCACATCAACTGCTGAGGCAGAATATGTAGCTGCTGCTGTTTGCTGTTCTCAAACTTTGTGGATGAGAACACAACTAATGGATTATGGCTATCAACTCAATAAGATTCCCATCTATTGTGATTCAGAAAGTGCCATTGCTATCACTCAGAATCCTATTCAGCACTCAAAGACCAAACATATTGATGTAAGGTATCATTTTATTAAGGACTACATGGAAAAGGAAACTATAGAAATGCACTTTGTGCATACAAAGTATCAATTGGATGACTTGTTCACAAAGCCTCTTGATCACAAAAGGTTTACTTTTCTCATATGTAAGATAGGAATGCTTAATCTGACTAATTGAGTATATTTGTTATTTTTCAGAATTGAATATTTTCTATGTAAGATTTTCTGAGTAGTACACTCAGATATCTTACTCTCTTACTCAGAACTTCTGAGTCTTGAGTTCAAAACTTCTGAGTCAATACTTCAGAAATCTGACTTAACATTTTTTTTCTTCTGAATAGGTTACTCAGATTTTCTGACTACCTTTCAGAAATAATTTTTGGAAATTACAAATGTTTCAATTTGTAATTAAGTTCTTTCTGTTTTTATTCTTTTCATATTACTTTATGTCTAATATGTGTTTGAGTATATTCTTAAGTCAAGGGGGAGCATTGATATCTTTTAGAAATCATTCTGAAGTGTTTACAAGGTTTGTATTTTCTTTCTTATCTCAAATCATTCTAAGGGGAACAAGCTTTCAATGATAAAATTTTTCCACTTGTTCAAACTACTTTTGAATCCTAAAAAGGTTTTCAAGGTCAGATGTTAGATTTTAAATGATTTTCAGAAATTTTAAATCATCAAAAGAGGGACATAATTTTGATGATAAAACTATTTTCTATCTGTTCAAACTACTTCTGGATGATCAAATGTTTTATATCATCAGAAGTTGATTTTAAATGAAGTTTGGTTCTAAGGGAATTTCTTATGAACTGTGTACTCAGAACTTCTGAGTATGCACTCTCAGAATTCTGAACGTGTTATTCAGAACTTTTACTTGTGTTAATTTCTATCAAATAACACGTGTCAGCTTCTCATTCGATTGAACATACCACGTTTCATTTAAATATCTTTTGTGGTATTTCACAGTGTTAGAAACTGTTATAACTCTGACCAAAAGCAACTTTTCACCGTTTGAATCCTTTCAGTTTCGTGTATTTTAAATAGACCTTAAAATCCCTCTTTCAAATTCATTTGTATTCCAAGAGTGAAAAGTGAGATACGCAAAACTCCAGAGTTCTTCGATTTTGTTTTCTTTCAATCTTCCATATCGTAATCATGTCTGGTACAAGAAGAAGTAGACCACATCATTACACTCCTCGAGAACTTTGATGGAATCCTCTTCGGATTCAGAAAATATTGAAGTTCGTATGCCTGAGAATAGAGCCGTAGAAGAAGGGGATATAGGGGAGAATATTGTAGGAGAAAATATTGAAGGAGATACAAGGGAGAGAATATGGCTGAATCTGAAGGAAATGCAGATGGGGGAAATGAGAATATTGAACACGAACAGAGTGCGGTGAGGTCTGTTATGTCTTCTAGACCTAATTCTTTGGAGAGGATTGTGCCTGAAAGTGAGTATTTAGCCCTAGTTGAAAATAATTGTGTGTTAGTGCTTGATGAAACCAAGTTTAAAGAAGAACATAGGATAATCATAGAGTTGTTGAAGTATCATCCATTCAAGAAGTGGTTTACAATGAAGAAGACTGTACCAATCCAGTATATACAATAGTGGTGGAAGCATTTGGAATTACAAAACAACAAATTTGTATCCAATATAGGGGGAGTTACTGTAACTCTGACTATGCGTTTTATGCGAACTATACTGAGGTTGCCATAAAACGATGACTTAGAGGGGAGATTAGATTTTGAGGATTCACCATTAACAGAGGAGTTGTTAGCTGAATTCAGAAGATTATGGTATAATGAAGAGTTGAGGAATCGTAGTTCATTCAGAAGGAATAAACTACCACCTATTTGGGCATGCTTCTTTACCATTATCAACAAATGCCTCGCAGGAAAACACAGTTCCGTTGATCAAGCATCAAGGCAAATCTTACAAATCTTTCATAGGTTAGTGAAAAATAGACACTATGATTATGCTTCTATTTTATGGGAAGATATGAAGAATACCTTTGAGAGGAATCAGAAGGCATTAGAGGGAAAAACAAGAGATAATCCACTAACATATAAACCTTATCAGAGGTATTGGCAGTTGGTAATCTGGTATGCAATGGATCAAGATAAAAACATTCCAAGAAGAGCAAATGAGGAGCATGGGCCAATTTTCTACATGGGTAAAATGATTTCATCTCTTAAACTTGAGAATTTTCCAAATCACAGACCATTACCAAGATCACTTAGGCAATACATTCCAGGGGAGAGTGAGATTTTAAAAGCATATTGCACCTCTATGGGATTTGAACAACCTCAGATCACTACCCATGAGGAAAACCCTGAGATGAGAGGTGAGGGGTCTAATGCAAATAGAGAGGGGGGGAATGTTCAGGAGGGAGAACATTCTGAGAGAAATGAGAGGGAAAATTATGAGAGATTGGTTAGAATGGAAAGTGAAAAACAGATAGAGAGATGTGAGGATGAGAGATTGTCACCAGAATTAGAAAACATAGATAATTCTGATCCATCCGTTCTAATCCGGGCAACCACATCTACTATTGGTTCACAACCCTTGGTGATCAATATTGAAGAAAACACCACTGAGCCCATGGTGGAACTTGAACAACCCAATCCTAGCCACTCAGAAGCATGCCAACATGCTACTGTTTCATTTCATATAGGGGAACCATCCCAAACTCATTTGGAGCTTGGTGATAAATCCCAACATGTTCTTCAACACAGTGAGTCTGGATTACACAGTGATATCCATTTTGGGCCTGGATTTTCATTTCACACTAGCACATCACAAGAATTTTGTATTCCTGTATCAACATCCATAGACATACCTAACATTGGGTGTCAAGGATTAGATGGAAGTCCTAGGGAATTGAACATCTTAAAAGCTTCCTTACACAGTGCATCTATTGTACATGGTGACTTTGTGGCACCTACAGGCCATATGTTCTGTGAACATATGAAAACTGGTTCATTTGTTGTTCTAGGTTCACATTTAGACTCTTCTGAATTTGAAAAGATTCAGAAATAGAACCATGATCTTGGAGAGAAAGTTCAAAAATTGGAGAATACAGTTGTTTCCTTGAAAGATGAGGTCAAGGAACTCATAATAATGTTGGAAGGCAAAGCTAAGTCTGTTGAACAAAAAGTGGATAAAGTGAAAGAATCTTTGGAATCTCATAAAAAGGAGATCAAAGATGAATTATCAAAATTTCAAAAGGGGCTTATGAAAAGTATGGAAGATATGAAGTCTTCTCTGATGCAAGTATTTAGTTCAAATCTAGCAAGTGTTTCAAAGCCTCTTGCTATCATGCCTTTGACTGTTGCAGCACCAGAATCTGAATCAACTCGGTCTTTGAAGATGAAATTTGATGATAATAAACCTCATCATCATCAAAAGGGGGAGAAAAAGCAGAAACAAAGCACTGAGTTAGCAGATGTTCAGAAGTTAACAGATGTTGAGAAGTTAGTAGATGTTCAAACAATAAGTTCTGATTCTATGGATGCTATGGAAACTGAAAATGTGGTACATGAAAACTCTTCAGAAGAAGTTACTGATAAAATTGATTAATTGGAGATAAATACTGAAGTGGAGGTAAATTCTGATGAAACTGATGTGATTGTGACAGATGAGAATATTATGACAGATGATGTAGCTATGACAGATGAGACAAGTATTTTTGGATCAGATGAAATGATTATGGCAGATGAGAATGTTTTGGCAGAATATGTTATGGAAGACGAGGAGATTATGACAGATTCTTCTGAAGAATACATAACAGTACGTTCTGAGGTGAATACATGTTCAGAAATTGTTCCTTATACCAGAGGTGTTCTTATTTCTGAGATTGAAGAAAGAAGGATGAATGATGTTCTGATAAGGAGAATGCACAGTGAGTTGGTGAGAGTTCTTAATACTCAAAATGTTCAAAGGTGTATCAGATTGGTGAGGCCTATTGATTTGATGGGAGTAGAGGATCACTCTGTTGGATATTAATGAAAGTTTCAAGATGATTTTGAACTTCATTTTCTGGATGAGTTGGCAACTAATGATGAAGTATATGATAGAGTTGAGATTACTTCATGCCTTTGGAATATGTGTTCAGAAGACCCATTGAAATTCCAAGACTTGATTTGCCAGTTCTGGAAGAACCACTATGTGATTTCATCATTGAACAGGGTGATACTCCACTTGCTAGGCAATTTCATCGTGATATCTTTCCAGAAGAAACCTATGAGTATCTCTACTGCAAAGAAGATGAGTTTGTTGATATTGAGAACTTTATTGATGGTTTTATGGATGAAAGAATTCAGATGGTGTATGTAGAAGCTTCAAATAGAATGAGAAACCCAGATGAAAGGTTACATGTTCAGAAAAGGATTGAGAAGGTGTTAGAATTTCAAACTGAAGAATTTGATGGTCTGAAGTATGTAAGTATGGAAGTTCTGAAGGAAGAAAATTTGAAAGTAAATCTGACTAGTTTTGACTTTCATAGATTGTTCCTTGATGATCAAATCTTTCTAGTGAAGTTCTTTGCAAGCACAGAAGAAACTTGGATGGAAATTGAATGCAGAAGGATTTTGGGCATATATGTTAGAAATATGCATATTTATGACTTCGAGCTGGCCATTGAATCAGGAAAAGACAAATGCAATTTAAGTTGTCCAATTAAAAAGCCTTGCAATGTAAACTGTGTTCGTGGATTTGTGATTGAAGGAATTGAAAATGAAGGTTTCTTCTACACAGTTTATGGTGTACCAATGTTTTTCAGACTGAATGACCTTGTGAAGTACAGTGATGCTACATTACAAAGGTTGTTGATAGAGATGAATGTAACTGCTGAAGGTGAGAAAGCAATTCTGAAAGATAAATGTTTAAGACATATCCAAGAATGGTTAGATCTCAGAACAAGAATCAAGGAGTGCAGTGAATGTATGCTTTCAGAAGAAAATCCAAAGAAGTTGTTACATATTGATTTTGTATTCCCTGCTGAATATCAAGTTAATGGTGTTTACACTGAAGATATTGAAGAAGGTATTCCAGATGCATTATCTTCACAAAATGTTTAGATGTAAGAAGCTGAACAAGCAGAAAAATCTGAGGCAAATGAAGAAGAAATACCTGTTGATCTGAATGCCATGTTCTTGGAATACACTTTACCAAACTTCTTTCAGCCAAGAGAAGTAAATTTCATGAGTGTGTATCATGACAAGTCAGAATTTACTAGATGGTATCGTGCTGAATTGACAACGAGCGTAGGAAAGAAAAAGCAATCTGTCTATTCAGATTTCATGATCATAGGAATCATAGAACTTTTTGTCAAGAAATTTAAAAAGAATGAGTACTGTGGGTTTGAAGTTCTGAGAGAGGATGGAAAGATCTACTACTTCCCTGAAGCTGACTTTGATAAGATCTCATTGACAGATTTCTACAGGTTGTACTGTCTTCTGCAAAATAAAGATTGTAGCAAGTATAAAGTAGAAAGAGGAGCATTGGCTGTAGTGAGAGAAGCTATGTTCTACATTCTGAGATGGTATGCATATGTTGATTTCCAGATTGCTCTGTATGTGCAAAGACCATGTGTCTACTTGTCTAAGCCAAACAATGATCATGTGCAACTAGATGTTATGAAGACTGGATATGTTAGTGAATTTCCAGAATTGGGTGTTGTGCTAAAAAATAATCAAAAGCAAAAGATCTTCTTCAGATCTAGTGAAGCGGCCAAATACTACTCTGGAACTCTCAGTTTCATCAGGAACAGATTGAAAAAGAAGGTACAAAAAGGAGTTCAAGTTCAAAAGACAGAAGATCTCATTGAGCAGATTGATAGAAGACTTGCTCTGAGGAATGTGATTCTATTGAAGATTGTGCCTGCTCTAAATGAATTCAATGTTGACAAGTACAGAAGTGTTTGACAAAAAGGGGGAGATTGTTAGATCTGAAGTTTTGTCAAAACACAAGTGTTGATATCTGAACAGAAGACTCAGAGTTCTGAGTAAGAAAACTCAGAAGTTCTGTACTGAAAAGATTACTAAGTGTTATGTCTGAATAGAAGGTTCAGAGTTCTAAGTAGGAGACTCAGAACTTCTGAAGATGAAGATGAAAATGTTTAAGTGCTTGAAGGATGTTCTGAAGTGCTTGATCAGAAGGATGTTCAGAAGTTCTGAACATGTTGTTCAGAACTTATGTCTTAGGATATTTTCATTTATATTCTGTTACTAATTAGGACACGTGTAATTGTTCTATTAGTCTTTCACATATATGTACTGTAGCTTTAGCTTTTCTTTACAATATATATAGAAGTTAGCAACTGTAAGCTAACTAACTTTCCGCATAACTTTGTATTCACTTTGTAATCTTTGAGAGATTCTCTCTCTAGATCTGTAATCTGTTCTTGATTGAATACAAAGCTGTTTGATCCAATTCTCTATCATTTCACAGTTTGATTGTTCCTAATTGTTCATAATTGATTGTTAGATTAAATACTGGTTTCTACAAAATTCATCAACCAATACAAGCATATAAGTTTTGCCACCTAGGGTCTGTGTAGCAATGGGACCGCAGAGGTCGACATGAAGCATATACAGAGGCCCAGTGCATGACACATCAGATTTGCCTTTATGGGAAGCTCTTTTGAGTTTTCCCATTTCACAGGCTGAGCACAGATGATCTTTGTCAAATTTAACATTAGGCAGACAGCTTACCAGATTAAGCTTCACAAGTTTATCAAGGGTGTGGAAGTTTAGATGGCAGAACCAACTATGCCATAACCATGCTTCTTAATTTTTGCTTGAGACAAGACAGAGCTTGTCACTTTGGTTCTTGGATTTGAAATTCATGAGGTACAAATCACCTCTTCTTTCAGCTCGTAGAAGTTCTATGTTTGTATCCTCTTCAAGTAGAGAACAATAAGTTCTTTTGAACGTCACGTTGAAACCTGTGTCGCAGAGTTGGCTTACACTTAGTAGGTTGTGCTTGAGGCCATCCACATACACAACTTTGCACACAGTTACATCTTCCTTTTTGATGACTCCGTAGCCTCTGATGTACCCCTTTTTATTGTCTCCAAATGTTACAAATCCTCCACCATGTTTGTCTTTATACGAGGATAGTAAACCTCTGTCGCCAGTCATATGCCTCGAGCACCCGGAGTCTAGGTACCAGATAGGCACATGCTGCTTCTGCAATACAATTAGAGAGATTTAGGTACCCATTTCCAAATGGGTCTAATCTTGTTTGGGGACTTTAAGGTTGCCTTAGAATCCTTAGTTTTGGTTTTAACTTCTTTAGAATAACTATTTTGTTTCTTATTACCCTTGAATTTTGCATTCTTTCTTTTGGGTTTAGAGAGGAAACAGTGAGGACCAGAGAAATGTTGGTTTAATTGATACATAAGTTCAAAGCAATGACAATAATCAACATGTGAAGAAACTTGCTTAAACTTTTCATCAAAAACATTGAACATGGGTACAGAGGCTTTATGATTGCAATTTCTCCTAGCATCAGACTTTCTGTTACAGAATGACCTATCTAGGCTATATTTATTTTTAATAAAGTCTCTCTTCAGAGGAGCCTTCCGCTGTACCCATATTCTATGGTGAACTTCTGACAATTTTACTGTCACAAAAGAAAAAGACTTGTTATTTTCAATCCATTTTCCCTTTTGTTGCCAAGTAAGTTTTTCTTGAGTTGGCCTTAAAGTTTTTGAAACGTTTGGTGTTTGAGAGGATTTTTCTTTTTGTTCCTTAATCTTTTCAAGCTCAAGAGAAGTTTTAGCTTGTATGCACATGTCTAGAAAATCTGGACAGATAGGAATATTAGTGAATTTATTCTTTGGATGAATTGTTCTGTTATGAATGCCAGAGGGAAGTTTAGATCCCTCTGATTCACAAGGTACTATCTTTGAGTCGTCAGAATCAGTCTCTGAGTCGACAGAGGTTGAGTCATCCTCATATTCTGAGTCTGGGTCAAGGAAATGTCTGTCGACAGAGGCAAGATTCTCTGTATATGTGACATGTTCACTTTCTTCCTTGTTTTCAGAAATGTTCGTCTCTTTTGGAGTACAAGGAGCATCCTCTGTAGTCTCAAAAGAGTCCACATAGTCCTTTTCACCTAGATCATGTTCAACAGAGTAATTTTCACAGGCTTCCAAGACATTTTTGAAATAATTTTCAGCCTATTCTCTGTGGACGAAAGTATGAACTCAGATGCTTCTGCACATTACTCCTTTTCAGAGTTCATCATACATACATAAGCGACTTGAGTTTGAGTCTCTGGATCCCCAAACTTGAAGAGACCTATTTGATCCCGTGTTTTCAGATATTCCATTGGTTTGGATGCTCTTTTGACAGAGTCCGAAGATGGTAAATCTGTGTTATGATACCACACATTGATCGTCTTCAGAGATTTCCTCTTGTGAGGTTCTCCAGAGGTTTTTCGCCTTTTGTTCATAGAGAGTAAGTTAAGAAAACTTGGTTTTATAACATCCCCAACGCAAAATAGGGAAGACAAGGACTTGTTTCTTTTGGTTCCTGTAAAAGGATCCAAGTCACAGAAGCCAATTCTCTTCTGCCTATTTGAGTATTTACTTTTTCATACACCTTCTGTGCGTCTTGATAATTTTTAATTAAGAGGTCTCTGTCGAGTAGGTCTTGGTGAAGAACTTCTCTTTCCTTTTGGAAAAATATTTTAAGAGCAAGTATGTTCAGTCTATCACTCTCATTATTCAAAAGTTCTTTGGTTTAGGCTTTTAAGGCTAAATCAAGATCATAATTGTTTTCTTTCAAAGGATTTATTTCTTTATACCATTCCATTTCCAGATTTTCCTTTTCCAAAACAATCTTTGCCTTTTCTTGAGTGAGAAGTATAGCTTCTCTCTCATAGAAGGTATGTTTTTTCTTAATATCAGCACAAGTCTTTTCAAGTTCATTGTAATCTTCTGTTAGTTTAAGCAAATTTGCTTCTGTGTCATTTGAAAATGAATTAGAAGTGGATACCTCACAGTCGGAGTCGGAGCTGTTGATCTCTGCCATCCCA
This sequence comes from Saussurea involucrata, assembly GCA_033807775.1. Classification (NCBI taxonomy): domain Eukaryota; kingdom Viridiplantae; phylum Streptophyta; class Magnoliopsida; order Asterales; family Asteraceae; genus Saussurea; species Saussurea involucrata. The sequence continues at coordinate 118,622,328 of CM066314.1, forward strand.
CAGAACAATGCATTTTTCTTCTCTCCCTCATCAGAGGACTCGTCAGACACCCAGTTCTCTTGCTCTACCATAAGAGACTTTTGAGCATAATATTATGCCTTATTTTTGTAAAAGGCAGAGTCTCTTTGGGGTCTGTTGGGCTGGCTTCGGCACTCTGTGCGTAATGGCCTAGCTTGCCACACTTGAAGCACCTCCCTAGGCACACGCCTTTCTGGGTAATCATTCTGCCTCTGTTGGTGTTCTCCTCATCCCTTCTTCTCATATCCTCTGTTGTCATACATCCTCTTTTGGTCATGGAACTCCTCTCTTCCTTGAGTTCTCTGCTCATATCCTTTCGGAGGGCCATAGCTTTGATACTTGCCACCTCTGTCGTCTATCCCATCTCTATCGTTCACCCCTATGTTGAATCCAGACTTCTTCTTGAACCCTCTATTCCCAAATTCCTTGGTCAGCAAAGCTAAAGATTTAGCTATTGAGGCCATTGTTGCCTCATCCTCATCCATAAACTCTTCTTCATCACTATCAACAACCAAAACCTTTTTTTTCTTTTTCTCCTACTCCTCCAGAGCCTTATCCTTCTTTGGTTTTTCTTGCACCTCTGTGGCTTTGCCTACGAGTGCCAGAGGTCCACCCAGCTGGGATTTTGTCTGGGCTATTTGGCTTTCCTATGCAGCCAGAGTGCCATATAGTCTGTGAGGGTCCAAGTGTCCAGGTCTTGGTTTGTTTGTAAAGACATGGATAGTTGAAGCCACTCAACATTCAAGCTCTTGAGGAACATAACATTGTTTTCCTCAGAGGTTCTGTGAATACCAAACTTTTTGCATTTGTTAATTTGAGAGTTGAATCTATCGTAAGTGCTCTATAGAGATTATGATGGCAGAGCTTTGAACACATAATACTCATTTATGCACTGAGCTCTTCTATTTTTCTGAGTCTTGGCTCCTCCTTCTAGCTGCTTTTCTAGCTCTCTCCACAGGTCATCGGCTGTTTCATAGGCATCCAATGATTGAAAGAGTTCATTTGGTATAGCCATTATCAGAAGACGTTTTGCCTTCTTTGCACATCTATATTTTCCCAATCCCGTGGGGACCATTTATCAATGTCCTTTGGCTTGTCATACTCAGGTATTACTGGAGTAGTAGCAGTTTCAGGTACTCTTGGCATTGTCACCATGGGAACATAAGGTGGATTATAAAGGTATGTGATTAAGTCTTTGTCAACACCTTCAAAGAAATGGATTATTCGAATTTTCCATTGTGGATATTCATCTCTGAGAAGGGTTGGTGGTAAGGTTAAAGAACACGCAGTAAAGAAGTTCGTTGCGTTTGCCATTTTTTTGATGAAAAATGGAGTTTTCAAAAAGAAGCAGAAAACAGAGTAAGGTACAGTGACCTTTAATCGACGGAATTGACTTGAAATATGAGTTTGAACTTAGAAAGAATTAAACAAAGCACCAAATGGAAGGATTTTAACAAGATAACAGTTCCTATTTAACTGTCAGAATCAAACTAGTTGATAAACATAGAAAACATGGGTTGTTTTGAAACTGAAGAATAAATCTTAAAATCAATCCACAAATCTACCAAAAACGAATCGAGATCATTGCAGAGTGGATCCTTTAATATTGAGAATCAAAGTTGGCTCTGATACCAATTGTTGATCACACTTCTGACTCAATAGTGATGTTTAAACCACAAACGTTCAAAATAGAGTATAATAATACTTAAGTGCGGAAGCGTAATAAAGGACAATTTAGGTTAGACTGTAATGGTAGAGAACACACAACATAAAGATGAATGCAGTAGATATAATAAGAAAAATGCTCAAAGATTCATCTCTATTGATTCACCATGTATTACACCAAGAACACCACAAAGTGTGTGTTTCTCACAGATAAATTTATCTCTAAGTAGGTGGGTGTGTGTTGTGCTTCGTTACCAGAAAAGGCCTGGTTCCACTCTCTATTTATACTAAAGACAAGGGGACAAAATGTACAAGAGACATGATCGTGGGATGCATTCTGGTACACGTTAAGGGTGTGCACCGCTTGATAGTACTCTATAAAAGCTGCAGCCTCTCAGAAGATGACACGTGGAAAGTAGAGGAACGTGCCTTGTACTATTGGATCTTCAGAATCTTCGTACAACAGAGGCACGTGAGCTGCACACTTAACTTTGTCTTCAAGAGCCTTGATTTTCATCTTCAATCTTCAGTTCCATAGAGGCTCTGTCAAGATTAACAGAGGCTCTGTGGTCTTGATTTCTGTTTTGGACTTGTTCTTCGGATGTTGATCGGCAGAGGCTCTGAAGTCTCGATGTATCTGGCCGAAGCTTCTGCCAGATTTGTCCGTAGCCTATTTTTCAATACTTCTAACATTTATATACTTGGAGCTAACAGTGATGAAAGGATTTACTTCAGAAGAGCCATGAGAAGAATTGAAACTTATCTAGGAGTCAGAAGAAGAAGAAGACTACTGCTACCTTGATTCCAAAGGGGAGAATGTTAGAGCAGAATTTCAGTTGTAGTCAAGTCTAGCAGTTAGTTGGTCTATACTGTATTTATATATTTGTACTTTCTCTCACTAGATCTTGGACTAACAAACAATCTCTAAAGAAACTAAAGCAACATATATACTGTTGGAATCTTTTGAATCTTTGACCAGATTCTTCTTCAGTTATTTAGATTGCTCATGGTTAATCAATATCCCATACAGAGTGCTAAGAGAAAGATTATTTAAGTCTTTTGTAAACTTAAGACACATTGAATAATTGTCCCAACTTTTAGGAAGACGTTCTAAGAACTTTGTCAAAGTTTCAGAATTAGAATATGTCCTACCAACAGTTCTTAGATCAATTAATAAGCACTTAAAGTGTTGGTGTACTTCAGACAAATAGTCATTTTTACCATAAATGAAACTTTCATACCGTCTTTGCATATTTATATTTCTGGTTTGTTATACCTTAGTGGTACTTTCATATTGAATTGTGTCCCACATGAATTTAGAAGTCTTGAGATGCATGGTGGGATGATAAACTTCATCAGGAAGTGCCATATAGATGATGGTTCTTGCTTTTGCATCTAGAACCACTTTCTTTTTATCATCATTAGTCCATTGACGCAACTCATTGGTTATTTCCCTTTTAGGAATAACCTCAGTAGTAGCAGTAGATGGAACCACGACATCCATGACTGATGGAACAAAAGGTCCATTTTTAGCATAGTCATGTATATTAGGATCTACACCTTCTAGAAAAAGCATCATTCGATTTTTCAAGATAGTAGAATTTTCTCTTCTAAATCGAGGAGCTTTTGCAAGGGAACCATTATCATAGTAAAATGTGTTTGCGTTAAGTGTCATTTTAAGGGATAGCAAGGAAGAGAAATTTTAAGAAAGATCTTGTTTATAAGATTAAACAATATACTCTAATACCACTTTTTAGTCCCAAAGAAGTTCCACAGGGGTTTAGTTTGTAGAAGGGGGGTTGAATACAAACACAAACTTTATACTTTTTAAATTAGTTTATTGATTAATGTGTAAATCAAAAATAGAATTTACATATTGTTGCGAAAATAGATAACGAAAACCTAATCTAAACAATCCAAGAAACACTAAGGTTCTTGCACAAGAAATAAGAGAGATAGAAAGAAGCTTAGAATAAATAGATTTTTCTTCAAAGTGAAAAAAGAGAGGATCCTTCAAAAATGAAGGACTTCTCATCTATTTATATCATATGCAATTAATGCAAGTCAGAGGGTACAATCCACGTGTCCACCAAGTATTGTCTTTAAGATATTGACTTTATCCTTAGCTTGCTTTTGGCCTAATTATGAACAGTATGGTAGAAAGAGTGGTTGATCGATTTTAGACAAAAGAAAGTTTGCTTTTGTACTATTGTACTTTTTATGCAGATGGATAAGTCAAACAAGTCTTGTAAGGCAAGCTTCATGATCAGCTATCACTGATGATATCTTCAGCTATAGCTAAAGCTTGTAATGACTTATCACGCAAAGTAGACTAATCTTGGTTACATTGAGTGCCGCTTCAGATCATTAGTAGACTTGTTTTCATCATCATCTTGGTCTTCTGTTGGTCCCGAAGGGTTATACAAGTTTGTAGAAGGGGGGAGGGGTTGAATACAAACACATATTTTTATCTTTCTAATTTTTTATTGATATATTTAAACAATTTACAGTTTGTTGCGGAATAAGATCAAGTATAAAACCTAATCTAAACAAACTATGAGAAACACACAGATTTCTTGCACTAGAAATAATAGAGAGAAAATAAGAAAACCTAAGGAGAGATTTTCTTGTAGAAAGAGGTTCAGCGAGGAAAGGCTAGACTCTTCAAAAATGAATAAGAGTTTCCTATTTATACTGCATGCATTAAATGCAAGTCAATACAACTTTACACGTGGCAGCTTCTGGTTGGTTGCATGAATTTGACTTTAGCAAACATCCTAGTGGCCGCATGATGAACAGTGTAGTTGCAGAGTGGTTTGTACGATCCTGGACAAAAGTGATGTCAGTTTTGACAAATCGTACGAGGCGTGCAAGGAGATAAGACAAAGGTAACTTGTAGAACAGGCTTCATGATCAGCGCTCGCTGAATGGATCTTTATCAGCGAATGATAAAGTTCAACTTTTGCTGAAGTCTTATACTTGAAACTTTGCGTGAAATGGACAATTCTTGTCTTCGCTGATATCCGCATCAGGTCACTAGTAGACTTAGTCACTTGTTCGTCAGCTTGTTGTTCTATTTCAGCTTTGAAATCAGTTGTCATGAATCTTGTCTTCAGGGATCATAAGTAAACAACTAAGAATGAAACTATCAGCGATCATCTGTGAGGCTGAACATGCTCAGGGCTCACTGATGTACATGTATCACTGAAGTATAAATTAAAGCATGTGTGTTCCATCAGCGATACTAAACTGACTTAGTATATTTTCTTAGACGGTGAAACACTGATACATATTTACTTAAATTTTTCACTAAGTAGTTTTTGAGAGTCATTATCAAATCACTGAAGGGTTTGGATCAACAATCCCCCTATTTGATGATGACAAAGAAATAAAAGAAAATTGCAAAGTTAAAAACACAAGGATAAAAAGGATTAATAAAGTGTGTGTCCCATTAAATGTTTTCAGGGATCTTTTCTAGTACAGATGGAGTAAAGTACTTCACTGAAATTTCTCAATACTTCGTAAATACAATATTACAAGGGAAGTTGAAAAATTACAAATACAGTGAAAATAATTACAAGTACAAAAGTTTACAAGCTGATAAAATAGAAGAATACAAAAGGTGATTCTATCAGCTATTCAGGTTCTTCCTTGATGAGAAGTTCATCAAGGGTGTCAGTATGTGGAATCATCCAATCAGGGACTGTTACTCCCTGATCCCGTCTTCGTTTGGCTTCACCGTAGATATGGGGCTTGATGAATATTCCAAGGAATGAGTGATCACACCAATACAAGAGGTCTCTGAGTTGTTCGATAGGAGCGATGGGTAACTCAGATATGCATTGAAAGCATTGGCGACCATAGTAGTCAAGAAAGAATATGCCATAAGGTTTACTGACTACCTTTCCAGCTTCGAAATCTTCAGCGAGAGGCAGTGAGATGTCAAGTCCTGAAAGATCAGCAGCTGGTCAAAGTACAACTTCACGAGAAAAGTCAACACCAGTCTCGTTCCGTATGACATGGCCTGAAGATGGCAGAGGCTTTTTCTTTGGAGCGGTTCGTTTTTGTTTGATGGATGCAATGGGCAGATCAACAGCTGAGGAGACTTGGTCGATTAGTCTGTTAATAGCGTTTTCAACACAAGACTTGTAGCTTGATCGAGATCGCTGGATTGCGACCCGAATTTCCAACCATTCGTTCAGTCCAAGTTTTTCCAACTCTGAGATATAGCACCTCTCACAGTCTTCCCCTTCAAGTTTACCTGTTTTATTTTTGTTGGTAACAACCTGAAGTGGAGTTTCTTCTTACACCTGGCAAGGGTGTTATCGCTGACCTTCCTTTTCTTTTATTTCTCCTTACCAGCATCTTTTAAGCATTTGTTGCTGGACTTTGAGAGGAAATTTCTTTAGTTGAGGATCCTGTACTGAACTTTTAGTTAGTTTAAGAGCAAAGGCCTTATCAGTAAGCTCAGCCTTATGTTGTTCAGCGAGAATCTTCTCAGCCTTGAGTGCTTCAGCGATTTCCCTTGGAGTCAGACTGCTGAGATGGACAGGAATGAGTCACTGACTTTCGAGCTTCTGCATCATTGCTGCTTTCCTTCTTCGTTCATCTTCATCTGACCTTTGAGGAGTCAGAGAATGTCTTTTGGGGTGGGAAAGCAGTTCTTCTTCAGCTTGTACTTCAATCTCGTCTAGAACAGAGACTGAGATTATTTGTTCTTCAGCATTGATCGCTGGGATTATTTGCAGTGGTGTTGGTGGAGGAACTTCAGCTGTAGCCTCAAGCAGGGGAGAGGACTAGCTGAAACAAAATGATCAATGGAGTTAGATCATTTGAAGGTTTAAGAAAAGATAGAAAAAGGAAGGCTTAAGTGTTTAGAGGTTTTATGAGGAGTAGGGTAGAAATTGAGAAGGGGTAGAGGAGAGATGCAGTGTTAAGGAAAAAGAGATAAAAACATACCTATCAAGTTGGCTTTTTGAGGAGTATAGCCAAGTTGTCTTCAACAAGGCCTTTATTTTTCCCATGCTGTGTCTTCTTATGAGACTTTGCAGCGGTCCTCTCCCCTGGTTCATTAATAGAAACCCCCTTTAGAGCAGCGGATTTCATCACCTCATGATGAAAGTAGAAGCCGTCTTCATCATCATCTTCATCATCATCATTCAGAGGCTTGAATGATGGTTCTTCATCATCAATGTCGACTTCTTCTTCATCTTCTTCTTCCTCCTCTTCCTCAGAGGGAATTTCCACCGTATTGTCAACTAGGGAATGAGGAGGGTCTTCGCTTCACTCCCCCTCAGAAGGAGAGGTACTTTCAGCGGTTCCCTCAGGATTATCAGTTTCTAGAGGGTCTTCCTTTTGGTTCTCTTCCTCCCCCTCAACATTTAGGGGAAGGTCTTTTTCAGCAATATTCTCCCCCTCTTCCACTGAATGGGGGGAGGGAGGATCAGTAACAAAAGTAGCAGCGGCTTCAGGACCCCTGTCTTCGTGGCCAGGGTGCCTAGAAGTTGAGGCTGTTAACACCTCCACAGTCTCTAACCTGGTTTCCAGGTCAGGGATTCGGGATGTAGCCAAAATTACAAAGTCCGTTGTCATCCCCGGGAGTTTTCGATCATGCTAAGAAAAATGGGAGACAGGGACTGTTGGAGCATCCATCCTTTCTAGGATCTTGGTGAGCAGATTATTGTTTGCAGTGGCTTGGGTTGAGAGGTCGCTTACCTCACCTTGAAGCCCATTTAGACTGGTCTTCAGCGTTCCAACCTCGCTGCTGAGGTTGGAGTAATTTGTGGAGAGTTCGGTGATGGAGGCCTGGAGGTTGTTGATAGCGGTGGTTTTGTTGGTGAAAGAGGTATCCAAATTTGATACCCCCCCTTGCAGAGAGGAAATGTCTGCTGTTGTTGCCTTGTCTTCAATGGAGGTGAAGATATCATTCAGCGTATCCCCAGCAGTAGTAATCGTTGAGGTGTTGTTGTTGATGTTGGGGGAGAGACTTTCCACTTTACGAGCGATATCCATGAGGGAAGCGCTGATGGTGCCCAAGTTTGGACCTAAAAAGGAAATTAACTTGTTAGTGAAGGAAAACTCAAAAGTTAGGGGTTCACAGAGGGATATGGATTGAGTTGTTGTACCTGTAGGGTTGGGGTTGGAGAAAGTACTGAAGTCTCGAGTGCCTGACCAATGTTCCATGTCATACTCAAGGGAACGAATAGGAATTGTTGATGAAGATCTTACAGGTCCAGTAGCATTCAAATGAATGAAGCTCTGTAGCATTGCAGCGCTAGTATCCGTCAGCGAGAAGGGCGGAACCGATTGGGGAATGTTGAAGGTGGGAAAGACGAAAGAAGGAGATGTGATGGCTGAGAGAGGAGTGGTTGTCAGTTCACGGCCGATGACGCTGGAAAGGAGCTCCGCAGCGCTTTAAGGCCTTGAGGATGTTGGGAAGGGGTGGTTGTAGCAGATGTGGTGGAGTGGACCACGAAACCATCCAGCGTTGCCTGTGAAGAGGCCAACATGGATTCTTGAGCCTGGGAAGGCTAAGGGTGTTCCGTTGAGGTCTTCTTGGACTTATGGGTGCCAAGTGGGGATTGAGATGGTTTCCTTATTTTCAGACAGGTAGTGGTTGCAGCCTGGGTCACAGCGGGGGGTTGTACCGCTGCAGGGATAGCCGCAGAAAAAGACGAATTGGGGCAGAGAAGAGAGAGAAGAGTAGAAAGACTTACCACGCCTTCGATGGGGTTGAAGTCGAGTACCTTGGCGCCGACATGGGAGAGCCCGAAGTCTCCCTTTGTGGGATAGTGGCTGCCCAGAGCCATTTGCAGGATGGCTGAGATAAACCTCACGTAAGGGACTGTTGATGAGCGTTCAGGTTGCTCTACTCGATCCATTAGGTCTTCGAAAATGAAGCGAGCATAATCAACATGCAGGCCTTTGAGGAGTGCGTAGGCCATAGCTACTTGGGGTTTGCTGGCTTGATCAGTGGAGCCAGTCTTTGCCGTCATGCAGCTTATGACGTGTGCAAAGATGAAGTTAACCTCAGAGGACATTTTGTTCTTTAGAACCTTTGTCAGCTTCTTTGCAGGTTCCTTGTTGCGGTTTGTATCCCAAAGATAATTCATCTGATCAAGGAAGTTGATCTTGGTTTGTTTACCTTCAGGGGTGTTAGGGTCAGTGAAAGGAACAAACGGATTGGCCTTGGTGCTTCCAGGTAAGTTCAGTGCTGATCTGAGTCCAGCAAGGGAAATTGTTCCTCTTCCCACCTCGATTTGAAACCCGATGACAGTAGTGGTGCGGTGTGCAGTATACCAAAACTGTTGTAGTAGATGATGATGTGCAAGGGGGTTATTGTCATGGTTGTTGAGAGTGGGCAGGTCTTGATAAAGTTTACAGCATTGGCAAGGTGAGGGACTTGCTTTTTTTTTGGAAACTCCAACAGGGCATAGGAGTTGTTAGTAGCGAGGACTATTTGGTTGAGTTCATACTTGACATTGTCATCTTTCATCATCACTGCAGGTGCAGTGGTAGTAGCAGCGATAGGAGCAGTGTTATCAGCGCTTGTAGAGGATGCCACTTCTGTTTGGAAACAAAAGATAGAAGAAAAAGATGAACTTCTTAAAACGGAAATGTTTTATCTAAAATAAGGGTTTTTGAGGTTTTAGGGTTTTACAGTTTCTTTTTAAGGGAGAAACGGTAAAGAAAATGGGTTTTCTAGTTTTAGAAGAGTTTAAAACTAGTGAAAAACAATGTTTTCCAGTTTCCTTTTAAGGAAAAGGATTCTGGAAAAACATATGAATGTTTAAGTTTAAGATTTTTATTTTAAACTCAAAAGAAAAACTGTATTTCAAGTTTTGTCCATAAGATCATGAAGACGGTGATTTTATGTTGGAAAAACGTTTGTTTTGATCCAATGTACCAAGAAATGAGATCAAAACAAGATATATAAAAGATTTAAGATAAAAAAATATGAACATGAATGAGTGAAAGTTGAAGATTCGATCAACAGGTTTTTAATATCACAAATTCAAGAACATAATGCTTGAAGATTTCTTGCTTGATAGAGTTTGGGCGCGTAAAAGGTAAAAATATAAACATGAAGAGTTTATATAGTGAGAGGGAAAAGTTACTCATCATGACACGGACACGTCCCACGAAGCTTATTAGACAAGAATTCGAAACGGGCGAACGTGTCAGACAAAAAGTCATGTCATGTGTTATCCGTTTGATGATGTCATAGTCAGAAACGTCTTTTCATTTTTAAAACACTTTGTTAGCTCCAATCTTTCAGTTTATGAAAGTAGTGAAAAATAGGCTAAGTATAAAAGTGTTCGACAGAGGCTCTACCGAGTAGCTGAGTAACCGAGAAAACAGAAGTCTTCGATAGAGGATCTGTCGGGTTAACCAAGAAGACCGAAGTAAAGAGCAACATAAGACACTTCTAAGCGGACAAGATGCAAAAGAGCTTAACAAGGACGAACATGCTTCTTACAATATCTACCATTCGAAGGTTCTAAAGATCAATCGTACAAAGGCGTGACCTGACAACTCCACGTGTCAAACTCTGATAGGTTTCCGTCTAAAGCTGAATACAGAGCATTTAATGAACGTTGTATCTGCAACAGTTCTAGAATAGTGTTTTGTACCTTCCAGCTACTATGCCTCAACAGTGTCTTTGTACCTTCAGTCCTTATTGTCCCCTTTAGAAGTAGTATAAATAGAAGGCTCATGTGAGCTCTTCTATTAAGCTTAATACCACGAAAATACACATATATCATTAAGCTTTGCACTTCTCACACACACCATTAACTGCAGATTTCTAGTTAATCCTTTGAAGTTCTTGGTGTTCTTAATATATATCAAATACAGTAATCTTGGAGATATTCATCTGTTCTTACATACTGTTTATTTGATATTGTGTGTTCTTCTACCTTACATTATCTTTCAGTTCTTAAATACGCTTCCACACCATATCTAAATCTGAACTAACTGAAAGTTAAGATCATTGTTTTAGCAAAACAGGAACCAACAATTGGTATTAGAGCAAACCTTGATTTTTAATATCAAGGGATCCACTCTAAACTATGATCTTTGGTAGAAACTTGGATTTTTAACCTATTCTTCATATTAATCAAACAGTTTCTGTTTTTCTGCCATTTTCGATTCATTCGAACTTTGGTAAACTTATAGAATCTGTTATTCTGGTTAAAAACACCATTTTAGTGCTCAGCTTAAAGCTTTTAAGCTTAAAAACTTCATACAAAGCATCCACTTCATACTCTGAAAAGTTTGTTGTTCAAACTCTTTTCTGGATAATTTTATCTCTTTTAAAATGACTAATACAAACAACTTCTTCTCTTCTGGTTCCTTAACCAAACCTCCCACTCTTCTTTGAGAAGAATACCCTCAATGGAAGATTCGAATGATTCACTTCTTTGAGGGTACTGACAAAGAATTGGTTTATTATATCCGTAACCCTCCTTTCGTTCCCATGATAACTGTACCTCGTGTTCTTGGCACAGACGACACACCAGAAATCCCAGAACACACGAAACCAAATACCCAGGATAATTGGTCTGATCCTGATTGGGCTAAATACGAAGTTGCTTAGAAAACTAAGAGAATTCTGATTATGGCCATTCCAAATGACCTTTTCCAGTCCATGGATGCATGTGAATCTGCGTATGATCTATGGAAAGAACTGGAAAAACTACTAGAAGGAGGAGCCAAAACCCAGAAGAACCGCAGAGCTCAATACATAAATGAATATTATGCCTTTAAAGCTCTGCCAACCGAATCCCTGCAAACTACGTATGATAGGTTCAACTCTCTAATAAAAAAGTGCAAGAAGTTCGGCATCCACATAACCTCTGAAGAAAACAACGTTATGTTCCTGAAGTCTCTGAATGAAGAATGGCTTCAGTTATCTATGTCTCTGCAAACAAATCAAGACTTTAGATTCCTGGACCCTATCAGACCTCTATGGAACATTAGCAGCACAAGAGCCTCAGGTAGCACAAGCAAAAGCCCAGATCATTGCACCTCTTGCATTGGTTGGTAAGACTACAGAGGCTAGAGAAAAACCAAAGAAAGAGAAAGCAATAGAGGAAAGAAAGGAGAAGAAGAAGAAAAACATGATGGTGGAAAGTGAAGAAGAAGAGGAAGTAGCAGCAGAAGAAGAAACGACCCTGACCTCGATAGCTAAATCTTTAGCTCTCTTGACTAGGGAATTCAGCAGAGGATACCAGAAGAAATCTGGTAATGAACGATATGAAAGAGATAATCGAGAAAGAGAAGGGTCAAATGACAGAGGAAATGACCGACATAGGTTAAGTGACAGAAATGACAGAGGAAATGACCGACAGAGGTCGGAAGACAAAGCTGGCAACACTCCACAGATTCAAGAGTGTTACAAATGTGGTAAGCCAGGCCACTACGCAAATGAGTGTCGAACCGAAAGAAGTGGTGACCGACAGAGGTCAGACGACAGAGCTGGAAACTCCACACCGAACCAAGGATGCTACAACTGTGGAAAGCCAGGTCACTTTGCCAACGAATGCAGTAGCAAGTCAAATCGCCCTTAGAGGGATGCAACTTTCTACAAAAAGAAAGCTAAATACTATGCTCAGAAGTCACTAATGGTGAACAAAGAAATATGGGAGTCAGACACATCATCTGACGAAGGCGAAACAAATAATGCTATATTCTGTGGCATGGCAGAAGTCAGCTCCGACTCCGACAGTGAGGTATCCACTTCTAACTCTAACTCTAATACTGCAGAAGATGACTTGATTAAACTTAACATTGAATACACTGAAATGAAAAAGACATGTGAAAATATTCAGAAAAAGCTCACCTTTATGAGAGAGAGAAACTAGACTTCTCACTCAAGAAAAAGCTAAAATCTTTAAAGAAAAAGAAGAAATTGAAATGGACTGGAACAAAAAGTTAAATCCTTTAAAAGAAAAGATTTATGAACTTAATTCTTCTTTGAAAACAAAGTCTAAAGAACTAATGGACGTTGAGTGCGATAGAATGAACATCCTAGCTCTTAAAAATTATTTTCAAAAGGAAAGAGAAATCCTCTGTCAAGATTTACTCAGAAGAGATCTTCAAATTAAGAAATTTCAAGATGCTCAGAAGGTGTACAAAAAAATAAACACACAAATAGGGAGACGGGGAATTGGCTTCTGCTATATAGATCCTTATACCGGAACCAAAAGAGACAAGTCTTTGTCCTCTCTATTTCACATTGGGGATACAAGAAAACCTGGATTTCCAAATCTTCTCTCTATAAGTAAAAGGCAAAAAGTCTCTGGGGAACCTCACAAGAGGAAACCTCTGAAGATGACAAATGTGTGGTTCGAAAACACAGATTTGTCACCTTCAATCTCTGTCAAAAGAGAATCCAAACCTAAGAGGTATCTGAAAACTCAAGATCAGATAGGAATCTTCAAGTTTGGTAATCCCGAGACTCTTACTCGAGTTGCATTTGTCTGCATGATGAATTCTGAAAAGCAATTATCAGCAGAGGCACCTGAGTTCAAGCCAAGAATTACAGAAGAAAAACTTGATATCTCTGAAGAAAACCTCTATACATCTTCCAGCAATCAAGATCTCTCTGAAGAAAACATAACAGATACTTCTGTTAACTTAGAAGATAGTTCCTCAAAAAGGGAAGAAAGTGAGTAGGACACATGTTCTGAAAGTCCAGCCTTTATCGAAAGAGAACCAAGTGACTCAACCTCGGTATATGAGGACGATTCATCCTCTGACAAATCAGAGACTGACTCTAAGTCAGAGATCGGACCTAGTGACACAAAGGTTTTTAAACAAACCTCTGAAGTTCTTAACAGAACTATTCCTCCCAAGGAGAAAATCACTGGAATTCCTATCTGTCCAGACTTTTTGAATATGTGCATACAAACCAAAACCTCTCTTGAGCTTGAAAATTTCAAACAACAGAAGTTAATGTCCACTCAAATTCCAACGAGTTTAAAGATTTTAAAACCCTTAAAACCTGTTAAAGAAAAACTAACATGGCAACATAATGGTAAATTGACTAAAATTAACAAATCTTTTTCTTCTGTGACAGTGAAATCTACAGAAGTTCACCACAGAAGGGGAAAACAGAAGGCCGCACTCAACAAGGGATTTTTGCAAACAACGATCTAGCCTACATAAAACTTCTTGTAATAGAAAGTCTAATGTTAGGATAAATAGTAATGCCTCTATGCCCCCATTTAATGTATTTAATGAAAAGTTCAAGCAAATCTCTTCGCACATTCAATACTGTCATTGCTTTGATCTTATGTTTAAAATAAACCAACATTTCAAAAGTCCACACTGTCTTCTCTCTGTACCTAAAGCAAAAGATAAATCCAAGGGTAAGAAGAAACAAAATGCTTCTTCAACAAAAGCTAAAACAAAGACCCCTGACAAAACTGGACCCATGTGGATATGGGTACCTAAAACTCTCTAATTGTCTTGCAGAAGCAGTATGTGCCAATCTGATATATAGACTCCGGATGCTCGAGGCACATGACTGGCGACAGAGGTCTTCTATCCACATACAAAGAAAAGAACGATGGTGGATCTGTGACCTTTGGAGACAATAAAAAGGGGTACATCAAAGGCTACGGAGTCATAAAGAAGGAAAATATAACCGTATGCAAAGTTGCATATGTTGATGGCCTTAAACACAATCTTCTCAGTGTTAGTCAACTATGCGATACGGGATTCGACGTAATGTTCAAAAGAACCTTTTGCTCTCTACAGAGCGAGGACACAAGAATTGAACTTCTGCGAGCCGAAAGGAGGAGATCTATATCTCATGAACTTCAATGCAAAGAACAAGAAAGACAAAATCTGCCTTGTTGCATGCAAAAGCGAAGAAGCCTGGTTATGGCACAACAGGTTCTGCCATTTAAACTTTCATACTCTTGATAAACTTGTAACACTTGATCTAGTCAAAGGTCTGCCAAATGTTACGTTTAATAAAGATCACTTGTGCTCTGCCTGCGAAATGGGAAAACTCAAAAGAGCTTCCCATAAAGGCAAAACTGATATATCTTGCACTAGGCCTCTGTACATGCTTCATGTCGACCTCTGCGGTCCAATCGCTACACAAAGCCTAGGTGGCAAGAAATATATACTTGTTTTGATTGACGAATACTCAAGATTTACATGGGTTGAATTTGTCAGAAAGAAATCAGATGTTCCAAACATTCTGATAAATTTAATGAAAAGAATCCAAGTTCTGTATGAGTGCAGGATTCAGAAACTAAGAAGCGACAATGGTACAGAGTTCAAAAACTCTGTCATTGAAACCTATCTTACAGAAGAAGGCATCTCACAGAACTTCTCTGCTGCACGCACCCCACAACAAAATGGCGTGGTTGAACGAAAGAACCGCACGCTTATGGAGGCTGCAAGAACTATGCTGACAGCATGTGGATTACCAATGTCTTTTTGCGCAGAAGCTGTATCAACCGCATGCTACACCCAAAATCGATCAACCATCATAAAGAGACACATCAAAACACTATATCATTTGATCAACAAAAGACGACCAAACATCAAGTACTTCCATGTATTTGGATGCAAGTGCTTCGTCTTAAATGATAGAGAAGCAAGAGGAAAGTTTGAAGTAAAGGCAGATGAAGGCAAGTTCATAGGATACTCTGCAACTTCCAAGGCCTACAGACTTTATCTTCTGCGGTCTCGAACGATCGTAGAAAGCATAAATGTTTCTTTTGACGACACCTTCCAAAAGACTTCTGAACAAATCAGTTCAGAACTCGGTCTAAAAGGGGAATCCTCTGGCATCTCAAAAACAAGAGAAGAAGACTTAAATCTTCTATTTCAAGAGATTTTCCATAACGACATTGATCCCTCTGCTGGAGCCGTCAGAGCCTCTGGAGAATCATCTTCTGCCAGCCAGAACGCAATAGGTATCTCTCGAACTGGTCCCTTAAATAATTCATCTTCCTCTGATAATCATACAGATGCAAATGCCGTGGGGGAGCCAACAGAAGATGATACAACAAGGAAAACAACCAAAGAAGCTACTGAAGAACCAACTCCAGAAACCACAGAGGAACCAATAACAGAGGAACAAGAAGACTCAGTCTATACTTCCTCAGAAGAACAAACACCGCCACTCATTTCAATCATTCCACAATCTATAGGATCAAGCACGAAAGCAAAATCTACGACAGAGGCTACACCAGAACAACAAATAGAAACCTCTGAAGATCAACTTGATGAAATCGATGACCATCTCCCAAGAACAACAAAGTGGACAAAGAGCCATCCTCCAAGTATTATAATCGGCGAACCTTCTGAAAAGGTAAAAACAAGATCTGCCACTGCTAACTTTTGTTTCTTTACAAACTTTATTAGTATGATCGAGCCAAAAAGGATCTCTGAAGCCCTTGACGACCCAAACTGGGTAGATGCTATGCAAGAAGAGCTTCTACAGTTTGAACAAAACAAAGTGTGGACTTTAGTTCCTCTGCCACGAGGAAAACAAGCCATAGGAACTAAATGGGTCTTCAGAAATAAGAAGGATGAAGATGGAGTGGTCATAAGAAACAAAGCAAGATTGGTGGCCAAGGGATATCGCCAAGAAGAAGGCATAGATTACGATGAAACTTTTGCCCCTGTCGCACGGCTCGAAGCCATAAGAATCTTCTTAGCCTTCACAGCCCACAGAGGTTTTAAAGTATTTCAAATGGACGTAAAATCTGCTTTTCTAAATGGCGAAATCTAAGAAGAAGTATACGTCCAACAGCCACCAGGGTTTGAAAGCTCTAAGTACCCAAAATACATGTACTACCTCGACAAAGCTCTGTATGGACTGAAACAGGCTCCAAGAGCATGGTACGAAAGACTTTCTACCTTTCTTCTCGATAATGGTTACGACAGAGGTATGACGGATACAACTTTGTTTTATAAACGAAAAAGTGATGAAATTATGCTTGTACAAATATATGTGGACGACATAATTTTTGGGTCTACAAATACAGAAGAGTGCAAAAAGTTTGAAAAACTCATGCAGAGTGAGTTTGAAATGAGTATGATGGGAGAATTAACTTTCTTCCTCGGACTCCAAGTAAAACAATCATCAGAGGGAATTTTCATAAATCAAGCTAAATATGTCTCTGACAAACTTTCAAAATACAGTCTCTCTGATGCCTCTGTAATGAGAACTCCAATGGCCACAGGAAATAAGTTAGACTCAGATCCAAATGGCATACCTATTGAGTGCACGCTCTACAGAGGAATGATTGGGTCTCTGTTATACTTAACTGCAAGTAGACCTGACATAATGCATGCCACATGTCTCTGTGCAAGATATTAAGCTAACCCGAAGGAATCCCATTATAATGCTGTAAAGAGGATCTTCAGATACCTCAAAGGGACCAAAAATCTTGGCCTCTGGTATCCGAAGAACTCTGGTTTTTTGTCTTAAAGCTTATACAGATTCAGATTATGGAGGATGCAAGCTCGACAAAAAGAGTACCTCTGGGAGTTGTCAATTCCTAGGTGGTAAACTAGTCAGCTGGACCTCTAAGAAGCAGAACTGCGTATCCACATCTATAGCAGAAGCCAAATACGTTGCTGCTGCTAGTTGTTGCTCCCAGGTTCTGTGGATGAAAACTCAGCTTAAGGACTATGGCCACATCATATTCAAGATTCCCATCTTCTGTGACTCAAAGAGCGCCATAGCCATCTCTGCCAATCCAGTACAGCAATAAAAAATAAAGCATATCGATATCCGTTACCACTTTCTAAAACACCATGTTGAATATGGGACAATCGAAATGCACTTCGTGTCTACAAAGCATCAGCTTGCAGACTTATTCAGCAAGGCACTAGATGAGAAAGGATTTCTTTTCTTGGTGGGTAAGTTGGGAATGATAAACATGAATTAAAACCTTTGTAAGTTTAACTTAAATCTTCTGTATGTAAATTCTCAATCACCAAGTGTTCAATACTCAACAGAGCTTCTATAGGATTGCTCAGAAACTCTGACAGTCCTTACAGAACCTCTGAAAATGTTGATCTATGTTATATGCACAACTTATCCTTTTTGACCCAAGCATAGATCAAGGGGGAGCAGAAGGAGACCTTGAAATGATCTACAGAAGTTGATCATTCAAGGGGGAGCCAAAGAAGAGAAGTGATCACTCCTGATTCACAAAAATCAGGTATTATACCGAGCAAGAGAGAGCCAAAAGATAAGTATCTCGAAACAAATCCTTTTTAAAACAGTTTTCTAGGACAAACATTTCTAAATATGTCCTAGAAACATTGTTTAAAATATACCAAACAAGTTTTGATCAAAAAGATTTACAAGACTTATGTTATGAGATTTTTAGTGTAATAGAGCTTCTGCTGAGCTCAACAGAGCTTCTGTATGCAAAATCCTCTATAAACTACAAATCTCACACAAGAACTCTACCGATCAAACTCAAATGTTTTCTTTAAGAATTTACTCGAACAAAAGGTTACAGAAGAAGGTCTTTTGGGACAAAGAGCTCATTCCATCAAAAAGTCTCTGTCGACCAATCTAGACACTATAAAAGGAGCGTCACGCACAAAAACTTTTCCAGAACAGTTTTCTAGGACAAAAATTTTCAAATATGTCCTAAACACAGTTTATAAAGCAGTGAAAACTTTGGATGATAAAAATGTATTATAAATATTTAGTTATGAGAAATTCCATCTCATAGAGCTTCTGCTAGCTCTGACAGAGCTCCAAAACCTCTGTGAATGCAATTTCTTCTCTAAAAATCTATCGATCCTCTCCAATGCTTTTCAAACGTTTTTGGTAAAGGTGCAAGCAACAGAGGAGACAAAGAGAGTTTCAAACAACAGAGCTCTATCTCAACAGAGCTTCTGTCATTTTCGAAATTGGGAAACTATGTAACAGTAACGACTATTTTTACTGCGAGTGAAAATTATGTGGAGGAAAAGAAACACACACGCCAAGCATTAATGGGCTGCGCACGACATCAAGTCGTGCTCTAACACTGTTGACGTGTCACATTTTCATTGGACGTACATGGCACACGTTCTCCTGGAAAGTTGAACCCGTCGTTCACACTCAAGTACGGATTCCAAATTTTATTCACTTCCATATATTTACCTCTTCAGAATTCTAACCGTTACCCTTCAGTATAAAACCCAAGTTACCACTCCTCATAAAACCTTTACGAACTCTCATCTTCTTCTCCTACGAACCTTGCAAAAACTTGCAACCTACCTATTTTTCATTCTCTTTCTTCAAGATAAACAACAATGGCATCATCCTCCAACATTCCTGAAGACTCCCCTGTTCAAGAAAACTCACCTGCTTAATCTGAGCATTCCCAAAATCCAAATATAGCCACAGACGTGGAAAAAAGACAACTCCGGGGATGAAGCTAATTTCTCTCCAACCACACACGAGAAAAACTTCATCGCAAACGAACACTTTGAAAGTGTTCTTCCTCTCAAACCCAACAACTATTATCTTGTTCCTTCAAGAACCACTTTTGGGGAATCTCATGTCATTCTCCTTCACATTTTGGAGAAACATTACCTCTTCCCCCTGTTGACAAAAACCGTCTGCAAAATACCAGCAATCTAAACCAATTTTGGCAAAGCAGCAGATATGACCCAGTGGACCGACAGATCAAGGGCTACATTTCTAAACCTGATAAAACCCAACACATGGAACTCAAGTTCAATAGAACGATGTTCTCACTTGAGTTCAGTCTTCCAACCAGAGGTCTGCTAGGTATAAAGAATTACGGTGAAGCACCTACAGACGAAGAACTTTGTAGATTTGTTGAAATGTTAGGGTACAACACAACCCTAAGAAAAAGGAACGACTTCAGAAGAGGTCGATTACCCCCTCTGTGGAATACCCTCTTCTCAATTCTAAACAGATGCCTCACTGGCAAAATCGGTAGTCCAGATCAAACCTCCCATCAGATTCTATCCATAATGTACGGGGTATATTATGATCTGCCTCTGGACTACTCGACCTTGATGATGCAAGAAATGATAAATACCATTGACTGAAAAATCTCCACCCAGAAAGCCAAAGAATGCTCAAATCCATCTCTACCTCCTCTGCAGTATCAACGAATTCTTGGAGTACTTCTAGAGCCCCTACTCCTTCTAGAAAATTGGTCTTTAGAAGGTCAACTGCCAAAATATATGCCACGACAAAAAACGTTCCAACTGAGCACGTCGATGGATATCCTTTCTGCAGACCTCTGCCATCAAGACTTCTGGGATATGCTACAGATGAAACCCTAAGGTTAGCTTACATACGCGATCATAGGACCCCATAACTGAGCCCTGTGACACCCCCGCGTTTAGGTGTACCTTTAGAAACTAGGGTAGTTGAAAGAATGACAGATGAAGAATGGGCTAAGGCTTTCTAGAAGCATGAAAAAGTTCAAACCAAGTTCCTTGCTCAGAGGAAATCCATCTACTCTCCCTCAACTCCTAAAAAGAAAACAAAGAGGAAAACCACAGAGGGTACTTCAACTTCAGCTGTCGAAGCTCAACAATCTCCACCTCATGCAACAGAGGTTGGATCATCTGCACCTCCCTCTCCTCCAAAGCACAAAAAGAAGAGACAATCCAAAGCCTCAGAGGAAGGGGCACCTAAACCCAAGAGGAGAAAGAGCAAGAAGAAAACTGGGAAACCTCTGTCTCATGTGCAAACAATTGCAGAGGAAGGAGTAGCAGAAGACGTAGAGGAACGGGTAACAGAAGAAGTAGCACAAGAATCCCCTCTGCAATCCCCAAATCCGCTCAACTATGCACATCATGGGAATTTCTCTGACTTCCTTCAACGCCCTGAATTTGCCAACACCCTTGACACTGCAGGATGTACTGCAGAAGCTCTGTCACATGAAAACGAAGAAGCCACAGAAGGTCCAGATTTCATAATCTCTAGAGTTGATTCTGATCCTGATGATGATGATCAAACTCCAAAGGATAATCCGGCTGAGACCCCAGAGGTACTGCAGAATCCCTTCCTTCAACCTGGCCTTGATATTCACAGAAGAAGCCTAGAGCAAGTAATCTTTGCCTCTGACGGTACACAGGTTATGCACCCCCAAGTACAACAACTTTTTGGTACTCATCCTATGTACGACTCCCTAGGTCCAAGGGAAGAAGAGGTAACAGAAGAAGGGGAGACTAGGGTAGAAGTCTTAACCCATATGGTAGCAACTGAGGTTGAGACCATAGATGGAGAACAAGTGGTTGGATGCTTCCCAGAAGCAGAAGCAAGAAAAGATGCCTGGATTAATAGAGGCACACAACCAAAACCAACTCCTAGTGCAACCCACACTTCTATTGCCGCCAGTCTAGTGGAAGAGGGCAATATTGAAAAAGAGCAGCATGGCTCGACCCCAACCCAAACCATCTGGACAGAGGAAATTCTTTCATCCTCTGTACCATTAATAACCGGGGAAACTATTCCAGGGGAATCCTCTCTAAAGGATTCATCCGTAGTAAGTGATCTATTGCCCCGGATCACAACAGAAATCCTTGTAGGGGAATTTGTTTCCTCTGCCACATGCACACAACTAGATCCAAACATCTCTTCAGAGGAGATTAGAGTGCACAAAGACGGAGAGACTCAAGACAAGTCTCCAAGTCAACAGAATGATAATCTAGTACCCACCTCTGGAGTGGAGCTAGACAATGTCATTCTCAGAACTTCTGTAGAGTCTGAAGCACAAGATGCTTCTGCTCGAAGATTAGAAGGAAATCCTTCTGTCCTCAACATCAAAACAGGGACGAAAGAAGGTGTCTCAGGAACAGAGACTCACTCTGGGACGAATGTGTTCCCCTAGAGGTTACAACTAGTTCACATGTATCAAGGGATGAGTTCCAAACCCTTGTCACCTCTATGACCAATATATTGAAGGAGTTGCAAAGCTCTTTCAAATCTTCTGCAGAAACATAATCCAGGGCAATTCTTGATCTGAACACCAAAATGGACAAACTGTCCACAGAGGTGCAAAATTCCGTAACCCAGATGAAGTCAACTGCTACCACCACTACTACCTCTGCAGCAACTGAATTTGGAAAAGCCACAACCGCTGCATTCAAAGAATCTGTCAAGCACTTTCTTCAACAACTAAAAGAGCAATCCTCAAAATCTAAGGGTCTTACACCTGAAGACCTGAAGAAGGCCTTAGACGATGTTCAAGAGCAAACAACCAAAAATACTCAGACCATGAAGCCTTCTGACTACATGACAAGAGCTCAAGTGACAGAACTCGGCCAAGGAATACTTGATCAGATGACCGAATTCATCAGAGCTTTTACCGCTGCCAACGCAAACTATGTCAGAGAGTTTCAAGCAAGCGTCGGCAAAATACGCTTCAACACAGAAGCAGAGGTTGAAACACTGCTCAGTCTCTGTGATGACTTATGCGCAAAGATGATTGCTGCAGGGGCTGTTCCACCAAAGAAACCAGATACATCTTGCAGGGCAGAAGGTAAAACAGATAAGGGTCAGGATGACTCTGATGATGATTCTGACGATTCATCAGATCATCCTGAGGGGGAGAATCAAGGGGAGAAACAAAGGGAAGTAGCTGCAAGAAGAGGTCTACCAGAACCACCAGTATCTGCAGAACCCCTGAACCAAATTTCCCCAAATCAAAACCGAGGAAACCAACAGTTCATAGAGGCAACAACCACCTCTGTGGAAATGATCTCTGAAGAAACCCCTGCTAAAACCCAAACACCTGAAACCCAAAGTAGAAACCAAACCACAGAGACAACAACCATCTCTGTGGAATCCATTCCTGAAGAAACCCAAATACCAGAAACAACCCAAGTTCAACAACAGAAGACAACAGAGGCAACACCAACCTCTGTGGAATTTCCTTCTGTATTTGGAGAAGATGTCCAAATCCAAGAAGTGCTCCAACTCCTGACATCCTCCGAAGACGAACTACCTTCCCCAACACCTAAAACCAACCCAAGAACCAAAACCATTGCTCACAAAAAATTATCTGAGCAAAACACCTGAAACCTCTCCAACAGAACCCAAATCACCAATCAAGCCCTCTGAAACTCAAGTGTCAGAACCAACAGAGGCAATCCCCAAACCAACAGAAACATCAACAACAAAGCCCTCTGAGACTCAAGCGTCAAATCGTACAGAGGCAACCCCATCTCAATAAACAGAACAACCGAAGGCAAATGACAAGGGAAAAGGGACTATAACAGAAGAACCGCAGAAGAAAAAGCCCAAGCATCAACCTTCGACAGAAAAACTGATGAAGAGCTCTTTCGATGCGTATAAGACACCAAAGCCTGAAGAAGAAGACTGGGCTTTCGGCACTACACCTCTGTCAAATATTCCTGTTCTGGATCCAAAGACAAAACCTTCAGAAGATCGAGTGGTATAAGTCAAGAACCAATTAGATGCTTTGCGCAGAACCTTACCTCAACCACCACCACCACAAATGGAAGAAGTGGTATACAGGTACTTATACAGTAGAATGGGCATAATGGATTAATCAGAACCAACCATTCAAGACCCTGACTTCCATGCTGACCTCGAAAACCTCTTCACCAGAACAAAACCCAAGCCTAAACACGAAGTCTTCTCAACATCCAAGATCGTCAAAGTCCTATATTGTAAGTTCTCAAGAACCAGAACCTGGCCTAAACTTTCTTACAACATCTACAAGGTCAAAAGAGAGGACAAATCAGAGAACTAATTTACAGATACAGATCATAGGAATCTCAATCCTTATGATCTACCTGATTTTCTGGAATGGACGAAAGAGAACTTCACAACCGATGAAGTTCGCAGAGCCTACAGGGTGATTAGAAAGGCCATACGCGAAAAGCTTCTGCTACACAGCATGGTAGATTTCCAATTCGCTCGAGATCTTGGAATGAAAAGCTTAAACATTCAACCACCAGAAGACTACTGCCCTCCCTCTGCTACACCAAACTCAATCATCACAAATCCAAGGGTCGGGTTAGTATTTCTAGATCCTTCTGGTAAATCAAAGTTATTCGTATATATGGACTGTCAGAAGTACGCAACAAGTACTTTGACAGAGTTTAGAACAATCCTAGTGGAGCACAGAGGAACAAAGCTCATGAATCAAAGGCTTGCCGACAGACTGATAGAGGTTATCGATGCAACAATCAACTTCCGAACTCTCTGCATCAGCTTCTATCACCAGCTCATACAAGAAGGACTCGACCGCAGATGTTTCAATGACTTTAAGGATGCCAACGTCTGAGTCAGTCAAACAGATCCTCTGTAATATTTTCTTTTCAATACAATCATATGTAAATGCCTCTGGCATAATCAAATATGAAAAGAAAAGTGTTCTTAGTATGTACTTTTCAAATTTTCATTTTTCACTACTTGGGGGGAGATTGTTAGCTCCAATCTTTCAGTTTATGAAAGTAGTGAAAAATAGGCTAAGTATAGAAGTGTTCAATAGAGGCTCTTCCGAGTAGCCAAGTAACCGAGAAGACAAAAGTCTTCGATAGAGGCTCTGTCGGGTTAACCAAGAAGACCGAAGTAAAGAAGCAACAAAAAACACTTCTAAGCGGACAAGACCACAGAGCTTCTGTCATACTTGACAGATGTTCTGTGGTAAAAATAAGATCTACGCAAAAGATCTTAACAAGGACGAACATGCTTCTTACAATATCTACTATTCGAAGGTTCTAAAGATCAATCGTACAAAGGCGAGACCTGACAACTCCACGTATCAAACTCTGATAGGTTTCCACCTAAAGCTGAATACGGAGCATTTAATGAACGTTGTATCTGCAACAGTTCCATAATAGTGTTTTGTACCTTCCAGCTACTATGCCTCAACAGTGTCTTTGTACCTTCAGTCCTTATTGTCCCCTTTAGAAGTAGTATAAATAGAAAGCTCATGTGAGCTGTTCTATTAAGCTTAATACCACGAAAATACACATATATCATTAAGCTTTGCACTTCTCACATACACCATTAACTGCAAATTTCTTGTTAATCCTTTGAAGTTCTTGGTGTTCTTAACATATATCAAATACAGTAATCTTGGAGATATTCATCTGTTCCTACATACTGTGTAAATCCAAGATTTATCAAGATTAGAGAGAAATTCTAGAGAGAGAGTAGAGAGAGAAAATAGATCTTATTATGTCGGCTCTCTTTGTTTACAAGATATGAGTTATGACCAAAATCTTACAAAGAAAGTCTAAACAAAGCCTTATATACCCTAAGACTTATTAAGGAAATAAGCTAGCTTTGACTTTCTACACATGACTAAATACATTGACTTTGACTCTATAAATCAAGATTAAATCTTGAAGACATATTTGTCCTAACAAACTGTTTATTTGATATTGTGTGTTCTTCTACCTTACATTATCTTTCAGTTCTTAAATACGCTTCCGCACCATATCTAAATCTGAACTAACTGAAAGTTAAGATCATTGTTTAAGCAAAACAGGAACCAACACACTTCCTTGAATGGTACAGGGACAATTTTAAACGAAGAAACACTGAAAAATAAAGTTTCAGTGATGGATTTGTATTTCAAAAGATCACTGAATAAAATATCAGTGAACAAATTTACTTTGAAAAACAACATACTGAAGTAAGCTTCAGCGAAAGGAAATAGGAAAACATACCTTGGTATCAGTGAATCAATTTTGTACAGAGATTAGATGATAATGAAGGAGATAGAATTTCTTTTATCACTAACATAATGCGTAACCACTAAAGATTTAATCTTCAAGGTTCAGCATGCCCAGCTCACTGATGAGAAAGTTGAATCTTGTCTCATCAAGCGGTTTGGTGAAAAGATCAGTTAACTGAAAGTTAGTAGGAATAAAGTGAAGTTCTATCTCACCATTCATCACATGATCTCTGATAAAATGATAACTAATCTCGATGTGCTTAGTCTTTGAGTGTAGTACTGGATTATTGGCTATAGCGATGGCACTTGTGCTGTCGCAATAGATTGGAATTTTGGAGAGACGAAGGTCGTAATCTAATAGTTGATTTCTCATCCATATGACCTGAGCACAACAGCTTCCAGCAGCTACATACTCAGCTTCAGCTGTAGAGGTGGTCACTGAACTTTGTTTCTTACTTGTCCAACTCACAAACATTCCACCCAGGAGCTGACAGCCTCTTGTGGTGCTTTTTCTATCCAGTTTGCAACCTGCGAAATCTCTATCTAAATAGGATGTTAGATCAAACCCTGAATCTTTGGGATACCAAAGACCTAGGCTAGGAGTACCCTTAAAATATCTAAAAAGTCGCTTTACAGCGATCAAATGAGATTCTTTTGATTCAGATTGATATCGTGCACATAAACAAGTTGCATACATAATATCAGGACAACTAGCTATAAGATAAACAAGAGAGCTAATCATCCCTCGGTACGTAGTGACATAACAGGTTTCCCTAAAAGATTTTTGTTAAGTGTCAGCGGCGGTGCCATAGGGGTTTTCATAGTTGAGCATTGAGTTAAATCAAACTTTTTCAGCATATCTTTGACATACTTACCTTGGTGGATAAAAGTACCCTTATAAGTCTGCTTGATTTGGAGTCCAATGAAATAAGTCAGCTCACCCATCATACTCATTTTATATTCAGATTTCAATCTTTCAGCGAAACGAGTACATAGAGATGGGTTAGTAGAACCAAATATAATGTCATCAACATATATTTGAACAAGAATAATATGACCTTTTACTTTTCTGAAAAATAAAGTGTTATCGATTTTACCACGCTCAAATTTTTCAATAAGGAGAAAAGAGGATAGAGTGTCATACCATGCACGTGGAGCTTGTTTCAGTCCATAGAGTGCCTTATCCAGCTTATAGACATAACCTAGATGCTTATGATCCGAGAATCCTGGAGGTTGTTCGACAAAGACTTCTTCATTCAGCCTTCCATTTAGGAACGCTGACTTACCATCCATCTGATAAACTTTGAAATCTCTGTGAACAGCATATGCTAGAAATAGACGAATAGCTTCGAGTCTTTTCGTTGGGGCAAATGTTTCGTCGTAATCTATGCCTTCCTCTTGTCTGCGTCCCTGAGCAACTAGACGAGTCTTGTTGCGGGTTACAGTTCCATGTTCATCTAACTTGTTTCGATAGACCTAGTTAGTGCCTATCACTGACTTGTTAGATGGTCTAGGAACAAGATTCCAAACTTTGTTTCTTTCGAATTCAGTCAACTCCTCTTGCATAGCGCTGACCCAGTTCGTATCTCTAAGGGCATCATCAACCTTCTTTGGTTCAATTAGTGAAATAAAATTAACATATAAACAAATGTTACCTGCACTACGTCGAGTCTGAACACCTGCGTTTGGATCATCAAGAAGTTGATCAATTGGATGATTTATAGTCCATCGCTGAGCAGGAGAGTGACCCACTGAATCAGAGTGAACTATCGGATGTGCTGAAGAAGAGGCTTCAGCGAATTCAGGTAATTCAGGCAAGATTGGTAGAGGTTCATATGAGAATGCATTCACTGATTGAGAAGTAGATGGAATATCAGAGGGTGATGGTTCAGAAGCAGGCATAGTGTTGATGGGAACAGCTGAAACCCAAGATGTGGAATTAGCTTCACTTGTCTGCATGCTGGGAATGATGATAGGATCATAATCAGCAATAGGATTGTTAACCTGAGGGTCAGGGTTAACATTCGCTTCTGAATCCCCAAAATATGAAAACATCCAATGTTAAGTTCTTCATTATCAGCGGAGGGTCTTGAGTTCGCTGAACGGGATTCGTCAAAGGTGACATGAGAAAACATCCAATAAGTTCTTCTACAGTTTGTCTTCGCTTGTTGGAGACTCTGAAGGCTTTGGATATAGAAGAATATCCAAGAAATATTCCGTCATCAGCTTTGGGATCAAACTTTCCAAGAGCATCTATGTTGTTTAAGATAAAACATTGACAACCAAAGATGTGAAGAAAGTTGATGGATGGTTTTTGTTGGTTCCTGTTTTGCTTAACAATGACGATTCTATCTAATTAGTTCAAACAATATATAATGCGGAGGCGTTTTAACGAACTAACAGATATAATGAGGTAGAATAACACACAATATCAAATATATGAAATGTAAATAACACAGATAAATAGCTCAATGATTCACTGTATTTTATATAATAAGAACACCAAGAAAACCGAAAGGTTTGACAAGAAACTGCTCTAAAGATGTGTGTGTTGTGTAAAAAGCTTAATAGAAGAGTTCACATGAACCTTCTATTTATACTACTTCTAAAGGGGACAAGATCTAGATACTAAGGCCATCAGTACCCCATGGGGGAATCTTTCAATGATTCCCCTCCACATCATCGCCACATTAGCTTTTCTTCCATCCCTCACTCCATCCCTCACGATCCCTAAACATCCGTACCCCATTCCCTCAAACCCCTTTGCCACCTCATTTATTTTAATTCTTTTATTTATACATTTAATTATTTAACAAAATAAAAATATTTATATATTTTTTAATAAATAAAAATAAGATAAATAATAAAAATTAAAATTCATATCATTCATTAAAAATAAAAATTACAAAATATCATTCATACCAATTATGAAATTTTTGGAGTTGCTTTTTTCTCGCTAAAGTAGCCCTCAAAGCGTTTCCCGTAAGGTGATCATGCGGGCTTATGAAAAACTCGAAGTCTTTCTCAAATCGGTTTGAGCGTTCGATTTCGATTTCGAGATCGAGTTTTTTCATTTTGTATTCCATTGTATCATCAATCTTGTTGTTGAACGTCGTCAACAACTGAGTAACACTTTCGTCCGTATTCGCCCCGGACGTATTACTCGTTGATGATTTTTTTTCCTTGTTTCTCCCGATGGGTCGTTGAATTTGCTCGTCATCGTCATCATCGGAAGGTTGGGTACGTTTTGAACCCCGCGATGAAGTTGTCGTCATCGTTGGAACGGCTCCCCATTTCGGACATTTTTTTAGGACGTCCCAAACTTGTTCGTGAGTGAAAGCAACTTTATGGCGTGCTACATACCGTTCGTGTGCCGTTCGGGATATATCGGCCTCACTCATCCCGCTTGATCTATTATTGAGCAAGTTGTTGTAGATGCCGCCAAACGAATTAACTCTTTTATTGAGGTCGTTGAACTTGCTATTGAGTTGATGGGTTGATCTATAACCTGGTTCACGACCCATGCGAGTAAAGAACACATCCCCGATTCGGCCCCAAAAATTTCCTACATTTATGTAAAATTAAGTATAATAATAATAATAATAATAATAATAATAATAATAATAACAATAAAAATAATTACCACCGCTTTGTGCGTTACCGACCACGGGGTCCTCCGAAACGTCAACCCACGCCGACACCAACGCGAGTTCCTCGGCTCTTGTCCACGTTTGTTTGGCGGCTTTCTTTGGTCTCGGATTTGATGGTTCCGGGTTAGATTGTTGTGTCGGGATATATTGTGGTGAGTTCGGGGTAGAAGGTTGGGTTTCCGGAACAATGTCGTCGTCGAGATTGAAGTTGGCCGGAGTAAAACCTTGTTCAATCAACCCGGGATGTGTAAATTGGTAAGGAATTTGTTGGTGAAATTGTTGGGGAAATTGTTGCGGATATTGTGGCGGATTTTGTTGCGACCATTGTGGCGGAATTTGTTGCGAGAATTGCGGATGATAACCTTGTTGTGTAAACGCTTGGAAACCAAGCTGTTGATCTTCTTGCGATTGTGGTGTATTCGGTCGGTTACGACGGGATGTAGGTGTTCTGTTTGAATTCATGATGAGAGAGGTGTGAAAAATAAGAGGTTGAGAGAATTTGAGAGAGTTTGAGAGGTGTGAGATTGAGAGAATTTGATAGTGTGAAAAATAAGAGGTTGAGAGGTGTGAGAAATAAGAGGTTGAGGGTTAAATATATAGTGGGATTAAATTGAGAATTTTTTTTTTTTTAGAAAGAGCCGTTCAACGGATATATTTTTTTAAAAATTTAATTAAAATTTTTTTTTTTAAAAACCTTCGGGATGGATCGGGATCCCATCCCGCCCCGCCAACCCCGCCCGGGCCGTAGCCCATCCCGCATCGACCCCGCCCATCCCGCATCCCATCCCGAGCTCATCCCGAGCCGGGTACGGATGGCCTAAGGATGGTAGGTACTAATACACTTCTTGGAACAGTTGCTGGAAGGTACAAAACACTATTCTGGAACTGTTGCAGATACAGCGTTCATTAAATGCTCCGTATTCTACTTTAGGCTGAAACCTATCGGGTTTGACACGTGGAGTTGTCAGGTCACGCCTTTGTATGAGTGATCTTCAGAACCTTCGAATGGCAGAAATCGTGTGAAGTACGATTGTCCTTGTATAGATCTTTTGCGTAGATCTTCTTTTTACCACAGAGGCTCTGTCAAGTATGACAGAAGCTCTGTGGCCCTGTCCGTTTAGAAGAGTCTTCTGTTGCTTCTTCACTTCGGTCTTCTTGGCTAACCCGGCAGAGCCTCTATTGGAGACTTTTGTCTTCTCGGTTACTCGGTTACTCGGCAGAGCTTCTGTTGGTGTCGATAGTTAGTCTATTTTTCCAATACTTCTATTTATCATAAAGATTGGAGCTAACAATCTCCCCCTAAGTATTGAAAAATAAAAATTTGAAACATGCAAGGTTTTGTAGACTAAGAACACGACAGGAGGTATTTCACCTCTGTTGATATTTTTCTTTCATAAAAGATGTGCCAGAGACACTTACATTTGATTAGATGATGAAAGTAAAAGTAACAGAGGTTGGTAGAGGATATCAGATGCTGGCGTCTTTGAAGTCGTTGAAGCTTCTGTGGTCGAATCCTAATTCTCTGAGCTCGTTATAGAAACTGATGCAGAGGTTTTTGAAGTTGATTACTTGGTCGATGACCTCTATCAGTCTATCTGTGAGGGCTTGATTCATGAGTTCTGTTCCTTTATGCTCCACAAGGCTTGCTCTGAACTCTGTCAAAGTAGTTGTTGCATACTTCTGACAGTCCATTTCTACAAACAATCTTGACTTCCCAGCAGGATCTTGATAAACTAGCCCAACTCTTGGAGATGTAATAATCGAGTTTGGTATGGCAGAGGATGGGCAGTCGTCTTCTGGTGGTCGAAGATTCAAGTTTCTCACTCCGAGATCTCTTCCTAATTGAATGTCGACTAGGCTGTTTAGCAAAAGTTTCTCTCTCATGGCTTTCCTTAGCACCCTGTATGCCCTTCAATTTTCATCTGTTGTGTAGTTTTCTTTGGTCCAGTGCAGAAGGTCGGGTAGGTCGTAGGGACTTAGATTTCTCATATCAACATCTGAGAATTGGGTAACACTTATGTCCTCCCTTTGGACCTTATTGATGTTATAGGAAACCTTAGGTGTGGTTCTGGTTTGAGAGAACTTACAGTATATGACTTTGTCGATTTTGGACTCTGAGAAGACTTGGTATTTTGGCTTGGGAGTGGTTCTTCTGAAGATGTTTTCAAGGTCAGCACGAAGTTCGGGATCTTGGACCATTCGTGGCATTGGATCTCTAGAGATATCTGTACACCACTTCTTCCTTTTGAGGTGGAGGTGCACCAACTGGAGGCATGGGTCTGCGCAGAGCATCCATTTTCTTCTTAATTTCTGCCACTCGATCCTCTGTGAGTTTTTTCTTTGGCTCCAGAACAGGTATGTTTGACAGAGGGGTGGCACCTAAAGCCCAGTCTTCTTCTTCTGGTTTTGGTGTAACATAAGCATCAAAGGAGCTTTTCATGAGTTTCTCTGTTGGTTTATGCTTATGTTTCTTCTTCTTGGGTTCCTCTG
This sequence comes from Saussurea involucrata, assembly GCA_033807775.1. Lineage (NCBI taxonomy): Eukaryota > Viridiplantae > Streptophyta > Magnoliopsida > Asterales > Asteraceae > Saussurea > Saussurea involucrata. The sequence goes on from CM066314.1 coordinate 118,653,835, forward strand.
TCATTATCCCTTTGCCTTTGTCTTTTGCCTTCGGCTGAAGATCTTCTTGTAGAGATGGGGTTGCCTCTGTGGGATTTGCCTTTTGGATTTCTGAGGGTGCCTCTGTAGTTTTGGGGGTTGCCTCTGTAGGTTTTGGCACTTGTGTTTCTGAGGACTTTGTTGGGGATGTGGGTTTTATTGGTGAGGCTTCTGTGGTTTTGCTCAGATGTTTTCTTTTGTGAGCAATAGTTTGGATCTGGTTTTTGGTTTTGGAGAGGGGAGTTCTTCTGGTGATTTTGGTTTTGGTGATTGGGATGGTTGATCTTCTTCGGAGGATGTTAGAATTTGGAATTCTTCACGGGTTGGGACATCTGCTCCGAATACAGAAGTTGATTCCACAGAGGTGGGTATTGCCTCTGTGGTCTTCTGTTGATCTGCAGGGATTTCAGGTACTTGGGTATGGATTGGGGTTTCTTGAGGGGTTTTCCACAGAGGTGGTTGTAGCCTCTGTGGTTTGTTGCTGGTTTCCTCCTTGGGTTTGAGTTGTTGGGGGGACTTGGTTCAGGGGTTCTGCGGATACAGGTGGTTCTGGTAGACCTCTGCTTGCAGCTTTCTCCCTTGGTTTTTCCCTTTGATTCTCCCCCTCAGGATGATCTGATGAATCGTCAAAGTCATCATCAGAGTCATCCTGGCCCTTTTCTTTAGTACCCTCTGCTCTGCACGAAGCCTCGGGTTTCTTAGGCGGTACTGCCCCTGCGGCTATCATCTTGGCGCATAGATCGTCACAGAGGCCAAGAAGGGTATGGACCACTACTTCTGTTTTGAAGCGCATTTTGCCCACACTTGTCTTGAATTCTTTGACATAATTTGCGTTGGCAGCAGTGAAGGCTCGGATGAATTCTGTAATTTGATCATGTATTCCTTGCCCAAGCTCTGTCAGCTGAGCTCTGGTCATATAGTCAGAAGGCTTTATGGCCAGAGTTTGTTGCATAGATTGCTCTTGAACTTCCTCTAATGCCTTCTTTAGGTCTTCAGGTGTAAGGCTCTTAGATTTGGAGGATTGGTCTTTCAGCTTTTCAAGAAAATGTTTGACAGATTCTTTGAAGGCAGAGGTTGCGGCTTTCCCGAATTCAGTGGCAGCAGATGCAGCAGAGGTATCAGCAGTTCTTCTCATCTGGGCTAGAGCATTTTGCACATCTGTGGACAGGTTGTCCATTTTGGTGTTCAGATTTGTGATCGCCCTTGATGTTGTATTGTCCACAGAGGTGACAAGGGTTTTCAACTCCTTCAATGTATTGTCCACAGAGGTGACAAGGGTTTGGAACTCATCCGTTGATACTTGTGAACTTGGTGTAACCTCTGGGTGAACACATTCTTCCCCAGAGTGAGTCCTTGTTCCTTGGACACCTTCTTTCGCCCTTGTTTTTATGTTGGGGGCGGAAGGATTTCCATCTGATCCTTGAGCAGAACCATCTTGTGCTTCAGACTCTACAGAAGATCTGAGAAAGACATTGTCCATATCCACTCCAGAGGTGGGTACTAGAGTATCCTTCTGTTGACTCGGAGACTTGTCTAGAGTCTCTCCGTCTTTGTGCACTCTAAGCTCCTCTGAAGAGCTGTTTGGACCTATAGTAGTGTGCGTGGCAGAGGAAACAAATTCCTCTGTAAGGTTAGCGATTGTGGTCTGGGGCGATGGACCACGAACTAAGGGTAAGTCCTCTTGAGAGGACTCCCCTGGAATGGTTTCCCCGGATATAAGTGGCACAGAGGTGGAAGGAATTTCCCCTGCCCGGTCGGTTTGGGTTGGGGTCGAGCCGTGCTGCTCTTGTTCAATATTACCTTCTGCCACTAGACTGGCGGTAATAGAAATGTGAGTTGCACTGGGATTTGGTTGGGGTTGTGTGCCTCTACTATTCCAGGCATCTTTTCTTGCTTCTGCTTCTGTGGAGCATCCAACCACTTCTTCTCCATCTAGGGTCTCAACCTCTGTTGCTACCCTATGGCTCGGTGCTTCTACCCTAACTTCTGTAGTGGCTTCTGCACCAGTGCGTAAAGAGTCATACATTGGATGTGAGCCAATTAGTTGTCGTACGTGCGGATGCAGAGTTCCTTCTTCTGCTTGATCATCTTCTTCATCGGAGTCCACCTCTGAGACTATGACTTGTGGGGTTTTAACCTGATCCTCTGGACTGGCTCTTAGAACATCAAATCCGCTTTGGAGAAAGGGGTTCTGTAGTACTTCTGGCATTTCAATCTGAATATTTTGAGGAGTTTGGTCATCCTCTTCCAAGTCAGAAGAGATTCTGAAGTTTGGAACTTCTGTTGATTGATTGGAGAGGGCTTCTGCAGTCCATCCAGAAGGGTCTAAAGAGTGTACAATCCCAGGTTGTTAGAGGAAGAAAGAAAAGTCACCCTGATCTTCTACGTAGTGGATAGGTGAAGGAGAGAGCAGAGGTTGTTCGTTGGTTTCTTCGACCATTTCCGCATCCTCTGTAATGGTTCGAAGAGGAGTATGGGGCTTTTTGGATTTCTTCTTGCTCTTCCTTTTCTTTGGTTTGGGGGCATCCTCCTCAGAAGACTTATGTTTTCGTTTCTTCTTTTCTTTTGGAGGAGGCGGAGGTGTAGAGGATCCTGCTTCTGTTGTATGAGGAGGGGATAGTTGAGCAGCAGAGGTAGATGTACCCTCTGTAGTTTTCTTGTGGGTTTTCTTCTTCTTCTTCTTCTTGGCAGAGGATTTTTTCTTTTTAGCAGGGGAGAGAATTGCTTCCCTCTGAGCTTGAAAGTTGGCCTGTACAAGCTGATGTTTGGCCAAAGCTGCAGCCCATTGGTCATCAGACATCCTATCTACAACCCTAGTTCCTAATTGTAACGTCCCAAAAATTACAATAAATTTTAACTTTAAAAATAGGCATTTTAATAAATAAAACCTTATTAAATATCCAACACCGTTTCGTTTGCAAATTCAATAATAAATATTCTCAGTAATAATAAACAGCGGAAATTAAATCGTTTAATAATAACTCTAATCTCATGATTATAAAAACTCTTCACGCGCGCCAGTGTGTACCCGTTACGCCTTGGAGCCACAAGCACCTGAAACCACATTAATATAGGAAAGGGTAAGCACAAGGCTTAGTGAATTCCATCACATGTGCAAGTAGAAATTATATACACATCACTCCTATTCGCACATGAGCAACAACACCACAGTTACATAATGTAAGTAAACACATACAAGCAATTATGTACCCAACTCCTCGGTCCCACCGAGTTCCCGGTCCCACCGAGTTCACACAACGTTTCCATCCACTTCCTCGGTCCCACCGAGTCCTCGGTCCCACCGAGTTCCCACAACATTTCTATCCACTTCCTCGGTCCCACCGAGTCCTCGGTCCCACCGAGTTGTATTGTAACACACTCGTCCCACCGAGTTCCCACAACATTTCTATCCACTTCCTCGGTCCCACCGAGTCCTCGGTCCCACCGAGATGTAATGTAACACACATTTATACTAAGCATTTAACCCAATCAAGTATTACACACCACAAACAACTAGTTCACACCACAAGTACAGTAGTACATACAAACTACCATAACATGCATACAATTCCTATCTACACAGTGAGAGAACTCACCTCAACGCATTGTAGATGTCCTCAACAGCAAAACGAGCCGGCCAACACCAACTCACATTTTTCCACCTAAATAAGTGATATCAAACGTCACAACGAAGTCCTAGCCCAAAGTCACAACTATAAGCTTACACACAAAAAATCCAGCTTTTACTCTAAGATTTACAGGTCTGTTCGGGACCTGTTTATCCCCTCTTAAACTCATCAACCCAGAATTATTATTGCATAATCAGTTAGTTCCATGACTTAGGGTTCCAGGGACATATCGTACGCATTCTAACGATTTTCCTACAATTTACTATGAATTTTCTAAAAACAGGACGCGAAACTGTCACATTCAGACCTGCTGTCCAAACAGCCATTTTACGCCTAGCTAGAGGCCGAACCAGACTTCTGCTAAAACACGAAAAGTGTGCCCGACACAGAATGTGAACCGTGGGCACCAGATTCGCCTCAAACCGAACTACGACGAGAAAGTTACGGGCGAAATACGAACTGGACAGAACCCTTTTATTCACATAAAATGATAACTTTAAAGGCTAAGGTTTTCGGGTTTCGGGTTTACGCGATCGGGTCACGGATTAGAGTTTTAGGTTACTAAAGTCTGGGCTCACGCGCGCACCACCCACTGCCACCTCCAGCAGTGGTGGTCGCCGGCGGCGGCGGCGATCGTGGTGGTTTTCTGGTGACAAAAATAGCAAAACGAAGAGACAAGGGATGAGAGATTTACCTCACGACGACGACGACGACGTTGCAGCAGCAACCCCTCGGAGGTCCGATCACCGCTGCTCCTCCTCCTTCTCGCTACTCTCTCTCTCTCTTCGCTAATCTCTCTCTCTCTCTCTCGCCGGCTGAAACAGTAGCGGCGGCGGCTGGGGTGCTCTCCGGCGGCAGCAGCAAAGAAGGCGGTGGTGCTGGTGGCTGTGGGTGTCCGGCGACGGCAGCAAGGAACTCCGGGAGGAGGGTTACGGCTGAGAGAAAACGAGAGGGGAGAAAGGCGTTCGGCAGTAGCAGCGGAAAAGGGAAGTAGGGTTTTTGGGATGTTTGTGTTTATGACGAGAACAAGAAACAATGAGGGGAAGGGGTCGGCTCAATATGGGCCGAACCCCATGCAAGACCTTTACGAAATTACAACATTGGTCCCTGCAGTTTAAGTATTACATTAACCCCAAAACCCGACTTTTTAACAATTAAAGTCCTTGACGTCTAACCCCGATAACTAACAACGTTAAGAGAAAAGATTTAAATTAATAACATAAATCATACCAGGACACGGGCTTTACAACTCTCCCCCACTTGGATTAGACTTCGTCCTCGAAGTCTCGACCGGCAATAACTCGGGATAGTTCTCGCGCATCTCCATTTCGGGTTCCCACGTCCACTCGAACCCCTTCGGTGCTGCCACTGGACTTTCCTCAACTAGAATCTAAATTTCTCACCCCGTTCTAGAATTTCTCGAATACTTTTCTTACTAACAAAACTCCTTCAAGGACACTGAAATTATGATCGGCAGAACACCCCAACAATTGGAATCATTCCTAGTCCAACAACTTCGGTTGTCCCCCAACCTTAGGTATTCCATACATCCCGATTCAAATTTCAAGCTCTAATCATTCTAAAGCTGCTCACCATTATACCCTATAGGATACTCGAATCCGATCATTCCTACCATGACTGTCGATTAACTTCCACGAGTTCTAATAGATTCCAAAAATTTATCTCACACGAATCATCAAACCAGTAAATTATAATCACCCACGAAGGTCATTCCACCATAACCATTCACCACAAGCAAACATCTCAGGGTTACTACTACCATCAACATAATTACCTTAAAATCGGCTACAATTCTCCAATTACACTAAAGGTGTTTGGCCTCAAGCCCAAAAGTCGACACCTAGATATACTACTTACCTCAAAAAGGTTACTGCGCATTTATGCTCTTAATTACAAAGGGCATCATTCCCTTAACCGATACTATTCGTCCTACAGTACCAACACGCGTGGAATACCCGACCTTCCACCGTCTACTTATCCTCCACACTCGCTCTACGAAGCCTAGTTACACCGTATCAAGATACACCTTAACGTCTACCTCCCAGGTAAGTCTCAAGGCCCGGCACATCGGAACTACCTCCCAGGTAAGTGCCCAAGACTATATTCTCCCAGTGCCTACTGGAAAGTCAAGGTCAGAATAACCAAATGGGTTCTCTCTCTCGTTTTGGCGATTAGGGTTTTCTGTGGGATGTGCCGTTTTTGATTCTTGCATGGATCTTGTAGCTATTCATTGGATCACAAGGTGTTAGTTATTCATGCTTTGCGATTCAATTCTAGTATTATTTTATTATCTTGCACATCGTGGGTCGGTGGAAAGTATACGACGACTGTTTAGTTTTATCTTGCACATCGTGTTTTGCGATCGTGGGTCGGTGGTGATTGGTTTATATTATTTGGTGATTGTTTTGTTTAATCCTTCCTGTATTGTTTGGATTGGTTGGATTTTACGAAGGTTTTTGGTGTTCTCAATTCTGCGGCAGAAGGGTTTTCTCCTCCATTATCGTTCGGTTTTGCCCCTTGTTATTTTGGCTACTTTGGTGTGCTCATTGGGTATTATCTCGTGTTTCCAGCACCTTCGTAAACAAGCTAGTTAAATCTGTGGGATCCAGCATTAAGGTGTACGCCTTGATCTTCGGTTCCCGGATTAGGGTTTCCCTAGTCTAAGGTTTCTCTCGGTTTCGTTTGCAGCGTGTTGGCTTCGAAATATTACTCGGTGATGTCTACCTCCGTGGCTGATTTGAATGGGGTTATGAGGACAAGGGAAGGTGTTGTGTTCTCGGAGACTGATCGGAATGTGCAGCTGCATACGGGTCCGAATCGATTGCATGGAGAGGGTGTACCACCCGCTGGCGTCATCCACTCTGCTGTCGTCAGCCCTAGTGACGTCAGGCCTGCTGACGTCAGCCCTTTGCTTGCTGGCGACACTCCTACGGACAGCGTTCCGGTTTCGCTCGGGGTGTCGAATCATCCAACTGCAGCAAATTCTGCTAGTCTGAATGTGCAACTTGGTGGGGATAAGTGTGGGTCGGTTTTTGATCGCATATCAGGACTTAACGAAGATGCTTTGCGATATGGAGATGTCTCTAAAAGGAAGGAACAATTCTCTTATGTGGCTATTCTCAAGGACGTTTCGAACTCGACAGGTAATAGTGTTCCTTTTTTTCCTTTACCAGCGAAGGAGTCCACTAGGATTGACATTCCGGTAGAGCTTACGGAGAAGGCTGCAGGTACGTATAAAACTACATTATATGGCTATTTCCTTGGTCCTAGACCATATTTCCCCGCGGTTCAGAAGATTGTTCGGTCCTTATGGGGAAAGTTCGGGTTACAGGATTCTATGATGAATTCCAATGGTTTCTTATTCTTCCGGTTTGACAATGAACATGGCTTGCAACAGGTTCTTGAGGGGGGTCCTTGGATGGTACGTGGTATCCCGCTATTTCTCTTCCCTTGGGATCCTCAACAGGGTTTGATTAAACCTGAGCACAAAACATGCCCATTATGGGTTAAACTTCATAATATCCCGCTTGTTGCTTTTAATAGAGAGGGGGTCGGGAGAATTGCTAGTGCCCTTGGTGTTCCTAAAATGATGGATGATCACACGGCTTCGATGTGTGATAAGGCGTGGGGACGTCCGGGTTTTGCAAAGGTTCTGGTGGATGTTTGGGCGGTCGGTGAACTTAAAAGAGAGCTTCAGGTTGCGGTGCCTAATTTGCATGGGGGAAAAGAAGTTATTGTTCCGGTTACGGTGGAGTATATTTGGGAACCAACACAATGTTCACACTGTCGCGTGTTTGGCCATAAAATATCATCTTGTGTTAAAGCTTCTATTGCTAACAGTAAAGGTAAGGAACGTATGGTGGTTAATGGGAGGGACTCAGATGGGTTTACGGTGGTCATAAATAAGAAGAGATATAATGCTAAGGACCAAGGGGGTACTAGACAAACATGGCGACCGAAACCCGCGGGAGCCTCTTCGGGAGCGGATATTGAGGTGGTTGTTCCGAGCATCAATAAGGGGGTTCCGGAGGTGAAATCGTTGGATCATGTATCAGGTCCGGAAGATAATGGTGGGGAAACGGTGATATCGTCAAAAGTTCAATCGCGGGAGGAACTCCCCACAAAGGTGGCGGATAGGGAATTACAGGAGGATAAGTTGCATGTGGATAGAAATAAGAGCAAGCTGTCGGAAGGCTCTTGCGATGGCAATAAAATACCCAAGCTTCGGGGTATTCTTAAAACTCCGGCTCCTTCTCGATGTGAGGTTCACCCCTCGGTTTTTAAGGCTAAGAGGTCCGTGTCCATTGATACTTCTAATTCTTTTGCAAGCCTTTCGGATAGTGATGATGTGGAAGAAGTGGATCGTGAATCTAATATGCATGATCCTTCTTTGGTTTTGGGACCGAATCCTTGGGTGTCGGGAGTGACAGACACCACCTCCAATCGGTCATCAGGTTGAAAATCGGTGCATGGAATGTTCGCGGGCTTAATTCATCAATTAAGCAACGTGAAGCTAAATATTTTATTCGTTCTAATATGCTCTCGATGTGTGCTCTTTTGGAAATGCATGTTTCCACTTTGAATTTACCTACTATTGTTGCTCGTACTTTGGGATCTTGGTCGTGGATTTCAAATAATGTGTATAGTGACCGTAATACTCGCATTATTTTGGGATGGAATCCGTTGGCTTTTGATGTCACGCTTATAGATATGACGGATCAGCTTATTCATTGCAAGGTACATATTAAGGGATCTCAATCTGCTTTCTTTTTGTCTATTGTGTATGGTGATAATAACTTGGTCCGTAGACGGTCGTTATGGGGTGAGATGCGTCGGTTGGCGGCTGTTGTGAGCAGTGATCCATGGCTCGCCTTTGGGGATTTTAACACTACTCTCAACCCTATGGACAGTGTTGGGGGTGGTGCTTATCGGGATCTTCGTATGGAGGAATTTACGGATTGTGTTGGAGATATTGGTCTTTTTGATATCAGAAGTACGGGTATTTTTTATACTTGGGCTCAGAAGCCGGTTCATGGTGGAGGGATTTTAAGGAAACTTGATAGAGTCATGTTAAACGTCCCATTTCAAAGCTCCTTCAATCGAGCGACAGCCGAGTTTCTTCCCAGGGGAGTCTCTGATCATTGTCCGATGGTGGTGGCATTTGAAGGTGGTCGTCAAACAGGTAATAGACCTTTTAAGTTTGATAATTATCTTTCTACTCATCCGGAATTCTTACAGATTGTTAAGGATAAATGGGAAGTGCCGGTAATCGGCTCGTATGCTTTCCAACTTCTTTCCCACCATAAGTCTGTTAAAACCCCTTTACGTAAGTTGAGGGCGGTTCATGGCAATCTAACAAAGCGTGTTGATACATTACGTGTCGAGATGGAAGTGGCTCAAAGGCAGGTGGATAATGATCCTCATAATTTGGACATTCGTGATGATCTGGTGCATGTTCTTATGGCATTCCAAAATGCGCTCCAGGATGAGGAAATGAACTTCCGACAACGGGCTAAGGTACGATGGATTCAAGAAGGTGACTTGAACACTTCTTTTTTCCATAAGGTTGTAAAGGAGAAACAGAATCGTAATTTAATTACCAGTGTTTGTAACTCGCAAGGGCTTTTAGTTCATGATGAGGCTGTTGGTCCTGCATTTGTTGACCACTTTCGGAAGATTCTGGGTGAGCGGGATGTTGCTGTATGTCCGCTAGTACCTATGGATCTCTTTCCGAATCGGTTGTCTATTGGAGATGCTAATTTTATGATTCGGCCGATTACGAAAGCCGAGGTTAAAAAAGCGATGTTTGAGATCGGGGATGATAGAGCGCCTGGCTCGGATGGTTTTTCCTCAAAAATTTTCAAGTCAGCGTGGGAAGTTGTTGGTAAGGATGTTGAGATGGCCGTTCAGGATTTCTTTTATCGGGGTCGTTTAGCACGGGAGCTGAACCACACTGCTATATGTTTAATCCCAAAGAAGCCTAATGCGTCTTCGGTTACTGATTTTAGGCCGATTTCCTTGTGTAATGTTATCTATAAATGCATCTCTAAAATCATATCTTGGAGGTTGAAGGATTCATTGGGTTTTCTGGTCTCTCCAAATCAGTCTGCTTTCATTCCTGGCAGGCAGATTTCTGATAATATTATGATGGCTCATGAAATATTGTCGGGTTATGGACGTAAAGATGGGCCGCCAAGGTGTTCTTTAAAAATTGATATTCAGAAAGCCTATGATTCGGTGGATTGGAATTTCTTATCTAATGTGTTGGTTGCTATGGGTTTTCATCCGATTATGCATCACTGGATTATGGAAGTGGTTTCGACTACTTCTTATTCAGTCGTTGTAAATGGAAAATCCTATGGGTTTTTTAAAGGTGCAAGAGGTATTCGCCAAGGGTGTCCTTTATCTCCTTATCTGTTTACATTGGTTATGGAGGCATTTTCTTGTCTATTCAAGAGGAAAATTGTGGAAGATCAGTCTTTTAGTTTCCACAAAGGATGCGCTCGTTTATCTCTAACTCACTTGTGTTTTGCGAATGATTTGATGGTATTCTGCAGGGGTGATGTTGATTCGGTGTCTGTGGTGAAGAAGGTTATAGATGAGTTTGCGGGAATGTCTGGGCTAAAGCCTAACATCTCAAAAAGCTCTATATATAGCTCTAATGTGAATGATGATACCATGCAGGAAATTACTTCGGTGTTGCCTTTTCAGGTTGGATATCTGCCATTTCGTTATTTAGGAATTCCTTTGTCTTCAAAGAAGCTCTCGGTGGCTGATTTTGGTCCTTTGGTGGCCAAAGTTCGAGACCGTGTTCTGAATTGGAAGTCTAAATTTCTTTCGTTCGGGGGTCGTTTACAGCTTATTAAGTCGGTCTTGGAGTCACTTCAGTTGTATTGGATGCGGGTTTTCACCATACCTTCGTCGGTAGTGCATATAATAGAGGGAATCTTCCGAGATTTCTTATGGTCACATGGTGATTCGTCCCGTGGTCGGGCTCGAGTTGCATGGGATGAGGTTTGTCGGCCAAAAGAAGCAGGGGGTTTGGGATTAAAAAGATTATCCTTATGGAACCGTGCTTTACTTGTCTCACATATATGGGATGTTTTGAGGAAACGAAACTCAATATGGGTCTCTTGGATCTATCACTATAGATTAAGAGATGTTCACTTCTGGAATGCACCAATCTCTTCTAATTCTACTTGGCTTTGGAGAAGATTGCTTGATTTGCGTGAACAGGTTCGGCCTTTTTTTGTTCATATCGTTGGAAATGGTGAGGACACATATGCTTGGGAAGACAAGTGGATTAACGAAGGATATTTGGCAGCTCATATTCCATATTGTTACCTTCTTTTGGATGGGTTGACAAAACTTTCCAAGGTTAGCGATGTTATTAATCGGTTTCCTCATGCTTGGCCGCAAGATTGGATCTATCGATGGGACTTCTTAGCTACGGTCAGTATTCCTGTTTTATCGTCTGGGAAGGATTGTGTTATGTGGTGCAATTTACATAACTCTCTCACGCAGTTTAATGTATCCGAGGTTTGGCAAACGTTTTTTGGTCCGTATCAAAAGGTGTATTGGTATAACTTCTGTTGGTTCTCGAAACATATACCAAAGCATTCTTTTTGCTTGTGGCTAGCGATTCGGAAGAGACTCCCGACTTAGCGGAGGATGACGACTTGGAGAGAGGATGCGGATAATATGCTTTGTTCTTTATGTAATTCTTGCATGGATGATCATGATCACCTTTTCTTTCAATGCCCATTCTCTATGCAGGTTTGGTCGAGTATTAAGAATGAGGTGGGTATAAACTTGCAAGATCAATGGGAATTTCTTCTGGATGATATGGCTATGGGAAGATGGCATCCTGGAGATATCCGTCAGCGACTCTTGTTCGCGGCGGTGGTGTATTATATTTGGCAAGAACGTAATTTGCGTCTTTTTACGGATAGGAAGAGAACGCCGGATCTGCTTCTCCATGAAGTTCGTAAAATTGTTAATATGAAGCTTGTGGGTACGCGATACATGCGGATCAGTCATGAGAGGGTTTTGGTTCCTAATTCCAATGGTTAAGCATGGAGTACTATCGCTTGCGGAATCTTTCGGTTTGGGCTATTAGTGCCTTGCTCCTTACGTTCTTGATGCTTGTTGTTTCTATCTGCCTTTGTTTGTTTTGGTTGCTTGTTGCTTGGTATTTCTTGAGCTGTAATATCTTTTGCTTTTTAGTGATCTTCTCCTATCCTTTTAGGGCCTGTCCTAATTGGTGGAAGATTTTCTTTCTCGGGAGGGAGTCCCTCGCCTTTTAGGTGTATTTTTCCTTTTCTTCGTTTGTTTGCCAGGAGTGCCGTCTCCTTTCCAAAAAAAAAGTCAAGGTCATAACACATGAATACCGGGGTCCCACCCCGAGATACCCAACCGACCATTACCAACGACTGACTAACGTGCCTAAGGATCTAATGCCAAACAGTCTACCAACAGCATGCCTATCCCGGAATGACTCACTCACCCAAACATGTAAATACTCAACGTGCAATAAATGCAAACTGTGCAACAAAACAACCCATCAACAAGACTCCCCATCGAGCCATTAAAACCGTGCAATTGACCCATGACTATCTCAAAGTCAAAACCGAGCAATATGCTCCACGCTTGCTAGACCCATAAGTCGGTCAAAATGCGTTTAAATAAAGTTTAAGCAAGCAATCTAAAATCAACTTTAGTCCCAACTCAACACGGGTTAAACAAAAGAGTTTTCCAAAAGGACTCACACCCTTAAAATTCTCAAAATGACACATAACACTTAAAAGCGCATTTCCCAAATGGTTTACAAAATCCTTTACAAAATAGTTTCAACGTCAAGATTTTTCATCTCAAAAAAATCGTATGCAATAAACTACTATTACCAGGTCGGTAGTTATGCAAAAATGGACACGCTCGTCCCACATATGAAAATCATGTTGAAAATCATTCCATTGCAGCTCAGTTTACTCACAAAACGCAAAGCAAAAAAATAATTTCTTTAAAAATGAACCGTCACGGTTCTAGTATGGATTGACTCATGACATGTACTTAAAGTAACCGCTCGACCTTACCCCGGGTGCGACAAAAGTGTGCACATAATTTCAAAATCAGTTGCACGACATTTGACCCTAAAATTTCTCCTTTTAAACATAAAATGTCGTGGCACAGTGTAATAACCAGGTATGTTATTGGTTTATTTATAAGGGTTACTTTAAATTAATTTTGTGGAGTTAGAAGTTAAGGGGTAAGTTTTATTTTTAATATGGAAGTGTAGGGGTGTATTTTGCCATATAGAGTAAGTTAAGGGTTTGTTTGGTATTTTTACCAAACTCCACACCACCACCGCCTTATTGCCTCACTAGGAGGAGGTGTCCTCCTAATTGAGTATCTAAACAAATATCCTAAGTATTGTGTGTGTGAATTCGGTTTAGAGAGAGAGTGTGTGAAATCGAAGAAGGGTCAAGAAGAAGAAGAAAGAATCTGATCTCCATAGCTGGGATTTTAGTGTTTATGCAGTAAACTGTTCTGGTGTTCATCTGATTCCTTTCCCTTTTATATATTTAAGTTTTTAGAAGTTTATATTTGGGTTTTAAGTAATTTTAGAAAGGTATATGGGTCTTTGGTTATATTTAGAATGTCAATATGAGTCTAAAAATCATTTTTGGGTAAATATTGGACTGAAAGACGTTTTTGCTGAGCTTATTAAAAAAGACGGTGAACAGTAATTTTTCAGGTTTTCGCAACAGTGGGTTGCGAGTTCTGAGGTTTTCGCAACAGTGGGTTGCGAGTTCTGAGGTTTTCGCAACAGTGGGTTGCGAGTTCTTTGGTTTTCGCAACAGTGGGTTGCGAAAAGTGAGGAATTCGCAAGCTGTGGGTTGCGTAAAGTGTTAAAATACAGATTTATTAATGAGGTGTATTCTTGTTAATTAACTATTTCAGATAGTAAAATTCAAAGATAAAAGTGGGACTTGTTGAAGAGATTTTTGGAGAACTTTTGGAAAAGCATTCTGGTGAGTTTTATTTAAAAACGTTTTTCAACTGGAATACATATATATGTGATTTATATCTATATGAAATGGATATGTATGGATTGAGAATGTGATACATAATGTGATTATGTTTTTTTATTGAAATGTTTATATACATGATGGTATACTGTAATTATATGAGTATTCTGCGAGAATACGGGGCCGGGATCCGAGGTGCGGACCGGTGTGTTGCCGGGTTCCGGTAAGCGGAAAGGCGTGTTTACTGTAGATGTTGTACAGCAGAGTAAATTGACTAGTTGGCTTGCAACCACTAGTTTGGCCAATTGTGGAGGAATAAGGGGGAATAAATGGATACGAAACGCAAGTCTTGGTTGGTATTTAATTACGTGTAATATACGTGTGTTTGTATAAAAAGGTTTTATTTAATTGGATTCTTGGCAAGTTTCAACTGACAGGGATTTTCTCACTGGACCATTAGGTCTAACCCTCATTTTTCTGTTTTAAAAATATGTATTCCAGGTGGTGGATCGGGTAAGGGCAAGTGAAAAGTTTATGCCATGGATATCTCTTGTGAAGACTTTTGTGTTAATGACATAACTATGTTTTGAACCCATGACTTTGTTATTAATCAACATGTATTGTATTCCGCGAAAAATTTGTACTCATTTATTTTTATGTTACCTAGACTTTGGGACCGAACGTGTTATATATAATGTATCTTTTGATGATATTATGGCATGAATATATGTTATTTGTATATTTGGAAAGCGGGGTGTTACTAATGGTATCAGAGCCTTAGTTTAAAGGATTTAGGTATAAATATTCGTACCTAGACTTAAACTGCATGTGAAGTAGGATGTCCCTATTATGATAGAACCTGGGGATTGCTAAGTATAAAAGGTAGAAAGAACATCATGTAAGGTAATTTCAAATTACACTTGGCCAGTGTAATTATGTTTTTACAGGTGCATGTTTGAACTAGAATACCTTGTTATATGGGGTATATGCTTATGTGTATATTAACCTTGTTCGAATCTTCAGAATGGCGAGTGGCACTAGACAGAGGATTCGGAGGGGAGGAGGGAATCCGGGTGAAGAAAACCCACCAGTAGGAACAGGGGGAAGAGGAGGAGATCGTGGTAGAAGCAGAACTGGAGGCAGAACTGGAGGCAGGACTGGAGGTAGAACTGGGGGTGGAACAGAGGGCCGAACCGGGGGAAGAACTCAAGGTACAGAGTTTGTTACGCGAGAAGACATGACTGCTGAAATGGGAAGGTTACAGGCTAGTATACAAGCAATGATTGAACGAAGTCGAAACAGTGAAGCTGATCCACCAGGTCCGGAACAAGAAGTCGAAATGCCAATCACCCCTACTGTCTTACCAATAACGAAGAAGTGTGATTATAAGATGTTTCTTGGTTGCAAACCCCCTACGTATTCAGGAGACCGGGATCCAGTGAAAGCAATGAGGTGACTGAAGGAAATGGAAGCTATATTCAAGACAAGTAAGTGTGCTGAGGAGGATAGAGTACTGTATGGAACAACAATGTTGAAGGGTGATGCCTTGTATTGGTGGGAGGCTCATATGGAATCCGAAGGAGCAAACATATATTCTACTTTCCCTTGGGAAGAATTTGTTTTAGTTTTCACACAACACTTCTGTCCACAAGCAGCTGTCAGACAACTGGAAGAGGAATTTATGAGTCTGCAACAAGGGAATTTGTCAGTTAGAGACTATACCGCTAGGTTCTTAGAGAAATCTCGTTTTGAAGATGGACAGATACATCTATGGGCTCAATTCGGAGGTCAGAAGATTGGTTACTGCAACAAGGCCAGATACCTTTACAGCCGCAGTGGACGCTGCTGAAAATGTGGAACGAGATGATAGAAGAGATGCCAGTGATAGGAGTATGGGAAAAAGAAAATAGGAAGGACCACCTCACGATCCGAAAAAGCCCAGATTTCAGAAGTTCGATAACCGTGCACCTTTCCGACCAATGGAAAGACCTTGTCCGAAGTGCCACCGTGTTCATCAAGGAAACTGTCAGAGTGAATCGCGGGTTTGCTATAGGTGTGGGAAGACCGGGCATGTTTCTAAAGATTGTCGCGTTACGCGGTTTTGCTACACATGTAATTCTCTGGATCATCTTCAGCCACATTGTCCGCAAAGAAAAATACAACAGGGTGGATTATCAGGGAAACCAGCAATTGCCAGCCTCGTAATTCCAAGGATAGAACCGCCGAAAGCAAGGGGTCATACGTTCCAAATGACCGCTAAAGAAGCGGAGGAAACTCCGGATGTGGTTACAGGTACATTTTTCATAAACTCTACACGTGCTAAGGTGTTATTTGATTCTGGTGCAAACCGATCCTTTGTGTCGCCTTCGTTTGCTGCTCACATGCATTTAGAGCCTAAAATGTTAAAACATGCTTTGCTGGTAGACACTGCGAATGATAATCAGGTGTCGGTAAAAGAAGTATTTGATGGTTATGTGATTGATATAGAGGGTTATGGTGTACCAATACGATTGTTTCCTATAGCCTTGATTGAATTTGATGTGGTGGTAGGAATGGATTGGTTAGCTAAGAATCAGGCTAGCATAGTTTGTGATAAGAAGATAATTAATGTTGTTTTACCTGATAAGAGGTCAGTGGTGATTTATGGTGATCGTAGCAATCATCAGTCTTGTCTTATTTCTATGATAGAAGCCCGTAAGTGTGTCAGCAAGGGTTGCCTGAGTTACTTAGCCTATGTGATAGATAGTAGGCCTGAAAAGAATAGGTTGGAAGATATTCCTATTGTTAGTGAGTTTCCAGAGGTTTTCCCTGAGGACTTGAATAGTCTCCCTCCTGATAGGCAAGTAGAGTTTGGCATAGACCTGATACCTGGAGCCGCTCCTATTGCTCGTGCACCATACCGACTTGCTCCTCCAGAGATGAAAGAGATGATGACGCAACTGCAAGACCTATCCGATAAAGGCTTCATCAGACCTAGCTCCTCACCGTGGGGTGCACCAGTGTTGTTTGTGAAAAAGAAAGACAGCTCAATGAGAATGTGTATCGACTACCGGGAACTGAATAAGCGCACGATCAAGAACAAGTATCCGCTTCCTAGAATTGATGATCTCTTCGATCAGTTAGTTGGAGCTTGCTATTTCTCCAAGATTGATCTCAGGTCTGGCTACCATCAGTTGAAGGTTAAAGAAGAAGATGTTTTAAAGACTGCTTTTCGTACGAGGTACGGTCACTACGAGTTCTTAGTAATGCCATTTGGATTGACGAACGCTCCGGCCGCTTTTATGGATCTGATGAATCGGGTATGTAGGCCATATCTCGATAAATTTGTAATTGTATTTATCGATGATATACTTATCTATTCCCGATCCAAAGAGGATCACGCACAACATCTTCGTTTGATTTTGGAGTTACTGAAGGAGGAAAAGTTATACGCTAAATTCTCAAAGTGTGAGTTCTGGTTGCGGGAAGTTCAGTTCTTGGGGCATGTTGTTTCAGAGAAAGGCATTCAAGTAGATCCGACGAAAGTGGAAGCGATTGAAAGATGGGAACCGCCGAAGACGCCGACTGAAGTACGTAGTTTTCTGGGTTTAGCTGGGTATTACCAAAAGTTTATAAAGTACTTCTCTCGTATTGCTACACCTCTTACTAAGTTGACTCGAAAGAATCTGAAGTTTGAATGGAAAGCAGAACAGGATGGAGCATTCAGGATACTGAAGGAGAGACTCTGCAGCGCACCGATTTTAGCATTGCCAGAAGGTTCAGAAGATTTTGTTGTCTACAGTGATGCTTCTAAACTAGGATTAGGATGTGTACTTATGCAGCATGGGAAGGTGATTGCGTATGCTTCTCGTCAGTTGAAAGATCATGAACGGCAGTACCCTACACACGATATGGAATTAGCAGCAGTGGTGTTCGCGTTGAAGATTTGGAGACATTATCTTTATGGTACCAAATGTCAGATTTTTACTGATCACAAGAGTCAAAGGACTTGGTGAATGATTACGATTGTGAAATTCTCTATCATCCGGGAAAGGCGAATGTGGTGGCCGATGCCTTGAGTCGTCAGGAAAGGAGTGGAGCAATAAGAGTTATTTCGTTAAGGGCTGAACTTCTACCGAGTATCTTTGAAGAATTGCAAAAGTGTCAAATAGAAGCGTTTCAAGAATAGCATCTGAAGTCAGAACGATTAGTGGGGTTGTCAGAATTACTAGAAAAAGATGATCGCGGGTTGTTGTGTTTGGGGAGCAGAATTTGGGTGCCTCGTTTGGGTGGGTTACGCGATCGTGTACTACAAGAAGCTCATAAATCTCGTTTCTCTATTCATCCAGGAAAGAATAAGATGTATAGAGATTTGAAACAACTTTATTGGTGGCCAGGGATTAAGAGAAGTGTTGCTAAGCATGTGGAAGATTGTAATACGTGCAAGAAGGTAAAGATTGAACATCAAAGGCCGTTTGGTCAGTTGCAGCGATTGGAAATACCGATGTGGAAATGGGAGCAGATTACTACGGACTTCATCACTAAGCTACCAAGGACTTCGAAGGGATTTGATTCTATTTGGGTAATTGTTGACAGATTGACGAAGTCTGCTCATTTCTTACCAATAAAGGAAACTGATTCGATGGAACGCTTAGCCAAATTATATATTGATGAAATAGTAACTCGACATCGGGTTCCAATCTCGATTGTTTCTGATCGGGATAGTCGTTTTACTTCAAGATTTTGGAGAAGCTTTCAAAGGGAGATGGGGACGCAGATAAAGTTAAGTACAGCATACCATCCTTAAACCGACGGTCAGAGTGAAAGAAAAATCCAGACTTTAGAAGATATGCTTCGGGCTTGTATAGTTGATTGTGGGGGATCGTGGGATAAACATCTACCGTTGATCGAATTTGCCTACAACAACAGTTATCATTCCAGCATTCAAGCGGCACCATTTGAAGTATTGTATGGTAGAAAATGTCGAACGCCTCTGTGTTGGAATGAAGTGGGAGACAAACAATTAGCAGGACCAGAAATAGTTCAGCTAACCGCGGATAAGGTTACTCAGATCCGAGAACGTTTGAAAGTGGCTCAAGACAGACAGAAAAGCTACGCAGATCGACGCCGGAAACCGTTAGAGTTTCAAGTTGGGGATTTCGTGATGTGGAAAGTCTCGCCTTGGAAAGGAGTCATTAGATTTGGAAAGCAAGGTAAACTTAGCCCGAGGTATATTGGACCGTTTGCAATTACAGAAAGAATTGGTGAAGTAGCTTACCGATTGGATCTACCGATAGAGTTAAGCCGTATCCACAACGCGTTTCATGTATCGAACTTTCGGAAATATTTGGTTACGCCAGATCAGGCTGTCTCTCTACCAGATATTCAAGTTGATGAAAGGTTGATCTACGTGGAGGAACCGGAAGCCATAGTTGATCACAAAGTTAAAGTGTTGCGGAACAAAGAGATCGGGCAAGTGAAAGTTCAGTGGAAACATCATAGAGGTCAGGATGCGACATGGGAATCGGAGTCGGAGATGAGAGCCAAATACCCTCATCGTTTCGCTTGACTGAATTCCAGGACGGAATTCTTTTAAGGGGGAGATGTTGTAATAACCAGGTATGTTATTGGTTTATTTATAAGGGTTACTTTAAATTAATTTTGTGGAGTTAGAAGTTAAGGGGTAAGTTTTATTTTTAATATGGAAGTGTAGGGGTGTATTTTTCCATATAGAGTAAGTTAAGGGTTTGTTTGGTATTTTTACCAAACTCCACACCACCACCGCCTTATTGCCTCACTAGGAGGAGGTGTCCTCCTAATTGAGTATCTAAACAAATATCCTAAGTATTGTGTGTGTGAATTCGGTTTAGAGAGAGAGAGAGTGAAATCGAAGAAGGGTCAAGAAGAAGAAGAAAGAACCTGATCTCCATAGCTGGGATTTTAGTGTTTATACAGTAAACTGTTCAGGTGTTCATCTGATTCCTTTCCCTTTTATATATTTAAGTTTTTAGAAGTTTATATTTGGGTTTTAAGTAATTTTAGAAAGGTATATGGGTCTTTGGTTATATTTAGAATGTCAATATGAGTCTAAAAATCATTTCTGGGTAAATATTGGACTGAAAGTCGTTTTTGCCGAGCTTATTAAAAAAGACGGTGAACAGTAATTTTTCAGGTTTTCGCAACAGTGGGTTGCGAGTTCTTTGGTTTTCGCAATAGTGGGTTGCGAAAAGTGAGGAATTCGCAAGCTGTGGGTTGCGAAAAGTGTTAAAATACAGATTTATTAATGAGGTGTATTCTTGTTAATTAACTATTTCAGATAGTAAAATTCAAATATAAAAGTGGGACTTGTTGAAGAGATTTTTGGAGAACTTTTGGAAAAGCATTCAGGTGAGTTTTATTTAAAAACGTTTTTCAACTGGAATACATATATATGTGATTTATATCTATATGAAATGGATATGTATGGATTGAGAATGTGATACATAATGTGATTATGTGTTTTTATTGAAATGTTTATATACATGATGGTATACTGTAATTATATGAGTATTATGTGAGAATACGGGGCCGGGATCCGAGGTGCGGACCGGTGTGTTGCCGGGTTCCGGTAAGCGGACAGGCGTGTTTACTGTAGATGTTGTACATCAGAGTAAATTGACTAGTTGGCTTGCAACCACTAGTTTGGCCAATTGTGGAGGAATAAGGGGGAATGAATGGATACGAAACGCAAGTCTTGGTTGGTATTTAATTACGTGTAATATATGTGTGTTTGTGTAAAAAGGTTTTATTTAATTGGATTCTTGGCAAGTTTCAACTGACAGGGATTTTCTCACTGGACCATTAGGTCTAACCCTCATTTTTCTGTTTTAAAAATATGTATTCCAGGTGGTGGATCGGGTAAGGGCAAGTGAAAAGTTTATGCCGTGGATATCTCTTGTGAAGACTTTTGTGTTGATGACATAACTATGTTTTGAACCCATGACTTTGTTATTAATCAACATGTATTGTATTCCGCGAAAAATTTGTACTCGTTTATTTTTATGTTACCTAGACTTTGGGACCGAACGTGTTATATAATGTATCTTTTGATGATATTATGGCATGAATATATGTTATTTGTATATTTGGAAAGCGGGGTGTTACACACAGGGTTCACCAACAAATCTTACGCGCGTCGGCTAGTCATACAAAACGAAGAAACGGTTTACAAATATATTTTTGGTTAAAACACAACTGTCTCGTGTAAGTTTCAACCTTAAAGATAGAAACCAATCCGTTTCCATCATTTGAAAATATCGACTAAAACCTCATAAAATCTCAAAAGGTGGGGTTCTTTAAATTGATTTCCAAGATTTCCCCAAATGGTCACATAAACAAATAAGATATGCACCTCGTGAAATTAAACTCACACGATGAGTCTCAACATGCCGTAAAACAAAACTTATTTTAGCCAAATCACTCAAATAGTTTTATACAGACATCGTGGAATGTAACTTTCCGTCTCAACTCTAACATATGTGGAGGAGTTCCAATGTTAAAGTCCAAGTCGTAGTCACTTGCCCAACATTTTAAACACCACAAAATACGGATATCATCTTACCCGAAAGAACCGTTGGAAAATAACGAAATGAGATAATTTCTGACAAAGTTTGCAACTCCCGTGATAAAATGGTTTCATGCACTTTCAAAACCATAATTCGAAATCTTGTGTGTGTGCTAAACATTTCTCAAATTTCTAAAACACAATCCACATAAGGATTGGAAACACAATAAATAGATAATGCAATTTTATTTCAAAATAAACTTTGTGCATGACTCAGTCGGCATTCGACGTCTCGACTCGTACCCCTCTAAATCTCTCCTGTCCACAATCGTCATCCGTACATTTACACCTCTTAGGCAAGTTGGGAAATTACGTCCAATAATCCTTACGGTTTTTCCTCAATTCAAAGTCGGCTCCACAAGCCCATGATTCTAGCACAATCATCAATCTTGACCCGAAATGGCCTACTTAAAACAAACCTCATCCTTATCGTCACTCCAAGGGATTAATACTAGAATCGTCCTTCTATTCCAACGACTACTAGTTTAGAACCTTCATCACTACACCAACGATCATCTCCTCAAGCAAATCAAGTACACACCTGTACTAGTAGGTTTACTATTGTTGTTCCTCCTTGTGATGGCTATTCTGGGTAGATATTACAACGAGTTATTAGCACATAATAACTCACACTAACAACGCTCACGCTCAACTCCTTGGATTCCTCGTGACTTTCCCCGACTCGAGCACGGATCCTGTGCTTCAGATAGTAGGAACTCTACTACTACCTTCCACACCTATCCTCACTCGTTTCGAGTCCCGTCCCGAAGTGCCCAAGTAGTTCCTTGCCGAAAACTATACACATATGCCCGCACCGGCATATGTACACACTCTTCCTAGCTCCCTAGGAATTCCACCAAATTCCACTACCCTTGCTATGACGAAATCCCCACTAGTCATGACGAGTCGCCTCGCGAATACACAGTCGCACACAGTGTAAAACCAGATAGACATTCGAATATAAGATTCTATCCTACAACGGTTGGACTAAAACAAGAGCTGCGCAATAGAACTTGTTAGCTTCAATCTTCCTAATCGTAGAAGTATTTAGAAGTAGTGAAAAATAGGCCAAGTGAAGAAAGCCTCTTACAGAGGCTCTGCCGAACTTACCGAGAGATCAAGGTCAAGAAGCTACAGAAGCTAAAGAGGCGTCCTACAGAAGCTCTGTCATATGCACAAAGAAGACCAAAGACTCGGAATCCGGTGAAGACTGCTCTACAAAGGACCAGACCGCAGAACCTCTGTAACACTTTACAGAGCCTCTGTGGTTCTCTCTAAAAGACCTGAAGATATTTATAATATCTTGCTACTGTTACTGGACCTGTTCATCAACTTGCATGGTAGCATGCCCTGTCCATCTTCAACGTGTCAAACTCTGATTGGATTCAATAGGGCTTAGTACATAATAGACGTCTGCTGCATTAAATGCAATACATCACGTCCAACTGTTCATGCCATCCGTTCCACTATTCATACCGTCCGTTCTGAATAGTAGCTTATGCTTTATGGTCCCCTTAGAGTAGTATATAAGGAAGACTCATGTTGAGTTCTTCCTAATCGAGAATCAAGAGATAAAAACATCAAGAACATATAGCTTATATACATTGAGAGTCATATCTGTTTTAAAGCTTTGCTTACTCACTGTTCTTAAACTTTGAGATATTATTTCATGTTCACTGTTTATTTATATTGTGTTCTAAAATCTATCAATCATATATGTTAGTTCTTCAAATACGCTTCCGCATCAAACATAAACTTGAACTAATAGATCTGATAATCTTGTTTAAACAAAACGGGAACCAACAATTGGTATCAGAGCCTATCTTGATTTTCAATATCAAGTGATCCTCTTTGTTACAAGATTGGTGATTGACATCATTTCTTTTTAACCTATTCCTCATTTCTAGGTTAAAACTCCATTAAAGTGCACTTTGGGAACTGTTCAAACCCAGAAAACTTTCCAGATCATCAGACTCATACTCTTTAATCATACTATCTTTTCAGAACCTTTACAATGACAAATACAAATAACTTCTTTACTACTGGTTCACTCACCAAGCCTCCTACTCTCCTTCGAGATGAGTATCCTCAATGGAAAATAAGAATGGTCCATTTCTTTGAGGGTACTGAAAAAAATCTAGTACAATATCTTTACAACCTTCCTGCTATTCCCATGATAGTAGTACCATGAGTACCAGCTACTGCTGAATCTCCTGAAATCCCTGAACATCAAAAACCGAAGCCAAAAGAAGAATGGTCAAATGAAGATAAGGCAGAAGATGAAGTTTCACAGAAAACAAAAAGAATATTGATAATGGCTATCCCCAACGAATTTTTCAATCCTTAGATGCATGCGAAACTGTGCACGATCTTTGGAAAGAATTAGAAAGACAGTTGGAAGGGGGTGCTAAAACGTAGAAGAACCGAAAGGCACAGTACATAAATGAATATCATGCATTCAGAGCCTCTGCAACAGAATCTCTGCAAACGACGTACGACAGGTTCAACTCTCTCATAAACAAATGTAGAAAGTCTGGCATTCACAGAACCTCAGAAGAAAATAATGTCATGTTTCTAAAAAGCCTGAATGATTAATGGCTCTAGCTATCTATATCCTTACAAACAAACCAAGATCTAGACTCCTGGACTCTCTCTGATCTCTATGGAACACTAGCCGCACAAGAACCTCAAATAGCACAGGCTAAAACACTAACCATTGCACCATATGCATTGGTTAGTAAATCTACAGAGGCTACAGAGAGACCGAGAAATGAGAAAGCAACAGAGGAGAAGAAAAAGGAAAACAAGAAGATAGTGATGATTGATAGCGAAGAAGACAAGCTGATAGAAGAAGAGATAACTCTTGCGTCATTTGCTAAATCCTTAGCTCTGTTGACAAGAGAGTTCAGAGGAAACCAAAGAGGTTCAAGAAATGATCGATATGGCAGAGACAACCAAGGTGACAGTAGAGATAATGAAAGAAGAGAAGAATCAAGTGACCGACAGAGGTCAGATGATAGAAGTGACCGACAGAGGTCAAGCGACAGAAACTACAGAAGTAGTGACCGACAGAGGACAGATGACAAGATGAGCCACATACAACAAGAATGCTACAAATGTGGCAAGCCTGGTCATTACGCAAACGAATGCCGATCGGAGAAAAGTGGAGACCGACAAAAGTCCGACGATCGTGCTGGAAACACTTCCCAAGGCTGTTTCAACTGCGGGAAGCCATGCCATTTCGCTAATGAGTGCAGAAGCAGATCAAATCGCCCACAGAAGGACTCAGCTTTTTACAAAAAGAAGGCTGAGTATTATGCACAAAAATCCCTAATGGCGAACAAAGGGCATTCTGAGGCGAACAAAGAGGACTTCGAGTCAGACTCTACCTCTGACGAAGAATACACAACCAATGCCCTATTATGTGGCATGACAGAACTCGACTCCGGCACTAACACTGAGGTATCCACTTCAAACTCTACCTCTTGTACTAGTTCTGTAGATAATGATTCACTTAAACTTATTGAACTAATTGAACTAAAAGAATTAAATGAAGGCATTCAGAAAAGACTCACCTTTAATGAGAGAGAAGTACGGCTTCTCACTCAAGAAAAAACCAAAATTTTTGAAGAAAATGAGAGAATAGAAAAGAATTGGAACAAAAATCTAGATCCTTTAAAAAACAAATTTCTGAATTATCCTCGGAGTTAAAAATCAAAACAAAAGAAATTTCAGTTTCCAGGAGTGAAACTACTGACATAAGAGCTCTCAAGGAATACTTTCAAAGAGAGAGAGAGAGGTACTTTGGCAAGATCTACTCAGAAGAGAAGTTTTACTCAAAAACTATAAAGATGCACAGAAGGTTTATGAAAAAGTAAACTCACAAATAGGAAGACGAGGTATAGGGTACGATGATATCACCCTAGGTGTTGAAGGCAAAAGAATTAAACCTCTGTCTTCTCTGTTTGTGTTGGGAAAAACAAACAAACCAGATGATCAATGTGTGGTTTGAAAACACAGATTCATCATCTTCAACCTCTGTCAATAGAGGAATCAAACCAAAGAAATATCTGAAAACGCAAGATCAGATTGGTATCTTTAAGTTTGGTAAACCAGAGACTCATACGCAGGTTGCTTTTGTCTATATGATAAATGTTGAAAAGAAATTATCAGCAGAAGCTCCTGAGTTTACACCAACTTTTTCAGAAGAAAAACTTACAGAAACAATTGAAAAGGAAATTTTGGAAGTATGGAAAACAAACGTTGTAGAAAACTTCTGTAGATAAAATTCTCGCTGAAAAGATCTTATCAGAAACCTCTGCCATCTATGAAAATTATTTTACAGAGGAAGAAAGCTCGTATGATACATGCTCGGAAACTCCATCCTCTGTCGAAAGAGATAAATCAACCTCTGTATATGAGGACGATTCATCTTCTGACGACTCAGTGACTGATGTTACGTCAGGGATAGTTCACTATGACACAGAGGATGTTAAATTCTCCTCTGAAGTTCTTAACAGAACTATTTCTCCAAAAGAGAAAATCACAGAGATACCTATCTGCCCAAATTTTCTGAACATGTATTTACAAGTCAAAACCTCTGCTGAGCTTGATAGGTTAAAGAAGACCTCTGTAGATCCAAAAAGTTCAAAATTTTCAAAACCTTTAAGGCAAATTAACGAAAATCCCACTTGGCAACAAAAGGAAACATGGCCTAAAGTTAACAAATCTTTTTCCTCTGTGACAGTGAAGAAAGATGTTCACCACAGAAGAGACTCACAGAAGGCAAGAACTAAACAAAGCTTTTGCAATCAACATTCTAGTACTCATAGATCTTCTTGTAATGGGAAATCTAATGTTAAGAAAGAATGTAATGCCTCTGTGGCTTAGTTCAATAAATTCAATGAAAAGTTCAAGCAAATCACGTCTCATATTCAATACTGTCATTGCTTTGATCTTATGTTCAAATTGAATAATCACTTCTCAAGTCCAGATTGCTTTCTCTCCACTAAAATTCAAACTCCAAAGTCAGAACCTAGAAAGAAACAATCTGATTCTTCTACAAAAGATAAAATGTATTTCAAGAATGCTAAGGCAAACTTGAAAAATTCTAACAATATTGGACCCATGTGGATATGGGTACCTAAGTCTCTGTGATTATTTTACAGAAGCAGTTTGTGCCAATTTGGTATCTTGACTCCGGATGCTCAAGGCACATGACTGGCGACAGAAGTTTACTATCCACGTACAAAGAAACACACGATGGTGGATCTGTAACTTTTGGAGACAACAAGAAGGGACACATCAAAGGCTATGGAGTTATACAGAAAGAAAACGTCTCTGTATACAAAGTTGCATATGTGAATGGCCTTAAACACAACCTACTCAGTGTAAGTCAACTATGTGATACATGATTTGATGTCTTATTCAAAAGAACTTTCTGCTCTCTGCAAAGTGAAGACACAGGAATGGAACTTCTGCGAGCCGAAAGAAGAGGTAATCTGTATCTAATGAATTTCAGTTCCAAGAACAAAGACAAAGTTTGCCTTGTAGGCTGCAAAAGTGAGGAAGCCTGGTTGTGGCATAACAGGTTCTGTCACTTGAACTTTCACACCTTGGATAAACTGGTCAAACTTGATCTAGTTAAAGGGTTGCCTAATGTTAAATTTAATAAAGATCACTTGTGTTCTGCCTGTGAAATGGGAAAACAAATGTGTCTTGCACTAGACCTCTGTACATGCTTCATGTTGACCTCTGCGGTCCCATTGCCATACAGAGCCTAGGTGGCAAGAAATACATACTTGTCTTAATTGATGAGTATTCGTGTTTCACATGGGTTGAATTTGTTCGAAAGAAATCAGATGTTCCAATCATCTTGATAAATCTAATGAAAAGAATCCAAATTCTTTATGAATGCAGAATACAGAAGTTAAGAAGTGACAATGGCACAGAATTTAAAAACTCTGTCATTGAAGCCTATCTTTCTACAGAAGGAATATCACAGAACTTCTCTGCCGCACGCACTCCACAGCAGAACGGCGTAGTTGGAAGAAAGAATCGAACGCTTGTGGAGGCCGCAAGAGCTATGCTATCAGCATGCGGATTACCGATGAACTTTTGGGCAGAAGCGATTTCTACTGCTTGTTATACACAGAATCGTTCAACCATTGTGAAAAGACACCTCAAGACTCCTTACGAATTAATCAACAAAAGGCGGCCAAACATCAAATTTTTCCATGTGTTCGGATGTAAATGCTTTGTTTTAAACGACAGAGATTCCAGAGAAAAGTTTGAGGTAAAAGATGACGAAGGCAAATTCATTGGATACTCTGCCACTTCCAAAGCCTACAGAACATTCCTTACAAGGTCTCGCAAAATTGTAGAAAGCATCAATGTTTCTTTTGATGATTCATTCCAGAAGACTTCTGAACAAATCAGTTCAGAACTCGGACTTAAAGGGGAATCCTCTGGCATCTCACAAGCAAAAGAAGACTTAAATCTTCTATTTTTTGAGATGTTCCACGATGACATTGATCCCTCTGTTGGAACCATCAGAGCTTCTGAAGATCCATCTTCCATCGGTCAAAATCCAACAGGTATGACTCTAATTGGACCAAATAATGCTTCATCTTCTTCTGTAAATACTACAGATGCAAATGCCGAGGTAGAGATCGCAGAAGATGAAACAACAAGGAAAACGACCACAGAAGCTGCTGAAAATCAAACTTCACAATCCACAGAGGAACCAATTACAGAGGATATAGAGGACCAAGTCTATACGTCCTCAGAGGAACAAACTCCACCACCTATCATACCAATCATTCCACAAGTTGTAGGATCAACTACAAAGGCATGCACTACTACAGAGGCTATACAATAAGAAGAAGAACAACAAGAAGCCTCTGAAGAAAGATTCGATGACATTGGTGACTACCTTCCACGCACAACTAAGTGGACAAAAAGCCATCCTCCAAGCCAAATAATCGGCGAACCTTCTGACACGATAAAAACCAGGTCTGCCACTGCTAATTTTTGTTTCTTTACAAATTTTATTAGTGTGATAGAACCAAAGAAGATTTCTGAAGCCCTAGATGACCCAAACTGGGTAGACGCCATGCAAGAAGAGCTTCTGCAGTTTGAGCGTAACAGAGTATGGACTTTAGTACCTCTGCCACGAGGCAAACAGGCCATTGGGACTAAATGGGTCTACAGAAATAAGAAGGATGAAGATGAAGTGGTCATCAAAAACAAAGCACGATTAGTGGCCAAGGGATATAGACAAGAATAAGGCATAGACTACGATGAGACTTTTGCCCCTGTCGCACGGCTCGAAGCAATAAGAATATTCTTAGCCTTCGCTGCCCACAGAGGATTTAAAGTTTATCAGATGGACGTAAAATCAGCTTTTCTCAACGGTGAAATCCAAGAAGAGGTTTACGTAAATCAGCCACCAGGGTTTGAAAGCTCAAAGTTCCCAAGGCATGTATACTACCTTAAAAAGGCTCTGTACGGACTGAAACGGGCTCCAAGAGCATGGTACGAACGACTTTCTACTTTTCTTCTAGTCAATGGCTACGACAGAGGTACAACAGATACTACCTTATTCTATAAACGTAAAAACAGTGAAATAATGCATGTACAAATCTATGTGGACGACATAATTTTTGGGTCGACTAATACAGAGGAGTGCAAAAGTTTTGAAAAACTCATGCAGAGTGAGTTTGAAATGAGTATGATGGGAGAATTAACATTCTTCCTCGGACTCCAAGTCAAACAATCATCAGAAGGAATTTTTATAAATCAGGCCAAATATGTCTCTGACATTCTTTGCAAATATAGCCTTTCTGATACCTCTGCAATAAAAACTCCAATGGCCACTGGAAATAAGTTATCCTTAGATCCAAATGGCATCTCTGTAGAATGCACTCTCTACAAAGGCATGATTGGATCTCTGTTATACTTAACTGCAAGCAGACAAGACATTATGCATGCCACATGTCTTTGTGCACGTTATCAAGCTAATCCTAATAAATCACATTATGATGTTGTTAAGAGAATCTTTAGATACCTAAAGGGGACCAAAAATCTTGGTCTCTGGTATCCACAGAACTCTGGCTTTTGTCTTAAAGCTTATACAGATTCAGACTATGGAGGATGCATGCTCGACAGAAAGAGTACCTCTGGGAGTTGTGAATTCCTAGGTGGTAAGCTAGTCAGTTGGACCTCCAAAAAGCAGAACTGTGTATCAACATCTACGGCAGAAGCTGAATACGTTGCTGCTGCTATCTGTTGTTCTCAGGTTCTGTGGATGAAGACTCAGCTAAAAGACTACAACCACATTCTATTCAAAATACCCATCTTCTGTGATTCCAAAAGTGCCATTGCCATCTCTGCCAATCCTGTGCAACATTCCAAAACCAAGCATATCGATATAAGGTACCACTTCTTGAAACATCATGTTGAACACGGTACAATCAAGATGCATTTCGTGCCCACAAAATATCAACTCGCGGACTTATTCACCAAAGCATTAGACGAGAAAAGATTCAATTTCTTGGTGGGTAAGTTAGGAATGATTAATATGACGTGAAAATCCTCTGTAAGTATAGCTTTATCTTCTGTGAATAAGTATATATTTCTACTACTTTATTTAAATGCTTTGATTGATTTCTTTCTGTATGTAAATTATCAATCTTAAATAGTTCTTGATATCACAGAGCTTCTGTGGGTCTGCTTAGAACCTCTGACGACCCCCCACGGAACCTTTGTAAAAACATAACCTATGTTCTATGCAAAACTTATAATTTTTTTATCCAAGCATAGGTCAAGGGGGAGCAAAAGGAAATTACTTGATCTACAGAGGTGATTAGATCAAGGGGGAGCAAACGGGACCTTGAAATAATCTACAGAGGTTAATCTTTCAAGGGGGAACCAAAGAAGAGTGTCGATGAATCTATATCGACAGAAGTCAGACATCACTGCCGAGAAAAGAATAACCAAAAAGGTATGTCTCTCGTACAAAAGGTTTTTGAAAACAGTTTTCTGGGACACAAATTGTCAAATATGTCCTAAATATACTATGAATAACATGCCAAAAATCAAAAGATCAAAAAGTGTCATAAAATTCAAGTTATGAGAAATTTGAGGTCTTAGAGCCTCTGCTGAGCTCAACAGAGGCTCTGCAAGAAATATGCTCTGTGATCGCAAATTTAACCTCTATCGATCTTTTGGAATGTTATCTCGGAAACCGAATATACACACCATGACCTTCACGAACAAAACTTTTTCCATAACAGTTTTTTCGGACACCAACTTTCAAATATGTCCGAAAAACGTTTCTGAGTACAAATCAAAACTTGGATGATCAAAATCGTTGATAGATTTTTAGTTATAAGAAATTTTCTTTCATAGAGCTTCTGCTGGCCCTGACAGAGCTTCTGCAAGTTCCTACAGAGCCTCAAAACCTCTGAACGAAATTTCTTCACTAAAATCCTATTAATCCTCTCCAATGCCTTTACAAATGTTTTGGTTAAAGAAGAACCTATAGAGTCATGATAACAATGAGATATATGAGGCAATGAACATCAAGTTTTTCAAAATTACATAAGCTTCTGTAAACCACAGAAGTTCTGTCAATATGCAACTTGGGCATTTCTGTAAAAATAACGGTTACTTTTAACTGAGAGTGAATTTCATGTCTAAGAACAACCCCACGCGCCTAGCATTAATGGGCCGCGCACGACGTCCTGTCATCCTCTGACATGGCCTACGTGTCTCTTTTTCATTGGGCGTACATGGAACGTTTTCTATGGAAAGTTGAACCCGCCGTTCTAACTCGAGTACGGATTCCAAATATCTATCCATTGCCATATATTTTCACTCTTCCAAATTCTTCCATTTTACACTCATATAAAACCCAAGCTTACCTTCTCATAAAACTTTACAAACTCTCATTCTTCTCCGGCGAAACCCTGCAAACGCTTGCAAGAATCCTATTCTTCTTACCAAATGGCTTCATCTTCTCAAGCTATCTCCCCTGCACACTCTCCGGTGAACTCACCAGAACACTCACCTGCTCATTCTGAACATTCAGAAAACCCCCATCTCGCCAAAAATATTGAACAAGAAGATTCCGGCGACACGGCAGACTTTGCTCCGACCACACATCTTCAAAACTTTATAGCAAAGGATCATTTTGAAAAGGTACTGCCAATCAAATCCAACAATTGCTATTTGGTCCCCTCACCCACTGCTTTCGGCGAAGTCCATGCCATTCTGCTGCACATAATGGAAAATCATATACTCTTCCCTCTACTTTCAAGAACCCCAAAAAAAATACCTGTTAGGTATTTGAACCAATTTTGGCAGAGCTGCAGATATGATAAAGATGATTCTTTGATGAAAGGGTACATCTCAAAGCCGGACAACTCAAAGCATCTGGAACTCAAATTTAATAGAACAATGTTCTCTCTGGAGTTCAATTTACCAACTAGAGGTCTTTTGGGATTGAAAAAATATGCAGAACAACCTACAGACGATGAGCTCTGTCGTTTTGTAGAAACGCTTGGGTACAACACCCACCTGAGGAGAAGAAATGACTTCCGTAGAGGCAGACTACCACCTCTGTGGAACACCTTGTTTTCGATCCTCAACAGATGCCTGACAGGGAAGATAGGCAGCATTGATCAAAGCTCGCATCAGATCTTAACCATCATGTATGGGGTCTACTACGATCTCCCACTCGATTACTCGACCATCATGCTGCAGGAGATCATCAATACAATCGACAGAAAGAACAACACCCTAAAGGCTAAAGAGACTGATCCCACATATCTACCGCCTCTGCAATTCCAAAGAATCTTGGGTGTTCTGTTCGAACCTCTGCTAATGATGCAGAAATGGCCAATGGAAGGACCAATTCCCAAACAGTTCCCGATGAACAAGAACATCCCCACCGATCATACAGAAGGCTACAACCACTGCAGACCTCTTTCAAAAAGGCTTCTGAAATATGCCACGAACAAAACCCTTAAGCAAGAGTCTATACGCGATCACAGGACTCTAGAACCGAGCCCTGTGACACCCCCGCGTTTAGGTGTCCCCTTAGGAACAATAGTTGTAGAACCCCTCTCTACAAAATCGAAGAAGAAGAAACTGGCAAAACATTTGGAAATCCAACGAAGTTTTATGGCCAAACGTGACGAGCTCATGGGAAAGAGATCTTCTTCTAAAAGCCTCTGCCTCTACCCCAAAAACAAAGAACAGGAAAACTGCAGAAGGCACCTCTACAAACATTGCAGAAGATCAACCTTCACCTCCTCGTGCCACAGAAGTTGGCTCCTCTGCTCCTCCCTCTTCTCCAAAACCAAAAAAAAGAAAATCAAAACTCACAGAAGAAGGAGCACCAAAACCCAAGAGGAGGAAGACCAAAAAGAAGCATGGAAAATCACTTGATCAAATGGTTACCATCGCAGAAGAGGCAGCTGCAGAAGTGGTTGAAGAAGAGGTCGCAGGAACCCGAGTCGAAGATACTGCAGAAGAAGAAACTGCAGAAGTCGAAGTTGCAGAAGAGGGATATCAATCACCTTATGAATCCCCAGATCGATTCGCTCGTCAAGGCAGCTTGAATGATTTTCTTCAACACCCTGAAATTGCCAACACCCTAAATACAGCTGGGTGGACGGCACAACCACTTGACCACCACACCTCAGAAGAACAAGACTTCTCTATCTCTGGAATTGACACCAATCTGCAAGAAGATGATCAAACCCCCAGAGATCAACCATCTGAAACCCCTAACATTCTACAGAACCCCTTCATCCAAGAGGGACTGGACGTCCACAGAAGGAGTCCAAACCAGGCCTCAGAAGCTGAGTGGAATAGAGAAGAGGTTACAGAGGTTTTAGAAAGAATAGGAGGAAAAGAAAAAGAAAAAGAAAAAGAAAAAGATGTCGAAGGTATAGAGATCTCAGAGGTAGATTCTGATGAAGAAGAAGCTGACCAAATCCGGAAAGGTCTATATCATCCACATGTCATGCAATTATACGGCTCTCATCCAATGTACGACTTCTTAGTCACAGAGCTAGGAATTCAACAGAAGCTAGGGAAGAAGCACCAAGCCAAAGGATAGCGATAGAGGCTGAAATGATTGATAATGAAGTGATGCTTGGATGCTTAACAGAGGAAGAAACAAGAAAAGATGCCGAAGTTGCAGAAGGCACACATCCCTCACCCCCTCCCAGTGCAACCCACACATCTAACTCCGCAGGTCTAGCTGCAGAAGGAGTTATTGAAAAAGAGTAGCACAGCTCGATCCAAACCCAACCCATCCAGCCAGAGGTCACTCTTTCGATTTCTGCGCCCACAGAAACCGGGGAATCCATTCCTAGGGAGTCTCCTCAGAGAGACTCACCTATAGTTCGTGATCAATTGCCCCGGATCACATCAGAACACCCTACAGAGGAATTCGTTTCCTCTGCCACGCACAAATTAGGGCCAACACTTCTTTCAGAGAGAAGTAGTGAGCACATAGACGAAGAGACTCTAGACAAGTCTCCAAGTCAACAGAAAAATATTCCGATACCCACCTCTGGAGTGGATTTGGACACTGTTCTTCCCAGAACTTCTGTAGAGGTTACAACAGGGACACAAGTATCAAGGGATGAGTTCCAAACCCTTGTCACCTCTGTGAACCAAACCATGAAAGAGTTGCAAAGCTCTTTCACATCTTTTGCAGAGACAACATCAACAGCCTTACGAAATCTGAACACCAAAATGGACAATCTGTCCACAGAGGTGAAATCCGCCATAACAGAGATGAAGTCTTCTGCTCAAACAACTGCCACAACTACAGCCACTTCTGCTGCTAAAGATTTCGGAATAGCTGCAACATCTGCATTCAAGGAATCAGTCAAGCATTTCCTTGAACAAATGAACAAGCAATCCAACAAATCACAGAGCCTCACACCTACAAATCTACAGAAGGCTCTACAAAACGTTCAAGCAGAAGCAATGCGCAACACAATACTGATGCAGCCAAAAGACTACATGACCAGAGCACAGCTAACAGAGCTCGGTCAAAATGTGATAAACCAGGTCACAGAAGTCATCGTCTCCTTCACTTCTGCAAATGCCAACTACGTTAAAGAATTCAGAAAAAGTGTCGGCAAAATGCGCTTCAACACAGAAGCAGAGCTTGCAACTCTAATCGGCCTCTGTGATGATGTATGTACGAAGTTGATGGCCGCAGGAGCAGAACTACCAAAGAAACCCAAAGCTTCCTGCAGAGCAGAGGGTACTTCTGATAAGAGTCAGGATGACTCTGATGATGACCATCCTGGTCCATCAGATCATCCTGAGGGGGAGAATATAAAGGAGAAAGCTACGACCAGAGGACTACAGGCTCCACCAATCGCAGCAGAACCAATCAGCCAAGCCCCTCCACAACAAACCAAAGATCAACAAACTCAACAGACCACAGAGACAACACACATCTCTGTGGAATCAACCGCTGAAGAAACCCATGTACCAAAAGCTCAAAATACCACAGAGGCAACACCCACCTCTGTGGAATTCCCTACAATGTTTGGAGTAGATGTTCAACATCTGTCATCCTCCACAGAAGAAGATCTTCCTTCCCAAACTACAAAACCAACAGAAAAACCCCAATCCATCCCAAGAAGAAAGTCTATTGCCCACAAACCAAAAAGAGCAACGACCTCTGCTTCTTCTGTTCTAAGGAATATGCATAAAACAATGACTGAACGAATGGCGCAGAGAGAAGAAGAAAGGCACAGGTTCACATTAGCTTTCAAAATGGCAAGAAGATTTGATATCCAACCTTCACCAACAGAAACCAAGCTCACAGAAGAAATCACCAAAGAACCTCCAACAGAGGTTACAGAGCAAATCAAGCCAACAGAACCAACGCCACAAAAGTCCTCTCAAACACAAGTGTCAAAACCTACAGAGGCAACTCCCATCATTCCAACAGAAGCACCAACAACCAAACCTACAGAAGCAACATGTTCTGCACCTCCAAAAGCCAAAGATAATGGAAAGGCAAAAATGACAGAAGAGCCCAAGAAAAAGAAATCAGTGCCCAATCCTACAGAAAAACTGATGAAGAGCTCCTTTGATGCCTTTCAAACTCCAAAGCCTGAAGAAGAGGACTGGGCATATGGATTAAAGCCCCTGTCAGACATTCCACTTACTGGCAGAGCTGCAGAAGTTGTTCAACAGATGGAGAGTCTCAAAAGACAAGTACCACCACATGGTCCAACATATGAAGAAATGGAATAAGTGGTGTACAAATATCTCTACAAACAACCCTTTCAGAACCTCCATCCAACAGACCAAATCACAAATCCGAACATCAGAGAATAATTTTAGAACATCTTCAGCAGAACAAAGCCAAGAACCAAAGCCGAAGTCTTCTCAATTCATAAAATCAAAAAGGTAATCTTCTACAGGTTCTCCTTCACAAGAACCTATCCAAGAGTCAGGTACAATCTTTACAGAGTCAAAAGGGTAAACAATTCAGAAACCACCTTCACTGATGCTGACATAAGGAATCTGAATCCCTATGATCTACCTGAACTTCTGCAATGGACGAAGGACAACTACAACACAGATCTAAACACCAGAGCCTATCAAGTGTTGAGAAAAGCAATGAGGGAAAAGCTTCTAATCTACAGTCTGACAGACTTTCAGCTGGGAAAGGATCTTGGTCTTAAACATCTGAATCTACGACCACCAGAGGATCGCTGCCCACCTGACGCCGTGCCCAACTCAATCATTATAGAACCAAGATTCGGGTTAGTATTTCAAAACCCACAAGGCGAAGTCAAACTTTTTGTAAGTATGGATTGTCAAAAGTACGCAACTAGTACTCTGAACAAGTTCAGAGCAAACCTTGTAAAATACAGAGATACCGAGCAAATGGATAGAGACGCTCCAGATACCCTCATCAGAGAGATTGATGCTACAATACGCTTAAGAGAACTCTGCATCAGTTTCTACAAAGAGATCAGAGAATTCGGATGAGACAACAGAAGCTTCAACGATTTCAAAGACGCCAAAATCTGATTCTCAAACAACCAATCTCTGCAAACCATGTTAAAGTTTATCTTTCATTGTACTCAAATATAAAATGCCTCTGACATATCTCTGAATGAAAGAACTTTCGAGGTATTGTTTAACCTCTGTCTTATCTAACTTAGCCTAAAAATACTTAAATGTCAAATTTTTATTTTTCACTACTTAGGGGGAGATTGTTAGCTTCAATCTTCCTAATCGTAGAAGTATTTAGAAGTAGTGAAAAATAGGCCAAGTGAAGAAAGCCTCTTACAGAGGCTCTGCCGAACTTACCGAGAGATCAAGGTCAAGAAGCTACAGAAGTTAAAGAGGCGTCCTACAGAAGCTCTGTCATACGCACAAAGAAGACCAAAGACTCGGAATCCGGTGAAGACTGCTCTACAAAGGACCAGACCGCAGAACCTCTGTAACACTTTACAGAGCCTCTGTGGTCCTCTCTAAAAGACCTGAAGATATTTATAATATCTTGCTATTGTTACTGGACATGTTCATCAACTTGCATGGTAGCATGCCCTGTCCATCTTCAACGTGTCAAACTCTGATTGGATTCAATAGGGCTTAGTACATAATAGACGTCTGCTGCATTAAATGCAATACAGCACGTCCAACTGTTCATGCCATCCGTTCCACTATTCATACCGTCCGTTCTGAATAGTAGCTTATGCTTTATGGTCCCCTTAGAGTAGTATATAAGGAAGACTCATGTTGAGTTCTTCCTAATCGAGAATCAAGAGATAAAAACATCAAGAACATATAGCTTATATACTTTGAGAGTCATATTTGTTTTAAAGCTTTGCTTACTCACTGTTCTTAAATCTGTTCTTGATATATATATATATATATATATATATATATATATATATATTCAGTAAACTTTGAGATATTATTTCCTGTTCACTGTTTATTTATATTGTGTTCTAAAATCTATAAATCATATCTGTTAGTTCTTCAAATACGCTTCCGCATCAAACATAAACTTGAACTAATAGATCTGATAATATTGTTTAAACAAAACGGGAACCAACAGAACTAAATCCGACATTCTAAGGCTATTCGGTTCCTACCGCATACAACCTATAGTGCATTCACTTAACAACCTATCAAGGCTTGCATAAACTCCTATTAGCAAGCAACAAACATGCAGTACAGTAAAAAGCTTTCACAAATTGATCGATGGGATTCTCTCTCTCTAGTTGGCGATTAGGGTTTTCTAGTGATGGCTTGTTTTGATCGTGTTCTAGGGTTTCATGTGGATCTTTGGTTATGTGTTGTTGTTCGACGTGGTTTACTGATTCTTTGGCATGTTCTTTTGTTTTTGATTGTTTCGAAGGTTTGTGCGTTTGATTAGGGTTTCGTTGATTAGGTTTTCGTTTTATTTTATTCGCGACGGTCGGTGTTCTCCGGCGGATACGGTTCTGTAGCGGTGTTCTGGGCTGTTTTGGTGCGATTGTTTTGGTGGAATTCGTGTTTCTAACAACTTCGTTATCACTCAAGATCGACCTGCGGGATTCAGCACCTTGGTGTAATACCTTGGTCTTCGTTTCCCGGATTAGGGTTTCCTAATCTAGGGTTTCTCTTGTTTGGTTTCAGCTTGTTAGCTTCGGATTCTAACTCGACAATGGCTCCTATGGTGGCTGATTCTCATGGGAACATATCGACGAATGAGGGTGTAGTGTTTTCGAAAGTTGATCGGAATGTGCAGGCGGCGACCTCGGCTGTTGCAGGTGTGGCGAACGGAAACCGTAATTTGCATGGGGATCCTAGGGCTGACGTCACTCCGGCCGTGGGTCTGCATGTGGTTGCATCTGGGCAGATCCCTAACCCTAATGTGGATGGTTATGCTCCTTTGATCGGGATCGACATGGCTGCGAAGGATGGGACCGACGGGGATGGGGCTGATCGTAACCCTAACCTTAACCTTAAATCCCATGCAACGGTGCGTGGGATGAACAGTATTTCTAGTGGCGGTGTTGATCGAACATCGGTTTGGACTCGGATTTCTCGGCTACCTGATCGTAATGCAAGTTCTGTGGCTCATGGGAATGTGCAGATGCTGAAAAACGATAGTCGATCGGCCTCGTATGCGTCGGTGGTCAGCGTGAATGTGGATAAACCTACGGGGAAATTGGATTTCTTTCCCTTGGCTGATAAAGGTATCTCTCGTATTGACCTTCCGGAAGAATTAACGGAAAAAGCTTCGGCTCCCTATCGAAATACCTTGTATGGCTACTTTCTGGGTCCTCGACTTTATTTTCCAAATGTAAGGAGGTTTACTATGTCTTTGTGGGGCAAGCATGGATTACAGAATGTCATGATGAATGAGACAGGCTTTCTATTCTTTCGATTTAGCTCTAGTGATGGCTTTCGTCATGTTTTGGAGGGTGGACCGTGGATGGTGCGGGGAGTGCCACTTTTTGTTTTTCCTTGGGACCCACAGCAAGGGCTTATCAAGCCTGAACATACATCTTGCCCGTTGTGGGTTAAGATACATAACATTCCGCTTGTGGCATTCAATAGAGAGGGGGTTGGGCGTATTGCCAGTGCACTAGGTGTTCCAAAGATGATGGATGACTATACGGCAAAGATGTGTGATGATGCTTGGGGTAGGCCGGGTTTTGCGAAAGTCTTGGTCGATGTATGGGCAGTGGGGGACTTGAAACGTGAATTACAGGTTGTCGTTCCTAATTTGCATGGGGGTAAGGAGATGCTTGTCTCGTTGAAAGTAGAATACATTTGGGAGCCTACCCAGTGTTCGCACTGTAGAGTCTTTGGCCATAAAACTTCTACGTGTGTTAAGGCGGAAATTGCAAAGAAGAAGGGTAAAGATCATGTGAAAGCTGGAAAGGATTCTGAGGGCTTCACGTTGGTGTCAAACCATAAGAAATCTCAACCGAAGGAGGTTTGGAGACCGATTCAGCAAAATGTTGGTTCTTCTTCGGGGACTTCAAAAGAGATGCAAGATGTGACGGACCCTGTGGGTGTTCATTTGGATCCACAAATGGAGGAGGTTATTCTTAATAATGTGGTGCGAAATGCTGATGTGAATGTTGATGTTGTACAAAATGATCATCCTAAAGGGGTGCAAGGGATTGTCTCGGACGGTGCGGGTACAAATGCTACGGATGTGGGGCGGGGGGCCACAAATGGTAATGCCCATAAGTTGCCTGTTGTCCAACCGAAGCTCCGAGGTATTCTTAAGACGCCGGCCCCGTCTAGAATGGAGGTTCACCCTTCGGTACTTCAATCGAGGGTGAAACGCTCAGTTACTATTGACACTTCCAATTTGTTCTCATCATTATCGGATGATGAAAATGGCATGGATTTCGACGAATGTATTGGTAAGGGAGATTCGGTGTCTATGAGTGGTGGTTGGAATCCTTTGGCGTTGGGAGGGAACGATGCTATTCCCAAACCTTTGTAATGATGAATCTTGGTGCTTGGAACGTGCGGGGGTTAAATTCCCTTATTAAGCAACGTGAGGTAATGCACTTTATTCATTCTCAGGGCCTTTCTTTTTGTGCTATCTTGGAATCCCATGTGCTTGCTCCTAATTTGCCTACTATATCTCAACATGTGTTTGGTTCTTGGAGTTGGTTGTCGAACTCGGCCAGTTGTTTGTACGGTACTCGTATTGTTTTGGGGTGGGACCCTAAGGTATTCGATATTATGGTGCTTACTATGTCAAACCAAGTAATGCATTGTAAAATTCATATTCGATCCTCGAGTAGTACCTTTTATGTTTCGGTTGTTTATGCGGTTAATGCTTTGGAGGGTCGTCGCCCTTTATGGCAAGACCTTGAACAATTTAAGTCCATGGTCAATGGTGGCCCTTGGATATTGTTGGGAGACTTTAATGCACATCTTCATCCGGATGAGAGTGAAGGTGGTTTATCGACACGTGATCTTGGTATGAATGAATTTTTGGACTGTGTTGGTAATCATAATATTTTTTATGCTCGTTATACTGGGATTCGATATACTTGGGCGCAGAAACCAAGAGGAGGGGGTGGTATTGTACGGAAACTTGATCGTATTATGATTAATGACTCCTTTGAAGATAAGATTGGCAATGTAGCTGCTAACTTCCTGCCAAGAGGTGTCTCGGATCATAGCCCAATGGTCGCCAGTTTGGAAGGCAGTGTGGATCGTGGTAAGTACCCCTTTAAATTTGACAACTTTCTTACGCGACACCCTGATTTTTTACAAACGGTTCAAACGGCTTGGAATTTGAAAGTGGATGGTACCTTGGCGTTTTCTGTAACCTCACGGTTGAAAGCGCTAAAGAAGCCATTACGAGCCCTGCGCAGTGTGCTTGGTAATGTCTCTAAACGTGTTCATGCTTTGAGAATTGAGGTTGATGCAATTCAAGAGGAGGTTGATTCTGATCCGTCTAATCCGGTTTTACATGACGATCTTGCTCATGTATTGGTAGCCTTTCAAGAGGCTTTGCATGTGGAAGATGATAATTTCCGACAACGGGCTAAGGTTCGTTGGTTGGCAGATGGAGACATGAATTCCTCTTTTTTCCACAAAGTTGTTAAGGAAAAACGGACGCGGAACCGTATTGATTCGGTGATGGATTCGGATGGTCAGGTGTTTTCTGGAACGGGTTTTGAGAATGTTTTTGTTGAACATTTTCGCACCATTCTTGGGGAGCGTGATACTGCAGTCACCCCGATCTTGCCCATGGATTTCTTCCCTAATCGATTGTCTATTTCTGATGCTAATTTTATGATACGTCCAATCACTAAGGAAGAGGTTAAGCGTGCTATGTTTGATATTGGTGATGATAGAGCTCCGGGCTCGGATGGTTTTTCGTCCAAATTTTACAAAGCATCTTGGGATATTGTGGGAAAGGATGTTGAACTTGCGGTACAAGATTTCTTCTACCGTGGTCGACTAGCTAGGGAGTTAAATCACACATCCATATGCCTTATTCCTAAGGTCCCTAGTGCCTTTCGGGTTACGGAATTTCGGCCTATCTCGTTGTGTAATGTGATTTACAAATGCATTACTAAGATCATCTCTTGGAGAATCAAGGATTTTCTTGATACTCTGGTAAGTCCTAACCAATCGGCTTTTATTCCCGGAAGAAGGATAACGGATAACATTCTTATGGCTCATGAGTTGGTGGTTGGCTATGATCGTGGGAATGGTCCCCCAAGGTGCTCTTTCAAAATCGATATCCAAAAGGCGTATGATTCGGTGGATTGGGGCTTTCTCTCTGGGGTTTTACAAGGGATGGGATTTCATCCGATTATGCACCATTGGATCATGGAGGCAGTTTCTACCACATCTTATTCGGTTATGGTGAATGGTCAGACCTACGGTTTTTTTAAAGGCAAGCGGGGCATTAGGCAAGGATGCCCTCTTTCACCATATTTGTTTACTCTTTTGATGGAAGCCTTCACGTGTTTCCTACAGCGAAGAATTGTGGAAGATTCTGATTTTCGGTATCATAAGGGTTGCTCACGGCTCTCCCTTACGCACCTCTGTTTTGCTGATGATCTTATGGTCTTTACGAGGGGAGACGTTTCATCGGTCCGGATTCTTAAACGTGCTTTAGATGACTTTGCTAAGGCATCAGGGTTGAAACCGAGTATGGCAAAGAGTTCGGTGTATTTCTCGAATGTGGACGAGACGGTTAAGAATGATATTACGGCTGTTCTGCCTTTTCAACGGGGCACACTTCCTTTTCGGTATCTTGGTGTTCCGCTTTCTTCTAGGCGTCTTCGAGTTTCTGATTTCAGCCCCCTTATCACAAAGGTACGTGCTAGAATATTGAACTGGAAATCGAAGTTCTTGTCTTTTGGTGGTCGTTTGCAGCTTGTGAAGTCGGTTCTTGAATCCTTACAGCTCTACTGGATGTTGGTTTTCACTATACCTTCTTCGGTGGTTCATACATTAGAAGGATTATTTCGTGATTTTCTTTGGAGCCGAGGTGACCCATCGAGGGGAAGGGTTAGGGTTGCATGGGCTGATGTGTGCAAGCCGAAGAAAATGGGAGGATTGGGCCTTAAACGTTTATCGACATGGAATCGTGCGTTGCTTACGTCACATGTTTGGGATATTTTGAGGAAGATAAATTCGGTTTGGGTGTCTTGGATATACGAATACCGTCTTCGTGGTGCTGCCTTTTGGACCTTGCCGATTACTGCGTCGTCTACTTGGGTTTGGCGTAGACTTTTGGCTCTTCGGGAACATGTTAGACCGAGGTTTATGCATATTATTGGGGATGGTCGTTCCACACATGCATGGGAGGATACTTGGCTAGATGTGGGTTACTTAGCTAAATATCTCTCGTATCGTTTAATTCGGGATAGCGGTTATGAGCCGAACGCTAAGGTGGCAGATGTTCTTATATCCATGCAAAATTGGCCTGTGAGGTGGGTGCAACGGTGTTCTGACCTGGATGCTGTCCCCATTCCCAACATTCAGCCGCATATCCATGATCAGATTATGTGGCGAATTATTTTAATCATCTTGTTCCATTTATGGTGTCGGAAGTTTGGAAATCGCTTGATGGGCCGTATCAGGAAGTTTCTTGGCATAAGGTGTGTTGGTTCCCAAAGCATATCCCAAAACATTCGTTTTGCTTATGGCTGGCGTTTCGGAGGCGGCTACCTACTCAAGATCGTATGCAAGTGTGGAGAAATGATACCATGACATGTAGTTTGTGCAATCAAGGTATGGATTCACATAATCACTTATTTTTCACTTGTTCGTACCCGGCCAGTGTGTGGAGAGTCATGAAGTTGGAAATGCATGCCACCTCGGTCTCAGATTCATGGGAGGAAATTCTTGATGATATCCACCATAGGCGGTGGCATCCGGGTGAAGTTCGTATGAAGTTACTGTTTGCAGCTACCATTTACTTTTTATGGCAGGAGCGCAATAATCGACTATTCACGACTAGACGGAGGAATGATCATCAGCTTGTTATGGAGATAAAGAAGATTGTTATGTTGCGTATGGTGGGATTGGGTGGCCAAAGATCTGGGGCTACGAGAGATGGAGCTTGAGGATGATTTGGTTTTTTATCATGTGTCGGCGCATTGAGTCTGTGGGTGTCTCTCTTTTTTTGTGGGGTATTTGTGTTGTTAGTGTAGTGTTAGCTGATTGTATGTCGTTGTGTTTATTTTGGTTGCTAGCACTTTGGTATTTTTTGTCGAAAATGTTTGATTTTGTAGTTGGGTTCCTTCCGTCGTTTTGGGCCTGTCCTTTACTCTGGGTGGAATTCCTTTTTGGGAGGGAGTCCCTCGCCGTTTAGGTGTATTTTTTTCTTTTTTGTCAATATATTGCCAGGAGTGCCGCCTCCTTTCCAAAAAAAAAAAAACATGCAGTACAGTGTACTAAGCACCAAGCAATCTAGCATACATACTCCTATGTTCTAGAAAGCAATCTCGCATACATACTCATATGTAAACACTCTTCCCAGCTCACTAGGAATTTCATCTCATCCCACTACCCTTGCTACAACGGAATCCCTATTAGCCATAACGAGTTGCCTCGCGAATACCCAGTCGCATGCAGCGTGAATCAAATAGACATTCGAATACAAGATTCTATCCTAGAACGGTTGGACTCAAACAAGAGTTGCGCAATAGAACTAAATCAAATATTCTAAGGCTATGTGATTCTTACTGCATACAACCTATAGGGCCTTCGCTTAACAACCTATTATAACTAGCATTAATTCCCACCAGCAAGCAATCATCATACAGTACAGTGTAAACCACATAGGCAATCTAGCATGCATACCCCATGATCTAGAAAGCGATAAATACACTAAGTACTGTACCTTTCCCTTTGGCTTCGGCTGACTGTACACACTGCGCCCTCGATCACCGTTTCCCAAACGGGTTTTCCTTTCTTTTATTTTCCAAAAATTTTAAGAGAAGAATTTCATAGCCGCAACTTGAGATCAAACACACCGAGATGCGTTTGATTCACTCAAGCTGTGCTCTGATACCAAGTTGTAACGTCTCAAAAATTACAATAAATTTTAACTTTAAAAATAGGCATTTTAATAAATAAAACCTTATTAAATATCCAACACCGTTTCGTTTGCAAATTCAATAATAAATATTCTCAGTAATAATAAACAGCGGAAATTAAATCGTTTAATAATAACTCTAATCTCATGATTATAAAAACTCTTCACGCGCGCCAGTGTGTACCCGTCACGCCTTGGAGCCACAAGCACCTGAAACCACATTAAAATAGGAAAGGGTAAGCACAAGGCTTAGTGAATTCCATCACATGCGCAGGTAAAAATTATATACACATCACTCCTATTCGAACATGAGCAACAACACCACAGTTACATAATGTAAGTAAACACATACAAGCAATTATGTACCCAACTCCTCGGTCCCACCGAGTTCCCGGTCCCACCGAGT
This sequence comes from Saussurea involucrata, assembly GCA_033807775.1. NCBI lineage: Eukaryota > Viridiplantae > Streptophyta > Magnoliopsida > Asterales > Asteraceae > Saussurea > Saussurea involucrata. The sequence goes on from CM066314.1 coordinate 118,698,611, forward strand.
TCACACAACGTTTCCATCCACTTCCTCGGTCCCACCGAGTCCTCGGTCCCACCGAGTTGTATTGTAACACACTCGTCCCACCGAGTTCCCACAACATTTCTATCCACTTCCTCGGTCCCACCGAGTCCTCGGTCCCACCGAGATGTAATGTAACACACATTTATACTAAGCATTTAACCCAAGCAAGTATTACACACCACAAACAACTAGTTCACACCACAAGTACAGTAGTACATACAAACTACCATAATATGCATACAATTCCTATCTACACAGTGAGAGAACTCACCTCAACGCAAAGTAGATGTCCTCAACAGCAAAACGAGCCGGCCAACATCAACTCACCTTTTCCACCTAAATAAGTGATATCAAACGTCACAACGAAGTCCTAGCCCAAAGTCACAACTATAAGCATACACACGAAAAATCCAGCTTTTACTCTAAGATTTACAGGTCTGTTCGGGACCTGTTTAGCCCCTCTTAAACTCATCAACCCAGAATTATTATTCCATAATCAGTTAGTTCCATGACTTAGGGTTCCAGGGACATATCGTACGCATTCTAACAATTTTCCTACAATTTACTATTAATTTTCTAAAAACAGGACGCGAAACTGTCACATTCAGACCTGCTGTACAAACAGCCATTTTACGCCTAGCTAGATGTCGAACCAGACTTCCGCTAAAACACGAAAAGTGTGCCCGACACAGAATGTGAACCGTGGGCACCGGATTCGCCTCAAACCGAACTACGACGAAAAAGTTACGGGCGAAATACGAACTGGACAGAACCCTTTTATTCACATAAAATGATAACTTTAAAGGCTAAGGTTTTCGGGTTTCGGGTTTACGCGATCGGGTCACGGATTAGAGTTTTAGGTTACTAAAGTCTGGGCTCACGCGCGCACCACCCACTGCCACCTCCGGCAGTGGTGGTCGCTGGCGGCGGCGGCGATCGTGGTGGTTTTCCGGTGAAGAAAATAGCAAAACGAAGAGACAAGGGAAAGATAGATTTATCTCACGACGACGACGACGACGCCGCAGCAGCAACCCCTTGGAGGTCCGATCACCGCTGCTCCTCCTCCTTCTCGCTACTCTCTCTCTCTCTCTCTTCGCTAATCTCTCTCTCTCTCTCTCTCTCCGCTGCTCTCTCTCTCTCTCTCTCTTGCCGGCTGAAACAGCAGCGGTGGCGGCTGGGGTGCTCTCCGGCGGCAGAAGCAAAGAAGGCGGTGGTGCTGGTGGTTGTGGGTGTCCGGCGACGGCAGCAAGGAACTCCGGGAGGAGGGTTACGGCTGAGAGAAAACGAGAGGGGAGAAAGGCGTTCGGCAGTAGCAGCGGAAAAGGGAAGTAGGGTTTTTGGGATGTTTGTGTTTATGACGAGAACAAGAAACAATGAGGGGAAGGGGTCGGCTCAATATGGGCCGAACCCCATGCAAGACCTTTACGAAATTACAACATTGGTCCCTGCAGTTTAAGTCTTACATTAACCCCAAAACCCGACTTTTTAACAATTAAAGTCCTTGACGTCTAACCCCGATAACTAACATCATTAAGAGAAAAGATTTAAATTAATAACATAAATCATACCAGGACACAGGCTTTACACTAATGGGGCACCAAGACGCGGGGGTGTTACAGGACTCGGTTCTGGAGTCCTATGAACGCGTAAGTAGTCTAACTTAAGGGTTTCGTCGGTAGCATAGGCCAGAAGTTTCTTTGGCAGAGGTTTGCAGAATGGGTATCCCTCTACATGCTCTGTTGGGATGTTTTTGTTCAGGGGATACATTCTGGCCGTTGGTCCCTCCATTGGCCATTTTTGTAGACGGAGCAGAGGCTCTAGCAGGACACCCAGAATACGCTGATATAGCAGAGGAGGTAGAGCATCTTTTGATCGTCCCTTGGCCTTCTGGGAGGAGATTATTCGATCAATGGTGTTAACCATTTCCTGCATCATGAGGGTGGAATAGTCCAGAGGTAGGTCGTAGTATACCCCATACATGATAGTCAAAATTTGGTGAGAGGTCTGATATGGACTACCCACTTTCCCTGTTAGGCATCTGTTAAGAATAGAGAAGAGAGTATTCCACAGAGGGGGTAATCGATTTCTTCTGAAGTCATTTCTTTTCCTTAGGGTTGTGTTGTACCCCAACATTTCAACAAAACGGCAGAGCTCTTCGTCTGTGGGTTCCTCTGCGTACTTCGTTATTCCAAGAAGACCTCTGGTAGGTAGGCTGAACTCAAGTGAGAACATGGTTCTGTTGAACTTGAGTTCAAGGTGCTCGGATTTGTCTGGTTTCGAAATGTAACCCTTGATTTGTCTGTCTGCTGGGTCAAATCTGCTGCTTTGCCAAAATTGGTTGAGATACCTGGCAGGGATTTTACTGACGGTTTTGGTTAATAGAGGGTTGAGGTAATGGTTTTCTAAAATGTGAAGAAGGATGGCGTGTGCTTCCCCAAAAGCAGTTTTTAGGGAACCAAGTAGTAGTTGTTTGGTTTCAAAGGAAGAACACGTTCAAAGTGTTCATGGGTGTGACAACCGTCAAACTTGCGTTCAGGTTAGATTGATACTGAACATTGCAGTTATTTATATTTTAGACAGCACAGTCGATTTTAGCAGTAAAAACGATAGTGTTAGGAAAGATTGAGAATTTTGCCTAGCATTTGCCTTAATAAGGGAATTATCCATAAATCTCATAAATTGCCAATCTAAAATACGTTAAATACATCTATATATATATATATATATACTTTGCAAAATATATATTTACAATTAAAACAAGTAGTATGAATTATATATATACTAGCAAATAATTCAAATTTAAAAATAAAATAAAACAAAAATAAAAATAAAAATAAAACACCATCATAACTATTTTACCCAACACCACACTCCACCCACTTTCCCCTCTTCCCAAAACCGGCCCCCGTCCCCTTTAAACCCCTCTCTCTCTCATTTTCATCCATTTCAATCCATTTTCTCATCTCTCACTTCCTCTCTTTTCTCTCTAAGAGTTCTTACCTCTTTCTTCCCCTAATTTCTCTCAAAGTTGAGCTCCATACTTTAGCCCCTAAAACACAAGAAAAGTTCAAGCATTCAAGTCTTCACAAGGTAAAAATCATATGTAGTGCAAAGCCTACACTTTTCCTTGTTTATATTTTTGCTTTTTCTCTAAATCTTCTTCTACTTCTACACTAGTTTGCATGTTGTTTTGCTTTATTATTATCTTTGGATCTTGATGTTTGGGAGATTCATCACCATAACATCTTATATGTTATTAAAAAGGGGATGAATCCATGACCAAATCCATGTTAAGACCAAAGAAGAACTTTTACAATGTTCTAACAAGCATGCATGTGTTCTTCATCAAAACCAACCCCTTAATCTCTAAGAAAGTTTATGAAAAACTCTATAGCACATCAAATACGTACTTTAATCTCCATACATGTGGAGTAAACTTTGTATTTTTCATGGTAAAAACAAGCTCTAGGCTTGGTTAACAAAGAGATCTCCAAAAAGAAAGCAAAATGGTCACTTTTGAGATTTTGGAAAGATTGTTTTATTTAATAAACATGCATGTAATTCTAGTGGCTTAAAAATGTGTTTTAAAACTGAAAATATTTGTATGGGGAAGTGTCAAAATCGGATTAATGACAAAAGGAACAAAATCATTGCAAAACTTAAAGATATGTGCATTTTCCTAGAAACTATAATTTAATAGCAATCTGCCAGATTTTACCCCTCCCTTTAAATGGCCATATCTCACTCAACAATACTCCAACTGAGGTGATTCTTTCTCTATAATTTATTTCTACGAGTTAGGGTTCAAACCCAACTGGAACCATTGAAAAATATTAAGATTTCGACCTTCAAACATTTTTAACAAAAACAGTGCGCAAACATTTATGTAGTGTTTTACGTCAAGAATTATTTCGGATACTTAAACACCTCAAAAAATTATGAATCTTATGTCAAAAGTTTCCTAACACATAAAGGTATATGGACATAAAATATCGTAACCTGAATGCCTCTGGATGATATCTAAAAACGAACTGAAACTGACTACATATTCTGGACAGCAAATGACAATTTCTTACTATAGCTAAAAGCTAACTCTTGAACCCGTTTCATCATTCTTATGATGAAATTGTGGAATATATATATATATACTATATGTATACACATTTATATATATTCTAACTGTTGGAACCCAGATATAACAAGTAACAATATATGATTGATAAAGAGGAGTTTACAATATATGAGAAGAGTTTACAATATATGAATTAAGAACAACTCTTTCTTACAACTCTTTCTATTTGCTTAAAAAAAGCTCTCTCTCTCAATACGTATATATAAGCTTAAAAAGAGATATTAAGAGATATTTTCTAAAATATCTCTTAAATGAGATATTAAGAGATATTTTCTAAAATATCTCTTAAACAAGATATTAAGAGATATTTTCTAAAAAATCTCTTAAACAAGACTTTATAACCAATACAACAATTGGTTATTTACAATTTTAGCTTTTGACACTCAACAAATACAAATAAGTCCTTGACATGATTTCTTAATAAAACATTCATGTAAATTAGGGGCTAATTAAAGCTAACAATCTCCCCCTAATGTTTTATAAAGAAAGCATCATCTTGTAGTCTTCCCCTTGCTTTCTTTAGAGGCGTTGGTGTGTCAATCTTCAAGTCTTGTGAGTCTTCTTTTCCTGATCTTCCACAATGTCAGTTGCTTTAGTTCATCCTTAACTCCCCCTTGATCTTTGCCTACTCCCCCTTGAATGTTGCTTTACTTTTCTTATCCCAGTTATCTCCCATAGATTAAACTCAAACAATCAGAGAACGATTTGATGTGCGGAAGCTTGTATAACCAGTTTGAGTAATAACTGATGGTAGATAAACAACTAGGAGATGAAGAGTAGCGAACACATTCGGCTCATGAGAATCTGCATTAAAGAATAAGTAACCAGGGGTAATCATCTAACCCAAAAGCACATAGCAACTGTTATCACAACAATTAAAATAATTGTGTGGCCTATGTTCAGAGTTGACAAATATGAAGCTCTGATAGGACTTCCAGTTATCATAGAAGTAGAATTATAAAATTTAAACTTCTCAAACTGTTCTGGCATTATCACATAGATATGCATGTGGAATCACAAAGATTCGTGATATTGTGTGGAAGAAAAATAGAATATTATCTATTAGGCTCAAAAGTGTGTAAACTGTTTGGACATAACAGATGTCCACAGACTCAATGTGCATGAATGAAGTGTGAAGGTGGGGCAAATTTCCTTCTTTTCAATATCCAACCTTCCAAATAAAGATCAGATAGCATATATGCTGCTTCCCCGTGGAAAAGTGAAGTATTTCCCTGTTGAGAAGGAAATAAGTAGCTAGTGGCGTTAATTCAAGAGTTGGCATGGGCTAATTGCCTGTTTCAATGATAATCACCAAAGAGTCGTGATAAATCAGTAATGTGGCTTGCCCGGCTCAGAAAAAGATAGTGCAGAGTTGTATATTTCTTTTGACTCTGTTCTCACACCCTCTTTCTTTTTATCATGTAGCTCACATCTAACCAAACTCTCTTTTTAAATTTTACCTCTTAAGCACAATGAGAAAAACTCATATAGTTATCTCCCCCACTCTTTGATGTAGACCCTTCACCTCTCAAACACTCAAGGTTTATGTTGATCCAAACCCTCAGTGATTTGATAATGACCCTCTCTTATATACTTAGTGAAAATTGTAAGTAAACAATATGTATCAGAGTTTCACTATCGCTAATAAGTACTAAGATCTTACAGTGCCGCTGATAGGAACTCTCGCTCTTTTAAGTTAAACATTCAGCGAAAACTGTTCATCATTAATGCTCTGAGTCTGTTCAGTTATTATGATGATCGCTGATAAGTTAGTTGTTTACTTATGATCCCTGAAGACAAGTTTCACGTCAACAAAGGTTCTACGCTGAAGTCGAAGATCAAGCTCAAGAACCAGCGACAAGTCTCCTAATGAACTATGCGGATCAGCGAAGACTCAGATTTGTCCACTCAACGTGAAGTATCAAGTACAAGACTTCAGCTATCGCTGAACTTTATCATTCGGTGAATAGAAAATGATAATCGCTGAATCAACGAAAAGCTGATCATGAAATCCTCCGTACAAAGTACTTTTGTCTTAACCCCCCTTGCACGACTTCGTACGAAATGTCAGAAAAGAACCTCCGACTGTCTGAAATCGTACAACCACTCTGATACTACACTGTTCATCCATGCGGCTACTAAGGTTGTCAACCAAGGTCAATGACATGCAACCATCCAGCTGATGACACGTGTAAAGTGTATACTGACTTGCATTAAATGCATGCAGTATATAAAGAGATGAACCCACTTCTTTTGAAGTAACTTGCTAACTCTGGACAAGTTCAATCTCTTTTCTCAAGATAGGTTATTATTAGTAATTTCCTTATCTCTCTTAGTGCAAGAAACCTTAGTGTTCCAACTTGTTTAGATTTAGGTTTATCCTTAATCTTGTTTCCGCAACAAGCTGTAAATTGTTAATGATTTATCAATAAACAATTTAGAAAAGTAAAATCTGTGTGTTTGTATTCAACCCCCCCTTCTACAAACTTGTATAGGCCTTCGGGACCAACAAGTGGTATCAGAGCGGATTTTTTTAATCTCATAAACAAGATCTAATCTAAGATATTTCTCTTCCTTGCTATTATCTGAAAATGGCCAGCAACACAAACACAAATTATATAGACAATGGTTCTCTTGCTAAACCCCCTAGATTTTCCAAAGATAACTTCAACTTATGGAAAAATAGGATGACACTCTTCTTAGAAGGTGTAGACCCTACTATGCCTTACTATCTCGAAAATGGTCCATTCATCCCTGTAAGAATTGATGCTGCTGTTCAAGCCGCTGAGAATAGACCTGCTATTCCAGAAAGGCTGGTACCTAAGGAAATCTTTCAATGGACTGACGAAGATAAGAAGAAAGTGGCTATAGATACAAAAGCCAGATCCATACTATCCATGGCTCTTCCTGACGAAGTCTACCATTCCGTTATGAATCCGAAAACATCAAAAGCCATGTGGGACACAATATGTGTTCAGTATGAAGGAACGTCTGAAGTCCAGGACTCAAGAAAGATCAACCTGGTAAGACAATACGAAAGCTTCATTTCTGGTAAGAATGAATCTCTCTCTGAAGTTCACCAACGTTTTAATTGTTTAATTATAGATCTGAAAACTGTTGGTAAGGAATATTCTAACTTTGAAGTACTGACAAAGTTTCTAGGATGTTTACCTGAAAGCTGGGACAATTATGCTATGTGTCTCAAGCTATCAAAGGATCTAAAATCAATGACCCTTTCAACCTTATATGGCACGTTGCTGAATCATGAGCAATCGAGCCATCTTAAGAAGAATCTTGTAAAAGATTCCAAAAGCACCCCTGTTGCTTTAATCTCAGAGGAACCTTCTACTCAGCGACCCTCAGTCACTATCACTGAGTTAGAAAGTAACTCTGAAAGGTCATCAGATTCTGATTCTTCAGATGATGATGAATCTTTGGCTCTCCTAACTAAAAAGTTCAAGAGATTTTCCAAAAAGAAAATGTTTAGAAAGAACAAACCTCTTTCCATAACTGACAAGCCTAGATCATCAGCTTTTGTTGATAAGGCTACTGCTACTTGTTTTAACTGCGAAAAGACAGGACATTTCGCTAACGAGTGCAGGTCTAAGAAATTTTCTAGACCCTCAGCTTTTACAAAGAAACCCTTTGTTCCAAGGAATAAAGATGACAAATATTCAAAGCTGAAAGAAAAATATGCAAAGCTGAAAAGCTTTAAGAAGAAGAATAAAGGCCTGATGGCTGACTATGATTGGGCTGCTTCTGATGAAGAAGCATCATCATCTGACTCTGAAGATGATGAAGCAAATCTATGTCTCATGGCCAAGATTAAAGAAGAGGAAGAAAGTTCAGACATTCCCTCCACTTCAACCTCTGCTATTCAGGTATCACCTTCTTTCTTTACCAATATTGCAAATATTGATGAAGCTGATAGTCTCCGTAAGATCGATCTCTTGACCTGATGTTTATACGAAGCCATGAACGGCAAAACTGTGGTTGAAAACCAAAATCTTGATCTCGCTGAAAAGCTTAAAAACTGCCACCTTCAAATAGAAAAGCTTTCTAAAATTGAAGAAGATTTTAAAGATCAAGTATATTTAAATCAGCTAGTCAAAATCGAACGAGCAGAAGCTATCGCTGCATTAAAAGCTGAAAAAGCTACTGTTGAAGGATGGTGTAACTCTTCAACAAAGATCACTGAGATAATAAAGTCTCAGATTCCCCTGAGTGATAAACGTGGTTTGGGTTACAAATATGATACTCCAAAACCAACCACTGAGCGTTCAATGCTTAAATTTGGAACGTTCGTATCCTCAATCGCTGACACTTCATCTTCTCAGTGCTCCTCGTCCATTACACCAATCCCTGAGGAAACTCCTACCTCCTCAAAAGGCAAGGAGAAAATGGTTTATTCAAAACCTACCTCTGTCTCTAAAGACAAAGGTAAAGGAATTGTTATTTACCAGAATCCTCAGAAGGGTACCTTAGTACCAAAGTTGAATGCTTCTAAAGCTTCAGTGGCTCATCCCTCTGGATCAAGGAAGCAGATCTCTGGATCTATTCCGCGATCTACTCCTAGACTCAGATTGGATGTCCTTGGTAAGAAATCTGAAGAACTGAATGTTTGTCCCATTTCTAAAGCCAATAGTTTACTTGGTGCTGACACTTCTAATTCGAAATTAAAAGCTCAGCATTCAAATGGTCCTAGAACTACTTTTAGTTATAGGAAATGTTATCACTGTGGACTTACCGATCATATTGCTAGTAAGTGCCCCACAGCCACCAAAGCTGAAAAGATAGCTAAGGTGAAGATTGCCCCCAAGGCAAAGAAGACCAACCCTGGTGCAAATCAGGTCAAGGTGAATCCTACCACTGAGGTTAAGAAATTAACCAAAGTGAAGAAAGACAAAGCTGAATCTTCAAATGCTGCGAAGACTGCTGAATCTTCCATTCCAACTACTTCCACTGACAAATGTGTATACATGGTTAAGTGGGTACCCAAGAAAATCTAATCTTCCATTGTATTGCAGGTTAAGAAGGGTATCTGGTATCTCGATAGCGGATGCTCTAGACACATGACTGGAAAGAAAAGCCTGCTCGCTGAATACAAGGAAGAGAAGGGTCCCTCTATAACTTTCGGTGGAAATGGAAAAGGACATACCCGAGGGTATGGTGTACTTTCAAATGGTACAACCTCCTTCAGAAGAGTCGCATATGTTGAAGGGCTGAAGCATAATCTTCTAAGCATCAGTCAGCTTTGCGACATGGATAACAAAGTAATCTTTACTAAGGAATCCTGCTTTGTCGCTGACAAAAAGGAGAAGATAGCTCTCAGCGGTTATCGTTTGGAAAATGTTTATGTAATAAACATGGACTCAACAACCACTGAGAACTCCTATTTCTTCTCAAAGGCCTCATCTGATGTCAACTGGCTATGGCATAAGAGGCTATCTCATCTAAATTTCAAGACACTGAACACTCTTTCTTCAAAAGAGTTAGTCACTGGTCTACCTCAGCATTCATACGCCAAAGAGTCTTTATGTTCAGCGTGTGAAAATGGGAAGCAGACCAAAGCAAGCTTTAAATCAAAGCAAGTTTCTTCAGTGTCATCTCCTCTACAACTACTCCATATGGATTTGTTTGGCCCTGTTAACAAACAATCCATCGCTGGAAAGAAATATACGCTGGCCATAGTTGATGAATTCTCTCGCTTCACTTGGGTAATGTTTCTCCGTTCTAAGAGTGACACCCCTGAAGAACTCATCACCTTTGTTCGGAAGATGGAAACCTTGAACAATTTGACCGTTCGCTCAATAAGGAGTGATCATGGGACTGAATTCAAAAACAGTTCTCTTGATTCCTTCCTTGAGAGTAAGGGTATTTCTCACAACTTTTCTTCAGTGAGAACACCGCAACAAAATGGAGTCGCTGAAAGAAGAAATAGAACAATTATTGAAGCTGCACGTTCAATGCTCATCGATTCTCACCTGCCTACTCAGTTTTGGGCAGAAGCTGTCAACACTGCTTGTTTTACGCAAAACAGGTCGCTGATAGTTAAAAGATTCAAAAAGACAGCCTATGAACTCTTTCATGGGAGAAAGCCCTCAATCAGTTTTCTTCACATCTTTGGATGTCAGTGTTTCATACTGAACAACAGAGATGCTCTTGGAAAGTTTGATCCTAAGGATGATGATGGAATCTTTCTTGGATACTCCTCAGTTTCCAAAGCCTTCAGAGTCTTCAATCGTAGAAGACAAACTGTAGAAGAAACTATTCACGTCACGTTTGACGAATCCCGTTCAGCGAACTCTAAACCGTCCGCTGATACTGAAGAACTGAATCAATGGATGTTTTCTCATCTTGGTGATTCAGAAGATATCCCCACTTCTCATGCTCATCCAGTAGAAGATGATAGTCCTCCTATCATTCCAAATATGCAGAATAGTGAAGCTGAAACTTCTTGGGTCTCAGTTGTCCCTATAAACACTATACCTAACGCTGAACCAAATGTCTCAGACATTCCATCTACTTCTCAGCAACCAGTGAATATAATGACAACTTCATCAATTCCTCTCTTGGGTGATACTCCCGACGTCGCTGAAGCTTCATCTTCAGCTCCTCCAGTTCAAATTGAGTCAGCGTCTCACGCTCCGGCTCAGCGATGGACTATAAATCATCCAATTGATCAAATTCTTGGTGATCCAAACGCTGGGATTCAGACTCGACGAAGTGTAGGTAATATTTGTTTATTTGTAAATTTTATTTCACTAACTGAACCAAAGAAAGTAGATGATGCCCTCAAAGATCCAAACTGGGTCAGCGCCATGCAAGAAGAGCCGACTGAATTCGAAAGAAACAAAGTTTGGAAACTTGTTCAGAGACCAACTGATAAAACAGTGATAGGCACTAAATGGGTCTATCGAAACAAGTTGGACGAACATGGTACTGTAACCCGCAACAAAGCTCGTCTTGTTGCTCAGGGATACAGACAAGAGGAAGGTATAGATTATGACGAAACATTTGCTCCAGTAGCAAGACTTGTATCTATTCGTCTATTCTTAGCATATGCTGTACACAAAAACTTCAAAGTACATCAGATGGATGTTAAGTCAGCGTTTCTAAATGGAAAGCTGAATGAAGAAATGTATGTGGAACAACCTCCAGGATTCTCAGATTCTAAGCGTCCAGGTTATGTTTATAAACTGGATAAGGCACTTTATGGCTTTAAGCAAGCTCCTCGTGCATGGTATGACACTCTTTCTACTTATCTCCATATTGAAAAATTTGAGCGAGGTAAGATTGACAAAACTCTATTTTTTAGAAAAGTGAAAGGTCATATCATTTTAGTTCAAATATATGTTGATGACATTATATTTGGTTCTACTAACTCTGAGCTTTGTACTCGTTTCGCTGATAGAATGAAAGATGAGTACAAAATGAGCATGATGGGTGAACTAACATATTTCCTTGGTCTTCAGATTAAGCAAACTGAAAAAGGAACTTTTATAAATCAGGGAAAGTATGTTAAAGATATGCTGAAGAAATTCGACTTAACTGAAAGCTCAGCTATGAAAACCCCTATGGCACCACCGCTGACACTTGATAAGGACACTAAGGGTGTTCCTGTCAATGTCACGTTGTACCGTGGAATGATCGGCTCACTATTGTATGTTACAGCTAGCCGACCCGATATTATGTTTGCAACATGCTTGTGTGCACGATATCAAGCTGAACCTAAGATATCTCATATGAAAGCTGTAAGGCGAATTTTTCGATATCTTAAGGGTACATCGAATCTAGGTCTTTGGTATCCCAAAGATTCAGGATTCGATCTAACCGCCTATTCAGATAGTGATTTTGCAGGTTGCAAAATGGATAGGAAAAGCACCACAGGAGGATGTCAGCTCCTGGGTGGAAAGCTGGTAAGTTGGACAAGTAAAAAGCAAAATTCAGTGTCCACTTCCACAGCTGAAGCTGAATATGTAGCCGCTGGAAGCTGTTGTTCTCAAGTCTTGTGGATGAGAAATCAGCTACTAGACTATGATCTTCAGCTCTCCAAAATTCCAATCTATTGCGACAGCACAAGTGCCATCGCTATAGCAAACAATCCAGTACTACATTCAAAGACCGTTTCCATATAGAAATCAGATATCATTTTATCAGAGATCATGTGATGAATGGTGATATAGAACTTCATTTTATCCCAACTGATTATCAGTTAGCTGATTTATTTACCAAACCTCTTGATGAGACAAGATTCAACTTTCTCATCAGCGAGCTTGGAATGCTGAACTTTGAAGGGTAAAATCCTAAACGGTTCACATTGATCAGCGACGGGATAAAATCAACTCATATAACCTATTCAATCATCTTCTCTCTGAATAAAACTTGGTTAAAGCTGATATCAAGGTATGTTTTCTCTCTCTGACAATCGCATGAAAAATGCAAGATTTCAAAACAAAATGCATCGCTGAATATCTCTTCCTTAACAGCGATATTTTGAAATTTCTTAAAACCATCGCTGAATATTTCATTCAGTGCTTCATGTTTTCAAAAGTATCCCTGAGTTTTTTCAAAACCTCAGAGACAACCAAGAATATGAAAGGACGGTTGTGACGTCATTGCAACGGATAAACCCCGACACGTTTTCTCTTCCTGACACACGTTTGCACGTCTCGTTCAAACTTCCAATCAAATGCAAACACGTGTCCGTGTCATGATGAAAATCTTTTCCCGCTCAAGATTTTCTCTCTCTAATCTCTCTATATAAACAAACTCGAAGTTTATATTTTTCTTATACGCGATCAATCTTCCTCCGCAAGAAAGAATTCACTGTTGCATTTGTGATTTCAAAAACTTCAAGAACTGTTCATCATCTTCTTCATCAAACATCAAGGTTAATATGTTCTTATTATTTACCGAATGCAAATAACTTGTTTCTGATCTACTCTTTGTTTAACAAGATCAAACAAAAGAACTTCTTAAAAATAAAATCATTTTCTTTCATGGTTTTATGAACACAACCATTTCATGGTTGTTCTTCAAGTTTAAATGCAAAAATCTTAAACTTGTTCTTCACACATTCGTTTTTCCAGAATCTATTTATTTATAGAAAATTGGATAACAAGAATAAATGGGTTTTCTATTTTTTTTAAAATCAAGAAAAACCCTAATCTTCATTAAGACATTTGTGTCTGAATGAAATGAATAAAATTTGAACCATCTTAATGGAAATTCTTTCCACATTAAGATCATTCTTATTTGTTAACATCTTTGGTTGAACTGATAATACAGAGAAATGGCTTCATCTGACATTCCTGCTACCGCTGAGAACATCTCCGCTGATTCTGAGGAAGTGGACATCCTCAAGGCTCCTCAAGTCAAGTTTGCCCTTGACAAACTGGATTGGACTAAGGTAAACAACCTCTATGCGCTTTTCGAGTTTCCTCCTCCTAAGCAAGTCACACATCTAGATGATGCTGTGAATTTCCTAAAGAATTGCTGCATCTCCACAACCCTGACCATAACACCTCCTGCTCATCAGCTCTTGCTCTCACAATTCTGGTACTCATCCAGACACTCTCAACTACCTTCAGCCAAAGACCCCTCCAAAACAATCGATTGCATCCTCTGCGACATCGAATATGGCACCATGAAGATCACCCCTGCCATAATTCGCAGAGCTCTCAGCCTTCCAATAGCTACCAAGGAAAAACCTTTCGTTCCCCTCCCTGACCCCAAGAAAAACTCAGACAGGGAAGCCATCATTGCATTTTTCGATGCAATGGGCTATATATGGGAAATCGGCAGAGACATGAAGGCCGAGAAGAAGCTGACGATTATCAAGAAATCGAAAATGCCCAGCGAGATGAATTTCATCTTCGCTCATCTTATCAGCTGTATGACTGCAAAGAGCGGCTCCTCTGACCAAGCCGCTAAACCTCAGCAAGCAATGGGGTATGCACTGCTGAAAGGTCTCAACATAGACTGGGCATCGATTATCTATGATGACCTAGTTCTAAGGGTGGACACCGTCGCTGACAGACCTCCATGGGTTCCCTACCCCCGATTCATCAGCGCCATCTTCCAATATGGCCTGAAGGAGAGCTACCCAACTGAAGGTGACCTGAAACTCTCTCAGGTCGGCCCAAAGATACTCGACTTCAAACCGATGGTGAATGAGGTACGTCTTTCTACACTCTTGTCTCTTCTCAACCCTTCTTCTTCTCATTTTGTGGCTCCTTCAGCGACAATACCCATCGCTGATACCCTGGCCACAAAATCCTCTCCTTCTAAGAAAAGGAAACATTCATCTACCCTACTTGGTTCTAAAAGGATCAAGAAAACAAAGGAGCAACCCCAGCAACTTCATGCTGAAGACTCCTCAGCTCTTTCTGCAGAGCTGAAGCAACGTTCAGTGGTACGCTCTGCCACACCTGAACAAGCCATTCCTTTAATTCCAACTTCAGCGTCTCTAAACGCTGAGGTTACAAACGTAGAACCTACCAAACCTCCTTCAGTCTCTCAAAAGACTGATGAAGTGATTGTCAGCGAATCCAACGTTGAACTCAGAACCCAACCCCCATTCTTATCCTTCGCTCCTCCCTCTACTCATTTGGTCTCTACTCCAGATCTCACTGGAGCTGCCATCATTTCTACGGAACCTAAAGCTGATTCTCCAGGAATGATGAAGACAGGACCTGCAGAACAATCCATGGGCACTTTTGAAGATGACATGGAACTTTACTCAGGAACCCATGATTTTGATGAATTCACCAATCCTACTACAGGTACACAACCACCCATAAACACTGTCACTAAACCCCAAACTTCTGAGCTTTCCTCTGTTCACAAGTTTTTATATGTTACAGGTCCTAATTTGGGAGATATCAAAACCTCTCTGAAGTCCGTGGAGACAAAGCTGACAGGTCTCACCATTACTCTTTCAAATAACTCTACAGCTGTAACAAACGCTGGAGAGAATCTTACAAAGCTGATAACGGTGGTGGAGAATAAGGCTTCCACAGATGACATGAAGCAGGTGGATAAAACTCTCAGCGACTTCGCCAAGGTGCTCGCTGACATCTACACAGACTACACCTCTCTCAAAAATTCAGTTTCATCCATGTCCAGCGAGGTTACATCGCTGAAGACATCGGTTGGACATCTAGAGGGGGATATGTCTACTGTGAAGACTGACTTAGGCTCTGTAAAGACCGACGTTAGTTCGATGAAAACGATGATCGAGCAGCTGCTACACAAAGCGAATACTCCAGCTCTTGCACCTACCCCCGTCCCTGCATCTGACAACTTCACAGCGGCGGATCGCACTGAGCTGAAGAAGATCAATCCTGCTATTTATGGCCTTGAAGACAGAATAGCAAAGATTGAAGTTTGTATAGGTCTCTCTGGCCAAGAAGACAGAGAACCTACCAATGCTGCTGAATCTACCCATTCCTCCCCCAGTCATCATGAAAAAGAGGGGGAGAAGAGCGCTGAAGACCTCTCCAAGAGCGCTGAAGACCTTTCCCATGATGAATCTATCAGGGGAGAGAAGACGAATACTGAAGAAACCACCGCTGGACCTCAGGGAGATGAAAACCCTGAGGAAACCGAGAAGCTCGCCTCTGTATCTGAGGGGGAGCAACTCGAAGAAGAAGCTGAGAAAACTGAATCCGAAGCAGAAGATGATGAAGCCGTCGACATCCCTGATGATGAACCATCTTCTTCTCCAAAGAATGATGATGATGATGACGAAGATGACGATGACTTCTTTATCGTCAAACCTGCTCCGAGGATCAAAGCTCTTAAGGGAATCTCGATAAATGAACCTTCAGGGGAGCGGACAAAGACAAAGCCCTCAGCCTCTGGAGCTGAGAAAGGCAAAGGCAAAAGCGTCGCTGAAGATGACAATCTGATGATCTTGCTTGAAAAGCCGGTTTTTCAGGTAAACTAAACATCTCTCACTCCATCCCTCCTCTATCATACACTATCAGTTCTACTACCCAAGCCTATACACTTGAACCAATTCTCTCTATCTGTTTCTACCCAAGTTCTTACTGGTAAGATCGCTGTGTTTCAGCTAGTCCTCTCCCCTGTTTGAGGATATCGCTGAAGGCTCCACAACTGCGACTTCACCAATAATACCAGCTGCTGCTGAAGAAATAATCCCAGTCTTAGATTTAATCTCTGAGACTGATGAACCAGAAGAACAGCTACTCTCGCACAGAGGCAGACCTTCCTTAGCTCCTCAAAAGCTAAGTGAAGAGGATCAGAAAAGAAGAGAGGAGATAATAAAGCGATTCGAGGATCAGCGAATCATTCTGAGGCGCGATCAACTTCCTTCAGTTCCTCCAAAGTTCAGGATTTCCAAAAAGGAATACAAGGAACACCTCAGAGCAGAACGCCTAATCGCTGAAAGAAAGGAAGCTGAAGAAAAAGACAGAGAATACGCCATCCAGCTTTCTAAACGATCAATAAAAGACCCCAAGCTGAAAAGAGTTCCCATTGATGTTCAACGTCAGCTATGGGATGATGCTCAAGAGATCGTTAGAGAAAAGACTAAGGTCTCTGATACGACCTTGGAATGGGCTAAACAAATGCTGACCTATCGATCTAGACCATCCAAAATCGTCAAGGCAAACATCAGAGGAAGACTGTACGCTGAAGTTCCTGTTGTTGAAGTGGATGTCTACAGAGATGATGAAACCAAGCAAACCTTCTATGCTGCTACCTTAGAAAAGTTTGGTCTCTCTGAATGGTTAGAAACAAAATTAGCCATTCAGGGATCGCGCTCAAAGTTCAAAAGCCATGTCGAGAAGATCTTAAACAAAAAATCAGAACCACTTTTAGCTCGAGGAATCCGAATGGCGATTTCTCTCTCTAGAGCTCTCCTAGGGTTTCATGGCGATTGATCGTTTTCGTGAGGGTGTGCTTGGTGGTTTCTCTTTGGATTCGATTCGTTGGTTGTGTTCTAGAGTTCTTTTTGTTCTTTGTCCACGGGTTTTTGGCATTTTAATTTGCGCCGATTAGGGTTTCACGCCGGCGGTGTTTCTTTTACTCTTCGTCGACTTTCGTTACTGTTTGCATTCTTGTTGATTACGAGTGTGTTTCTAATACCTTCGTTGTCAAAGCTAGGCCTTCCCGTGGGATTCAGCACAACGGTGCAAACCGTGGTCTTCGTTTCCCGGTGACTAGGGTTTCCTGGTTATTAGGGTTTCCTAGGTTTTGACTTCAGCGTATTGGCTTCATTCGCTGATTGACGAGATTCAAATGGCTAACATTGTTGAGGGGCAGGGTTTTGATCAAGATTCTGATCGTAATGGGGGTTTTGGTACGAAATCGCATGGTGACACCCCATGCAGGGCTGACTTCACAGTGACGGCAGCTAGGGTTGTGCATGGTGTTTCGCCTAGGGCTGACGCCAGAAGGGTAGAATCGGCTAGGGTGTCGTTTGCTGTTGATGGCATGGTGGAAGATTGGGGAGAGCATGGTGTGGGTTATGATCCTGATAGCGAAGGATGGGACCCTGTTCAGGTGGCTGCGGCGTCGGCTGCAATGGCCACTTCGCGGGATAAGCAGATGCATGGGGATCAGATTCGTACGTCGTCGGGAAAACTCCAACAGGATCTTTGTTCTGAAGAGGTGTCGATTCTTCAGAAGGGGAATGGTGAGAGGACTGTTAATGACGCTGGGAGGAACGATTCAAGTGTGGGGAAGGAGGTGCAACATGGTCTATGTCAGACTGCTGCGAACCGAGAGTCAGTTTGGAACAGGTTGTCCATTAAACGTGGTAATGTTTCTGATGAACGCCTAAAATTTGCAGAGGGTGAGAAGAGCAAACTCCAATTTGCTGCTGTGGTTGGAGGGGGGGCTTCTTCTTCTCTTCAATTTTACCCGTTGGAGGACAAATCACAGTCCAGAGTGCAAATTCCGATGGAATTGGCGAAGGAAGCTGTCAAAACTTACCATACCACTCTGTATGGGTACTTTCTTGGTCCACGACTTCCCTTCCCGGTGGTGCAAAGGTATGTTAAGATGGCATGGGGTAAGTTTGGGTTTTCTGATGCGATGATGAATGCAAATGGCATATACTTTTTTAAGTTTAATGATGAAGGGGGTACTAGGCAGGTTGTAGAAGAGGGACCGCTTATGATTAGGGGAGTTCCTTTGTTTGTGTGTCCATGGGACCCAACGAAAGGTCTATCCAAACCGGTGCATACAACATGCCCGTTGTGGGTCAAGTTACACAATGTTCCTCTTGTGGCATTTAACAGGGAGGGTATTAGTCGGATTGCTAGTGCCTTAGGAGTCCCTAAACAAATGGATTCCTGTACAACTTCGATGTGTGACAAGGCATGGGGAAGACCTGGGTTTGCTAAAGTGTTGGTTGAAATTTGGGCAGTTGGAGACCTAAAGCGTGATTTGGAGGTGGTGATACCGAACTTAAATGGAGGGGAAGATGCTCGAGTTAAAATAGAGGTGGAATACTTATGGGAGCCGGTTCAATGTTCTCATTGTTTGGTTTTCGGCCACAAGCTAAGTGCATGTGTTAAAGGTGGAGGAGGAACGTTAAAGTCGTCATTGAGAAAGCCGACTGTTGATTCGGAGGGATTTACTCGGGTGGAAAAAAAGCATTGGAGACCAAAGCATACTTTGGGGAATAAGGAGGGAAGTAATGTCAAGCAACCAATCTCTTCGAGCCTTCCTAAAGGGACTGCGGTTGTGGGTGTGGAAATTCTCGCCATGCAAGCTGATGATGTGCAGCAGCCTATGTCTGTGCATGGCGATCCCATGCAAACCATGCAATCGGAGGGGTCTCCTGTTCTGGGTGCTGCGGTGGAGCTTCCTGGGTCACCTTACACTATTGTCAAGGAAGGGACTACTGTTACTAAGGATAAAGAAGCAAGGGTGGAGGTCGATGTGGTTAAAAATAAAGATAAGGATATTACCGAGAGTCTTATTGGGCAGCAACGTGCCAAGGAGCAAGGAGGAACGGTAGCTAATAAGCAACCTCGGTCCATATTAAAACCTCTACGTGGCATACATAAGACGTCTAACAAATATAGTGCTCTTAGTGATGGGGAGCTTATGGTGAATGATGGACAAGGTTTACGTCATGAAGGAAGAATAGGGGATATGCACCAACGGCATTCGGGACCGGAGGATAGCTTGAGAGAGACTCGCCCGCAAGAACAACGTAAGTCATGTTAAAATTTGCTATGTGGAACATTCGTGGGCTCAATGCCCCGATTAAGCAACGGGAAGTGAAAAACTTGATTCATTGTAATGGGTTGAATTGTTGTGCTCTTGTGGAAACTCATGTTTCAAAGGATTTTCTTGCGGGAATTTGTTCACGTACTTTTGGAAGTTGGTCATGGGTCTCTAATAAATTGCATTCACACAGTGGGGCCCGAATTATCTTGGCTTGGGACATGCGTTCCATGGATATTATGGTGCTTGAAAGTCATAGTCAATATATGAATTGTGAGGTGAAAATTCGAGGATTGCAAGAACCGGTCTTGATGACTGTTGTGTATGGGGCTAATGATGGTAAAGCTCGTAAGGAGCTGTGGTCGGGTATTCGTAAGTTCAGAGCCATAATGGGACCAAAACCGTGGTTCCTTATGGGTGATTTCAATGTGATTTTGTTCCCTCATGATGGGTATGGTGGCATTTCTAGAAGGAACAGTGATATGATTGATTTCTTTGAATGCGTTGAAGATGTGGAAGTGTTTGATGTCAAATATTTGGGCATCCAATTCACTTGGTGTCAAAAACCAAGCATGGAAGGTGGTATCTTACGTAAACTTGACCGCGTATTGGCCAATACTGAATTCGCCAATCTCTTTCAGGATGCGTTGGTCCGTTTTCTCCCTCGTGGTGTGTCAGATCATTCTCCGGCTATTCTCTCCTTTAAAGGAGGATGTCGGAAAAAGGTTTGGGGGTTCAAGTTTGATAATTTTATGGTGGAGAATCCGTTGTTCTTGCAGGTGGTGAAAGATGGCTGGAAATTACCAGTTGATGGTTCCTTTATGTTCCGGGTGACGACTCGGCTGAAAGGCCTTAAAAGTCCTCTTCGGTGCTTACGGGCCACTTATGGTAATTTATCTAGCCGTGTGGCGGTTTTAAAAAGGGAGCTGGATTCGATCCAATTGGCTTGTGATAGTGATCCGTATAATGCTGAACTCCAAGATGACTTGGCTCATCTAAGAGTTACTTACCAACAGGCTTGTTGGGATGAAGAAGATGCGGCAAGGCAACGGGCGAAGGTTCGTTGGTTACAAGAGGGAGATTCCAATACGAAGTTCTTTCATCATGTGATTAAGGAAAAACGTAACGCAAATCATGTACTCTCTGTATGTGATATTAATGGTGATTTTGCTTATGGGGAGGATGTTCCATCGGTGTTTGTGGATCATTTCACTTCGGTTCTTGGTGTTAAGGATGTGTTGGTTGACCCGATCATCCCAATGAATTGGTTTAACAAGAAACTCTCCTTGACTGAATTGCTTCATATGATTCGGCCGGTGACGGATTTGGAAATCAAAGATGCTATGTTCCACATTGGTAATGATAAAGCGCCGGGCTCGGATGGCTTTACGTCGCGATTCTTTAAAGCGGCTTGGAATGTGATTGGGAGGGACATCTCGATTGCAATCCACAATTTTTTCTATAGAGGCCATTTAGCGAAAGAGCTCAACCACACCTTGCTTTGCTTGATCCCTAAACGGGATAATGCCACTAAGGTTACGGATTATCGGCCCATTTCGTGTTGCTCAACTTTGTATAAGTGCATAAGTAAAATCATTGTTGATAGCATAAAACCTTTCTTGAATGGCTTAGTGGGGTCCACGCAATCGGCGTTCATTCCCGGAAGACGTATTTCGGATAACATATTGTTGGCCCATGAGTTGGTTACAGGCTATCAGAGGGATTCGGGGCCTCCCAGGTGTGCTTTCAAAATAGATATCCAAAAAGCCTATGATACGGTTGATTGGACGTATCTCATTAATATGTTGGAGGGATTTGGTTTTCATCCGGTTATGCTGAAATGGTTAAAGGAATTGGTTACTACTCCATCCTTCTCGATTTCGTTAAATGGAGACTAGCATGGATTTTCCATGGGAAACGTGGTATTCGCCAAGGTGATCCCATCTCCCCTCACTTATTTACCATTGTGATGGAAGGTTTTGCCATGATCTTTAATAATTGCATTAATGAGGCGGCTTCCTTTGGTTACCATAAAGGATGTCAAGAACTGGGTATTACGCACTTATGTTTTGCAGACGACTTATTTGTGTTCACTCGTGGAGATGTCCATTCGGTGGAAGTCCTAAAGAGGGCTCTTCACTTGTTTAAAGTGCACTCGGGTCTCTCTCCTAGTTTGGAGAAAAGTGAAATATTTTTTGGGAATGTTCCAGAAAATGAGAAGATGGCGATTCAAGCGTGTCTACCCTTCCGGATGGGCTCATTCCCTATTCGATATCTTGGGGTCCCGTTGTCTCCTAAGATTCTAAAAGTGAAGGACTTTGGAGTTTTGGTGAATAAGGTTCGGAATCGAATCCAAAATTGGAAGGCAAAGTTTTTATCGTTTGGGGGTCGAATCCAACTTATCAAGTCGGTCCTCCAATCACTCCAACTCTTTTGGATGGCGGTGTTCCTCATTCCGTCGAATGTTATCCATGAGATTGAAGCATTGTTTCGTAAGTTTCTCTGGGCGCAAGGTGATGATTCTCGGGGCAAATGTCGGGTGTCATGGGATGTTGTGTGCCGTTCTTACGAGCATGGTGGCTTAGGAGTTAAGAAACTTACCACATGGAATCGAGCTTTACTTGCAAAAAATGTATGGGATTTAGTCTGCAGACGTAATTCTCTTTGGGTTCAATGGGTCTATTTACATTCTTTACGTTCCATGCATTTCTGGACTGCACATCGTACTGTTAAATGGTCTTGGATCCTATCGAAGCTGTTGGATCTAAGGTCGTTTTTTCGAAGATTTTTTCGAACACAGTTGGGTGATGGGAGATCTACGAATGCGTGGGAGGATTATTGGCTACCTTGTGGTCACCTCTCTCGTTTTATTTTTTATCGGTTTGTCTCGTCTAATGATTTGACCCCTTCGTGTTCGGTAAGGGAGCTTGTTGCGACTGTTGATGGTGTGTGGCCTATTGCGTGGATTCAGAGGTATGTTCAATTAAGTTCGATCAATTGGATAATTCTTCTCTAGATTTGGTCCGATGGATATCGAGGAATGGTGATATGGTTGATTTCACGGTCCGAGAAGCATATAAATCTTTGGAGGGTGTTCAAATGGTGGTGCCATGGTGTGAGTCGGTTTGGTTTAAAGGTCACATCCCCAAGCATGCGTTTTGTGTTTGGATTGCTTGTCATTGGAGACATCCTACTCATGATAGGATTGGGGCTTGGAAGCATGATCCACCGGACTATAAGTGTGCATTGTGTCAAGAGTGCATGGATTCCCATACGCACTTGTTTTTTGAATGTTCATATGCTAATGTGGTATGGTCTGCGGTTCAACGGGAGTTTGATTGGGATGGTTTTCCTAACTCGTGGGAACATATTGTGGCTGCTATGTCGGATCATAGGACTGCTCCTTCGACTCTTTGTCATAAGCTGGCACTTTCGGCAACGGTGTACTTTATTTGGCAAGAGCGAAATAGGCGTCTCTTTACTCAAAATAGTCGGTCCATTTTTCAGCTTGTCAAGGAGATTGTTGGTATTGTGCGGGTGCGGGCTGCTTGGAAAGAGAAGAGGTAGATTGTGAAGATTAATCATGTGGCTACATAGCGTAGGCGGTGGCTTTTGGCATGATGACTTTTGGAGGTTCTTCTGGGGCAGATTTCTTTTAATTCTGTTTTGTTGTTTATTTTGGTCCACTAGTCTTTGTTTATTTTGGTTGTTAGTCGCTTGGTATGGTGTTGTCTCCAAGTGGTTTTGTTTTGCCGTTTGGCTGGTTTGTTGGCGGTTTGCCTGAACTGTTTGTTTTTCCTCTTTTATGCTATTGCCTGGATCTTTTCCTCTCAAAAAAAAGATCTTAAACAAACAGATCGACCTGCTTTCATCTGCTGTGGATATTCCTCCTACTCTTCCTCAACCAAGAAAAGTCTCTGATAAGAAAAAGAAAGCCTCTGGTTCAGGTCCTCATATTCGGAATGAAACGGGCATTGGTTTCTCTCGTGCTGAAATTGTTGGCCCTGATGCCGATCTCTCAATGCTTGACACCTCCCTACCACCTGGAGAAACATTCATTCCTGGCACAGTTGTAAGTGATCCCTATGGTATGTTCTTTTTAGACTACTATGGAAATCATCACTTTCAACGTATCTCTGAGCTAGACATCGCTCCCATCGAACAACTCAGAGATCTCGTATACTGGTGTGAAGTCAGACGCAACATCAAAGCTAGACACCTGAAGCCCTTGATTTTTGAAGCAGCTCTGAAGAAAAGGAATCAAGGAGAAGATGTCCCTGACTGGATGATCCCCACATCAAAGACCCTTGATGAACTTCTCATCAAGGAAAAACCTTTATAAGCTGATATGATCGCCCTTTTCTCTATTGTATCAGTTATTCTTCTGTACTTGTAATTTATTTCGCTCGTACTTGTAATCTTTCCATTTCTCTTTGTAACCTGATTCAAAGTTTTAAAGAAAGATTTCAGCAAATGTACTTTACTCCATCAGTACTGAAAAGATCCCAGAAAACAGTAAAAGGGACAAATATTTTATGAGTTCTTTTTATCCTTATGTTTTCATTAAATAGCAATTTTCTTTGTTGCTATGTCATAATCAAATAGGGGGAGATTGTTGATCCAAACCCTCAGTGATTTGATAATGACCCTCTCTTATATACTTAGTGAAAATTGTAAGTAAACAATATGTATCAGAGTTTCACCATCGCTGATAAGTACTAAGATCTTACAGTACCGCTGATAGGAACTCTCGCTCTTTTAAGTTAAACATTCAGTGAACACTGTTCATCATTAATGCTCTGGGTCTGTTCAGTTATTATGATGATCGCTGATAAGTTAGTTGTTTACTTATGATCCCTGAAGACAAGTTTCACGTCAACAAAGATTCTACGCTGAAGTCGAAGATCAAGCTCAAGAACCAGCGACAAGTCTCCTAATGAACTGATGCGGATCAGCGAAGACTCAGATTTGTCCACTCAACGTGAAGTATCAAGTACAAGACTTCAGCTATCGCTGAACTTTATCATTCGCTGAATAGAAAATGATAATCGCTGAATCAACGAAAAGCTGATCATGAAGTCCTCCGTACAAAGTACTTTTGTCTTAACCCCCCTTGCACGACTTCGTACGAAATGTCAGAAAAGAACCTCCGACTGTCTGAAATCGTACAACCACTCTGATACTACACTGTTCATCCATGTGGCTACTAAGGTTGTCAACCAAGGTCAATGACATGCAACCAACCAGCTGATGACACGTGTAAAGTGTATACTGACTTGCATTAAATGCATGCAATATATAAAGAGATGAACCCACTTCTTTTGAAGTAACTTGCTAACTCTGGACAAGTTCAATCTCTTTTCTCAAGATAGGTTATTATTAGTAATTTCCTTATCTCTCTTAGTGCAAGAAACCTTAGTGTTCCAACTTGTTTAGATTTAGGTTTATGCTTAATCTTGTTTCTGCAACAAGCTGTAAATTGTTAATGATTTATCAATAAACAATTTAGAAAAGTAAAATCTGTGTGTTTGTATTCAACCCCCCCTTCTACAAACTTGTATAGGCCTTCGGGACCAACAGTTTACTTCTTAGGTAGGAAACACAGGTTTAAGTGATCCATAGAAGTACTATAAAGCTCACACATTGATCCCATGAAATTGTTGTCCTAAAGATTGTATTGTTCCACACACTGACTATTTTTAGTCTCAGAAAACTATTTAAAGTCCAACTTCTATATCAGAAAAAACATTTAGCATCTAGAAGTGGTTTGACCATTTTAGAAAGGTTTTATCAATTTAAAGTTAGTCTTCTTTAAAAAATGATGAGTTTAAAGATTTAGAAATTTACCTTCGGATGTACATGGTCATATTGGCATCCTCCCCCTCCAATTGAGCAATAAATCTCATTTAGGCTCAATTTGTAATCAGATATCCGGTAAGAATAAAAAAGTGTTGGTAATCATCATCTTTGATGATTCCACATTTGTTAGGAATATCCAGAAGCACAGTTAATTCAAATTAAAAGGAAACATGGTGCTGGGGGTTAGAGATTAGAAATACCAGTCAAAGTCTGATCTGTTGAGGTACTGGTCCTACACTGATGTGTGTAGAAGCACATTCTGGTGAGGTACTGGTTCTACACTGATTTATGTAGAAACATCGAGAACACCGTTCTTGAAAGCGGAAGGAGCATTAATTAAATGCAATGCTTTCGGTCCAACACCTTACAACAGACTTTGAAGCTGATTTTGGCATATCAGCACTCATAATTTGAGAAAACTCAGAACATTAAAGTCATACGTCTATGAAATATCTTTCCAATTCAACTGAAATCGAGTAATTTGGAGCACCGAGTCAAAAGTTATGCCCATGTTTCTGAAGCAGCGCAAAGCTGACAGCAAGTAAAAAAAAATCGGGCTCTGAGGTTGAGTCGCAGAGGTTCAGTCCACAGAGGCTCTGTCGGATTTCACAGAGGCTCTGTGGTGAACAGTACCACAGAGGGTGGTCGCAAAAATCTGAGCCAAAGTATGAGTTGTCGCCAGAAGTTGGTCTGAGTGGTAGACAAAAAAATGATCGTGGCTTGACAAACGCTTGACAAAGGCTCTGCAGAGGTTTGGTCGCGGCTCGACAGAGGTTGTCTCTGCTCGGCAGAGGTTGGTCGCATGCGGCAGAGGTTTGGTCGTGTGCGGCAGAGGCTTGGTCGCGTGCGGCAGAGGCTTGGTCGCCGCTCGACAGAAGCTTAACAGAAGTGTTACACTTACTTTGACACTGATTTAGACCATTTTACCTCTGGATTTTGCAAGAACTCAAAAGACAAACATTTTTTATTTGTTTGTTATATATTTAGATCATCTTGAATCACCTTTTTTCGAGATCGTACGACAAAGATATGGTTGATTTACCACAGTCGCGCAGATCTGTCCATCAGCTTTCCATCAGCACACTGTTGTCTACTTCAATGATGCATATGACCCTTATAAATTTCGAATCTCTGAATTCTCAAAACACGAAAATTGTTCATCTGTGTCTTAGGAATCCAGGGCCTTTTGAATCGCATCAATCGGTGTCTTAATCAGTGAGATATGATCAATTTACTACGGCATCGCAAATCTGCCAGCATGCTGTCATAGTACTTGATTGTTGTGCACCGAAATCAATTGCCTTTGAAGGATGAGTCTTAAACTGAGTGTTTAAGAGTCCAATGTCCAGTGAAGTGTGAGTCCTTAACAGATGTATTAAGGAGTCCATTTACCTACAAGACAGATCAAAGAACTTTTGGTACCCATTTCCAAATGGGTCCTATTTTGTTAAGATTTGGAGCTGTCTTCAGGTCCTCTGGTTTGCCAGGTTCCTTCCTATGAAATCTCATACTATGGGTCTTTGAATTTTCTTTTTGAAATGACCCACTATGAACACAATTTGAATTAGAGAAATGGTTCTTTAATTTAAACATAAGATCAAAGCATTTACAGTAATGAGAATGAAGAGATGAATGCTTATCAGAAACAAATGGCTTTGGGGCATTTTTGACAGGAGTAGAGCTTTTGACTTTCCAAACCATTTTCACTCTTTTGAAAACAAGGTTATTTGTATTATCAACACGAGAGTTTGCTAAGTCAAAGTCCTTAAGCCTTTTAGCTAAAAAAATCTTTTTCTTTAAGATTTAAATCAAACCTTTTTAGAAGATCTGATTTATACTTCTTCTCCAACATAATCTTGGTTGACAAATCAGATAGTCTTTTTGTTAATTTGGACATTTCAGCTTTAAAAACATTTATTTCTCTCTCAAAAACATCTTTCAAACATTTTGTTTGAAATCCTTCAACCTTCAACTTTTCAGACTCTTTTCTTTCAAAATCATGCTCTTTCCACCCCTTTTTAAATTTCTCTCTTTCACTGATTACAAGCTTTTCAAAATTAGAAATCAGATTAGAAAAGTTTAGACACTTAAGTTCAAGGCTTTTCTTCTCTTCTTCAGACTCAAAAAAATTCCTTTTCAGTTCAATATTCTCATTGGTTAAGAGTTTACCTGCCTCTTCTAGCTTGGTAATTTTTTTTGAATCGATCAGAAGGCTTATCTTCCTTTCCTCCGACTCTTTGTCAAGAGTGATAATCACATTGCGAAAGTTAGTATTGAGTTTAGAATAGTAGTGAAAATCAGCCATCGAACTTAGACACTTTTTCAACATGTTGTTACTTGAAAGAATGATCGTTAATCGGTGTTACTTTGAAGAATAAATCTTGCGGAAGAAAAATCAAAAAATAAATCCAATTGATGATCGTTTTACCCAAAATGTTACTGCACTACGACGAAAATAAAACGAGTACCTTCTGGACGTTAAACGATTAATCCCACCGTTCAGAATGTAGAACAGAGTGTTGTAAAGATTCTGTCCAAATATCGCGACGATCCGACGGTGCGAACTCCGGAAATAGATAAAACGGTTCGCTGCGTTTTCCAGAAAATTCAATACGAAATTTCTTGCCTTTTCCGCTTTCGTTCGATTTCTTCAAATCACCGAGATGGCTCTGATACCAATTGTTGGAACCCAGATATAACAAGTAACAATATATGATTGATAAAGAGGAGTTTACAATATATGAGAAGAGTTTACAATATATGAATTAAGAACAACTCTTTCTTACAACTCTTTCTACTTGCTTAAAAAAAAGCTCTCTCTCTCAATACGTATATATAAGCTTAAAAAGAGATATTAAGAGATATTTTCTAAAATATCTCTTAAATGAGATATTCAGAGATATTTTCTAAAATATCTCTTAAACAAGATATTAAGAGACATTTTCTAAAAAATCTCTTAAACAAGACTTTATAACCAATACAACAATTGGTTATTTACAATTTTAGCTTTTGACACTCAACAAATACAAATAAGTCCTTGACATGATTTCTTAATAAAACATTCATGTAAATTAGGGGCTAATTAAAGCTAACACTAACCTTTCATTTGAACCCTTTTCATTATTTTTATAATGAAATTTCGGTATATATATATATATGTACTATATATAACTTCTAACTTTATATATACTATATGTATATAACTCCTAACTTTAGACCCTTTTTCGTCACTCGTCATGACGAAATTGCGGTAACCTCAATCTAACATATGTAACGTAATATATGTTGATTACTAACTTCGGTTAATTCCTTATAACTTATAAACTTAAACACAACAAAGGCATTTTATGGTGATTTGGATAACTAAGCGATATCAAGGACTAAAGCTTAAGCATAGAATCTTACTAGTGTCCTTACGTTCGTAGGATCGAAGTAGGATCGTTTACGGATTGCATTGCGAACCTCTTGAGAACATCTTCGCATACCACTGTGAGTTTTCACAGCCCCTTTTTACTATTTTATACGTTTTGGGGTGAAAAGCATGTCACGATTTTATTACGCATCGATGGTACTGTTTACTCAAAATACTGAATGTTGCTCCATATACTTATGCGCTATGGTATGTATGCTTATGTTAGTTGATTATGAGTTTGCTATTAAGTCCCCTTTTACTCTACATTACCCATTAACTCACGTTTTGAGCCGTTAGTATTATGGATAACGTTATTTGGTTGACACCCCACTCACCTCGCTAGTGCATAATTACTATCTTCCGTAATTCCGTAATTCCGTAAGCATGTTGGCGATGGAACATGAAGTTTGGGGCATTCAGTAATTAGGTTTGGGTAGTGGGCTCATTTCTTAACATATAATTGCATACGATATTGTACCTTGCGCATGTTGACAACCGAACTCCTCAATCCACCGTGCGGATTTACAAACTTGCATTAAAACTATTATGCATTCTGAAAACCTGTGACCTCACCAACTATTCAATAGTTGACCCTCTCCTTACATGCTTTTCAGGAAATATCAAGTAAGGTTGAACTTTAGAAGGCACCACAAGTAGCGGCATCCAACGATTTTTCCTTACCATGTCAAATTTTGTTTTGGACAATTTGTATTTTGGAACATGGTGTATTCTTGTAAACTTTTATGATATGATGATTGTGTGTTGTCTTCTACCTTACACATTGAAACCTTGAACTGTGACATCTCGTGTTTCCGCTTTAGCGGGGTGTGACAGAAATGGTATCAAAGCCGAAGGTTATAGAGAATACCGGTCTTTCATTGGAAAAACCCAACTATAACCAAAAGTCCAAAACTGACATGAAAACAACTGAACCTACTACTAGTATAACTATGTATAGAATGGTATTAACAGACTTTAATTAAACATAGCCTGATCACCTATGTTCAATTAAGGAAGGTTAATGCGAGACTAGAAATGGTTATAGTAGGAGTATGTCAATTTTTTTTACTTGCACTCTCTAGTAGCATGCATAGTGCGTAGACATTGCGTAGGAGAGACACTACATTTATGCGATTAGTGACTAAGTATACATTTGCCTTAGTTTCACTATGTCATCATCATCCCACTCTCTATCTTCTTACTCGGTCGACGAGTCGGGTTATATCACTGGTCGACCGCGAGTCAACCCACCGAGTATCTGGGAAGATGAGGATCCTAGGAACACTGAATCGGATCAAGAGGTATCAAGAGAGCGAGATCCTTACGACAGACCGAGAGTGTCACCGACCTCGGTACTACCACGACCGACCCCAATAATTGTCCAACCGAACCCTAGAGGGCCTCGTATTAGGCAAACGGCGAGAAAAAGCGTCCCGATCCCGAGATGAGTAACGCTTAGGTCAGAACGTCCGGAGGCGCCGGAGACGCCTCGTATAATCACCGACATGTTAATCGGACGAGTGTCCGGAATGCCTTGGGCGGAAGAGCAGCACTTAAGGGCAATGATGACCGAACTACACGGCTGTCAGGTGAGGGTAACTTACCAAGGACAACTCTTAACAGAACTGGTGAAACCAACACACCTATTGTCCAATGTTTTGACTCAGGTTTTGGAGAGCGTTAGGACGGCTAGGCGGACCGCGATGAGGGCGGAGCTTGCATGCGTGATTGGAGGAGTAGTACTCGGTATGCTTGTATTGATGATCTTGATAGTTGTGTAGTTGGGATGGTTTTTATTAGGATGATTGATAGTTTAGCAGCTTTTGATAAGACTTTTGGGTTCAAAGGAAAACATTTTCTGGTGGTTATTATGAACTAAGTGTTTTGGGTAATTTTAAGTGATTGGATGTATTAGATTCAAAACTTTAGTATTGATGTAGGATGAACCTCGAAATTTTGGTATTAGTGTCATTATAAAAAAAAAATTAGGAATTAATTTTTATATTGATGTTATCTGGATCACGGATAGGAAGGTAGTGAGAAATTTCGGAGTAAAGGCTCAGGACTCTAGGCAGTTCAATGGTCCACACCCAAAGTGTAACAAATGTAACTACTATCATGTAAGCGGCCAGGCCATCTCACCAAATTCTGTAGGATGGAAAAGGGTCTCAATGAAGGGAGAAGGGTATGCTTCGAGTGCGGAAGTCCGGATCACTTCCGGAATACGTGCCCGAGATTGGGTAGGAGGCCAAGCAATAACAATAAGTGGAATCGGGCCAATCAAGGAAGTCAAGCTCAAGGACGGGCATTTGTCATTGGAGCTGACGAAGCACGTCGCGACCCCAACGTGGTGACATGTACGTTTCTTCTAAACAACCACTAGACATCAGTATTATTTGACACTGGAGCGGATAGGATTTTTGTTTCATTAGAATTTAGGCCACTAATTAACTTGGAATCTAGGAGAATGACCGATGCTTATATTATTGAGGTTGCTAATGGTCATAAAATTGAGGCTAAAGATGTAATTATAGATCGTACCTTGATTCTAGCAGATAAATTGTTTAGCGTTGATCTTATACCTATTGAGTTGGGGAGTTTTGACGTAGTAATAGACATGGATTGGTTATCCGAGAATCGAGCGGAGATCTGTTGTTTTGATAAGACGATTAGAGTACCTTTGCAAGACGAAGAAACCCTCGTTATACAAGGAAACAAAGTTGGAAGAAGCCTAGAGATAGTGTCAAGTGTGAAAGTACATAAGTATTTGAGGAAGAAGTGCGTTACATTTTTGGCACTCATAGTTGAGAAGAAGTCTGAGGAAAGGCGAATCCAAGACATTCCGGTGGTGAAGGATCACCCGGAGGTGTTCCCCGACGATTTGCCTGGACTTCCCCCGTTTAGACAAGTGGAATTTCAAATTGACCTCATACCTGGAGCAGCACCTGTAGCTAAGGCACCATACCGCTTAGCACCTGCCGAAATGCAAGAGTTGTCAAGCCAACTCCATGAACTTCTGGACAAGGACTTTTAGGCCAAGTTCCTCACCTTGGGGAGCTCCAGTCCTGTTCGTCAAGAAAAAGGATGGATCATTTCGAATGTGCATGGATTATAGGGAGTTGAACAAGCTGACGATCAAGAATCGATATCCTCTTCCTCGAATAGATGATTTATTCTACCAATTGCAAGGCGCAACTTATTTCTCAAAGATTGATCTTCGATCAGGTTATCACCAGTTAAGAGTCTGCGAGGAGGACATTCCTAAGACAGCTTTTAGGACTCGATACGGACACTACGAGTTTTTAGTTACACCTTTCGGGTTAACGAATGTACCCGCTGTGTTCATGGATTTAATGAACAGGGGATGCAGACCATACCTTGACAAGTTTGTGATCGTGTTTATAGATGACATTTTGATCTACTCTCAAAGTAAGGAAGATCACGAGCAGCACTTAAGAGTAATTCTAGAACTTCTCAAGGAGCATAAACTGTACGCCAAATTCTCAAAGTGCGAATTTTGGATTCGAGAAGTGCACTTTCTTGGTCACATGATTGGAGAGAACGGAATTCACGTGGACCCGGCTAAAGTGGAAGCCGTTAGGAAGTGGGAAGCTCCAAAAACCCCAACAGAAATTCGTCAATTTCTGGGTTTGGCAGGTTATTATAGGCGTTTCATCGAGAGCTTCTCAAGTATTGCTAAACGACTCACAACACTGACACAAAATGATAGGAAATTCATTTGGGGAGAATCGTAAGAGGAGGCGTTCCAGCTATTGAAGAAAAAGCTGTGCAATGCACCAATTCTAGCGTTACCGGATGGAACAGATAACTTGTGATGTATTGTGGCGCGTCGCATCAAGGTTTGGGTTGTGTATTGATGCAACAGGACAAGGTTATAGCATAATAGCATACGCCTCGCGACAACTAAAAGTTCATGAGAAGAACTATACCACACACGACTTGGAACTCGGAGCTGTGGTATTCGCTTTAAAGATTTGGGGACATTATTTGTATGGCACTAAATGAACTATCTTCACCGATCATAAGAGTCTTCAGCATATCCTAGACCAGAAAATGCTCAACATGAGACAAAGGAGATGGGTAGAACTACTCAGCGATTACGATTGTGAAATTCGTTATCACCCAGGTAAGGCCAATGTAGTGGCTGATGCCCTGAGTAGAAAGGAAAAGGTAAAACCTTCAGGTGTACGAACAATGGGAGCGCTTGTACAAACGAGTTTAAAGACTCGAATCCTTGAAGCTCAAGATCGTCAGAAGAGCTATGCGGACAATCGTAGGAAGCCTTTAGAATTTCAGATTGGAGATAGAGTTTTTCTAAAGGTATCCCCTTGGAAGGGAACAGTCTGGTTTGGAAAACGAGGAAAATTAAGCCCTCGATATATTGGACCATTTAAGATCACGGAAAGAATTGGACCAGTGGCATACAAGCTGGATTTGCCAAATAAGTTAAGTGCTATCCATGACATGTTTCATGTGTCAAACTTGAAGAAATGTCTAGCCGACGAGGCGATAACCGTGCCTTTGGAAGAACTCCAATTCAATGATAAGCTACACATCATAGAAGAACCAACTGAGATTCTCTAAAGAGAAGTCAAATGTCTGAAACGAAAGAAAATCCCGATTGTGAAAGTTCATTGGAACACAAGGTGTGGGCCTGAGTACACATGGGAACGAGAGGATTACATGAAACATAAGTATCCTCACCTTTTTGCTAACAAACCGGTTAAGGACGGAAGTTCTTGAATTTCGGGACGAAATTCTTTTAACCGGGAGAGACTGTGACAACCGTCAAACTTGCGTTCAGGTTTGATTGATACTGAACATTGCAGTTATTTATATTTTAGACAGCACAGTCGATTTTAGCAGTAAAAACGATAGTGTTAGGAAAATTTGAGAATTTTGCCTAGCATTTGCCTTAATAAGGGAATTATCCATATATAAAATACCTTAAATACATCTATATATATATACTTTGCAAAATATATATTTACAATTAAAACAAGTAGTATGAATTATATATATAGTAGCAAATAATTCAAATTTAAAAATAAAATAAAACAAAAAAAAAATTAAAAATAAAACACCGTCATAACTATTTTACCCAACACCACACTCCACCCACTTTCCCCTCTTCCCAAAACTGGCCCCCCTCCCCTTTAAACCCCCCTCTCTCTCATTTTCATCCATTTCAATCCATTCTCTCATCTCTCACTTCCTCTCTTTTCTCTCTAAGAGTTCTTACCTCTTTCTTCCCATAATTTATCTCAAAGTTGAGCTCCATACTTCAGCCCCTAAAACACAAGAAAAGTTCAAGCATTCAGTCTTCACAAGGTAAAAATCATATGTAGTGCAAAGCCTACACTTTTCCTTGTTTATATTCTTGCTTTTTCTCTAAATCTTCTTCTACTTCTACACTAGTTTGCATGTTGTTTTGCTTTATTAATATCTTTGGATCTTGATGTTTGGGTGACCAAAGAAGAACTTTTACAATGTTCTAACAAGCATGTTCTTCATCAAAACCAACCCCTTAATCTCTAAGAAAGTTTATGAAAAACTCTATAGCACATCAAATACATACTTTAATCTCCATGCATGTGGAGTAAACTTTGTATTTTACATGGTAAAAACAAGCTCTAGACTTGGTTAACAAAGAGATCTTAAAAAAGAAAGCAAAATGGTCACTTTTGAGATTTTGGAAAGATTGTTTTATTTAATAAACATGCATGTAATTCTAGTGGCTTAAAAATATGTTTTAAAACTGAAAATATTTGTATGGGGAAGTATCAAAATCGGATTCATGACAAAAGGAACAAAATCATTGCAAAACTTAAAGATATGTGCATTTTCCTAGAAGCTATAGTTTAATAGCTGTGACACCCGTCAAACCAAAACACTCAGATTATCAACTGAATAGTATAATACATGTCTTAACATGTAGAAATAACTTATTATGACCTAATATTGATGGCTAAGGGTTAGTTTCCTAAGAATTCCAACAATACGCTTAGAAAATCCTGTTACCGCACGGAACTGCGTAAGCTGCCTTATAAAATGCCGATTGGAACAGTTAACATTTAATTATAATCATATTAATAATAAGAGGAGTAAATATATAGTTATATATATATACCCAAAAGTAAATTTTAAAACATTAAATAAATAAACCAAAAATTTACTAGATAAATGAGGTTTAAACTACTTTAAACCAATCTTTTTATATAAATTACATAAGAAGTATAATTAAACACTATTAATTAGTCTTTTAAAAAAAAATTAAATAAATAAATCAGATTTATGGCCCCAAGGCCGGCCCCCCCCTCATAACCCAACACTCTTCCTTATTAATTTTCCATATTCTCAAGTAAAAACCCTTCCTTTTCCTCTCAACCTCTCTCTCTCTACATTCAAACCTAAAACTCTCTCTTCCCTCTCTATCACCATCCGAAATCAGCCCCAAGAACATCAAAAAGGTTACATCTTTGAAGATCCTTGAAGGTATACATCAATCATAGTGGGGTAAAAACTCATCTCTTTGTGTTCTCCTTCATCTTCTTCTTTCTTTTTGTAATCTCTTCTTCTTTTTCCCACTTTATCTTCATCTTCTTGAGTTTCTGGAAATAGGACCTTAATGGACCCTTTTCATGGTGGATTAATTACCAAAGACTTGTTATGTCAAACGAATGGTGGTAATCCTTAAGCCATGCCACTAGAACTCAAGAAGATGATGTTTTAACTACATGCATGTGGGTTTTGTTAAAATCTGAGATGTGTGAGTTCATGCATGTGTTTTCAAAAGTCAAAAATATATTTTTTTATCTAAGAACATTGTCAAAGTAGTGGTAGATGAGTGTTCAAGCAAAGAACCAACCATATGAGTGAAAATATGGATATAAAACACTCATTTTTCATGAAATAGCATTTTTTAATTTCTGGCAGATTACATGCATGAACTTCTTCGGACCATATCTTGAAAAATACTTAACCAAATGATATGAATCTTTTTCTGGAACTTTGTTTATTGTGTTATGTTTCCAACCCAAGTGGTTTCATGTAAAAACTCGAAGATTTGACCCTTCAACTACTCATATGAAATTAAGTGTGCAAAGAAAATCTGGCAGAGAAAATTCTCTACTTTAATCAGTTATAAGTATCTTAATATTCCACTAAAATTCTTGATTTTTCTTCTAGAAATTACTTTAATGAGTTATGAATCGAACAAAATTGGTTTCACTCAAAAATATTAAGATTTGGGGTCTCAAACACTCAAACCAAGATTGGTGTGCAAGAAATCAGAATCTGGCAGAATGGAAGACCTAACTTAAAATCGTCATATCTTCCTCAAAATGTAACTAAAAATGATGAAATATTTCTGGAAGATACTTTTATGAGTTAAGTTTAAAACCCAATTTGAATCACTGAAAAATGTTGAGATTTGACCCTCCAAATGGACTTGACAAAAAGATGGTGCAGACTGTTTTGGTAACTGTGACACTTAAACTTAAGTGTAATGATTAAAATAGCTACCCAACTCTACAAATGATGGTAATTATGTCAAAAGTTCCCTAAGACATTAAAGTGATACATATAAAAAGTTGGACTAATAAAAATATCCAGAAGATAGTTAAAAATGACCATAAGTGGACTTAATATTCTGCCACCAGAAAAGTAAAACTCTAATCCAAAAGAAAAAAAAAGGATTTGTAGAGTTACTAAAAGATAAAAAGCTTATAAATTGTAGAAATTGTCAAAACATAAATAAAAACTATATATACATGTATGTGAAGGTATAAATAATACCCTAACAAATAATAGATTTATAACAAACCGAACATTTTAAATCACAAGGTAAATGAGAAATACAATTACATAGGAAATTAATGAAAGTGTTCGTCATGAAGAAAATATAAAACGTGGTAAAATGGATTAAATACTACTTATAACCTATAAAGTTTATTATGTAACAACAAAATCCTACAAACCGTTTAAAAACCAATAAATTACTAGAAATCGTCGACGGAAGATAATACTTAAACTTAAGGCATTTTATAAGACATGATAGGCTAAGCAATGCTTTAGCCATAAGAGTTAGATCGAAACTGATAATATGTTTCACTTCCTTAGGAAGGACCTAGAATCGAGAAACTGTGCATCCGTGCGGCAACCCTTGGAGATCCTTCCCGAACATAGTGAGTTTTCACAGCCCCTTTTTACTGTTTTATACGTTTTGGGGTGAAAAGCATGTTACTATTATTTCAACGCAGTGAGTTTTCACAGCCCCTTTTTACTATTTATACGTTTTGGGGTGAAAAGCATGTTACTATTATTTCAACGCAGTGAGTTTTCGCAGCCCCTTTTTACTGTTTTATACGTTTTGGGGTGAAAAGCATGTTACTATTATTTCAACGCAGTGAGTTTTCGCAGCCCCTTTTTACTATTTTATACGTTTTGGGGTGAAAAGCATGTTACTATTATTTCAACGTTGTGAGTTTTCACAGCCCCGTTTTACTTGTTTAAATGTTTGGGGTGAAAAGCATGTTATGAGTTTTAAAATGCTAAATGATTCATGATATTAAATTGTGGATATTTATGTTTTGAAGAATGAGTATTAATGAATGGGCAATTGTACATAAGTGATAAAGATATGTTGAGTGATAATGAAAATGATAAGTCCCCAATAGATACACTACTTATTAACTCGTAACGAGCCGGTGATACTTGTGGATAGCGCTATTTGGTTTGACAAACCCACCTTAACTGACGAGTAGGGGTGCACTTTATCTGGTAATAATGTTCTTCTCATGTGGCCAACATACCACCTCTGAGGTAGTTCGCGGGGCGTAGATTGTCGGAGGCTTAGTAGTGGCTCAACCCTTATATATCTTACAAAAATCACTCATGGTAAATTGTACTCATAAATCTTTTAAATTTGGAGCTTGTCATGAACGAACGTTTCATGAGAGTAACCATTGGATGAAAAAAACTGTTGTGCATACATAAATCTTTTGAATTTGGAGCTTGTCATGAACGAACGTTTCATGAGAGTAACCATTGGATGAAAAAAACTGTTGTGCATATATAAATCTTTTAAATTTGGAGCTTGTCATGAACGAACGTTTCATGAGAGTAACCATTGGATGAAAAACTGTTGTGCATATGGAAAACCTGTGAACTCACCAACTCTTTGTAGTTGACCTTTTTTTTTACATGCTTTTCAGGTGCTAATAAGTAAGTGAAGGCATGTAGGGTGCATATTGTGTGATGACATCGCCATCAAGAACATTAAAACTTCTACTGTTAATTTTTGTATCCGGCGTCTTGTT
The DNA here is from genome assembly GCA_033807775.1 of Saussurea involucrata. Lineage (NCBI taxonomy): Eukaryota > Viridiplantae > Streptophyta > Magnoliopsida > Asterales > Asteraceae > Saussurea > Saussurea involucrata. Next base: position 118,736,583 of record CM066314.1, read on the forward strand.
TTTGAAACAATTTGCTTAAGACGTTGTAATGTAATATTTTGAACTATTGTATTGAATGTTGTGGTTGGTGTTGTCTGTTACCTTTTGAATGAAACCCTACACTGTTATGCCTCGTGTTTCCGCTTTAGCGGGGTGTGACAATAGCAATCTGCCAGATTTTACCCCTCCCTTTAAATGGCCATATCTCACTCAAAAATACTCCAACTGAGGTGATTCTTTTTCTAAAATTTATTTCTATGAGTTAGGGTTCAAACCCAACTGGAACCATTGAAAAATATTAAGATTCCGACCTCTAAACATTTTTCACAAAAACAGTGCGCAAACAGCAAAGTTTTATGTAGTGTTTTACGTCAAGAATTATTTCGGATACTTAAACACCTCTAAAAATTATGAATCTTATGTCAAAAGTTTCCTAACACATAAAGGTAAATAAAATATCTTAACCTGAATGCCTCTGGGTGATATCCAAAAACGAACTGAAAGTGACTACGTATTCTGGACAGCAATTGACAATTTCTTACTATAGCTAAAAGCTAACTCTTGAACCCGTTTCATCATTCTTATGATGAAATTGTGGAATATATATATATACTATATGTATACGCATTTATATATATTCTAACCTTTCATTTGAACCCTTTTCATTATTTTTATAATGAAATTTCGGTATATATATATATGTACTATATATAACTTCTAACTTTATATATACTATATGTATATAACTCCTAACTTTAGACCCTTTTCGTCACTCGTCATGACGAAATTGCGGTAACCTCAATCTAACATATGTAACGTATTATATGTTGATTACTAACTTCGGTTAATTCCTTATAACTTATAAACTCAAACATAACAAAGGCATTTTATGGTTACTAGTGTCCTTACGTTCGTAGGATCGAAGTAGGATCGTTTACGGATTGCATTGCGAACCTCTTGAGAATATCTCCGCATACCACTGTAAGTTTTCACAGCCCCTTTTACTATTTTATACGTTTTGGGGTGAAAAGCATGTCACGATTTTATTACGCATCATTTGTACTGTTTACTCAAATACTGAATGTTGCTCCGTATACTTATGCGCTATGGTATGTATGCTTATGTTAGTTGATTCTGAGTTTGCTATTAAGTCCCCGTTTACTCTACATTACCCATTAACTCACGTTTTGAGCCGTTAGTATTATCGATAACGTTATTTGGTTGACACCCCACTCACCTCGCTAGTGCATAATTACTATCTTCCGTAATTCCGTAATTCCGTAATTCCGTAAGCATGTTGGCGATGGAACATGCAGTTTGGGGCATTCAGTAATTAGGTTTGGGTAGTGGGCTCATTTCTTAACATATAATTGCATACGATATTGTACCTTGCGCATGTTGACAACCGAACTCCTCAATCCACCGTGCGGATTTACAAACTTGCATTAAAACTATTACGCATACTGAAAACCTGGGAACTCACCAACTATTCAATAGTTGACCCTCTCCTTACATGCTTTTCAGGAAATATCAAGTAAGGTTGAACTTTAGAAGGCACCACAAGTAGCGGCATCCAACGATTTTTCCTTACCATGTCAAATTTTGTTTTGGACAATTTGTATTTTGGAACATGGTGTATTCTTGTAAACTTTTATGATATGATGATTGTGTGTTGTCTTCTACCTGACGCATTGAAACCTTGAACTGTGACATCTCGTGTTTCTGCTTTAGCGGGGTGTGACAGAAATGGTATCAAAGCCGAAGGTTATAGAGAATACCGGTCTTTCATTGGAAAAACCCAACTATAACCAAAAGTCCAAAACTGACATGAAAACAACTGAACCTACTACTAGTATAACTATGTCTAGAATGGTATTAACAGACTTTAATTAAACATAGCCTGATCACCTATGTTCGATTAAGGAAGGTTAATGCGAGACTAGAAATGGTTATAGTAGGAGTATGTCAATTTTTTTTTACTTGCACTCTCTAGTAGCATGCATAGTGCGTAGACATTGCGTAGGAGAGACACTACATTTATGAGATTAGTGACTAAGTATACATTTGCCTTAGTTTCACTATGTCATCATCATCATCCCACTCTCTCTCTTCTTACTCGGTCGACGAGTCGGGTTATATCACTGGTCGACCGCGAGTCAACCCACCGAGTATCCGGGAAGATGAGGATCCTAGGAACACTTAATCGGATCAAGAGGTATCAAGAGAGCGAGATCCTTACGACAGACCGAGAGTGTCACCGACCTCGGTACTACCACGACCGACCCCAATAGATGTCCAACCGAACCCTAGAGGGCCTCGTATTAGGCAAATGGAGATGTCTCTATCTTGCAAAATGAAAAGCACGTGGGTGGTTCGACATCAACGGAATCGACGCAGTCGGAAGGGGGTCGTGAGCCCGTATGGAACGGATTATCGATCAAACGAGGAGATGTGGCGGATGCTCGGCTGAAATTTGCGAATGGTGAGAAGAGCAAACTCCAATTTGCTGCTGTTGTAGGGAAAAAGGAACCGTCTTCCTTGCAGTTCTACCCTCTTGAAGACAAGGGTAAGTCTAACATCAAAATCCCTATTGAATTGGCTAAAGAAGCAGTAAAATCTTACCACACAACTCTTTTTGGGTACTTTCTGGGACCACGTCTTCATTTTCCGGTAGTTCAACGGTACGTTAAACTGGCATGGGGAAAATTTGGGTTCTGTGATGCTATGATGAACGAAAATGGCATCTATTTCTTCAAGTATAATGATGAAGGGGGTTGCGCCCAGGTAGTTGAATCTGGACCACTCATGATTAGGGGCGTTCCTTTGTTTGTGTTTCCATGGGACCCAACGAAGGGCCTTACTAAACCAGTGCATACCACTTGCCCGCTTTGGGTAAAGCTCCATAATGTTCCATTAGTGGCGTTTAATAGAGAGGGGTTAGTCGTATTGCAAGTGCACTTGGCGTGCCCAAACAAATGGACTCTTGTACTTCGGCAATGTGCGAGAAAGCTTGGGGGAGACCGGGCTTTGCGAAGGTCCTAGTTGACATATGGGCGGTGGGCGAACTGAAAAGAGAGTTAGAGGTGGAAATTCCGAGTTTAGATGGGGGAAATGATGCTAGTGTCAAAGTTAGTGTGGAATACCTATGGGAACCGGTGCAGTGTGCGCATTGCCTTGTCTTCGGGCACAAAACGAATTCGTGTGTCAAATTGGTGGGCGCTCAAAAAGTCATGGCTAAGGGTCCGACGATTGATGCGGATGGTTTTTGATAACTCTATTTATAGAGTTATTATTTCTTTGAATTTTGGATTTTATTTTGTCAAATTTAGCCATTCCGCCTCTCAAAAACCCCCACTCTTACTATAAATGTCGAAAATGAGCAAATGGAGTAAACCTTTGTGTTTAATAAATTATTTGGTGGAAATTTGGGTAGTTTTCACGTTTTATCTGCAGTGACGTGAACAGTGCTCACTCCGGTTCCCCACTGCTGCCGCTGGAAAAGACAAAAAGAAGAAATCTGAGTTAGACAGCATGGTGGGGGCAGTTAGAAGGTTCAGTAACAAGTACAAGCATGGGGATTATTTTATTCTAGGCTTGCTCCTAAAGAAGATGGCAAAGTGAATTTAATATTCATACCTAAGAGCCTAGAAGTCAACTTTTTGAAGAGTCCCATGGTTAGAAGCATCAAGCCCTTGGTTAAAGAAGAAACATGGGGCACAAATGGTCCTTGTGCTCCCATAATTCAGCTGATGCAAAGTCAAAAGACCTCATTTGGTATTACCCAAGCTCTTTCCTTGGTGTATAAAAGGAAGGGCTTGGGTCATTAAATGGGGAGGAATCAATCAATTGTCAATCTTGAATTTTAGCAAGCATCTTAGTTTGTAGACTTAAATTCTCTCAAGTTTAGAACAATTGTTAGTTTTAATTTTCTGCAGTAGTGTAACTTTAATTTCTGGTGTTTTTTAAAGTTCTAGTTTAACTTTCAGTTGTAGTTCTCGAACAGTGGGCAACTTACGTTCCCTACTGTGAGCAGTAATTCAAAGTCACTTTTTCAATCATGTCTAAATCTTCATCTTTTGCTCTATTTACTTCAGTTATGTTAGGCTAAACATCCTTTGGGATGTAGGCAAGAGAAGTACCTGGATTTTAGGGAAAATGCTTGAGTAATCTTTATACTTAGAATATTTGTTGTTCTGGTTATTCATTCTCGATTATACCCCAAGGATGCGAACAAGTCGATCACTTGTAAGGATCTAAAAGTCTAGTTCTCAACTCAGAAATGGGTAGAACGTAGTGACACGAGCTTGGATAATGCTAGGGAGTTCGAAAGAATTCTTATGACACTTACGAGAGTGAGGTCAGCACAGTGAGCTAATCTCTCCCCACTGGAGTAGTAGACAAGCTAATTTGTGTATTTAAAACACTTAGAGTATTTGTCTCTACACATTCCATCGAGGCCCGAGAGGGTCCATTCTGAGATTACCATTGACAAAACAACAAGTACAACTAGTATGGGATTTTTACTTAACGGTGTGAGTATTTTGTAACCGGGCTTTTCTAGCGAAAAGACCGACTTCAATTACTAGGATCACTTTTTGAGATCAAGTATTTACTATAAAATCTAGGGAAAATCTAACCTACATTCCATCCTTTAAATCTTTAGTAAAATCGTTAAAAGTAGTTATTTCACCAAACCAACTCAAGATATTATTTTCCTCTCTAATCGAAACTTGTAAAAGGAGCTCATGAGAACCAAATTGTCTTGATTGTCCAGTCCCTGTGGATTCGATTCTGGTATTTTACCAACTATTACTTGCTGTGACGATCATAGTGGACAGTGTACACTTGCGCTTCCCACTGTGGACAGTTTGCAACCCACTGCGAAATACACATATCGCTTTTATACGCAACAAGTTTTTGGCGCCGTTGCCGGGGACTGGCGTGATTTTAAATCTCAAGACATTAGTTTTTGTTCAAGCCCGAGTAACTCGTTTTTCTAAGCTTTTCGTGTTGTATGCCAAGGCAACAACACGAACCTTTGTTACCAATCGATCTTGAAATAGAGAAAACTTTTCGAAGAAGACGCAGAAACAAAAATCGACAACCCCCTGTGATCCCCACTGTTGGCTGCAGTACCGCCACCTGTAGTGGAGACCACAGTGACGATTGCCGATAGCAGAGATCGAAAAATACGAGACTATGCTACTTCCGGAGTCAGTGATTTAAGCTCCGGGATTAGAAGGCCCAATCTTGAAACAAACCACTTTGAACTCAAACCGGTGATGTTCCAAATGATCCAAGCCATGGGTCAATTTGGGGGATCACCATCTGAGGATCCGCACTCGCACTTAAAATCTTTCTTAGAAATGACTGATTCCTTTCAGTTGCAAGGTGTGAGTGATGAAGCATTAAGACTAAGACTTTTTCCTTTTTCACTAAGGGATAAGGCAAAGTCATGGCTGAACTCACATGCACCTCATTCGATAACCACTTGGGATGAACTTGCCGATAAATTTTTGCAAAAATATTTTCCTCCCACGAAAAATGTAAGATTGCGAAATGATATTATTTTGTTTAGACAAGAAGAAGATGAGGCTGTTTCAGATGCGTGGGAACGATTTAAAGATTTACTTCGCAAATGCCCACACCATGGCATCCCATGTTGCATCCAATTGGAGACCTTTTACAATGGTCTTTCCAATGCTGCCAAAATCATCTTAGATGCAACAGCCGGTGGAACATTCACAAGTAAGACTTACAACGAAGGGTATCAAATCTTGGAAAAAGTGTCCAACAACAATACCGAGTGGTCCAATCCGAGAGCACCCATGCCAAAGACCAACACCATCGACTCCGAGGCACTTAAAACCATGAATGCGCAGTTAGTGGCCTTGACCAAAATTGTTTTGAACCAAAATAGAGGCCAAGTGAATTCCGCAACACATCTCCCTGAAAATTGCTCACTCTGTGGAGAAGAGCACGTTTTTGACTTTTGTCCAGCAAATCCCGAGTCCGTAAATGTCATAGGGACCAACCCAAGAAACAACCCATACTCACAAACCTATAATCCAGGTTGGAGAAATCATCCAAATTTCTCTTGGTCGGGAAATCAAGGACTCCAACCCCACGGGGCGAGTCATGGCCAATCAAGACCACACAACCCACCTGGATTTCAGCAACATCACAGTGGGCAGAACTCACATCACAGTGGGCAGAACCCACCAAATTTTCACCAAGGCCAATCCTCACAACAATACCAATCACGCTCTACTCAACCCACTGAGGCACAACAATCAATCGAGTCAATTCTCAAAGGTTTTATGAATCAAACTCAAGCAGCCATTAGGAATATAGAGACCCAAGTAGGATAGCCGTTGAAGTTCAGAATAGACCACCAGGAACGTTACCGAGTGATACCGAGCAAGCCAGGGTGATAGGCAAAGGACCAGAACATGTCAAATCCATAACTCTGAGGAGTGGAAAGGATCTGAAAAATATCATTTTCGAATTTGATGATTCGCCTCAAAAACCCACTGTGAGCACCACAGTGGGCACTCCTCAAGTCACTGTGATCCCTACAGTGGGGACCGACATCCCTGACCTTCTCACTCCTGGACCTGACCCAAAGCCTACTATTCCAAGGCCAATGCCACAGCAAGCTCAAATTGACCCACGAAGCATACCATTTCCTCATAGAATAAAGCCTAAAAATGTCGATGTTCAATTTAAAAAGTTTTTAGACATTTTTAAACAACTTCATATTAACATACCCTTGGTAGAGGCTCTTGAGCAAATGCCAACCTATGTTAAATTTTTAAAGGATATTTTGAACAAAAAGAGAAAGTTGGGTGAATTTGAGACTGTGGCTTTGACCGAAGAATGTAGTGCCCTCCTTACTAGCAAGATTCCACCTAAGTTGAAAGACCCGGGTAGTTTCACCATTCCATGCACAATAGGAGGACAAGAAGTAGGTCAAGCACTCTGTGATCTAGGAGCTAGTGTCAACTTGATGCCGCTATCCATTTTTAACAAGTTAGGGATTGGAGAGGCTAGACCCACAACCGTGACATTACAACTAGTCGACCGGTCCATTGCCTATCCCAAGGGAAAAATAGAAGACGTTTTGGTCCAAGTGGATAAATTTATCTTCCCCGCCGATTTTCTAGTTCTAGATTATGAGGCCGATAAAGAAATCCCAATCATCTTAGGGCGTCCGTTTCTTGCAACCGGACGTACTTTGATTGATGTGCATAAGGGGGAACTCACGATGAGAGTCAATGACCAAGAAGTGACTTTCAATGTCTTTAAGTCTCTTAAATATATAAATACCGAGGACTGTTTCGCTTTGAGTTTGATGAATGAAACCCACAGTTTTGAAACAGTGCCCACAGTGGGGAGTGAGAGTGAACACTCTGAATCTGAGAGTGAAGACACTTTTGAGGATGAGTGTAACGCCTTAGTAGCAGCCTTTGAACCTCTCGACTTTGTGGATAGAGATGTTCAACCCCCTTCAATAGAACAACCCCCCGAGTTAGAGCTTAAACCATTGCCTTCCCACTTAAAATATGCTTATCTCGCTAAGAATAACAAACTTCCCGTTATTATCTCTTCCAAACTTAGCGAGAAACAAGAACAACTTCTGATCGATTTGTTAATAAAGCATAAGAAGGCAATTGGTTGGACGATAGCGGATATTAGAGGAATAAGCCCCTCTTTATGTCAACATAAGATCAACTTGGAAAGTGACAACCCGGGGAAAGTCCAACCTCAAAGAAGGTTGAACCCCATCATGAAGGAGGTAGTTAAGAAAGAAGTCTTGAAGTGGTTAGATGCCGGCATTATCTACCCCATTGCTAGTAGTAGTTGGGTGAGCCCCGTCCAATGTGTCCCTAAAAAGGGAGGGACAACCGTAGTGAAGAACGAAAAGAACGAGCTCATTCCCACTAGGACTGTCACGGGATGGAGGATATGCATGGACTATAGACAACTCAACTTAGCCACTAAGAAAGACCATTTTCCCTTACCATTCATAGACCAAATGCTTGATAGGTTGGCGGGAAAAGAATTTTATTGTTTTCTAGATGGATACTCCGGATACAACCAAATCCACATTGCACCCGAGGACCAAGAAAAGACCACCTTTACTTGTCCCTACGGCACTTTTGCATTCCGGAGGATGCCATTTGGATTATGTAATGCCCCCGCCACTTTTCAACATTGTATGATGGCCATTTTCACCGACATGATAGAAGACACCATAGAAGTTTTTATGGACGATTTTTCTGTGATAGGGACATCATTCGAAAATTGTTTGGGAAATTTAGAGAAAAGCCTAGTGAGATGTGAAACCCACGACCTAGTTTTAAATTGGGAAAAATGTCATTTTATGGTCGAAGAGGGTATTGTGTTAGGACATCTTGTCTCAAGAAGAGGGTTGGAAGTTGATAAAGCCAAGCTTGAAGTAGTGGCACAACTTCCCGAACCCACCACGGTAAAAGGCATTCGAAGTTTTTTGGGTCATGCGGGTTTTTATAGGAGGTTCATCAAAGATTTTGTAAAGCCCGTATCCCGGTATGTAATTTCTTTTATTAATTCTTTTCTTTTTAAGTTTGATTTAATGTGGTTTCCGTTAGCGGGGTAGTCGAATCGGACCAAAAAGTTAAATGAGTCAACCTTTGTGGGTTTTTGCAAGGAAAGGAAAGTTGAGGGGCTAATTGGGGCATCTCACCAAAGTTTGGCAAGGGATCGTCCAAGAGTCACCCCCTACCCTTCCCCTTCCCTTCGGTTTCATGCTAGTAACCACCACAACCTTTAGTCATCCCCTCCCCCTTTCTTGTTGTGTTCGGCCATGAAGAGAACTAGAGAGAGAGAGTGAAAGAAAGAAGCCGAGAGAGGGAGAGAGAAACCGAGAGGGTGATAGAGGTTGCTGCCGGCGACGAGGAGAGAGGAGGAAGGAGACGATCACCGACAAGTTTGGTCAGAAAAGAGGAGGAAGAAGGGTTCGTCGAGGTAAGTTCGTCTATTTCTCGTTTGTTGTTATCGTATGTCAAAGAAACGCCGCCAACCACCACCGCCGCCGGAGGCGGCAGGGGGTGGTGCACGGCTGTTGTCCAGCCTAGGGTAACCCATATTCAGTAGTTCATATGCTTTTCGGGTCTGTTGGGATTAAGCCACGACTTAATGGGTTAATAATCAATAGTGTCATTTCATGTGAAAATTTAGTAATCTGCCACTGTTTTGCTTAAACCGTAACCTTTTCCTCGTAACTCGGATTGGGGCGAAATCGGTGCCAAAAGTTCCCATTTTGAGTCTAGTAACTTTTCTATGTTTTGTGCAAAAACCAGTTCGGAACGTAGCTTAGGTCAAATCGTCGTTTTGTACTGAAAGGTTCTGTTTTAGCTGCTCTGAGAGATGTTTTTGTAAAATTCATATAGAGTGCTAGGAATATCGTTAGAACGCGTGCGATACGTCCCTGGAACCGTAAGACATTGAACTTCCTGAATGTGGAATTATATTTTTGGTTTGATCAGTTTAGCAGGGGTAAAATGGGTCCCGAACAGACCTGCATTTTTAGTATAAAAGCTGGAATTTTTAGTTTCGTTAAACTAGTAAAAGTGTCGTGAGTTGGGACCTTCCGTTGACGTTTTTAGTGCGTAATTAGGTGGGAAAATGTGAGGAAGGTTGACGTGCTGGTGTTGCGGCTCGGGAGCGCGTCGCTTTGCTTTGAGGTGAGTTCTCTCACTGCGTAGTTAGGAATTTCATGTATATCGTTGTTTTTGTGCTATGTGTTATTACGTGTTATTACGTGTTTACGTGGACCAATTTGGTTGGGATGATTTAGCTGTGATTGTTGAAATTATATGTCGATTATTTGTGCTTGCGTACACCTCAGTGGGACTAGGGGGCTCGGTGGGACCGAGGGCTCGGTGGGACTGAGCTAGTACAATTGTATTATCTTTACTCGGTGGGACCGAGGGCTCGGTGGGACTGAGCTGGTATCAATGTCTTTACTCGGTGGGACCGAGGGCTCGGTGGGACTGAGCTTGTGTGGATATATTTTTGGTGTACTCGGTGGGACCGAGGTTCGTATTTATGCATTTATCATTATGTGGTTTTATATTTGTGGTGATGGTGACGTTGCCTACTTGCGAGTAGGGGCGATATTCGTGGGGTTGCTACCTGCGTGTGTGGTAGGACTCACTAAGCGATTAGCTTACCTTTTCCCAATATGTTGTGATTTCAGGTGCGAGCGGCAGTCGGGCTTGACGGTACACACACTATGCGCGGGGTGCTGAGAGTGTTTAAAATTTCACTTTTAAACCTTTAGATTTTATTTTATGAAATTTCCGCTGCGTAAACTTTATTGACTGTTTGAGTTAACGACGTTAATTTAATTTGAATTGTGAATTATTAAATTGGGGTTATTTTATAATGAAATGCATGTTTTAAAATTTTTAAATTCCTTGTAATTTTTGGGATGTTACAACTTGGTATCAGAGCACAGCTTGAGTGAATCAAACACATCTCGGTGTGTTTGGTCTCAAGTTGCGGCTATGAAGTTTTTTTTTAACTCTCTTATTAAAATCTTTGAAAATAAATGAACGGAGAAAGCCCGTTTGGGAAACGGTGATCGTGGGCGCAGTGTGTACAGTCAGCCGACGCCAATTGGGAAGGTACAACACTTAGTGTATTTATTGCTTTCTAGGCATAGGGTATGCATGCTAAATTGCCGAGGTTGTTTACACTGTACTGTACGATGACTGCTTGCTAGTAGGAATCAATGCTAGTTATAGTAGGTTGTCAAGTGAAGGCCCTATAGGTTGCATGCAGTAAGAATCATATAGCCTTAGAATATTTGATTTAGTTCTATTGCGCAGCTCTTGTTTGAGTCCAACCGTTCTAAGATAGAATCTTGTATTCGAATGTCTATTTGATTCACGCTGCGTGCGACTGGGTATTCGCGAGGCAACTCGTTATGGCTAACAGGGATTCCATTGTAGCAAGAGTAGTGGGATGAGATGAAATTCCTAGTGAGCCGGAAATAGCGTTTACATATGAGTACGTATGCTAGATTGCTTTCTAGAACATAGGAGTATGTATGCTAGATTGCTAACGTGGATTTTGTGGTATTGTATGGTTGTTACTTGCTATTAGGAACTTATGCTAACCTTGATAGGTTGTTAAGCGAATTCACTATAGGCTGTATGCAGTAGGAACCGAATAGCCTTAGAATGTTAGATTTAGTTCTATTGCGCAGCTCTTGTTTGAGTCCAACCGTTGTAGGATAGAATCTTATATTCGAATGTCTATCTGGTTTCCACTGTATACGACTGTGCGTTCACGAGGCGACTCGTCAGGGCTAGTGGGGGTTCCGTTCTAGCAAGGGTAGTGGGGTATTACGACTTTTCTAGGGAGCTAGGAAAAGTGTTTGCATATGCCGGAATGGGCATATGTGTTTGTTTGTGGTAAGCAACTACTTGGACGTCCCGGGACAGGACTCGAAACGAGTAAGGATAGGTGTGAAGGGTAGTAGCAGAGCTCCTACTATCTGAAGCATAGGATCCGTACTCGAGTCGGGGAAAGTCACGGAGAATCCGAAGAGTTGAGTGTGAGCGTAGTTAGCAGGTTTTAATGTGTGCTAGTAGCTCGTTAAGGAGGAACAACAATGCTGATCCAGATGTTGATGCTGGAATTATTGCTGATCAGATTCGTGAGATGTTTGCGGTCGAGGTGACGCATATTTTGAGGATGCGATCCCCGAAATTATTACCGCCATTCGTGATGAGGTAATAGTGTCGATGGAGGAGCGCATCGCGGCGATTCCACCCCCTGCGGGTGGGCAACCCCGAACAAGAGAGTCGGGATCGGTTATGGAGTGCACATTCCTTACCGGTGGTTGTCCTGCGAACTAGAAGGTTCGCTTCGCGGTGAATCTGTTACGAAACGGAGCGAAAGACTGGTGTGCTACTACTTTGACGCTTAACGGGCGCACTACTTGACCTGGGAGGAGTTCGTCGTATGTTTCGTGTAGAGCATGTGCCTCAAGTGGAGATGGAGAGGAGTGTCAAAGAGTTCTTGGAGCTCTCTCAGACTGCGGAGGCCATAAAGGAGGTGAACCGAAAGTTCACGGAAATGACATTATTCTATCCTTAGCATGCTGCTTTTGAGGACATGAAGAGGACACGGTACAAGGATATGTTACGTACCAAGATCAGGGAGTTCGTGAGTACTGCGCAGTATGCTTCACTTGCTGTAGTGATGGAGGCGGCCTGAGGTAGAGTTCATCAACTGGGAGTGGAGGAGGCACAAGCTACATATAAAGTGGTGACAGGTACGTTCTTGGTTAACTCGGTGCTTGCTGGGGTGATGATTGATAGCGGGGCTACTCATCCTTCCGTGTCTCACATAGTCAGTGAGTGTTTGGGGCCGAGTTGTAGGACGGTTAGGCTGTCCACTTGTGGTTGCAGTTGCTGAAGACAGGACCCTGACGGTTACTGACGTGTACCGGGGGTGCACTTTGGAGATCTCTGGTGTGAGGTTCCCGATTGATTTGATTCCGATCGCTATGCGGGAGTTGTGCGTGACTGTGGGCATGGATTGGATGGATGCTTTTGATGCTGAGATTGTTTGTCGTCGCAAACAAGTACAAGTTCGAACCCCAAGCGGGGGAGAAATGCTAGTTCAGGGCGACTCACCCAGGCGGACCCCAGCGTTATGTTCGGGTGTAAGAGCTCGGAAATACTTGCAGCGCAGTGGCTAGGGGTAATTAGCGTATGTGATAGACACGCGTGGCGTCGGAGAGAAGAAGACTATGGAGGATGTGCCGGTTGTACGGGAGTTTGCTGACGTATTTTCCGATGAGTTATCAGGGTATCATCGGATGCGGGTGAGGAGAGAGGATACGGAGTAGACGGCCTTTCGTTCACGTTAGGGCCATTTACAAGTTTGTGGTGATGCCTTTCGGGCTCACCAATGCACCCGCAACGTTCATGGACCTCATGAACCGGGTATGTAGCCCTATGTGGGATCGATCGGTGATCGTGTTCATCGACGATATTCTTGTGTAATCGAAGTCGAAGGAAGAGCATGAGATGCATTTGCGAGAAGTTTTGGAAGTTTTGAGGCGGGAGAAGCTGTATGCTAAGCTCTCCATGTGCGAGTTCTGGTTACGAGAGGTCCACTTTCGAGGGCATGTCGTGAACCAGAATGGTATTATGGTGGATCCGACCAAGATTACGACTGTGATGCGGTGGGAAGTGCCGAAGACTCTCACTGAAGTACGGAGTTTTCTTGGGTTAGCAGGGTACTTCCGGAGATCCATTCAGGATTTCTCCAAGATTGCTTTACCGATGACCCGATTGACGAAGAAATCTGCGGCTTTTAGTTGGGGTGAAGAGCAGCAGAGGGCTTTGAGGAGCTACGCAGGCGTTATGCGAGGCTCCGATGTTGACTTTGCCCGAGGGTATGTAAGATTTGATGGTGTTTGCTCTCAAGATTTGGAGGCACTATTTGTATGGCGTCAAGTGTATACACTAACCATAAAAGCCTCCAGTACTTGATGACCGGCAAAACCTCAACATGCGTCAGAGGAGGTGGCTTGACGTGGTCAAGGATTATGATGGTGAGATACTTTACCACCCCGGTAAAGCGGATGTTGTTACGGACGCACTTAGTCGACATCTGGATGGTGAGCCACTGCGGGGCTTGTGTCAACAGTTAACAGTGGTTGCACCTCTTCTCGAGTCGATAGGTAGTGCTCAGGAGGTGGCAGTTTTGGAGGAAAATGCCAAACGCGAGAGAGTTTCGGGGGAAATTCCGAATTTTGTCCGTGATAGTCATGGGTCAATTGCTCGGTCTTAATGGTCGGTTGGGTATCTCGGGGTGGGACCCCGGTATTCATGTGTTATGACTTTGACTTTCCAGTAGGCACTAGGAGGATATAGTCTTGAGCACGTACCTGGGAGGTAGACGTTAAGGTGTATCTTGATACGGTGTAACTAGGCTTCGTAGAGCGAGTGTAGGAAATACGTCAACGGTGGAAGGTTGGGTATTCCACGCGTGTTAGTACTGTAGGCCGAATAGTATCGGTTAGGGAATGATGCCCTTTGTAATAAAGAGGATATATGCGTAGAATTTTTGAGGTAAATAGTATATTTAGGTGTCGACTTTTGGGCTTGAAGCCAAACACCTTAGTGTAATTGGGGAATTGTAGCCGATTTTAAGGAAATTATGTTGATGGTAGTAGTAATCCTGAGGTGTTTGCTTGTGGTGAATGGTTATGGTGGAGTGACCTTCGTGAGTGATTTTAAATTTACTGGTTTGACGATTCTTGTAGGGTAATTTGTGGGAGTATAGTAGAACTCGTAGGAGTTAATCGACAGTTAATAGTAGGAATGATCGGATCCGAGTATCCAGTTGGGTATATTGGTAAGCAACTTGAGAATGTTTAGAGCTTGAGATTTGAATCGGGAGGTATGGAATATCTAAGGTTGGGAGACAACCGAAGTCGCTTGGCTAGGAATGATTCCAATTGGTGAAGTGTTCTATCGATCATAATTTCAGTGTCCTAGAAGGAGTACGTTAGTAAGAAAAGTATTCGAGAAGTTTTAGAAGGGGTCTCAAGTGAACTTGGGAACCTGAGGTTGAGATGTGGGAGAACTATCTTTAGCTATGCACGGGCATAGACTTCGAGGACGAAGTCTAATCCAAGTGGGGGAGAGTTGTAAAGCCCGTATCCCGGTATGTAATTTCTTTTATTAATTCTTTTCTTTTTAAGTTTGATTTAATGTGGTTTCCGTTAGCGGGGTAGTCGAATCGGACCAAAAAGTTAAATGAGTCAACCTTTGTGGGTTTTTGCAAGGAAAGGAAAGTTGAGGGGCTAATTGGGGCATCTCACCAAAGTTTGGCAAGGGATCGTCCAAGAGTCACCCCCTCCCCTTCCCCTTCCCTTCGGTTTCATGCTAGTAACCACCACAACCTTTAGTCATCCCCTCCCCCTTTCTTGTTGTGTTCGGCCATGAAGAGAACTAGAGAGAGAGAGTGAAAGAAAGAAGCCGAGAGAGGGAGAGAGAAACCGAGAGGGTGATAGAGGTTGCTGCCGGCGACGAGGAGAGAGGAGGAAGGAGACGATCACCGACAAGTTTGGTCGGAAAAGAGGAGGAAGAAGGGTTCGTCGAGGTAAGTTCGTCTATTTCTCGTTTGTTGTTATCGTATGTCAAAGAAACGCCGCCAACCACCACCGCCGCCGGAGGCGTCAGGGGGTGGTGCACGGCTGTTGTCCAGCCTAGGGTAACCCATATTCAGTAGTTCATATGCTTTTCGGGTCTGTTGGGATTAAGCCACGACTTAATGGGTTAATAATCAATAGTGTCATTTCATGTGAAAATTTAGTAATCTGCCACTGTTTTGCTTAAACCGTAACCTTTTCCTCGTAACTCGGATTGGGGCGAAATCGGTGCCAAAAGTTCCCATTTTGAGTCTAGTAACTTTTCTATGTTTTGTGCAAAAACCAGTTCGGAACGTAGCTTAGGTCAAATCGTCGTTTTGTACTGAAAGGTTCTGTTTTAGCTGCTCTAAGAGGTGTTTTTGTAAAATTCATATAGAGTGCTAGGAATATCGTTAGAACGCGTGCGATACGTCCCTGGAACCGTAAGACATTGAACTTCCTGAATGTGGAATTAGATTTTTGGTTTGATCAGTTTAGCAGGGGTAAAATGGGTCCCGAACAGACCTGCATTTTTAGTATAAAAGCTGGAATTTTTAGTTTCGTTAAACTAGTAAAAGTGTCGTGAGTTGGGACCTTCCGTTGACGTTTTTAGTGCGTAATTAGGTGAGAAAATGTGAGGAAGGTTGACGTGCTGGTGTTGCGGCTCGGGAGCGCGTCGCTTTGCTTTGAGGTGAGTTCTCTCACTGCGTAGTTAGGAATTTCATGTATATCGTTGTTTTTGTGCTATGTGTTATTACGTGTTATTACGTGTTTACGTGGACCAATTTGGTTGGGATGATTTAGCTGTGATTGTTGAAATTATATGTCGATTATTTGTGCTTGCGTACACCTCAGTGGGACTAGGGGGCTCGGTGGGACCGAGGGCTCGGTGGGACTGAGCTAGTACAATTGTATTATCTTTACTCGGTGGGACCGAGGGCTCGGTGGGACTGAGCTGGTATCAATGTCTTTACTCGGTGGGACCGAGGGCTCGGTGGGACTGAGCTTGTGTGGATATATTTTTGGTGTACCCGGTGGGACCGAGGTTCGTATTTATGCATTTATCATTATGTGGTTTTATATTTGTGGTGATGGTGACGTTGCCTACTTGCGAGTAGGGGCGATATTCGTGGGGTTGCTACCTGCGTGTGTGGTAGGACTCACTAAGCGATTAGCTTACCTTTTCCCAATATGTTGTGATTTCAGGTGCGAGCGGCAGTCGGGCTTGACGGTACACACACTATGCGCGGGGTGCTGAGAGTGTTTAAAATTTCACTTTTAAACCTTTAGATTTTATTTTATGAAATTTCCGCTGCGTAAACTTTATTGACTGTTTGAGTTAACGACGTTAATTTAATTTGAATTGTGAATTATTAAATTGGGGTTATTTTATAATGAAATGCATGTTTTAAAATTTTTAAATTCCTTGTAATTTTTGGGATGTTACAGATTTTTCGAAAATTACAAAACCTCTATGCAACCTATTACAACACGAAAAAGATTTCATTTTTTTCCAGGAATGCCGAGATGCTTTTGAAAAAATCAAGGAAGCATTAGTCACAGCACCCATAGTGACCACTCCTGATTGGTCACTCCCATTTGAAGTAATGTGTGATGCCAGCGAGTGGGCGGTGGGGGCTGTTCTCGAACAGAAAAAAACAAAGTCTTTCACCCCATTTATTATGCAAGTAAAACACTGATTGAAGCTCAGATTAATTACACTGTTACGGAAAAAGAATTACTTGCGGTGGTGTTTGCTTTTGATCGTTTCAGGTCATACTTGATAGGGACGAAGGTGATAGTACACACAGATCACGCGGCAATTAAATATTTGATCAACAAGGCTGATTCCAAGCCACGATTGATTAGATGGGTGTTATTGCTACAGGAGTTCGATCTGGAAATCGTAGACAGAAAAGGAACAAGTAACCAGGTCGCTGACCACCTGTCAAGAATTGAGAAGACAGTGGGAACTGTTCATCCCACTCCTGATCCCACTCCGGTAAAAGAAACTTTTCCCGATGAACAATTGTTATCCGCTCAACATCATGAGAATAATGTTCCTTGGTATGCTGATATTGCAAACTTTTTAGCTAGTGGACTTAAGCCCGATGGGATGAGTGGACAACCATTTAAGAAATTTTTACATGACACACGACAATACGTTTGGGACGATCCATTCTTGTATAAGATAGGGGCGGACCAAATATTGAGGCGTTGTGTCCATGGGAGTGAGCAACATCAAATACTCCATGGTTGTCACACATCCCACTACGGTGGTCACTTTGGTGGAAACCGTACCGCTGCAAAAATTTTGCAAAGTGGTTTCTTTTGGCCCACTGTTTTTAAAGACTCATATGAATTTGTGAAAAATTGTGAGCAATGTCAACGTACGGGGAACATTTCGCAAAGAAATGAAATGCCTCTTAACAACATTTTAGAGGTTGAACTTTTTGATGTTTGGGGAATTGATTTCATGGGACCTTTTCCAAATTCCAACAACAACTTTTATATTTTGGTAGCGGTAGATTACGTTTCAAAATGGGTAGAAGCCATTGCTTGCCACTCAAATGATGCCAACACCGTGGTGAAATTTTTGCATAAAAACATTTTCACTCGTTTTGGAACACCACGAGCATTGATTAGTGACGAGGGTACCCATTTTGTAAATAAAATCATGGCCTCTGTTCTTGCTAAGTATGATATTCATCATAGAGTGGCCACCGCATACCATCCGCAAACCAATGGTTTGGCCGAGCTTTCAAATCGTGAAATAAAAGGGATTTTGGAAAAAGTTGTTAAACCGCACCGAAAAGATTGGTCAACCAAACTTGATGATGCTCTTTGGGCATACCGAACGGCCTATAAAACTCCTTTGGGAATGTCTCCATTTAAATTAGTTTTTGGCAAAGCTTGCCACTTACCGATTGAATTGGAGCAAAAGGCGTTTTGGGCCCTTAAAGAGCTTAACATGAGTGAGGATGCTGCGGGAATCAAAAGAAGCTTACAAATGCATGAGTTAGAGGAGTTGCGTTATCACTCCTATGAGAACGCCAAGTTGTATAAAGAGAAGACCAAGATGTGGCATGATCGTAGGATCAACCATAGGGAATTCTTGGAAGGACAAAAGGTACTACTATTCAACTCCCGTCTCAAGCTCTTCCCAGGTAAACTCAAATCCAGATGGACGGGACCATACACCATTGTCAAGGTGAGTCCCTTTGGAACAGTGGAGTTAAAGTCTCCACAGACTGGTCAGACCTTTAAAGTCAACGGGCAAAGGGTAAAGCATTTTCTGCATGAGAGTGCCCACATCCATGCCCACTCTCCACCGCACTATGATTAAGAAACATTGGGTCCACTTGTAAATATTTTATTTCTGTTATTTGCTGTGTTTTTATTCTTTTTGTTCTTTTTAATTTTGCATGGTAGTCTGGTTTTATGTGTGTAGGCACAACTCCCAATTTTCAAAGAAAAAGTCAACAAAACGCTTCGCAGTGGGGAGGGCGCAAGTCACTGCGCTCCCCACTCTGGAATCTGACGGATGATGGGACCATTTGTGGGGCCCAATGCTGACAAGACTTCACTTTTTCTGCCAACTACTCAACTTTTGCTGCCACATAACCCTAGTTCTCCATTTTCCAAGGAAATCATCATTGTCCTTTTTCCCTCTCTCTCCTAAAAACCGACGGTTCCACCTTAAACCCTTTCTAAAATCCTAAAAACCACCATTAACTCCCCAGAAAACCACTTTTGCTTCCAAATATTCAAAAACCATCTTTTTCTTCTCCATTTCTCTCACACGAACCAGAACCAAAATCCCTCCAATGGCTAGAAGTAAGAGGCCGATTTCGAACCCTCAGGCACCTAATCGAGCGGCGGTCCGCCGTCGAAACACCGAAAACACCCCACCGGAAACCGTCATCGGTGACCTTAACGAACCGCCGCCGGTCTCCGGCGAACATCCGGTGACTTCTAGTGCACCAATGACATCTGGTGCACCAGACGAAGGTTCCTCCAAACAAGAAAGCCCGAAGACTATTTCCTCTCCACGAGTATCAGCCTTTTTGACACCGAGGCTCTGCAAGCCGAAGAGGAAGAACGGCGATTGGAGGAGGAATACATTCAACGAAAGGAAGTCATAAGAAAGAGGAAGGAGGATGCCGAGAGAAGGCGTAGAGAGGAGGAGGAAAGGGTCCGAAAAGAAGAGGAGGAAAAGAAACTAGAGGAGGCAAGGATTAGGGCAGAAAAGGAGAGGATCTTCGAGGAGGAGAGGAAGAAGGCTGAAGCAGAATTGTTTGCTGAGAACGAGGAGTTGCAGAGAATAGTGGAGGAAAATTATCAGAGTCAGTATGTTAGTCTTAAGTTTGATAAGGAGAAGAGTGATGTTTCGGAAGATGTCCACAGTGGGGAGAACCCTATTCCCCAAGCCGAAAAGAAGAGGAGAGTGGTTACCAGATCCACGGTGGCCAAGGCACGAAAAACACCGACAAAGAGGCCTGCTAAGCAAGTTTCACGAAAAGGTAAAAACCCTGCAACCTCTCTAAGTTCATCGTCTATGGAAATTGATAGTGGGGATGAACAAATTCAAACCCAAAACCCACATCAATCCATCGTGGGCACTGAGCATGCCCCCAGTGGGGTGCCCAGGCAGTTAACCTCTCCGGAGGTGGCTGCCTACTTTGAGTGCATTGCGAAGCAAAAGTTGAAATTAGAGAGGGGTTTTGACCCCGATTTCGTGGAAGCTAATTCGCTTGTCAAGAATAGAATTGTGATGCATGATTGGTCGATTATTTCTGCTGCTAATCGACGTGCCAATGCCTCGCTAGTGCGTGAATTTTACGCCGAGGCCTCTCAAAGTAAAGACCCCTTTGTGGTAGTTCGAGGTAGGAAAGTTTGTTACAATCCAGGGGAAATTAACCGAGTATTGGGGAGAGGAAATTCGGGTAGTTGTGAGTTTGCGCAGTTCTTGAAGAAGATGACTCCCGCAAGTGAGGACCTCATTTTAAGAGAGATAGCAGCTGAAGGGAAACCATGGAATAAGGACGGTCAACGACGGTGCCTAAACGCTGGTTCCCTCACTACCGAGGCTGCCGTTTGGTTCCAATTTCTCCGTGCTTCATTATCCCCAACTTCGCACGACACCACTTTGTCGATGCATAAGTGTGCGCTATTGTACTGCATCCTCACGGGAAAAAGGATCAACGTGGGCACTGTCATGCATGCGGCCATCGATCAAGCGCGTACCCGGAAGAAGGTAATTTTGCCCCTCCCTTGCCTTATTACTTCGTTGATGATAGACGCAGGTGTACCGTAGGCTGTGGAGGACCAGTGGTTAGATTCCACGAGTAACATCAATGTGGGAACCATCCGAAAGATGGGACGGCACATCACCACTCCTCCACCCGAGCAGGAAGAAGAAATCCCCACAGTGGGGACTGTTAACCCCACTGTGTTCATAGCTGAGGAGCACGTTGCAAGAACGCCTCGTACACCGGTGCGCCCTACCGATGCAGGATCTTCCAACAATCAAATGACCGAAATCTTGGCGGCTTTACGTAAGATCAATTACCGCTTAGACTTGATGGAAGCCGAGCAGAGATACCAAGGAAGGGCCACGAATTCTTTTTGGATGTACACGCGGGAACGGGATGAGGTGATGGGGCAGTTTGTGAATGAAACCAACCCGGTGTTGGCAGCCCAACTCCCGAGCTTTCCCAAGGATATTTGCGCAACGTATGCTAGTGAGGATGACGATGCGGAGGATGATGCCGGTAGTTCACCAAGTACCACCCCAAGCTCCTGAATGGTTTGTTAAAACATTGGTTTTACCAGTTTGCTCCCAAAAACAATTTAATTTTCTGTATGATGCCTATGGCTAGGCTTTTGACACATTTGCTGCTTTAAACTATCCGTTAACGATGCATGAAAATCCTACCGTAGGTAGGTAATTTTGGTTACTAACTTGATTATTTGGTTTGAATGCTTGCATGATTTTTTCCTTTTTAAGGTACAACTCTCGGTTTTCGACAATTCAAGGGTCCCTTTTGTAAGTACAAATCTCAACTTATCCCACAATGTGAAATAGGTCCTTTGTGCATCCAAACACAACCTTTTTTTTGTTTCCCCAACACACCTCGTTGAATCCTTCAAAGTCACAGTGGGGACACTGTGCAGTTTTAAGTTTGAGGTGGTGACTTCCAGTCTGTCCACAGTGAGGACACTGTGAGGTCATAAGTTTGAGGTGGGTAAAACCTTACCCACCTCCCAAAAAAAAGAGAAAAATACAAAAATACAAAAACAAAAGAAAAAACGGAGTTGCACTAACAAAGTTGATGGTGTGCCTTTTCTGGACCATCAAAGTGCCCACTCCCAGAAAAAGATGGTGTGCCTTTTCTGGACCATCAGAATGCCCACTCTCACAAAAATAGCCATAACCAAATAAAGCCTGAAAGTGTGCGTGTATATCCATGAAACTCTTGGAAAAATCTTCAAGGACCGTCTTCCTTGCAGTTCTACCCTCTTGAAGACAAGGGTAAGTCTAACATCAAAATTCCTATTGAATTGGCTAAAGAAGCAGTAAAATCTTACCACACAACTCTTTTTGGGTACTTTCTGGGACCACGTCTTCATTTTCCGGTAGTTCAACGGTACGTTAAACTGGCATGGGGAAAATTTGGGTTATGTGATGCTATGATGAACGAAAATGGCATCTATTTCTTCAAGTTTAATGATGAAGGGGGTTGCGCCCAGGTAGTTGAATCTGGACCACTCATGATTAGGGGCGTTCCTTTGTTTGTGTTTCCATGGGACCCAACGAAGGGCCTTACTAAACCAGTGCATACCACTTGCCCGCTTTGGGTAAAGCTCCATAATGTTCCATTAGTGGCGTTTAATAGAGAGGGGTTAGTCGTATTGCAAGTGCACTTGGCGTGCCCAAACAAATGGACTCTTGTACTTCGGCAATGTGCGAGAAAGCTTGGGGGAGACCGGGCTTTGCGAAGGTCCTAGTTGACATATGGGCGGTGGGCGAACTGAAAAGAGAGTTAGAGGTGGAAATTCCGAGTTTAGATGGGGGAAATGATGCTAGTGTCAAAGTTAGTGTGGAATACCTATGGGAACCGGTGCAGTGTGCGCATTGCCTTGTCTTCGGGCACAAAACGAATTCGTGTGTCAAATTGGTGGGCGCTCAAAAAGTCATGGCTAAGGGTCCGACGATTGATGCGGATGGTTTTTGATAACTCTATTTATAGAGATATTATTTCTTTGAATTTCGGATTTTATTTTGTCAAATTTAGCCATTCCGCCTCTCAAAAACCCCCACTCTTAGTATAAATGTCGAAAATGAGCAAATGGAGTAAACCTTTGTGTTTAATTAATTATTTGGTGGAAATTTGGGTAGTTTTCACGTTTTATCTGCAGTGACGTGAACAGTGCTCACTCCGGTTCCCCACTGCTGCTGCTGGAAAAGACAAAAAGAAGAAATCTGAGTTAGACAGCATGGTGGGGGCAGTTAGAAGGTTCAGTAACAAGTACAAGCATGGGGATTATTTTATTCTAGGCTTGCTCCTAAAGAAGATGGCAAAGTGAATTTAATATTCATACCTAAGAGCCTAGAAGTCAACTTTTTGAAGAGTCCCATGGTTAGAAGCATCAAGCCCTTGGTTAAAGAAGAAACATGGGGCACAAATGGTCCTTGTGCTCCCATAATTCAGCTGATGCAAAGTCAAAAGACCTCATTGGGTATTACCCAAGCTCTTTCCTTGGTGTATAAAAGGAAGGGCCTGGGTCATTAAATGGGGAGGAATCAATCAATTGTCAATCTTGAATTTTAGCAAGCATCTTAGTTTGTAGACTTAAATTCTCTCAAGTTTAGAACAATTGTTAGTTTTAATTTTCTGCAGTAGTGTAACTTTAATTTCTGGTTTTTTTTAAAGTTCTAGTTTAACTTTCAGTTGTAGTTCTCGAACAGTGGGCAACTTACGTTCCCCACTGTGAGCAGTAATTCAAAGTCACTTTTTCAATCATGTCTAAATCTTCATCTTTTGCTCTATTTACTTCAGTTATGTTAGGCTAAACATCCTTTGGGATGTAGGCAAGAGAAGTACCTGGATTTTAGGGAAAATGCTTGAGTAATCTTTATACTTAGAATATTTGTTGTTTTGGTTATTCAGTCTCGATTATACCCCAAGGATGCGAACAAGCCGATCACTTGTAAGGATCTAAAAGTCTAGTTCTCAACTCAGAAATGGGTAGAACGTAGTGACACGAGCTTGGATAATGCTAGGGAGTTCGAAAGAATTCTTATGACACTTACGAGAGTGAGGTCAGCACAGTGAGCTAATCTCTCCCCACTGGAGTAGTAGACAAGCTAATTTGTGTATTTAAAACACTTAGAGTATTTGTCTCTACACATTCCATCGAGGCCCGAGAGGGTCCATTCTGAGATTACCATTGACAAAACAACAAGTACAACTAGTATGGGATTTTTACTTAACGGTGTGAGTATTTTGTAACCGGGCTTTTCTAGCGAAAAGACCGACTTCAATTACTAGGATCACTTTTTGAGATCAAGTATTTACTATAAAATCTAGGGAAAATATAACCTACATTCCATCCTTTAAATCTTTAGTAAAATCGTTAAAAGTAGTTATTTCACCAAACCAACTCAAGATATTATTTTCCTCTCTAATCGAAACTTGTAAAAGGAGCTCATGAGAACCAAATTGTCTTGATTGTCCAGTCCCTGTGGATTCGATTCTGGTATTTACCAACTATTACTTGCTGTGACGATCATAGTGGACAGTGTACACTTGCGCTTCCCACTGTGGACAGTTTGCAACCCACTGCGAAATACACATATCGCTTTTATACGCAACAGTTTTACTAGAGTCGAAAAGAAACAATGGCGTCCAAAAAACGCACAGGTGTGAGATAGTAATGATCAGGGGGGATCGCTGGTGACTCCGTCTCCTCCATCACCCACTAAACGTGTGGATCCCATACAACCCATGCATGGGGTGCAAGGCAACGTTCGCGAGCCGAAATTGGGTGGTGGGATGTCGTCTTCTTTGGAACACGAGGGTAATGTAAGTGCGGATAAGAACCAATCTGCGGTTTTGGAGGTCCCGAGTGAAAATGAAAGACCAAAGGCGTGTAATAACGATATGGATGGCTGCTCGGATCGGCCACCGACTATGGTGGCCCCCACTCAGCCCCGAGCTATTCCCAAGCCTCTTCGAGGAATTCTTAAAACATCCAATCGGTTTAATGTGCTGGGAGCCAAAGAGAGGGTAGGACAACAATCTGAACCGAACGAATCAGCGATTGGGACTAAGGATCGGCCTAAGGAAGTGGAGTTGGAAGCGGAGGTTGGTCTTTCAGGAGGTACGTCATGTTAAAATTTGCCATGTGGAATATCCGTGGGCTGAATGCCCCGGCAAAACAACGGGAGGTTAAAAATCTTATTCACTGTCATGGTTTAAGTTTGTGTGCCATTGTGGAAACTCATATTTCCCATGATATGTTAGCTACTGTTTGCTCCCACACTTTTGGGAGATGGTCTTGGATATCTAATCATAACCAGTCGCCAAATGGTACTCGTATCATCTTTTTTGGAAAGGAGGCGGCACTCCTGGCAATTCATAAAAACGGAAAAAGAAATACACCTAAACGGCGAGGGACTCCCTCCCAGAAAAGGAATCCTCCCACAAATTAGGACATGCCCTAAAAGGGAAGGAAAACCAAACTAGGACGCAGCAAGCGACAACAAACAACACATACCACATAGCAAACAACCAGAAAGTACAAAGAGTACTAATAAAGACCAACATAATAAACAAGATCCTACGACCATCAAGCAAGCAATGAGCCGCCTCATAGCAGCGCCAAAACCACAGAAACGAAGGCAGCTTCATCATTAGTCACCAATCGATCTTCCCCTTGCTCTTCTTCCCGTGCATCCAGCAAGTTGCATCAAAACCACCCTCTTAACAAGTTTAATAATGTCATCCGAGCTCCTTCTCCTATCCGTGAACAAACGTGCATTGCGTTCTTGCCAAAGGTGATAAATGGTAGCCGCAAAAAGGAGCTTATGACGTAACACACCCGGTCGCACTCGCCTATGTTGGAACGCATCAAGAATGTCACTCCATCGTGAGGGACTAGCCGCCACTTGCATCTCTCCAACAATGACCCTCCAAACCTGATTCGCAAAACCACACTCAAAAAACAAGTGATCGTGTGAGTCCATACAAAGATTACACAACGAACAACATAATGTAGTCGTGCTACGTGACCACAGGCTCATCCTATCCTGCGTTGGAAGTCTTTGCCGGAAAGCAAGCCATAAACAAACTGCATGCTTTGGAATATGATTCGGAAACCAGAACCAATCCGCCCAAGGAACTTCCGTATAAGGCCCATCAATCGACTTCCACACCTCTGAAACAGCAAATCTAACCAGCCGATTTGACCGAGTACGCCATAAGATTTGATCCTTAACACCAACTGATAGAGAAGGAACCGCAACTGAAGCAAGTTCAGTGCAACTATTAGTCCATTCAACAGGCCATATTTGGATAGAGGCAAGCACATCCGACACTATTGTGTAACTCGAAAATCCGGCAGCCGTAAACACTCTATAGGGAAGAAGGCGAGATAGCCGGCCCACCTCCAACCACTTATCCTCCCAAGCATTAGTTAGAGTACCATCACCAATAACATGGGTGAAGAAAGGTCGAACCTGTTCCCGAAGGGCAAGCAAACGCCTCCAAATCCACGTGGAAGTAGAACGTACCGCCACGGACCAGAAACTAGCACCCCTTAATCGATATGCATGGATCCAATTTACCCATACTGAGTCTCTTTGCCGCACAATATCCCACACATGCGATGTTAGAAGAGTACGGTTCCACAAAGCTAACCGTTTTAGCCCCAATCCCCCCATGCATTTGGGTTTACAAACATCATTCCAAGCAACCCGACTCCTCCCTCTTGAAGCATCTCCATGGGTCCATAAAAAGTCCCGGGAAAAGACGCTCAAGATCATGAATCACCGAGGCCGGTAATGTAAACACCGACATCCAATACAATTGCAATGACTCCAACACGGACTTTATCAATTGTAACCGTCCCCCAAAAGACAAAAACTTTGTTTTCCAATTCAAAACACGGTTTCGTACCTTCAGAATAAGCGGCTGAAAATCCCCAACCCTTAATTTCCTCGAAGAGAGCGGAACTCCAAGATATCGAAAAGGCAAGGTACCTCGTTGGAAAGGCAAAATTGCCGAAATCTCTTGCATGACCGGTTCATCCACATTCGAAAAATAAGCAGAACTTTTTGCCATGCTAGGCCGTAACCCGGATGCATTAGCAAAGTCATCTAAGGCATGCTTCAAGCACCTAGCCGAAGGAGCATCTCCTCTAGTGAAAACCATAAGATCGTCTGCAAAACATAGATGCGTTAGAGAAATACGAGAGCAGCCTTTGTGAATCCCAAAACCCCCATCCAACTCAATCCGCCGAGCTAAGAAACAAGAAAAAGCCTCCATAATCAAAGTGAACAAGTAAGGAGAGAGAGGGCAGCCCTGGCGAAAGCCCCTTTCCCCTTTAAAGAACCCGTGGGATTCACCATTAAGAGTGACCGAATATGAGGTGGTGGAAACAACTTCCATGATCCAATTACGCATGATGGGATGAAAACCCATACCCTCCAAAACAGTGGCCAAAAACCCCCAATCAATAGTATCATAAGCTTTTTGAATATCGGTTTTAAACGAACAAGATGGAGGCCCATTCGCACGATCGTAACCCACCACAAGCTCATGAGCCATCATTATGTTGTCCGTAATCCTCCGACCGGGGATAAAAGCTGATTGGTTAGAACTAACCAACGAATCAAGAAAGTCACGAATCCTCCAAGACAAGATTTTGCTTATACATTTATAAATGACCTTACAAAGAGAAATAGGTCGATACTCCGTAACCCTAAAGGCATTCGCAGACTTAGGGATCAAGCAAATAGAAGTATGATTTAGCTCCCGTGCCAATCTCCCTCTATAAAAGAAATCCTGAACGGCCAATTCAACATCACCCCCCACAATGTCCCAAGAGGCCTTGAAGAATTTTGACGAGAACCCATCAGACCCAGGAGCACGATTATCACCAATATCGAACCTAGCCCTTTTAACCTCATCTTTAGTTATCGGCCGAATCATAAAATTCTCATCCTCAATAGACAGAGTTGATCTAAAAAAACCCACAGGCAACGAGGGGACTACAGAATCATCCCGTTTTCCCAAAATGTCACGAAAATGGTCAACAACCACATCTTCCATCCCGGGACCACTAACAACATTTCCGTGAACATCCATAACCGACTCAATCCTGTTAATATTCCTTTTTTCCTTAACAACACGATGGAAAAAAGCCGTATTAGAATCACCCTCATTCAACCAGCGAACTTTGGCACGTTGTCTAAAATTCTCCTCTTCCACTTGAAGGGCCTCTTGAAAAGCCAAAAGAACATGGGACAAATCTTCTTGCAAAATAACGTTGGACGGATCAGCATCAACCGCAGTTTGAATAGCATCCACCTCAGTTCGAATTTTATTAACCCGAGAGGAAACATTACCATGCCCCGCACGAAGCGCACGTAAAGGTTTTTTCAAACCTTTCAACCGAGAAATGACTTTATAAGCAAACGAGCCGACCACCGGGCTGGACCAACCCGATTGAACAACCTGCAAAAAGTTCTCATGATGCACAAGAAAATTGTCAAACTTGAACGGACGATTACCGTAATTCACCCCACCTTGCACCGACAAAACCATAGGTGTATGGTCCGAAACACTCCTTGGAAGGAAATGCGCAGCAGAATCGACAAAAGTATCACAAAAGAGTTCATTAATGAGCACCCGATCAAGTTTACGAACCACACCCCCTCCTCCCATTGGTTTCTGCACCCAACTGTAAAAAATGCCCGTAAAACGAACATCAAACATATCGATAGCATTTACACAGTCCAGAAACTCTACAGAACCCAAATCTCGTCTCGAAGACCCCCCATCGGATTCATTTGGATGTAGGAAATAATTAAAGTCACCCAAGATAGTCCACGGGTGGCTACCAACAACCGGCTTAAAATGGAGGAGGCCATCCCATAAAGCACGACGTCTCATAACATTGCTATCACCGTAAACAATCGAGATAAATAAAGGGTTAGTAACACCCCGAATAATCACCTTGCACTGAAGGTATTGATCTGCCATGGTCACTATATTAACACCCAACACCGATTCATTCCAACCAAGAATAATACGAGTGCCATGGGCACAACAAGCTTGATTAGAAGCCCAAGACCATCTACCAAACACGTTACTCGCGATCGAATCAAGATTAGAAACAAGAACATGGGTCTCCAAAATTGCACACAAAGAAAGCGAATTAGAATGGATAAACGATTTTACCTCACGCTGCTTTATCGGGGAATTCAGTCCCCGAATATTCCAAGCACCACAACGCATCATGATGACAAATGTCGAACGGTATCACTCCCACCCGATACCAAAGGGTCACTTTTTCCAACATGGGCCAAAGAATCACATACCGGAGGTTGCGTACCCTCCTTACCAATGCTAATGTCTTCCCCTTCCGACTCTAGACTAGAGAATGAATTTGCTGTAGAAATAGAAACCGAACGTCTAGCATTTCCAAGCAAAGCCGAAGGGTGAACTTCAGTGCGCGATGGGGCTGGGGTTTTAAGAATACCACGAGGTTTAGCTTGCTGTATCGGGCCATCTTTCACACCCCGCGACTCAACGGCCACCGGGACCTTGGGAACAGGAGGGACCGAAGGGTTCCCCCCCAAAACGTGTGCTTCCTTCTCCACTGTATCCCCCATTGTGACCGTAGAAGCAGCAGGTGGCTCAACAATTGTGCCCGCACTCGATCCCGATAATTCTTTGTTCACACCCGAAGATGATCCCACAAACTTGGGTTGCCAAGATTGCTTTACGCTTTCAACCTCCTTAGCATAGTTCTTCTTCCTGTGAGTCACCAACGTGAATCCCTCCGAATCCTTACCCATCACCATTTGCTCCTTGCCTCTTTTTTTTGCTATTTCAGCTTTGACACACGTAGAGGTCTTATGGCCGAATACAAGACAATGGGAGCATTGAGAAGGCTCCCATAAGTACTCCACCCGAACGGGGACAATCACCTCCTTCCCCCCATGCACATTTGGTACCGCAACATGGAGTTCTCTTTTAAGATCACCCACCGCCCATACATCCACAAGCACTTTCGCGAAACCCGGTCTTCCCCAAGATTTATCACACATCGTGGAGGTACATTCATCCATCATCTTTGGGACACTCAATGCACTCGCAATTCGACCAACACCCTCCCTGTTGAACGCTACCAATGGGATATTATGGAGCTTAACCCATAACGGACAAGTTTTATGCTCCGGTTTAACCAATCCCTGTTGTGGGTCCCATGGGAATACAAACAAGGGGATACCACGAATCATCCATGGACCCCCCTCAAGGACTTGTCTTAGTCCGTTGTCATCACCAAAACGAAAGAACAAAAATCCATTATCATTCATCATGGAATCCTGCAAACCAAATTTACCCCAAAGAGCCTTGACAACTTTCTGAACTGTCGGGAAGTATATCCTTGGTCCAAGAAAATATCCATAAAGAGTGTTCTTATACACCGCCGCCGCTTTCTCAGTTAATTCAATTGGCAATTCAATACGCGTTGAAGATTTCTCTGTTAAAGGAAAAAACGATAAGGAATTACCAGAATTGCTCGAGGAGTCCTTGAGAACCGAAGCATATGAAACCGAGCTGCTCTCCTTTCGTTTTAGGATCGAAACATGACCAAACTGAAGTTCCTCCCCATTTGGACCTTTCAATCTATTGAACACTGATCCCCCATTATCATTCCGATTTGTAGACACAGATTGTTGAGCATTCAGATTGGGAGTTAGCCTAACCTCATCAGCTGACATCGACTTGCCCATCTCGAGTCCTTCACCCCAAGAATCAGCACCCATACCTTCCAAAACCGAAGACGCATTTTGCATGGGTTTGCCATGCGAAACCCTAGCCGCCCCAGCTCCTTGCACGTCCCTATCAGCCTCCGAGAACCACACACCCTCCTTCGTGATCCCATGCATACCCACAACCGGTTGTGTCTTTGTGACGTCAGCCCTAGGCGTGACCCCATGCGAAACCAAATCCGAGAGAGTCTTCGTGACGTCAAACCTAATCCCATGCACGGGTTCAGCCGAAACCCTAGCTGTATGCGAAACCTGATGCAAAGATTTCCCAATCGGCAGGGAATCTTCTCCACCATCGACGACACCCATCCCGTCCAAAACCCTAGCCTCATTATGCATGGAATTACCATGCAACACCGTGGCCGCCGACAAACTCACATCCACCGTGGTATCATTCCCCATCGTACACACACCCCTAAAAAACGAAGCCGAGGAGCTGCTCCCCCCTACGATCACCCTAATAGAATAACGAAGGTCACCGCAGACCGGGACGCTGCTATCCTACTTCGAGCAAAACCCTAGTGGGCAACGAAGGTCACCGGAAAACCGGGACGCTGAAACCGCACGTAAGGTTTATCGACCCGCATGATGGTTATGGGGGGGGGGGTTTCTCGTCGAAATGAAGACATGCATGACTTCTCAAGTTGTGTTGAGGATGTGGAAATTTTTGATGTGAAGTACATGGGAATCCAATATACTTGGTGCCAAAAACCAAGTACGGAGGGTGGGATCTTGCGGAAACTTGATAGGGTAATGGCCAACACGGAATTTACCAATTTATTTCAGGATGCGTCGGTCCAGTTCCTCCCGAGAGGCATCTCGGACCATTCACCAGCGATTCTTGCTTTTAAAGGGGGTAATCGTCGAAAGGTTTGGGGTTTTAAGTTTGACAATTTTTTGGTTGAAAATCCCGCGTTTTTGCAGATTGTGAAAGACGGATGGGCCTTACCAGTCGATGGTACGTTCATGTTTCGCCTCACATCTCGTCTTAAAGCTCTCAAAGGCCCCCTTCGGGCTTTACGAGCCACGTATGGAAACTTATCAAATCGGGTTGGGGCTCTAAAGGTTGAGCTTGATACAATTCAATCGGCTTGTGATTGTGACCCTTTGAATGATGATCTTCGTGAAGACCTTACTCATCTCCGATTGGCTTATCAACAAGCTTGTTGGGATGAGGAAAGGGCCGTTAGGCAAAGGGCTAAGGTTCGCTGGTTGCTGCAAGGGGACTCGAATACTAAATTTTTCCACCATGTTGTTCGTGAAAGAAGGAATACTAACCATATTCATTCGGTTAGTGACTCGAATGGTGTCTTTGTTCAAGGTGATGAGGTTCCCATGGTGTTTGTGGATCACTTTAATTCGGTTCTTAGAAGGGTTGACCCCTTGGTGGATCCAGCTATCCCTACGGAGTGGTTTTCGAGGAAGCTCACGTTGGCCGAATCCCTTCATATGATTCGACCAATCACGGACATGGAAATCAAGCAGGCCATGTTTCAAATTGGCAATGATAAAGCCCCGGGCTCGGATGGTTTCACATCCCGTTGCTTTAAAGCTGCGTGGGGAGTGATTGGGATGGATGTTTCGGTGGCCATTCATAACTTCTTTTATCATGGTCATTTGGCTAAAGAACTCAACCACACACTCCTTTGTCTGATTCCAAAGGGCGAGAATGCTACAAAAGTTACTGACTATCGTCCTATCTCGTGTTGCTCAACTATCTACAAGTGTATTAGCAAAGTGATTGTTGACAGAATGAAAGGGTTTCTGGACGGATTGGTGGGCCCAACGCAATCTGCTTTTATACTGGGGAGACGAATCTCGGATAACATCTTGCTTGCGCATGAGCTAGTTACCGGTTACCAAAAGCATTCGGGTCCGCCTAAATGTGCGTTTAAAATTGATGTGCAAAAAGCGTATGACACGGTTAATTGGATCTACCTTTTTAACATGTTACCAGGTTTTGGGTTACATCCAGTAATGCTTAATTGGATTAAGGAGTTGGTTTCTTCCCCTTCGTATTCTATCTCCATAAATGGCGATTCTCATGGGTTTTTTCAAGGCAAACGTGGTATTCGGCAAGGTGATCCCCTATCACCTTATCTCTTCACCATTGTTATGGAGGGTTTCGCTATGATTTTAAGCAATGTATCCAAGAGGCTTCCTATTTTGGGTACCACAAAGGGTGTCAGGAGCTTGATATTACGCATATTTGCTTTGCTGATGATTTGTTCGTTTTTACGAGGGGGGATGTGGCGTCGGTTGAGGTTTTAAAGAGGGCCCTTCATATGTTCAACCTGAGATCGGGTCTCTCCCCGAGTTTGGAGAAGAGTGAAGTTTTCTTTGGGAATGTCCCGGAGGGTGAACAACAAGCCATTCTTTCTTGTCTTCCTTTTCGGTTGGGGTCCTTTCCGATTAGATACCTTGGGGTGCCTCTCTCCCCAAAGAAGCTTAGGGTGGCGGATTTTGGTACGTTGGTGGTCAAGGTGAAAAACAGAATCCATAACTGGAAGGCTAAATTTCTCTCCTTTGGTGGAAGATTGCAACTTATTAAGTCGGTGCTCCAATCCCTTCAACTCCATTGGATGGCAATTTTCCTTATCCCGTCGGGAATTATTCATGACGTTGAAGCTCTTTTTCGAAATTTTCTTTGGGCTCAAGGGGATTCCGCTATGGGTAAATGTCGTATTGCTTGGGGGGATGTGTGTCGTACCCGTGAGCAAGGTGGACTTGGCATCAAAAGACTTGCAACCTGGAACCGTGCCCTCCTTGCTAAGAATGTTTGGGACATCCTTCGTAGGCGCAATTCCCTATGGGTTCATTGGATTTACGTGCATTCTTTACGGTCTATGCGTTTTTGGACGGCGCATAGAACTGCCATGTGGTCATGGATCTTGGTCAAGATTATGGACCTTCGGCTTTACCTACATAGGTTCTTTTGTATTCAAGTGGGGGATGGTTCCTCCACCAATGCTTGGGAGGATTCTTGGCTGAGTTGTGGTAACCTTTCTAGGTTTATTCCATATAGATTTGTTGCGGCCAATGATATGACTCCTTCTTTCACTGTAAGTGATCTTGCCACTGTTAATGGTTTGTGGCCTCTTGATTGGATTCAACGTTATGATGAGTTGGCTACTATCTCGTTTCCGGTTTTGAATAGTAATACTGCTGATACTGTTCGTTTGGTTTCTGTGCAGGGAGACTTGATTGATTTTTCAGTTCATGAGGCTTATAGAGCTTTAGACGGCAGTCTTGATGTGGTGCCTTGGTATGAGTCGGTGTGGTTTAAGGGTCACATCCCTAAACATGCTGTTTGTGTTTGGATTGCTTGTCATCGGCGTCACCCCACTCATGACCGAATTATTGCTTGGAAGCAAGAACCCCCAGATTATAAATGTGTGTTCTGTGAAGGGTGCATGGATTCTCATGCGCACTTATTCTTTGAATGTGCGTATCCTCGCGAGGTTTGGGAGGAGGTGCGACATGGTGTTCTTTGGGATGACTTTCCTACCTCATGGGACCTTATTCTTGTGGCATTGGCTGACCAGCGTTCGGCGCCTTCTTGCCTTCGGCATAAGCTTGCTTTATCGGCTACTGTTTACTTTGTGTGGCAAGAACGGAATAGACGCTTGTTTTCTGATTCTAAACGGCCAGTTCAGCAATTGGTCAAAGAAATATTGGATGTTGTTTCGGTGTGTGCCAGTTGGAAGGAGAGGAGGATGAGGATGAAGGAGCATGAAGATGGCTCGTAAGATTTATGCTTGTGTGTGGCTGGATGGCTTTTGGGCGTGGTTTTGGAGGCGGTTTTGTATTCTCTTTTTCTATATTTTGTTCCGCTGTATTAGTCTTTGTATGTTTTGGTTGTTAGTCGCTTGGTATGGTGTCATGTCCAAGTGGTTCTGTTTTGCTGTTGTGGCTTGGATTGTGGCTTTGGCCTGAACGTTTGTTGTTTTTCATGTTGCTTTATATATTTTCCTTGATTCTTCCTCTCAAAAAAAGTATTATCGATAACGTTATTTGGTTGACACCCCACTCACCTCGCGAGTGCATAATTACTATCATCCGTAATTCCGTAATTCCGTAAGCATGTTAGCGATGGAACATGCAGTTTGGGGCATTCAGTAATTAGGTTTGGGTAGTGGGCTCATTTCTTAACATATAATTGCATACGCTATTATACCTTGCGCATGTTGACAACCGAACTCCTCAATCCATCGTGCGGATTTACAAACTTGCATTAAAACTATTATGCATACCGAAAACCAGTGAACTCACCAACTATTCAATAGTTGACCCTCTCCTTACATGCTTTTCAGGAAATATCAAGTAAGGTTGAACTTTAGAAGGCACCACAAGTAGCGGCATCCAACGCTTTTTCCTTACCATGTCAATTTTTGTTTTGGACAATTTGTATTTTGGAACATGGTGTATTCTTGTAAACTTTTATGATATGATGATTGTGTGTTGTCTTCTACCTTACGCATTGAAACCTTGAACTATGACATCTCGTGTTTCCGCTTTAGCGGGGTGTGACAGTGGGCAATGAAGTTTTGAAGATGGGTAGTCGGAGCAAAATCTGCTTCATCGCCGGAGTGGTCTTGTTCTAGTTTTCTGGCGATTTCTTGGTTTTGGGAGTTCTCAGAATGAGATGGAGAGTTCATTGGAGCGTTGGAGGTGGAAGCCATTGGATTAATCTTGAAAGAAAGAGAGTAGAAAATGGAAGGAAGGTTTTTTGCAAGGTTCGCCGGAGAAGATGAAGAGAGTAAGTTCGTAAACGTTTAGAGGTAGTGGTAAGTTTGGTTTTACACTGAAGAGATGGTAGAATCTGAAAGGGTAAATATGTGAAAGTGAATAAAATTTGGGATCCGTAATTGAGTACATACGGTTGGTTCAACTTTCCAGGAGAACGTGTGCCACATACGTCCAATCAAAAGATGCCACATCATTAATGTCAGAGCACGATTAGATGGCGTATGCGGCCCATTAATGCTTGGCGCGTGAGCTTTTCTACTTTCAGAAGACTATCACTCGCAGTAGATAACCCGTTCTTTTACAGAATATCCATAAAAGGCCAAGTGTTAGAGTCAACAGAGGCTCTGTGGTGGAGTGAGCTCTGTGATCTGAAACTTGTCTTTTTGTCTCCTCTGATGCTTGTACCTTTAAAAACGTTTGAAAGATCATTGGAGAGGATCGATAGATCTTTAGTACAAAATTTTCATTAACAGAGGCTTTGAGGCTCTGTCGAGGCCAGCTGAGGCTCTGAGAGTGAAAATTTCTCATAACTAAAAATTTAGAGAACTTTTTGATCATCCAAGGTTTTCATTGTGTTAAACACTGTTTTTAGGACATATTTGGAAATTTGTGTCTAGTAAAACTGTTTTGGAAATGGATTTTGTTCGAGACATACTCTTAGAGTGTCTAGTTTGGGCGACAGAGACTGTTTGGTTGAGTGAGCCTTTTGCCCATAAGACTTTCTTCCAGTACCCTTGTGTGTGCATGTGTACGTACAAATCCTTAAAGAAGACATTTAAGGTTGATCGACAGAGTTTCCTTATGAAATTTGCAGTTCTAGAGGATCCGGCTTACAGAGGCTCTGTTGAGCTCAGCAGAAGCTCTATGACCTTAAATTTCCCATAACGGAAGGTTCGAAAATCTTTTTGATCATTTCTTGTTTGGAATGTCTTAAACAGTGTTTATAGGACGTATTTTGAAATTTGTGTCCTAGAAAATTGTTTTCAAAAAGGATTTGTACAAGTTACTCACTTTTGGTTCTTCTTTGTTCGGTAAAAACACCTGACTTATGTGAATATGGTTGATCATATCTCTTCTTTGGCTCCCTTTCAATGATCAACCTCTGTTGATCAGTTCAAGGCCTCCTTCTGTTCCCCCTTGACCTATGCTTGGATCAAATGAGATAAGTTGTGCACAAAACATAGGTCAAAGTTATCAGAGGTTCTGTGGAGATTGTCATACTCTGAGCAATCCCACAGAAGCTCTGTTGGTTACAGAACTTTTGATGATTAAGAATTTACATATAGAAGAGTTTAAATATATACATAAGTACAATAAGATCAAATCTTACTTACATAGTGTTCAACTCATGTTTATCATTCCCAACTTACCCACCAAGAAAAGGAATCTATTCTCATCTAGTGCCTTGGTGAATAAGTCTGCAAGCTGGTATTCAGTGGACACAAAGTGCATTTCGATTGTGCCATATTCAACATGATGCTTCAGAAAGTGATAACGAATATCGATATGCTATGTTTTTTAGTGTTGTACTGGATTGGCAGAGATTGCTATGGCACTTTTGGAATCACAGAGGATGGGAATCTTGTATATGTTGTACCCATAGTCCTTGAGCTTAGTTTTCATCCACAGAACTTGAGAGCAACAGCTAGCAGCAACAACATATTCCGCTTCTGCTATAGATGTAGACACACAGTTCTGCTTCTTCGAAGTCCAGCTGACTAGATTACCTCCCAGGAATTGACAACTCCCAGAGGTGATCTTTCGATCAAGTTTGCATCCTCCATAATCTGAATCTGTGTATGCCTTAAGACCAAAACCAGAGTTCTTCGGATACCAGAGTCCAAGATTTTTGGTCCATTTGAGGTATCTGATGATTCTCTTTACAGCAATATAGTGGGATTCCTTTAGGTTAGCTTGATATCTTGCACAGAGGCATGTGGCATACATTATATCAGGTCTACTTGCGGTTAAGTATAACAGAGATCCAATCATACCTCTATAGAGCTTACACTCTACAGATGTGCCATTTGGATCTGAGAATAATTTATTTCCAGTGGCCATTGGGGTCTTCATTACAGAGGCATCAGAGAGATTGTATTTTGAAAGTATGTCAGAGACATATTTAGCTTGATTTATAAAAATTCCCTCTAATGATTGTTTTTCTTGGAGTCCGAGGAAGAAAGTTAATTCTCCCATCTTACTCATTTCAAACTCATTCTGCATGAGTTTTTCGAAATCTTTGCACTGTTGTGCATTTGTAGACCCGAAAATGATGTCATCCACATAGATCTGTACAAGAATAATCTCCTCACCATTTCTTTTATAAAACAAAGTAGTATCGGTTGTACCTCTTTCATAACTGTTATCGAGAAGAAAGGTTGAAAGTCTTTCGTACCATGCTCTTGGAGCATGTTTCAGTCCATACAGAGCTTTGTTAAGGTAATACACGTATTTTGGGTACTTGGAGCTTTCAAACCCTGGTGGCTGCTGGACATATACTTCTTCTTGGATTTCGCCATTCAGAAAGGCCGATTTTACATCCATTTGAAATACTTTGAAACCTCTGTGGGCTGCAAAGGCTAAAAATATTCTTATAGCCTCGAGCCGTACGACAGGGGCAAAGGTTTCATCATAATCGATGCCTTCTTCTTGACTATATCCCTTGGCCACCAATCTTGCTTTGTTTCTAATGACCACCCCATCCTCGTCTTTCTTGTTTCTGAAGACCCATCTTGTCCCTATTGCTTGTTTCCCTCGTGGCAGAGGTACTAGGGTCCATACCTTGTTTCTCTCAAACTGTAGAAGCTCTTCTTTTTTGCTAGATCTCACTGATAAAATTTGTAAAGAAACAAAAATTAGCATTGGCTGATCTGGTTTTGACCTTTTCAGAAGGGTCGCCAATTATAAGACTTGGAGGATGGCTTTTCGTCCACTGTGTTGTTCTTGGAAGATGGTCATTTGAGTCATCAAGATTAACATCTGTGGTTGCACACTGCGGTTCTGGTGCAACCTCTGTTGTTGACGGTTCTTCTGTGCTTATGCTTGGTTCTTCAGCTTGTGGGAGGATTGGAATGAGAGTTGGTGTTTGTTCCTCTGAGGAAGTAGAGACTGAGTCTTCGTTTTCCTCTGGTATTGATTCCTCTGTAGTTACTGGAGTTGGTTTTTTAGGTGCCTCTGGGGTTGAATCCTTAGTTGTATCATCTTCTGTTCGCTCCCCCTCAGCACGTGCATCTGTATGATTCACAGAAGAGGGTAAAGTATTTAATGGACCAGTTAGAGAAATACCTGACTCAGTCTGGTTTGCAGAAGATGTTTCTCCAGAGGCTCTGATGGCTCCAGCAGAGGGATCAATATCATCATGAAACATCTCTTTAAATAGAAGATTTAAGTCTTCTTCTCTTATTTTTGAGATGCCAGGGGATTCCTTCTTTAGACCAAGTTCTGAACTGATTTGTTCAGAAGTCTTTTGAAAGGAATCGTCAAAAGATACATTGATGCTTTCTACGATGGATCGAGACCTCAGAAGGTACACTCTGTAAGCTTTTGAAGTGGCAACGTATCCTATGAACTTTCCTTCATCTGCTTTCACCTCAAACTTTCCTCTTGTTTCTCTATCATTTAAGACAAAGCGCTTGCATCCAAATACATGAAATAATTTGATGTTCGGTCGCCTTTTGTTGATCAAATGGTAAGGTGCCTTGATGTGCCTCTTTACAATGGTTGATCGATTTTGGGTGTAGCATGCGGTTGATACTGCTTCTGCCCAAAAAGACATTGGTAATCCACATGCTGTCAGCATAGTTCTTGCAGCCTCCACAAGTGTGCGGTTCTTTCGTTCAACCACACCATTTTGTTGTGGGGTGCGTGCAGCAGAGAAGTTTTGTGATATGCCTTCTTCAGTGAGGTAACCTTCAATGACAGAGTTTTTGAATTCTGTGCCATTGTCGCTTCTCAACATCTGATTTCTTTCTGACAAATTCAACCCATGTAAATCTTGAGTATTCATCGATCAAAACCAGTATATATTTCTTGCTACCTAGGCTCTGTGTAGCGATTGGACCACAGAGGTCGACATGAAGCATGTACAGAGGCCTAGTGCAAGATATATCAGTTTTGCCTTTATGGGAAGCTTTTTTGAGTTTTCCCATTTCACAGGCAGAGCACAAATGATCTTTATTAAACTTGACATTTGGCAGACCTTTAACTAAATCAAGTATAACAAGCTTATCTAGAGTATGGAAGTTTAAATGACAGAACCTGTTATGCCATAACCATGCTTCTTTGCTTTTATAGGCAACAAGGCAGAGCTTGTCTTCCTTGTTTTTGGCACTGAAATTCATGAGGTATAAATCACCTCTTCGTTCGGCTCACAGAAGTTCGACTCCTGTGTCCTCACCTTGTAGAGAGCAGAATGTTCTTTTGAACATCACGTCGAAACCCGTATCGCAGAGTTGGCTAACACTGAGAAGATTGTGTTTAAGTGTAACACCCGGGAATTTGGAACAAGCAACTAAATAAAATTTCAATAAATTATCCAACAATATAAAATCATTTCTACAATTCACTCCTTAATATACCTCGGAATTTAAAACATTATAATTCCCCAATAGAATAACTTAAACGGGTGTTACTTAACCAACACAAGTTGCTAATTCCAAGTACGTGCGGAAGACATCACTAAACAAGTCACCTCTCGTGCACTTTACTAGCATTCGCCACTTCACAATGTAGCTAGAGCTACCCAAACCTGAGCCTGTTGCACATGCCGACAAATAAAAAGGGTTAGGCTTACGCCTAGTGAGTTCAAGCATTTTATCATGACTATATAGAACATAAATACGGAATTAGTGGTTTTAGTCATGATTCAGCAATCTTTAATGAAAGTTTGCGACAAAGGTTATCCTTTCCAAAGAGTTCTCAAAATAGACATAAATGACTCATTTTCCAACGCACCCAAATCCATCGGAATCTTCCCCCAAAAGTGTAAAGCGTTTTCCAAAAATGAGTTACGAACCCCAATCCACTCGAATACGTGAATAAATATAGGTTTAGGCAAAACCTGCAAATACGGTTGACAATACATACTCAATCCGTAAAACATGGAAACCATCCATTTAAATAAAATCTTTCGTTGGAAACATAATATGAAGCAAAACTCACGCAACGTAAAATGTATTAAAATCCAAATACCATAGGATAAAACTTCAGCAGTTAAAACATCCAATAAGAATGTAACATAAATCCGTCCATCAATCATGGAACACAATCCATATGCATGTGATATAACCTCAACAATGTGAATAAATAAAATATCCGAAATCAACACCTTCGGTGACGGGGGAGACCCGATCTCATCGAATGTGGCAAACACATAAATTAAACCACAATTAAATAAATACAAGTAAGCTTCTTGGATGTGGAAAACAGATGGCATCAACCCAAACTAGGTCTTTAGTCCATCTCCGGCATCAACCCAAACTAGGTCTTTAGCCCCTCTTAGACATCAACCCAAACTAGGTCTTTAGTCCAAGCCCTCAAGTTCAACCATACTAGGTCTTTACCTTGGAAAAACCCACCGGCATCAACCAAAACTAGGTCTTTAGCCCCTCTTAGACATCAACCCAAACTAGGTCTTTAGTCCAAGCCCTCAAGTTCAACCATACTAGGTCTTTACCTTGGAAAAACAAAACCCACCATCCAAAACAAGCTTACTTAACTTAAAAAATTCATACATGACCTCAAAAGAATAACTAATGCATTCAAATCATGTAAACTTCAAATATGATGCAACTCATGAAATGCAAACCCCAAGCCCACATCGAGCTTATTAAAACCGGGCGAATGCCATCAAGACCCAATCGAGTCCAAAACCGAGCCCTCTGCTCAAAGATCTAATGATCATTTATCGACGTCATATCATGCAAATGAAATGAAATTAAGCATGTAACACATCCTAGACTCCACCCTGAGCATGTAAATATCAACGACATGCAATAAAATGCAACACGGTGCAATAAAAGCAACCCGTAAATAAGACTCCCTAACGAGCCATTTAAACCGGACAAATGTCCCAAGACTATCTCAAAGTCAAAACCGAGCAAAGTGCTCAAAGCTTGCTAGACCCATAATGTCGGTCATCCTCGCATAAAACGCGTTTAAACATTGTTTAAGAAAACACGTATCCCAAAATCATCATTAACCCCATAACTCAACACGGGTTAAACAAAAGGGTTTTCCCAAAGGACTCACACCCTTAATATTCTCAAAATGACTCATAACACTAAAAGTGCATTTTCCCAAATGGTTTATTAAAATCATTTACACTAACATGATTAAACCATCAAATAAACCTCATTTTGAGCAATTAATCTTTTAAAGACAATTTTGGCTTCAGATCATCCAAATATTCAAAAGCCCCAAATATGGGTGTTTTACACATTTATGAAGATAAACACTTCAAAAGAGTTAAACCATTCAAGTAACTCAACCACATATATTTCCATGTAAAACACACAAATATTTGGAAAATACTCATTTTGGCATGTACAAAGTTTTCGCAAAGTAACTTGAAATCACCTTGCTAGATTTAGCTAAATCTAGGGTTTCTCCAACGTAAGCTCCTTTGATGAAGTTTGCATCCTCAAGCCAAAACTTCCAAAACCTAGATTTATGAATTCTCAACCATCAACAATCATCCTCAAACACTTACATACATTTCCCCCAACATAAATCATCCAAAAACACCACAAAATCAAAACCTTAACCTCTTAGATGGAGAAAAGTGAGAAATTACCTCAACCACCGCCAAATACTCCTGGACCAATCACCATACTTCAAAACTCTTCCTATATCCTTGAAGATCTCTCAAAAACGAAACCGTAGCAACTTGAATCACTCAAATCGGAGTTGTGATGCAAAAGTTATGAAGAAATGAAGTTTGAGGGTTTGAGATTCGCGTTTTAAAGTTCCAGACCCTTCCCGCGGTTTGTCCCGCGGTTTATAAGCCGCGTGGAAAGCCGTGCGTCTCTCTGTTTGGTTGTTGTTGGGTCGGATACTGTTTCAGCCGTAATTTCTTCGTTATAGCTCCGATTTTGCTCCGGAAAGAACCGTTGGACTCGTACTCGAATTCCCCATCCAACAAGACCATAAAATCTA
The DNA here is from genome assembly GCA_033807775.1 of Saussurea involucrata. Taxonomy (NCBI): domain Eukaryota; kingdom Viridiplantae; phylum Streptophyta; class Magnoliopsida; order Asterales; family Asteraceae; genus Saussurea; species Saussurea involucrata. Next base: position 118,778,741 of record CM066314.1, read on the forward strand.
AGATTTAAACCAAAATCCTATTTTTCATATTTTTCTTAAAAGATCGGTTTCACACTGATTCGACATTGGACCTATCTGGAAATTACGGGTGTTACAATTCTCCCAACCTTAAAACGATTTCGTCCTCGAAATCTGTATCCTTTACAACCCAAAGTTAACCGACTCACCGTCGACCATAATTCATCAATTCCTAACGGGAATCTAAATTCCATCCACACGGTCTATAAAGACAATTCCTCGAACAATTGTTTATCAACAAAGCCCTTCACGTACACTGTACTTATGTCCGGGAAACACTCCGACAACTGGAATAATTCCTAGTCAGACTACTTCGGTTGTCCCCCAACCTTAGATGTTCCACACATCCCGATTTCAATTTCAGAATCTAAGTCAACCCAAGGTTTGTTCACAACGAACCCAACTGAATCATCAATTCGATTCGTTTCTACCATCACCCATCGGTTAACTCCAACGAGTTCTAATAGACTCCAAAATCCACCTCAACATTAATCATCAACCGACAGGTTCATCAACCACGCACGAAGGTTATTCCACCAAAACCGCTCGTCACAATTGAGCCTCTTCAGGTTACCACTACCATTACCAATATTCTTTTAAAATTGGCTATAAACCCCCTATTACACTAACGGTTTCCGACCTCAAACCAGCAAAGGTTAACACCTAGTTATACCACCAAACTCTGAACTCTGACAGGACTCCACACACGAGTTCCGTTTACCGAGGTTTCCACAAAACTAAGGTTGTCAACAAAACGGCTATACCAACCTCGAAATGCGTTATTGCAAGTCTAACGCTCCAATTACCACCATCACATTTACTTCACTACCGATATCATCCGGCCTATAATACCAACATACGTGGAATACCCAACCTTCCACCACCGAAGTGCCACACGCACTTACCCTTAACTGGGTTACATACCCTTACCAAGGTCCTAACGAGTTCAAGGTTTTCAAGTGCGTTATTCAATAAATATGCCAATTAATCAAAACCATTCACAAAATATTTTCAACACCAAGACTTTCATCTCAAATAAACCGTATGTATTGAAAACTACTATCATCAAATCGGTAGTTACGCAAAACGGACACACTCGTCCCACATATGAAAATCATGTTGAAAATTATTTCATTGCAGTTCAGTTTACCCACAAAACGCAAAAGCGTAATAAACAACTCTCTTTAAAATGAACCGCCACGGTTCTAGTATGGATTGACTCATGACATGCACGTAAAGTAACTACCCGACTTTAAACAGGATGCAACAAAAGGTGTGCACGTATTTCAAAAGAATTCCAACGACATCTGACTCCAAAATTTCCCTTTTAATCATAAACATGGCATGAGGCAAGGTTTACCAACAAAATTTTGTGCGCGTCAGTTTATTACACAAAACGATGGAACAGGTTACCAAAATTCTTAGTCAAAACAGATAATGACTTGTGCAATTTCCTAGTCAATACAAAAACCCATACGTTTCCATCATTTGAAAATATCGACTAGAACATCATACAACTTCACATTGGGGTAGGCATGCAAGCTTGTAACACTTCCATTAGAAATTTTCTTGAAACGAAATAACATGCATCAAATGGTTGGCGACTAAATTTCAACAAATGAAACTCTTTAAATCAATTTCCCAAAATTTCTCATCTGGTCCTTTAATGCCATTTGAGTAAAACGTTTCTGGCAAAACTTGCACACAACAATGCGTTATTCCAAAACATACAAGGAAATAAGTGTTAATAATTTGTTGACACCAAATAGGGTTCAACCTATTTTCAATTCCAAATTGTACCAACGGTGCGCATCAATGTCCAAAACATAAGAGATCCCGCGTACTATAATTTTATACAAACAATTCTCTAAAATCTTCATCACGAAGCATTTTCCTCAAAATTTCATACTTGGAACAGAAAACGTCAAAACGTCATTGCAGAAATGTATTTGTCAAAAATACTCAAAACACCCATTTCCTCCAAACCAAAAAAAAACTTTCAATTCTTTTCCAAAATATTCGACAATTCAAAATTGACCAATGTCAATGGCTCATACATTCGTGTTTTTCAAATATCATGCATCATAAACCATTCGTGATCCCCAACTCACTAAAACCTGCTTTGACCAAATGGTCTCTCATTTAAACAAGGAGTTAATAAAACATTTTCATGCACGACTCGTTTATCGAAGTGTCAAAAAACAATGGTTACCAAGCTATGCATACCCTAAGTCGATATAATACGTTTTACATAAAAACGATAATAAACATTTAACTGACCAAAAGCGCACCAAGCAATTTATTACGAAATGTCACCAAAAATGTCCTTTCATGCATCACTTAAGTCACGTATAAATCAATCCATACACTGAACTATATGCAACGAAATATTTAGTAACACAAACCTTTTGAAAGAAAAGTTACGCGACACTAGAGTTACAAACTCATCTCTTTCTAGTCGCCTTATGGCATAAAATTAACTTTTCTCAACAATATTCGAGTGGGACAAAATACCCACATAACTCATAAACCTTTCACATAAGTAATTAAAGCATGCACCTCATGAAATTATACTCACACGAGTCAACATGTCGTAAAACAAAACTCCACGAACCTCAATGGACTCAATGACTCCAAGTCAATAAAACGGCGCTAAACATCATGTTTCCAAAGCCAATTTGCTATAAGCAAAATCATAAATGAGACGCCAAAATCCCACAATACCTTTCCATGGTAATACCATATAAACAACACCGTTTAACAAACTCATATTAAACAAATTCCCAAAATAGTTTTATACAGACATCATGGAAGGTAACTTTCCGTCCCAACTCTAACATATGTGGAGGAGATCCAATGTTAAAGTCACAAGTCGTAGTCACTCGCCCAACATCTTAAACACCATAAAACACGGATATCACCGTACCCTAAAGAAACGTTGGACGATAACAAAATGAAACAAATTCCGACGGAGTTTGCAACCCCCGCCATAAAATGGTTCATGTACGTCCAAAACCATGATTTGAAATATTGTGTGTGCTAAACATTTTCCAAACTTGTAACACAATCCTCATAAGGATTTGAACACACAAAATATTTAATGCAATTTATTTCCAAAGTAGATTTTGTGCAAAACCTAGTCGGCATTCAACGTCTCAACTCAAACTCCTCCAAAATTCTCCGGTCCACTATTTCCACCCGGATATTCAAACCTCTCAAGGCTAAGTCGGAAATTTCATCGATTAACCCTACGGTTTTCCCTCTATTCAACGCCGGCTCAAAAAGCCCATGGTTCTAGTCCCACCATCAATCTCGACCCGAAACGGTCTACTTAAAGCAAATATCATGCTTATCGTCACTCCAAGTGACTAATACTAGAATCGTCCGTCTATTCTAACGACTACTAGCTGAGCCATTTGTAACACCCCGCTTACCACGACACAATATTGTCCGCTTTGCCCCACTGGCTCACGGCTTTGTTCTTGGCGACCTGGCAAGGACTTCGCAAGGACTTCCCAGGAGGTCACCCATCCTGGTACTACTCCCACCCAAGCACGCTTAACCCTAGAGTTCCCAAGGAACCCGCATGCTTGTGGCCCCAAAACGCGTTGTGTCTGGTAAGGCCAAGGTTTACTAATATACCCAGCATCTCTCCTGCCCTCTAAAGGATGTGGGATATGCCTAAGGTGTTACACACACACCCCCTTAGGGACTCATCGTCCTCGATGAGGTTTGCCCCACCATCCCGAACGGCATAGGAGTGGCTCTGATACCAACTTGTAACACCCCGGAATTTGGAACGAGCAACTAAATAAAATTTCAATAAATTATCCAACAATATAAAATCATTTCTACAATTCACTCCTTAATATACCTCGAAATTTAAAACATTATAATTCCCCAATAGAAGTTAAACGGGTGTTACTTAACCAACACAAGTTGCTAATTCCAAGTACGTGCGGAAGACATCACTAAACAAGTCACCTCTCGTGCACTTTACTAGCACTCGCCACTTCACAATGTAGCTAGAGCTACCCAAACCTGAGCCTGTTGCACATGCCGACAAATAAAAAGGGTTAGGCTTACGCCTAGTGAGTTCAAGCATTTTATCATGACTATATAGAACATAAATCCGGAATTAGTGGTTTTAGTCATGATTCAACAATCTTTAATGAAAGTTTGCGACAAAGGTTATCCTTTCCAAAGAGTTCTCAAAATAGACATAAATGACTCATTTTCCAACACACCCAAATCCATGGGAATCTTCCCCCAAAAGTGTAAAGCGTTTTCCAAAAATGAGTTACGAACCCCAATCCACTCGAATACGTGAATAAATATAGGTTTAGGCAAAACCTGCAAATACGGTTGACAATACATACTCAATCCGTAAAACATGGAAACCATCCATTTAAATAAAATCTTTCGTTGGAAACATAATATGAAGCAAAACACACGCAACGTAAAATGTATTAAAATCCAAATACCATAGGATAAAACTTCAGCAGTTCAAACATCCAATAAGAATGTAACATAAATCCGTCCATCAATCATGGAACACAATCCATATGCATGTGATATAACCTCAACAATGTGAATAAATAAAATATCCGAAATCAACACCCTTCGGTGACGGGGGAGACCCGATCTCATCGAATGTGGCAAACACATAAATTAAACCACAATTAAATAAATACAAGTAAGCTTCTTGGATGTGGAAAACAGATGGCATCAACCCAAACTAGGTCTTTAGTCCATCTCCGGCATCAACCCAAACTAGGTCTTTAGCCCCTCTTAGATATCAACCCAAACTAGGTCTTTAGTCCAAGCCCTTAAGTTCAACCATACTAGGTCTTTACCTTGGAAAAACCCACCGGCATCAACCAAAACTAGGTCTTTAGCCCCTCTTAGACATCAACCCAAACTAGGTCTTTAGTCCAAGCCCTCAAGTTCAACCATACTAGGTCTTTACCTTGGAAAAACAAAACCCACCATCCAAAACAAGCTTACTTAACTTAAAAAATTCATACATGACCTCAAAAGAATAACTAATGCATTCAAATCATGTAAACTTCAAATATGATGCAACTCATGAAATGCAAACCCCAAGCCCACATCAAGCTTATTAAAACCGGGCGAATGCCATCAAGACCCAATCGAGTCCAAAACCGAGCCCTCTGCTCAAAGATCTAATGATCATTTATCGACGTCATATCATGCAAATGAAATGAAATTAAGCATGTAACACATCCTAGACTCCACCCTGAGCATGTAAATATCAACGACATGCAATAAAATGCAACACGGTGCAATAAGAGCAACCCGTAAATAAGACTCCCTAACAAGCCATTTAAACCGGACAAATGTCCCAAGACTATCTCAAAGTCAAAACCGAGCAAAGTGCTCAAAGCTTGCTAGACCCATAATGTCGGTCATCCTCGCATAAAACGCGTTTAAACATTGTTTAAGAAAACACGTATCCCAAAATCATCATTAACCCCATAACTCAACACGGGTTAAACAAAAGGGTTTTCCCAAAGGACTCACACCCTTAATATTCTCAAAATGACTCATAACACTAAAAGTGCATTTTCCCAGATGGTTTATTAAAATCATTTACACTAACATGATTAAACCATCAAATAAACCTCATTTTGAGCAATTAATCTTTTAAAGACAATTTTGGCTTCAGATCATCCAAATATTCAAAAGCCCCAAATATGGGTGTTTTACACATTTATGAAGATAAACACTTCAAAAGAGTTAAACCATTCAAATAACTCAACCACATATATTTCCAAGTAAAACACACAAATATTTGGAAAATACTCATTTTGGCATGTACAAAGTTTTCGCAAAGTAACTTGAACTCACCTTGCTAGATTTAGCTAAATCTAGGGTTTCTCCAACGTAAGCTCCTTTGATGAAGTTTGCATCCTCAAGCCAAAACTTCCAAAACCTAGATTTATGAATTCTCAACCATCAACAATCATCCTCAAACACTTACATACATTTCCCCCAACATAAATCATCCAAAAACACCACAAACATCAAAACCTTAACCTCTTAGATGGAGAAAAGTGAGAAATTACCTCAACCACCGCCAAATACTCCTGGACCAATCACCATACTTCAAAACTCTTCCTATATCCTTGAAGAACTCTCAAAAACGAAACCGTAGCAACTTGAATCACTCAAATCGGAGTTGTGATGCAAAAGTTATGAAGAAATGAAGTTTGAGGGTTTGAGATTCGCGTTTTAAAGTTCCAGACCCTTCCCGCGGTTTGTCCCGCGGTTTATAAGCCGCGTGGAAAGCCGCGCGTCTCTCTGTTTGGTTGTTGTTGGGTCGGATACTGTTTCGGCCATAACTTCTTCGTTATAGCTCCGATTTTGCTCCGGAAAGAACCGTTGGACTCGTATTCGAATTCCCCATCCAACAAGACCATAAAATCTAAGATTTAAACCAAAATCCTATTTTTCATATTTTTCTTAAAAGATCGGTTTCACACTGATTCGACATTGGACCTATCTGGAAATTACGGGTGTTACATTAAGGCCATCCACATGAGCAGATTGTGTTTAATGTACCCCTTTTTGTTGTCTCCAAAGGTCACAGATCCACCATCGTGTTTTTCTTTGTATATGGATAGTAGACCTTTGTCGCCAGTCATGTGCCGCGAGCATCTGGAGTCTAGATACCAGATCGGCACATACTGCTTCTGCAAGACAATCAGAGAGTTTTAGGTACCCATATCCAAATGGGTCCAGCTTTGTTAGGGGTTTTTAAGTTTGCCTTAGCATTCTTGGACTTTGCTTTGGCTTCTGTTGAAGAAACATTCTGTTTCTTCTTGTTAGCTTCAATCTTCCTAATCATAGAAGTATTTAGAAGTAGTGAAAAATAGGCTAAGAGAAGAAAGCCTCTTACAGAGGCTCTGCCGAACTTACCGAGAGATCAAGGTCGAGAAGCTACAGAAGCTAAAGAGGCGTCCTACAGAAGCTCTGTAATACGCGCAAAGAAGACCAAAGACTCGGAATCCGGTGAAGACTGCTCTTCTAACGACCAAACCGCAGAACCTCTGTGGCACTTCACAGAGCCTCTGCGGTCTTCAACAAAGACTTAAAAGATATTTATAATATCTTGCTACTGTTACAGGACCTGTTCATCAACTTGAATGGTAGCATGCCCTGTCCAACTGCAACGTGTCAAACTCTGATTGGATTCAATAGGGCTTAGTACATAATAGACGTCTGCTGCATTAAATGCAATACAGCACGTCCAATTGTTCATGCCATCCGTCCAACTATTCATACCGTCCTTTGTGAATAGTAGCATATGCTTTATAGTCCCCTTAGAGTAGTATATAAGGAAGACTCATGTTGAGTTCTTCCTATCCATCGATCGATCAATCGAACAATCTAAACAAGAAATCAAGAGAGAAAAACATCACAAGAACACATAGCTTTAAACACTTTGAGAGTCATATCTGTTTTAAAAGCTTTGCTTACTCACTGTTCTTAAATCTGTTCTTGATATATATATATTCAGTAAACCTTGAGATATTATTTCCTGTTCACTGTTTATTTATATTGTGTTCTAAATCTATCAAACATATCTGTTAGTTCTTCAAATACGCTTCCGCATCAAACATAAATTCGAACTAATAGATCTGACAATCTTGTATAAGCAAAACGAGAACCAACACTTCTTACCCATGAATTTAGCATTCTTGTTTGGTACAGAGAGTAAACAATGTGGATTTATGAAGTGTTGGCTTAATTTATACATGAGATCAAAGCAATGACAATAATGAATGTGCGAAGAGAGTTGCTTGAACTTTTCATTAAAAACATTAAATGGGGGCACAGAGGCATTACATTCTATCCTAACATTTGATTTCCTATTACAAGAAGACCTATGTAGGCTAGATTGTTGTTTGCAAAATCCTTTGTTGAGAGCAGTCTTCTGTGGACCCCTTCTGTGGTGAACTTCTGCAGGTTTCACTGTCACAGAATAAAAAGATTTGTCATTTTTAGCCCATTTACCCTTCTGTTGCCATGTTAGTTTTTCTTTAATAGGCCTTAAGGATTTTAAAATCTTTGAACTTGTTGGATTTTGAGAGGATAGTGCCTTTTGTTGTTTAATTTTCTCATGCTCAAGAGAGGTTTTGGCTTGTATACACATGTCCAAAAAGTCTGGACAATAGGAAGTCTTGTGATTTTCTCCTTGGGAGGAATAGTTCTGTTAAGAACTCCAGAGGGTAGTTTAAAATCCTCTGTGTCACAAGGTCCTATTTCTGACTTAGAGTCAGTCTCAGATTCGTCAGAGGATGAATCATCCTCATATACAGAGGTTGAGTGACTTAGTTCTCTTTCGACAGAGGCTGGACTTTCAGAGCATGTGCCATACACACTTTCTTCCTTTTCTAAGGGACTATCTTCTAAGTCAACAAAAGTATCTGATAAGGTTTCTTCAGAGAGTTTTTGATTGACAAAAGGTGTATAGATGTTTTCGAAAAAGTTATTTTTTCCGATTTCTATCAACTCTTTTTCATCTGAAACGTTAGGCTTGAACTCAGGAGCCTCTGCTGATAATTTCTTTTCAGAGTTTATCATGCAGACAAAGGCAACCTGTGTCTGAGTCTCGGGTTTACTAAACTTGAAGATTCCTATCTGATCTTGAGTCTTCAGATATTTCTTAGGTTTGGATTCTCTTTTGACAGAGATTGAAGGTGACAAATCTGTGTTTTCAAACCACACATTTGTCATCTTCAGAGGTTTCCTTATGTGAGGTTCCCAGAGACTTTTCGCCTTTTGCTAACAGAGAGTAGATTTGGAAAACCAGGTTTTCTTGTACTTCCAGTGAGAAATAGAGATGACAGAGATTTGTTTCTTTTGTTTCCAGTGTAGAGGTGGCCAAACTGACCCGACCCGACGGGCTGACCCGAACCGAAACTGGCCAAGAACCGGTTCTGGCCCGACCCGGTCAAGAACCGGTTTCAAGCCCGAGAGCCGGGACCGGTTCGCGTATATAGGAATTTCCTCGGCCCGACCCGGGACCGGTTCGTGACCCGGTTCGTGGCCCGACCCGGCCTGACCCGAAAGTGGAATCCAGTCAGAGGTTGATGATGGTAGATGTGTATTTTCAAACCACACATTGACCATCTTCAGAGGTTTCCTTCTGTGAGGTTCACCAGAGACTTTTCGCCTTTTTCTTACAGAGAGTAAATTTGGAAAACCGGGTTTTCTTGTACTTCCAATATGAAATAGAGAGGACAGAGACTTGTTTCTTTTGTTTCCAGTGTATGGATCTATATCACAGAAGCCAATTCCCCGTCTCCCTATTTGTGTGTTAATTTTCTCGTATACCTTCTGTGCATCTTGGTATTTCTTAATTAAAAGATCTCTTCTGAGTAAATATTGACAGACGACTTCTCTTTCCTTTTGAAAATAATGTTTAAGAGCTAGAATGTTCATTCTGTCGGTCTCAACGTCCACTAGTTTTTTAGATTTTTTTTAATGCAGAGTTAAGTTCATAAATCTTTTCTTTCAAAGGATTTAGGTGTTTGTTCCAATTTGTTTCAATTTCTTCCTTTTCTTGAAAGATTTTGGCCTATTCTTGAGTGAGAAGTCTAGCTTCTCTCTCAAAGAAGGTAAGCTTCTTTTGAATACTTTCACAGGTCTTTTTAAGTTCTGTGTATTCAATGTTTAGTTTTAGCAAATCAGCTTCTGCTTGACTAGAGTTAGAGTCAGAAGTGGATACCTCACTATCGGAGTCGGATGAGCTGACCTCTGCCATTCCACAGAACAAGGCATTTTTGTCGCCTTCATCAGATGATTCGTCTGACAGCCAGTTCTACTGATTCACCATTAGTGACTTCTGAGCATAAAACTCCGCTTTCTTTTTGTAGTAAGTAGAGTCCCTCTATGGGCGGTTGGATTTGCTCCTACAGTCCGCGGCATAATGACCTGACTTGCCACAGTTAAAACATCATTGGTTCTGGGAACCGTTGCCAGCTCTGTCGTCCGACCTCTGTCGGTCACCACCTATTTCAGTTCTACATTCATTGGCATAGTGGCCTGGCTTACCACAGTTGTAACATACTTGGTTCTTTGGAGTGTTGCCAACTTTAACGTCTGACCTCTGTCGGTCACCACCTCTGTCAGTCGACCTCTGTTGGTCGCTACTCCTGTCGTTCCTTTCATTTGACCCTTCTCTTCCTCAATCATCTCTTCCATAGCGTTCACTACCAGACTTCTTCTGGTAACCTCTGCTGAATTCCCTTGTCAAAAGGGCTAACGATTTAGCAATAGAGGCCATTGATGTTTCTTCTTCTTCCACCACCTCCTCATCTTCACTATCAACGATCAAGATTTTCTTTTTCTTCTCCTTCTTTACCTCTGCAGCTTTCTCCTTTGGCATCTCTCTAGCTTCTGTGGTCTGACAGAGTCCAGGAGTCTAAGTCCTGATTTGTTTCCAGAGACATGGACAACTGGAGCCATTCTTCATTTAGGCTCTTTAGGAACAAGACGTTGTTCTCTTCAGAAGTTCTGTGAATCCCGAACTTCTTGCACTTGTTGATTAGAGAGTTAAACCGATCATATGTCGTCTGCAGAGATTCGGTCGACAGAGCTTTGAATGCATAGTATTCATTTATGCATTGGGCTCTGTGGTTCTTCTGAGTTTTGGCCCCACCCTCCAGTTATTTTTCCAGTTCCTTCCACCGATCGTATGCAGACTCACACGCATCTAGGAATTGGAAAAGGTCATTGGGTATGGCCATTATCAGAAGTCTCTTTGTTTTCTGAGCAACCTCATATCTTGCCCAATCTGGTTCGGGCCACTTATCCTTGGTCTTTGGTTTCTCGTATGCAGGAACCTCAGGAGTGTCACCTGTGGCAGGAATACGTGGTACTGTGACCATGGGAACGAAGGGAGGATTGTTGATAAAGTGTGTGAGTTCTTTGTCAGTACCCTCGAAGAAGTGAATCATTCGTATCTTCCAATGAGGGTACTCATCTCTGAGTAGTGTGGGTGGATTGGTTAAGGAACCAACGGTGAAGAAGTTGTTTGAATTTGTCATTTTGAGAGAGTGATAATTCCAGAAAATCGGGTAAGCTTTCTGAAGATGAAGTTGGTAAGAATAGTGTTTTTAAGCTTAAAAGCTTTGAGCAGTGTACTAAAATGGAGATTTAACCGTAGTAACAGGTTCTGTAAGTATACCAAAGTCGAACAGGTCGAGAGTGGCAGAAAAACATAAGGAATGAAGAACAGGTTAATATCAGTCCAAGTTTCTACTAAAAATCATTGCAAGAGTGCATCACTTGATATAGAAAATCAAGGATGGCTCTGATGCCAATTGTTGGTTCCTGTTTTGCTTAACAATGATGATTCTATCTAATTAGTTCAAACAATATTTTAATGCAGAAGCGTTTTAACGAACTAATAGATATAATGAGGTAGAATAACACACAATATCAAATATATGAAGTGTAAATAACACAGATAAATAGCTCAATGATTCACTGTATTTGATATAATAAGAACACCAAGAACACCGAAAGGTTTGACAAGAAACTGCTCTAAAGGTGTGTGTGTGTTGTGTAAAAAGCTTAATAGAAGAGTTCACATGAAACTTCTATTTATACTACTTCTAAAGGGGACAAGATTTATATACTAGAGATGGTAGGTACTAATACACTGCTTGGAACAGTTTCTGGAAGGTACAAAACACTATTCTGGAACTGTTGCAGATACAACGTTCATTAAATGCTCCGTATTCTGCTTTAGGCTGAAACCTATCAGAGTTTGACACGTGGAGTTGTCAGGTCATGCCGTTGTACGGGTGATCTTCAGAACCATCGAATGGCAGAAATCGTGTGAAGTACGATTGTCCTTGTATAGATCTTTTGCGTAGATCTTGTTTTTACCACAGAGGCTCTGTCAAGTATGACAGACGCTCTGTGGTTTTCTTCCATGAAAAATTTCATAGGCAGTCTTGTTGATTCTTTTGACAATAAGCGATATGTTTTGCGTAAAACATGTAGTGTTGACAGCTTCTGCCCATAATTGAGTTGGAAGATGTGAATCGCTGAGCATTGTGACGAGCAGCTTCGATGATCGTTCAGTTTCTTCTTTCAGCGACGCCATTTTGTTGTGGAGTTCCTACTGAGGAAAAGTTATGAGAAATACCCTTACTCTCAAAGAAGTTATCAAGGGAACTGTTTTTGAATTCAGTCCTATGATCACTCCTTATTCAGCGAACAATGAGGTTGTTCAGGACTTCCATTTTCCTGACAAAAGATATGAGTTCTTCTGAGGTGTCACTCTTAGCACGGAGAAACATTACCCAGGTGTAGCGAGAGAATTCATCTACAATAACCAGTGTATATTTCTTTTCAGCGATGGATTGAATGTTGACAAGGCCAAACAAATCCATGTGGAGAAGTTGAAGAGGATAGGTCACTGAAGATACTTGATTGGTCTTGAAGCTTACTATTGTTTGTTTTCCCTTTTCACACGCTTAATTGTTGATATCTGATCTGAAGTGTCAGAATTTTGAGTAGGAGACTCAGAAGTTCTGATTGAGAAATCTAGCAAAGATTACTAAGTGTGAAGTCTGAACAGAAGGCTCAGAGTTCTGAGTAAGAGACTCAGAAGCTCTGAAGATGAAGAAGAAAATGTCCAAGTGTCAAAGTGTATGTTCTGAAGTGCTTAACCAGAAGGATGTTCAGAAGTTCTGAACATGTTGTTCAGGACTTATGTCTTATGACATTTTCAGTTGTATTATGTTATTAATTAGAACACGTGTAATTGTTCTATTGGTTTGTCATATATATGTACTGTAGCTTTAGCTTTTCTTTACAGTATATATAGGAGTTAGCTAACTAACTTTTGTATGACTTTGTATCCAGTTTGTAATCTTTGAGAGACTCTCTCTCTAGATCTGTAATCTGTTCTTAATCGAATACAAAGCTTTTCGATCCAAATCACTATTATACTACTGTTTGATTGTTCTTGATTGATTAATTGATTGTAAGATCGAATCCTGGTTTCTACAATTGGTATCAGAGCCAATCAACAAACAAATTTGTTCAAGATCGTGTTATTGAGGGTTTCTTGAACGTCTTCTTGAAGATTTCTTGATCAATTTGATAATTGATTTCCGCTGCTACTCGTAATTCTTGAACTGTTCTTAATTCCTGAATTAGTTCTATTTTTGTTCAAGAAATTCAAATTTGTCTTTCTGTTGAATCGATTCAATTTAATTCATCTTACAATCATGTCTTCTAAAGAATTTCTCCCGATGGGATCTGAGACGAAGCCTCTTGTTCTTATTCCTGAAGAGTATCAACAATGGAAGATCCGAATTACCCAATTTTTGGATAATATTGATGAGAATTTGATGATCTCAATCCGTGAAGGTCCAATTGAAGTCTATGTTGATGTTGCTGCTACACCTGCAACTAATACAACACCAGAGATTCCTGCTACTAGAGTGAAGAAACTTTTCTCACAGTATGCTGAAGCACAGAAACAAAGACATGCAATAGACAAAAGAGTTGTACCTTTGTTGACTTTGGCTATTCCTAATGAAGTGTTCAATCGAATTGATAGTGGTACATCTGCTAAAGAAATGTGGGATGAACTGGAGAAGCAGAGGCTTGGTACAACTAAATCAATTCAGGCAAAACTGAATCAATGCATAAATGCATATGAAAGATTCAAGGCTAAGGAATGTGAGAGTTTAACTCAGACTTACAACAAGTTTTGCACAATATTAAATGATCTTAGAAGGAATGGGCTGAAGAAGACTAAATCAGAGATCAATTACAAATTTCTGAATTGTCTTAATTCAGAATGGTCGTCTTTTGCAATAAGTCTTCAAATGAATAAAGATATGTGTGAAGAAGATCTGAATGACTTGTTTTGTGTTCTAAATCAGCATAAAGATTCTGTTAAACAACTAGTTGAGGAAAAGAAAAATGTTTCTGATCAATTAGCTCTGCCTTCAGAAAGAAAAACCAAGGTCACCAAAACATGAAAGAAGTCTGTGTTTCTCTCTGAAATTCCAAAGTTAGAGGAGGAATCTTAGAAGGAAGAAGGATCTGATGAGGATGATGATATCAAATTGATAGATGAGAAATTGGCATTGTTGACCAATACTTTCAATAAAAGGCATGGAAATAAGAAATTTGAAGGAAAGTACAGAAGAAGTGGACAGGGGAGTTCAGATGAGAGATACAAGAAGAAAGATGATAGAGAAGAGAATAAGTATGAGAAGAAAGAAGAAAACAGGTATGAAGAGAAAGAAGAAAAGGGAGAAAGAAGAGAGAAAGATTTATGTTTCAAGTGTGGAAAACCTGGTCATTTTGCAAGGGATTGCAGAGTGAAAATTGTTAAAGACTATGAGTATTATGCTAAGAAAGCTCAGCTAGCCAAAACCAAAGAAAGTGGGATTGCACTTCTAGCAGAACAAGAGAATTGGCTGTACTATTCTTCTGATGAAGAGGCTTGCATTCATTTCTCACAAATGCAAAGTTATATGGCTAAGATGAGTAATGAAGAAGATTCTGACTATGAGGATGCTGGTTCTGAATCTTCTACTGAGGTACATTATGTTCTTGAAATAGATTTAATGACTCAAATTGGTAATATGAATTCTGAATTTGTTAATCTGAGAAAACAGATTAAGGGTGAAAGAATTATGGTTAACAAATTCAGAACAGAAAAAGAAATGTTTAAAGTCAGATTTGAGGAAACATAGGTTGAGAAACAAGAAGTCAGAAAAGAGAATTCTGATCTTTTAAAAAGAATTTCTGAATTAAAAGTTGCATTTTCAGAAGTAAAAGATGAAAAAGTTGATTTACAAATTAAAGTAGATATGTTACTTGATGAAAGAAAGAATTTATATACTAAAATCAAAGAGTTAGAAGATCTTAATCTGAAAAGAGGTCAAACTCAACAAACATTGAGTCTTCTCACAGCAATGTAAAAGACACAAGGTTTTACAATCCAAAAATCGGATTAGGTTTGGAAGAAAACTCTACTTTGAAAAAGGCTCCAATAAATCTTTATGATTTTGTGGAACTAAAAGGACCCAAACCAGAAATTCCAGACTTAGTTGAAGTTTTTGTGAGACCTGCAAGCTCAATAACAAGTTCTGATAGTTTACATAAACCAAAAATAGAAAAAGTAAAAACTTCTTAATCAAAACCTGAAAAGGTAGAAAGTTCAGAAAAATAGGTTAAGAGAGAAATTTCAAAGCCTATTGAAGAAGAAAAACCAAAGTATAACACTGCAAAATTCAAATATGATTCTCTAAATGTTAGTTACAAAGATAAACAACAAAGTTTCTCCTATACTGACCTTGAGAATATATTTGAAGCATGCAAGGTTTCTGAAAACAAAGAGAATTCTGAAACAGTTAGTCAGAATTCTGAATTCTCTAGTCAGAATTCTGATCCTATTAGTCAGAATTCTGAGTCTGTTGTTCAGAATTCTGATACTTATAGTCAGAACTCTGAGTCAACTGAAAATTCTGAGTATAATTCAGAAAGTTTTTCAGAACTTAAGAAGAGGTTTAAACATGTAAATCAAGAGCTTGAAGATCTCAGAAAAGGTTTTGATGAGCTTGAAAATGATTTATGTGATGTTGATTTTAAACTTGAAGAAGTTTTAAAGGAAAACAAAATTTATGTTCAGAAAATAACAGAGCTTGAGAAGATAAAATCTGAGTTTGATTTGTTTAAGATTACGACCTTAGAACAGAATAAGGAATTCTTTAATGAATCAAGTACTTATGAACATGGTGAATCATCTGAATCATCTGCTAATTCTGAAAAGTTTAATGTTTTAGAAAAGGAGGAAAGCAAAAGGAAAGATGATCTGAAAAAGATCTTTGAGAAGATTGGATTGAATACTACTTCAAAACCAAATGTCAATGGTTCTTGTATTGAATGCAAATGTAATCTAAATAGTATGAATAAAAATGAAAATTCTTTTCATTCAGATTTGTTGTTTCATGCAAGTAGACATCTGAAATGTGTTCAATGTGGTAGTCATTCATTTCAATTCTCTCAGAAAAGTCAAAATTTTAAAATATCTTCTGAAACTTTTGATCAAAACCCTCAGTGATTTGATAATGACCCTCTCTTAAACACTTAGTGAAAATTGTAAGTAAACAATAAGTATTAGAGTTTCACTATCGCTGATAAGTACTAGGACTTTACAGTACCGCTGATAGGAACTCTCGCTCTTTAGATTAGACATTCAGCGAACACTGTTCATCCAGTAGCTCTGAGCCTGTCCAGTCTCTGTGATGATCGTTGATAAGTTTTAGTTGTTTACTTATGATTCCTGAAGACAAGTCTCACGTCAACAAAAGGTTCTACGCTGAAGTCGATGATCAAGCCCAAGAACCAGCGACAAGTCTACTAATGAACTGATGCGGATATCATCGAAGCAAGACATGTCCATTCAACGTGAAGTATCAAGTAGAAGACCTTAGCAATCGCTGAGCTTTATCACTCGCTGATAAAGTACTGTTCAACGAACGCTGATCATGAGGTCGACTCTACAAGTTACTTTTGTCTTTCCCCCTTGCACGTCTCCGTACAAAATGTCAGAACGGACCTCCCTCTGTCTAGAATCGTACAACAAACTCTGATTTTACACTGTGCACCATGCAGCTTGTAAGGTTGTCTACAAAGGTCAAAACATGCAACCACTCAGCTGCTGCCACGTGTAAAGTAACACTGCCATGCATTAAATGCATGTAGTATATAAGAAGGACCCTACTTCAGAATTGAAGTGCTCGACCATCTTCTTCTTTCTCTCTTAGTGTTAGAATATTATTCGTAATATTCTTATCTCCTTTCTATCTTATTTCTAGTGCAAGAAACTTAGTGTTTTCAACTTGTTTAGATTAGGTTTACCCTTAATCTTGTTCCGCAACAAGTTGTAAATTGTTTTAAGATTTATCAATAAACAATTTAGAAAGTAAAAATCGTGTGTTTGTATTCAACCCCCCCCCCCCCCCCCCCCCCCTTCTACAAACTTGTATAACCCTTCGGGACCAACAAGTGGTATCGGAGCAGATTTGTTTAATCTCATAAACAAGATCTTATCTATACTAATCTTCTCTTCCTTGCTATTTCTTAAAATGGCTACCAACACAAACACTAACTATATTGATAACGATTCTCTTGCAAAACCCCCTAGATTCTCCAGAGATAACTTTAATCTGTGGAAAAATAGGATGATTCTCTTCTTAGAAGGTGTAGACCCTACTATGCCTTAATATCTTGAAAACGACCCATATATTTCTGTTAGAATTGATCCTGAAGTTCCAGCCGCTTAGAATAGAGCTGCTATTCCAGAAAGGTTGGTTCCCAAGGAAATTCATATGTGAACTGATGAAGATAAGAAGAAAGTGGCTATCGACACTAAAGCCAGATCCATTCTTTCCATGGCTCTTCCTGACGAAGTCTACCATTCCGTCATGAACCTAAAAACCTCCAAAGCCATGTGGGACACAATCTGTGTTCAGTATGAAGGTACGTCTGAAGTCCAGGACTCACGTAAGATCAACCTGGTAAGACAATACGAAAGCTTCATTTGTGGTAAGAATGAATCTCTCTCTGAAGTACATCAACGTTTTAACTGCTTAATAATAGATCTAAAAACTGTTGGTAAGGAATATTCTAACTTTGAAGTACTGACAAAGTTCTTAGAATGTTTACCTGAAAGCTGGGACAATTATTCAATGTGTCTAAAGCTGTCAAAGGATCTTAAATCTATGACTCTTTCTACCTTATATGGCACGATGCTTAATCATGAGCAATCGAGTCATCTTAAGAAGAATATTGTAAAAGATTTCAAAAGCACCCATGTTGCTTTAATCTCAGAGTCACCTACCACTCAGCGATCTACTATCACTATCACTGAGTTGGACACTAACTCTGAATGTTCATGAGATCCTGACTCTTCGGATCTTGATGAATCTATGGCTCTCCTTTCTAATAAATTCAGGAGATTGGCCAATAAGAAAAATTTCAGAAAGAACAAACCTCTTGCTATTACTGACAAGCCAAGATCATCAACTCATGTTGATAAGGCTACTGCTACTTGCTATAACTGCGGAAAGATAGGACATTTTGCTAGCGAGTGCAGGTCAAAGAAAATCTCTAGACCCTCAGCTTTTCCCAAGAATAACTTTATTCCCAGGACTAGAGATGAAAAATACAAAAAGCTGAAAGAAATGTATTCAAAGCTGAAAACCTTTAAGAAGAAAGGCAAAGGCCTGATGGCTGACTATGATTGGGCTGCCTCTGACGAAGAAGAATCATCTGACTCTGAAGATGATGATGAAGCCAATATCTGTCTCATGGCCAAAATCGAAGATGAGGAAGAAAAGTGTTAGCTTTAATTAGCCCCTAATTTATATGAATGTTTTATGAAGAAATAGTGTCAAGGATTTATTTGTATTTGTTGAGTGTCAATGGCTAAAATTGTAAATAACCAATTGTTGTATTGGTTATAAAGTCTTGTTTAAGAGATATTTTAGAAAATATCTCTTAATATCTTGTTTAAGAGATATTTTAGAAAATATCTCTTAATATCTCATTTAAGAGATATTTTAGAAAATATCTCTTAGTATCTCTTTGTTAGTTTATATATACGTACAAAAAGAGAGAGTGAAAAAAGAAGTTGTAAGAAAGAGTTGTTCTTCATTTCATATATTGTAAACTCTTCTCTTTATCAATCAAATACAAGGATTATTGCTATTATTGTTGTTACTTGTTATATCTGGGTTCCTACAATTGGTATCAGAGCAGAATCGGTGATTTGAAGAAATCGAACGAAAGCAGAAAAAGCAAGAAATTTCGTACTGAATTTTCTGGAAAACGCAGCGAACCGATTTGTCTTTTCCCAGAGTTTGCACCGTCAGATCGTCGCTATATTTCGACAACAGCTTTACGACACTCTGTTCTACATTCTGAACGGCGGGATTAATCGTTTGATGTCCAGAAGGTATCGTTTTTATTTTCGTCGTAGTGCAGTAACTTTTCGGGTGAAACAATCATCAATCGGTTTTAATTTCTGATTTTTCTTCCGCAAGTTTTATTCATCAAAGTAACACCGATCAACGATCATCTTTCAAGTAACAATATGTCAAGACTAAGATTTAGTTGTGATGCAGATTATATATACTATTCTAAACTTAGTTCCAACTTTCACAAAATTATTCCTAATCTTAAGAAATAGTTGGAGGAAAAGAACAAAAGTATTCTGATTGATTCAGAAAAGATTGCTAAGCTTGAAGAATCAGGTAAACTCCTAAACTGTGAAAATCTTGAACTGAAAAGGAAACTTTTTGAGTCTGAAAAGTTTTGTGAAAAGGAGAAAGAGAAGTTTGAGGAAGTTAAGACTGTTTTTGAAGAAGAGAAGAAACGACTTGAACTTAAATGTTTCAGTTTTTCTAAACTGTTTTCTGACTTCGAAAAACTTGTGATTTATGAAAGAGAGAAGATTGAAAAGGAGAAAACTATTTTTGAAACAAAATCTATGGAGCTTTCTTGCAAAATCTCAGAATTAAAGAAAACTCTTGAAAAAGAGAGGAACGAGTCTGATTTTGAAAGAAAAGAATCTGAACAGTTGAAGGTTCAAAGATTTCAAGAATTTAGTCAAAAAGAGGATTTTGAAAGAGAAAAATTGTATCTTAAATCTGAAGTGAAGAGACTGACAACAAGGTTCAGTGACTTATCTGCTGAGATTAGGAAAGAGCGGAAGTTGAAATCTGATTTACTATCACAGTTTGATATGTGCAACAAAGAACGGAATGCTTTGGTTTTCAAAAAAAATTCTGAAAGTTCTGTTAAAACAAAAGAGTTCATTAAGCCAAACAAATTTTCAACAAATCAGATTTTTACTTCTCATTCTTTCTATGATCGTAGGATAGATCGATCAGTTAATCAAGGTTTTAAAAGAGTGAAAATGGTTTGGATTGTCAAAGGCTCTTCACTTGTTCAAAATGCTCAAAAGCCATTTGTTTCCGTTGTGCATGACAAGATCAACAAAGCGTTTCATGCAAATCCTAACAAAATAGGACCCATTTGGAAATGGGTACCAAAAGTTCTTTGATCTGTCCTGCAGGTATATGGACTCCTTAATACATCTGTTAAGGACTCACACTTCACTGGACATTGGACTCTTAAACACTCAGTTTAAGACTCATCCTTCAAAGGCAATTGATTTCGGTGCACAACAATCAAGTACTATGACAACATGCTGGCAGATTTGCGATGCCGTAGTAAATTGAACATATCTCACTGATTAAGACACCGATTGATACGATTCAAAAGGCCCTGGATTCCTAAGACACAGATGAACAATTTTCGTGTTTTGAGAATTCATAGATTCGAAATTTATAAGGGTCATATGCATCGTTGAAGTAAACAACAGTGTGCTGATGGAAAGCTGATGGACAGATCTGCGCGACTCTGGTAAATCAACCATATCTTTGTCGTACGAGCTCGAAAAGAGGTGATTCAAGATGATCTAAATATATAACAAACAAATAAAAAAATGTTTGTCTTTTGAGTTCTTGCAAAATTCAGAGGTAAAATGGTCTAAATCAGTGTCAAAGTAAGTGTAACACTTCTGCTAAGCTTCTGCCAAGCGGCGACCAAGCCTCTGCCGCACGCGACCAAGCCTTTGCCGCACACGACCAAACCTCTGCCGCACGCGACCAACCTCTGCCGAGCAGCGACAATCTCTGTCGAGCCGCGACCAAACCTCTGCAGAGCCTTTGTCAAGCGTTTGTCAAGCCACGATCATTTTTTTTGTCGACCACTCAGACCAACTTCTGGCGACAACTCATACTTTGGCTCAGATTTTTGCGACCACCCTCTGTGGAACCGTTCACCACAGAGCCTCTGTGAAACCCGACAGAGCCTCTGTGGACTGAACCTATGCGACCGAACCTCAGTGCCCATAGCGCAACGTCTTAGTTCTTGCTGTCAGCTTTGCGCACCTGTTGTATTTTCAACAGAACTCCCTCCTCGAAGCTCCAAATTTGATGAGTCCATATGCGTTGGATTCCTAAGACACAGATGAACAATTCTCATGTTTTGAGATTGGTCTGAATCGGTGTTCTTCTTGGTCAGAATTTCTGCTAAAGTCAGTATACATCTGCTGGACAGAGTTGTGTTTCACTAAAATCATCACTAGAGCTACGTTGGCAATGCGATCAACCTCTGCCGCAAAACCTCTGCCGACCAACCTCTGTGGTACTGTTCATCACAGAGCCTATGTGAAATCCGACAGAGCCTCTGTGCACTGAACCTCTGTGACTCAACCTCAGAGCCCGATTTTTGTTTACTTGCTGTCAGTTTTGCGCTGTTTCAGAAACATGCGCATAACTTTTGACTCGGTGCTCCAAATTACTCGATTCCAGTTGCATTGGAAAGATAATTAACAGACGCACGACTTTGATGCTTTGTGTTTTCTCAAATTATGTGTGCTGTTTTGCCAAAATCAGCTTCAAAGTCTGCTGTAAGGTGCTGGACCGAAAGCATTGCATTTAATTAATGCTCCTTCCGCTTTCAAGAACGGTGTTCTCTCGATGTTTCTACATAAATCAGTGTAGAACCAGTACCTCACCAGAATGTGCTTCTACACACATCAGTGTAGGACCAGTACCTCAACAGATCAGAATTTGACTGGTATTTCTAATCTCCTCCAGCACCATGTTTCCTTTTAATTTGAATTAACTGTGCTTCTGGATATTCCTAACAAATGTGGAATCATCAAAGATGATGATTACCAACACTTTTTGATTCTTATAGGATATCTGATTTCAAATTGAGATTAAATGAAAATTACTGCTCAATTTGAGGGGGAGAAAACAAATCAGATCTGACCATGTTCGTGTAAAGGTAAAATTTCTAAACCTTTAAACTCATCATCATTTTTAGAGAAAGGCCATCTTTAAAATGATAAAACCTCTTTCAAATGGTCAACCACTTCTAGACTTTAAATGTTTTTTTTCAAATATAGAAGTTGGATTTTAAATGCTTTTCTGAGTCTAAAAATAGCCAGTGTGTGGAACAATACAATCTTTAGGACAACAATTTCATGGGATCAATGTGTGAGCCTTATAGAACTTCTATGGATCACTTAAACCTGTGTTTCCTACCAAAGAAGTAAACCTTGAGTGTTTGAGAGGTGAAGGGTCTACATCAAAGAGTGGGGGAGATAACTATATTAGTTTTTTTCATTGTGCTTAAGAGGTAAAATTTAAAAAGAGAGTTTGGTTAGATGTGAGCTACATGATAAAAAGAAAGAGGGTGTGAGAACAGAGTCAAGAGAAATATACAACTCTGCACTATCTTTTTCTGAGCCGGGCAAGCCACATTACTGATTTATCACGACTCTTTGGTGATTATCATTGAAACAGGCAATTAGCCCATGCCAACTCTTGAATTAACCCCACTAGCTACTTATTTCCTTCTCAACAGGGAAATACTTCACTTTTCCACGGGGAAGCAGCATATATGCTATCTGATGTTTATTTGGAAGGTTGGATATTGAAAAGAATGAAATTTGCCCTACCTTCACACTTCACTCATGCACATTGAGTCTGTGGACACCTGTTATGTCCAAACAGTTTACACACTTTTGAGCCTAATAGATAATATTCTATTTTTCTTCCACACAATATCACGAATCTTTGTCATTCCCCATGCATATCTATGTGATATTGCCAGAACAGTTTGAGAAGTTTAATTTTATAATTCTACTTCTATGATAACTGGAAGTCCTATCAGAGCTTTATATTTGTCAACTCTGAACATAGGCCACACAATTATTTTAATTGCTGTGATAACAGTTGCTATGTGCTTTTGTGTTAGATGATTACCCCTGGTTACTTATTCTTTAATGCAGATTCTCATGAGCCGAATGTGTTCGCTACTCTTCATCTCCTAGTTGTTCATCTACCATCGGTTATTACTCAAACTGATTATACAAGCTTCCGCACATCAAACCGTTCTCTGATTGTTTGAGTTTAATTTTTGGGAGACAACCGAGATCAGAAAAGTAAAGCAACATTCAAGGGGGAGTGAAAGAATGAACTGAAGCAACTGGCATTGTGGAAGATCAGGAAAAGAAAACTCTCAAAAGACTTGAAGATTGACACTCCAAACGCCTCTAAAGAAAGCAAGGGGGATACTACAAGATGATGCTTTCTTTATAAAACATTAGGGGGAGATTGTTAGCTTTAATTAGCCCCTAATTTATATGAATGTTTTATGAAGAAATAATGTCAAGGATTTATTTGTATTTGTTGAGTGTCAATGGCTAAAATTGTAAATAACCAATTGTTGTATTGGTTATAAAGTCTTGTTTAAGAGATATTTTCTATTTTAGAAAATATCTCTTAATATCTTGTTTAAGAGATATTTTAGAAAATATCTCTTAATATCTCATTTAAGAGATATTTTAGAAAATATCTCTTAGTATATCTTTGTTAGTTTATATATACGTACAAAAAGAGAGAGTGAAAAAAGAAGTTGTAAGAAAGAGTTGTTCTTCATTTCATATATTGTAAACTCTTCTCTTTATCAATCAAATACAAGGATTATTGCTATTATTGTTGTTACTTGTTATATCTGGGTTGCTACAAAAAGTCTGACATTCCCTCTACTTGAACCTCTACTACTAAGGTATCACCTTCCTTCTTTACCAATACTTTCAATATTGATGAAGTTGATAGTCTTCGAAAGATCGATCTCCTGACCAGAAGTTTATATGAAACCATGAATGGCAAAACTGTTGTTGAAAATCAAAATAATGATCTCGCTGAACAACTTAAAAATTGTCACCTTCAAATAGAAAAGATTTCTAAAATTGAAGAAGACTTGAAAGATCAAGTTCATATAAATCAGCTAGTCAAAATCGAACGAGAAGAAGCTATCGCTGCATTAAAACCTGAAAAAGCTACTGTTGATAGATGGTATAAATCTTCAACAACGATCACTGAGATAATTAAGTATCAAATTCCTCTGAGTGACAAATTTGGTCTTGGTTACAAAGCTAACGCTGAAGAACCAACCACTGACCATTCCATGCTTAAATTTGGAATGTTTTGTCTACTCTATCCCTGACACTTCATCTTCTCAGTGTTCCTCTTCAAAACCTCCCATCCCTGAGGAAATCTCTACCTTAACTTCTAAAGGTAAAGAGAAAATTGTTTATCCAAACCTACCTCAGTCTCTAAAGACAAAGGTAAAGGAATTGCTTTTAACCAAAAACCTCAGAAGGGTACTTTTGTACCTAAGCTGAATGCTTCTAAAGCTTCAGTGACTTATCCCTCTACTTCTAAGAACAAGATCTCTGGATTTATTCAACGATCTACTCGTAGACTTAAAATGGATATAATTGGTAAGAAATCTGAAGAACTGATAGTTCCTCTCATTTCCAATGCCAAAGGTAAACTTTATGCTAGCCCTGCTCATTTAAAACTAACGGTTAAGCATGCAAATGGTCCTAAGACTACTTTTAGTTATAGGAAATGTTATACTGTGGACTTACAAATCATATTGCTAGTAAGTGCCCTACAACCACCAAAGCTGAAAAGATAGCTAAGGTGAAGATCAATGCCCCCAAGGCAAAGGAGACCACTGAGGTTAAGAAATTAACCAAAGTGAAGACTGAAAACAAAGCTGAATCTTCAAATGCTGCGAAGACTGCTGAACCTTCCATTCCATCTACCTCTACTGACAAGTGTGTACACATGATGAAATGGGTACCCAAGTCAAACTAATCTTCCTTTGTAATGCAGGTTAAGAAGGGTATCTGGTATCTCGATAGCGGATGCCCTAGACATATGACTGGTAAGAAGAACCTGCTCACTGAGTATAGGGAAGAGAAGGGTCCCTCTGTGACTTTCGGTGGTAACGGAAAATGACATACCCGAGGGTTTGGTGTACTCTCTAATGGTACAACAACCTTCAGAAGAGTCACATATGTTGAAGGGCTGAAGCATAATCTTCTAAGCATCAGTCAGCTTTGCGACATGGATAACAAAGTAATCTTTACTAAGAAATCTTGCTTTGTTGCTGACAAAAAGGAGAAGATAGTTCTCAGCGGTTATCGTTTGGAAAATGTTTATGTAATAAACATGGACTCAACAACCACTGAGAACTCCTGTTTCTTCTCAAAAACCTCATTTGATGTCAACTGGCTATGGCATAAGAGGCTCTCTCATCTAAACTTCAAGACACTGAATACTCTATGTTGGTTCCTGTTTTGCAATGAAGATTCTATCTAATTAGTTCCAACAATATATAATGCAGAAGAGTTTTAACGAACTAGCAGATATAATGAGGTGGAATAACACACACTATCAAATATATGAAGTGTAAATAACACAGATAAATAGCTCAATGATTCACTGTATTTGATATAATAAGAACACCAAAAACACCGAAAGGTTTGATAAGAATCTGCTCTAAAGGTGTGTGTGTCGTGCAAAGCTTAATAGAAGAATTCAACATGAGTCTTCTATTTATACTACTTCTAAAGTGGACAAGATCTGGATAACAAGGACCGAAGGTACTAGGATACAGTTGATGAACAGTTGTTGGAATGTACTAATACACTATTTTGTTACTGTTGATACAACGTGCATTAAATGCTCCGTATTCTGCTTTAGGCTGAAACCTATCAGAGTTTGACACGTGGAGTTGTCAGGTCACGCCTTGTCAGAATGATCTTCAGAACCCTCGAATGGCAGATATTGTAAGAAGCACATTTGTCCTTGTTTAGATCTTTTGCGTAGATCTTCTTTTTACCACATAGGCTCTGTCAAGTATGACAGAAGCTCTGTGGCCTTGTTCGTTTAGAAGAGTCTTCTGTTGCTTCTTTAGTTCGGTCTTCTTGGCTAACCCGGCAGAGCCTCTGTAGAAGACTTCTGGCTTCTCGGTTACTCGGCTACTCGGCAGAGCCTCTGTCGACGACTTCTATACTTTGCTTATTTTTCAATACTTCTATTAACAGAAAGATTGGAGCTAACAATCTCCCCCTAAGTATTGAAAAATAAACAATTGAAAAATGCAGAGTTTTAGGCTAAGTACATAACAAGAGGTGAAACAATATACCTCAAAAGATTTTACATTTCTTTCATACATAAAATATGCCAGAGGCATTTACACTTGATTATGAAAGAAAAGATTTGCAGAGGTTGTTTGAGGATATCAGACATTGGCATCTTTGAAGTCATTGAAACTTCTGTTGTCGAATCCTAATTCTCTGAGCTCATTTATAGAAACTGATGTAGAGGTTTCTGAAGTTGATTACTTGGTCGATGACCTCTATCAGTCTATCTGCGAGAGCTTGATTCATGAACTCTGTTCCTTTATGCTTCACAAGGCTTGCTCTGAACTCTGTCAAAGTAGTTGTTGCATACTTTTGAGGGAACCAGGTAGTAGTTGTTTGGTTTCAAAGGAAGAACACGTTCAAAGTGTTCATGAGCAATGAAGTTTAGAAGATGGGTGGTCGGAGCAAAATCTGCTTCATCGCCGGAGTGGTCTTGTTCTATGTTTCTGGGGATTTCTTCATTTTGGGAGTTCTCAGAATGAGATGGAGAGTTCACTGGAGCGTTGGAGGTGGAAGCCATTTGATTAATCTTGAAGAAAGAGAGTAGAAAATGGAAGTTGCAGGTTTTTGCAAGGTTCGCCGGAGAAGATGAAGAGAGTAAGTTCATAAACGTTTAGAGGTAATGGTAAGTTGGGTTTATGAACTTACTCTCCAGCCTGGTGGCTGGTGGACGTATACTTCTTCTTGGATTTCACCATTCAGAAAGGCAGATTTTGTTGGTTAAATGTGCTCAAGAGTAATTGTAAAATAATATTACCGGTAATATATGATCCTATAGGGTAACACCGAACAACAAGTAGACACTAAATTGATATTTATAAGAATTTGATTCTTGATAAATATTATTTCTTGATGAATATTATTAATTATATTAATAAATATAATTTTAATATAAGATGCAAAAAGGAAATCTAGTTTATTAAAATATGATGATTTTAATAACTAGTGGATACAAGGAGGGATTACAAGTAGCAAGCTTAAACAATTTTAAACAATTTTAAAACTAAAGGGGCTTGAAATGAAATTATGCATGGAAAGCTCAATTTTCATTGGAGCATTTTATGAGCCAATGAAAATTACTTAACTTGACTTGTGTATTGAGAATAAAAGGGATGATGAAGCCTTTCAAATGAGACACTTGATTTTTGCTCTCTCTCTCCCTCCTCTCTCCACTTTCGGCCGAACACACACACATAGTGTGTGTGTGTTTTGTGTTTTTACATTTACAACTCTATTCTAGAGTTTTGAAGTCTTGCATCAATCTTCAAGAAGAAGTACTAGCATACAATAGTGTTGGAACTTGTTGGTGGACAACTAAAGAGGAATTCTTCTTGAGTTCTTGCCATCTTCAACAAATCATATCCAAGGTCTACAAAGGTTGTATTTTCTAAAACCTCCTTGCTTAGTTTTAATCTTTCATGTTTCATGCAAATGGATCCTTGGTGGGTGTTAAACTTGCTTTAATGTTGTTCATTTTTAAAAGCTTCTGTTGCAAATATTTTCTGTAAGGAAATCGTTTTTGAATAAAACCCTACAAGTGGTATCAGAGCCTCTTTTGCATGCATGTTTAGATTTTTTGTTTATATGAAAAATGCTTGGTTTTTGGAAGCCATGTATGATTTTTATTTTGTATGAAGAAGTTCATAAATGGCATCTTTGGCAACTTTATTGATTATGTTTTTGTTATTTCACATGACCAAATTTTTACATGCATTTTGGTCATAAAAGTTGCCTTAGAAAACAAAGTGTTTGTTTATTTTTATTTTTATTATATGTAATTGTTGGGTATAAACAAGCCAAAGACCGTTTGTGATGTTTGTGTTGTTTATATTTTTGGTTATTTTTATTCATAATATTTTGTAATAGTAAATAGGCATTCTTTTGTTATTTTTTGTATTAAATAGATTTGTTTATTTTATATAAAAAATGTAACAAGTTGAAGAATGGAGTCTATGAAGGAGTAAGACACTCACCATGAAGTTACTATGAATATTATGCAAGCAAATGGTTGTCATGGCAAGTGGGAGCTAGAAGACCTTTTTTTAGAAAGTTCTTTTTTGGTCCCTTAGGAATGAACTTGACATTCTTGTTTGGTTCACAAGAATAGTCACTAGTTTTTTGGCTTGGTTTATACACCTTTTACATATTTTGATATTTTTTATGTTGATATTATCATGTATGGTTGAAATAGGTTCTTGCATGCTAGATAATATTTTGAACATAATTTTTTTTTGGAGTTTTGGCTTTTCAAAATAACATTTTAAAGTAAAATGATAAAAATGAGTTTTAAATAAAAGGAGTATTATTATAAAACTCTTAAAATTTTTGAAGTACTAAAAATGAGTTAAAGTTGTATTTTTAAAACTCATCCAAACTCCAAGTCAAATAATAAAAGGTTGTTTTATTAAAAGAACTAAAATTGGTTCTAATGCGCTCAAACTAAAACCTTAATATAGGATATTAATATAAAAGACTTTGACCGCAACGAAATAGTTAATAAAATGAAGATTTTATTTTAAATAACCAATAAAAGAAAAAAATATGTTTTTTTTTCAAATTGTAAGTACCATGTGATATTGGATGCATGCAATATACATGATACAATATGTTTATAAAACTAGAATTATAAAACATCTAAAAACCCTTTTATAAACGCAAGTCTATGCCGTCCTTTTTGAAAACACTCGCACATCGCTTGTATGATCCTTGTGGGATAAAGGTCACCTAACTACTTGGATATTCTTTTGATGGCCGAGGTGGTTTCGCATTTTCTAGTGGGATAAAGGTCACCTAACCACTAGTTATGCGCCGTCTCCACAAGTTGTTCAAGTTGGATGACTTGATCGGGGATCTTTTGTGATAAAGGTCACCTAAGCACTAGAAACCCGAGGCATAGATGGGATCAAACATGCCAAAACAAACGTTGTTAAGGATCCCATATTACTAAGAATTACATTTGGATGAAATTGGCGAACGTCACCTACCATGTTGAATTAAATAGATGGGATAAAGGTCACCTAACCATTTATTTGTTTTGCAACGTTGGATCCTAGACTTTATATTATTAATGTTTTAAATACATAAAGGGTATTAATAAATAAAGTTTTAAAAAATCGAAAATACTAAATAGAATTTTGTTAAAATTTTGTAGATGGCAACTAATGCGAACCACCATACCAATTACCTTCGATCTCTCCTAGAAAAAGAAAAACTTAACCACACCAACTTCCTAATCTGGCGCCGGAAAAGAAGTTGTATGTGTTGGATACCCCTATTCCCGATGAACCTCCCGTTACTCATAGGGCTCCTCACGCTGAATGGTCGAAACATGTAG